>AP027105.1:29617571-30817571 GCA_028142955.1 Pinctada fucata
GTCCTTGTCGCCTTGAAGATAATTAACAATTCACCTGAAAGCTTTCGTACATGTATATACCGTCCATCCACAGGGATTTATCGCGCTTCCCGGTTGCTTGATGGACTAAGGGTTATACATACATACATGTAACCCATTGTACGTACTTCAAGCAATCGAGAAGCGCGATGAATCCCTGTGCGCCCATCTAATGTACGTCCGCATAATGTACTGTACACACCAAAATACAAACATGTATGTAACAGAAAGAAAGAAAGAAAACAGAAAAGCAAATTTATAGATGAGATTGTACAAAAGAGTCCATTACGTGTATATTCTTTAAGGAGTCTGAATTTTCATTCATACATAAAATATGTACTCGTCCCGATACAGGAGAGAATCCAGAATCTCAACTGCCTGGGGCTCAAACTCAGGCTCTTAAATTTGGAGGGATGACTTGCGAGGCCCGAAGAGTCGTTCGGTGGTTCGGGGTGCCCCCCCCCCCCCCCCGAAAAAAATGAATGGGGCAGACGTGTATATGAATTGAATCTAAAAGTTATCATATCAATCATTTTAACATTTTCTCAATATCAATGTAACTTCAAATTCTCTTCGGTAATGGACGGTTCAAGAAATCTGACCAAGGGTTAAGCCAATATTGAGAGATTCTGATTTTAATTTTGAAAAAAAAAAATGAATAAAAAACCCGAAACTCCGCAAATTGCAAGGGCTAGATAAATTGCTATTCAAAATCGTGATTTGTCGCCGGGGTTCCCCCGCCCCCCTAAACTCTCTACCAGCTGGGCTCGATCTGCCCTGGACCCACATGGGCCTGAATTAAGCGCCCACTCGCATCTGTGAGTTGGGGGAGGGGATGGCAGTGGGGTAATTTTTTTTTCCCTCGGGGATCCCCCCTCCCCCATCTATCGGACTCCCGTATCTCCCTCGGGCCTTCGTGTTCTTGTTTTGCATGTCATCCCAAATCCCCGACAGTTTCTGGATCAGCACCCGTATCTCGCTATGAAAATCCCCTATAACTGCTAAGGCGAACATTTTTATTATGAACAAGAAACTACTCAAAACAGGTGAAGCTAGATCTATATTTAGACGAGGAAAACCCCGACCATGCCCAACAGAAAGAAAAAACGAAGAAACGATCATTACGATGAAAACAGGGTTAACTGAGTACTCACAATCATATTTACAAGAATTTGAAAGGTTTAATGATATGATTGTTGGGTGATGCCTTCGTTTCAGTATCAAGTAGGTAATGTTTTAGATGTAACTCGAATTGCCTCTGACTAATATATTAGCTGCAGCTGGTACGTTAAAAGCTGAACAGACCTGTTTTATTTTTTTCCATTTCTTAATTCAATTTCTATCAAACTGTAAGCAACCAACTTCAGTACTTTGCATATTTACCTAAGATAAAGCGATTATTGTATCATGGAGAAGGGGGGGGGGGGGGGGGAGCTTATATGTGTAAGTGCAAATAAGCCCTTTTCACATAACTGCGGTCAAGTTGTTTTGGACGGCAAAATAAGTACTTTTCCCTGCAATATGACGTCAAGGGACAATCAGTTTTTAACTGTGATGTAAAGAAAGTGGGTACTTGCCGTCTACAAAACACTAGTCATGCAGTAATGTGAAAAAGGCTTATAGGCCTATGATTATTTTTCAATTTTGAGTTGAAGTCTTCCATGCATGTTAAACCACTGGTACATGGGGGCAAAAATTTACAATAAATAGATCATTTTCAAATTACTGCTAGACTTGCATTTTAGACATTCCAAGACATCGCAACATTTGACATTATTTTTAGTAGTAGTAGTACATATTAAAAAATATTGTAAAAAATTATATGATAATCATATGATGTCAAAACATATCTATAATTTTTGACATTATTTTTTTCTTTTTGACATCATAGATATGTTTTGACATCATAGTAAGAAATTATGTCAAATGTTGTGATGTTGGATCATGAAATGTATGAAATTCAAGTCTACCACGTTTATGTAAAAATCTTCTATTCATTGTCAAATGACCCCCAAGTGCGCATGATTTTAAATGCACGGAAGACTTCAATAATCAATGAATATTGAAAAATCCTATGATTTTCCTCTTAAACATTCCTATATTTGTCCTAAATTTTCACACACGATATACCTATTTTCCTATTATATTAAGTCCCTATGACCCATGATATACATACCTGATAGATCTCAAAACATTCAATAAATGAGGATTTGATCTAAATGAATTGTCGTTGCTGAACTTTCAATAAAATATTGGGCATAGTACAGTAATACTTTTATATCTGTATTTTAAATTCAGGATCATGATATGAATCGTATCGTGTACATGTAAATATTGAGATACATATCATAATGTGGTCTAAGCATATCATTGCAGCCCTAACACAGTTTGGAATCAAATGGACTTACTAAAAGGTAATAATGGCACCAATGAAAATCAATTGGAGAAATTTATCATGTTTATTGCAGAAATTATTTTTAAAGAATTTCTTGTAGAATACTTTTTTGTGAGTATAATGTAAAATTTTACATCTTTAAACAAAAAATCCTGCAGGAGTTCTTTTTTTCACAAAAAATTTCCTGCAGGAATTTTTCTAAATAAATTTCCTGCAGGAATTTTTTCACAAAGCAGAATTTCCTGCGGGAAAAAATGTTCACATAATTTTTCCCGCAGGAATATTTTAAGTTCAAATTTTTCCTGCAGGATTTTTTTTCTCCCGCAGGATTTTACGTAAAAAAAATTTTCCTGCAGGAATTTTATTTTTCCTGCAGGAAAATTATTTTTCCTGCAGGATTATTTCTTGCAATTTTTCCTGCGGGATTTTGAAATATCCCGCAGGAATTCATCAATTTCCCGCAGGATTTTGATAATTCCCGCAGGATTTTTCAATTTCCCGCAGGAATTTTTAATTTCCCGCAGGATTTTTTTGCAATTAAGGTGAATATCTCAGGTACCAGGTGTGCTACAGGTTAACGAGATGCGGATTCCAACTATCTCAGGTACCCTCTATTCGATGACGCTATTGGTTTTGCTGTACCTCCAGCCCCGGGCGGGCGCAAAAATGAACTAGCGCGCAAGTTCATAATTATTTTGCCCACTGTTAAAAGTTATTTCTTATGAATGAAGAAAACAGTAAAAGGAAAATAATTCTTATAAAATGTTCTTGTACAAGTGGTGGAGGAAGAATGACATTGGCCATATTGTGTATATGCAAACAAGCATCACAAGATATATACAACAACAAATGACGATATCTTTATAAAGATAAATTAAGAATTATAAAAATTTAAGAAAATAAAACGGGTAAACATGAGGATTTTTGAGGGCAATTCCTGGTCCCGGTAACTGAGCTGCGTTTGTAGGTGTAGAGAATGTCAAAGAATTATATTGTACATCGTTTGCTAAAACTGAATCATGTTCGAATACTCTCAAGAGGAATCTATTTGTCAATTTTATTTTCAATTTCTCGGAAGGCCCGGACTCCCATCGATAGGAGGAACATCCTCCCATATCCTCCGGCCTCACAATTTTCAAAAGCAAAGTATATGTACCCAACCCAAATAAACATTTTATCTGAAATTCTATTTTCATCTATCTTGAACTCCCTCCACTTACTTGATACATGTATTTCCCTGATCTCCCACAGCACGAAAATTCGAGTTTCCATATTTTGGAAACCACCTAGAAACTGCATAGAAACCGGAGTTGACAGTTTCCCAGTGGTTTCCAAGGCATGGAAATCCGGATCACGTAGTTTAATTCCACCAAGATTCCATTTTTGAAACTTGGTTGAGTGGTTTCCATTAGGTTTCCATTTTGTAAACTACTAATCAAATTCTAACACAGAGTGAAGAAAACTTTATTTATTTCTACTTCGATTTGCAATTGGAGGAGGTGGAATTTTGTCGACTAGCAGACGCCATTCCGTACGGCGACTTTGCCTAACATTCATACCATAGCGGCAGGGTGATTTATTTATTTATTTATTTATTTATTTATTTATTTATTTATTTATTTATTTATTTATTTATTTATTTATTTATTTATTTATTTATTCATTCATTCATTCATTCATTCATTCATTCATTCATTCATTCATTCATTCATTCATTCATTGATTCATTCATTTATTTATTTATTTATTTTTTTTGTTTCTCTTATACGTATATTTTAAAAGAAACAAATAGATAACTGAAATATGCAACAATATACGTTTTGTCAATACCAATTAAAACAGAATTTTAGTTGGGAAACGGATTGAGAAATTAAAAGAAATGTAGTTCCTTCCTCAATTTGTGCATAAATGTCATATTTTTCCTATTCCTTTTCTATATCAGAGACAAAATATATTTTCGCAGGTATTCATTTTAGTTTTCTAGTCAAATTCCTGAAAATTTGACTATGAATCGTCTTGTACATCAGTGGCAAATTTAGGGGTGTGGAGGGGGCTGCCCGTCCCTCTCTTTTCTTCCCAAGCCCTATATTGCAGGAATAGCAAATTTTCCTCTTGAACCTTCTCCTCCTCCTCAAAGCTAGATGACTCTGGATCTGCAATTACGGTATCATTCTAATTGATGTATTTTACTAATAACAAGGACTTATAAACACTTTTAAATTCAACACGATTCAGCATTAATGTTTATTAAGACATTTCTAGAAAAAAAATCTGTAAAAATTAATACATGTACGCAAAAACTAAATTCAATAGAGCTATAGCATTAGCGAAGTGCTATGTATACCTTTTGAAAAGGTCACAAATACAAGTTACGTAACGATTGACCCCATGTAAATTG
Organism: Pinctada fucata; assembly: GCA_028142955.1. NCBI lineage: Eukaryota > Metazoa > Mollusca > Bivalvia > Pterioida > Pteriidae > Pinctada > Pinctada fucata. The sequence continues at coordinate 29,622,383 of AP027105.1, forward strand.
CATGTCAATTGGAGTCGGGGGAGGTGCGGGGGAGGTGTGGGGGAGGTGCGGCCGCGTACTTAGTTTGTTTTGACAAGTACACAATCACTGATGCATGCAATTTCAGCATGTCAATTATGCAACGCTATGCAGGTTCTATCAGAGAGAGAGAGAGAGAAAGAGAGGGGGTCAAGCCTGAGTTTCTTTATATTCAGCGCCAAACCGATAGAAAATGACTCGGCAAGTAAAGAAAAAGTCCAATTAAAACATCCCATCTCAGAAAATAAATGGCTCTAAATTCTTGCAGTACCTAATGAATTGAATGAGACTGAGCTTATGAATAAATAAAACGAAATAAAACAGTTATCCCTTTCCTTAATCGGAAATCTTCATAAACATCATTCAAATCTTGAAGGCGGATCTAGAAAAATGGTAAAAAGAAGATTCCGGACTTTGTGAAGAGGAATATAAAAACAAAATCATAAACTATAAATAATAATAATAAAAAAAAAAACCCGTTGAAGCCCTTTTATGATTTATATATATGTACAACTGGCAAGCGAGAGCACAGGTCACCGAAAATTAAAAACCGTAAGGAGATACTATTTCTATGCTCCATATATATATATACCGTCCTACAGTGACCCCTACATTATGTTCAATGGGGGGGGGGGGGGGGTCATAAAAGGTGGCGAGTAAAATAGAAAGCGTGAAATTTTACTTCAAAAATATTGTCAAACAAACAAAAAAGAAGAAGGAAGGAAAAAAAGGAATATATGGTAAATTAAAGAAAGAATTCGGACAAATTCAAGTTTTGAAGTAAAAGGTGACCGCATACCCCCCCCCCCCCCCCCCCCCCCCCCCCCACACACACACACACACAAACACAAACAAGCACTAGAGTCCATTCCCTACATTCATCTGTGATCTTATAGCTCGTAAGATCAAAATCCTAGAAATGAAAAAAAAAAAGCTCTCCAGAAGTCTTTTTTTAATTTACCATATAAACGTCATTTAAATCTTCCAAAGTCGATAAAACCAATCAGATTCAGAATATATAAAAAGGCTAGTTTTATAAATAGCAATTTTTCATTATCATGGTTATTTTCAAGTATCTCATTCAAATATAGAAAGTAAACCCCCCCCCCCCCCCCCCAATTTACCTTATTTATCAATTTTGTACTGAGAATCAGATATAAGACGTAAAATAATAATAATAATAAAAATATCAGAGAGACCTACGGTCAAAAACTCAGGATTCACCACACTCGGTCCCGGCCAGCATATTTTCTAAGGCCAAAAATAAAGACAGAGATCAGATTTTGGAAATATTATATACTAGTATACATGTACATGAATTCGTAAATTATGTGAAAAATTCCCCAATTGAGATCCATTCAGGAAGGAAATTGTTTAAGTAACCGGCGATCTCTGGTAGAGGGTTGGACACTGTCACAGCCTGTCGGAAAGAGGAGATGGGGTGGTAGGTGGGATTTGATACCAGCCTGTTTAGAAAAAAATAAAGAAAAAAAAAAAAAAACGTAACGGGATTAACTTTTGGGAAAATTCAAAATATGTCTCCCACTTTTAGAAAATCTGCCCAGAGTAGAAAACAGTGGCGGATCCAGCGCCCCCTTTGCCGGGAGGGGGGGGGGGGTCAAGGGGCGAATTTTGCCGATTTATACTGAAAATGGGCAAAAATATACCTGTTTTTGGAAAATTTGGGGTTAGTGCCGGGAGGAGGGCGGGCGCCCCCTCCGCTCCTCCCTGAATCCACCCCTAGATAATGATAATGGTACATGATACCTAGAGTTGATACAGTCTTTTTGTGTTGAGCCCCCCCCCCCCCCCCCCCCCCCCCCCCCCCCTTCGCATTTATTTATACGTTGTACAGGTCTGGGATTCTCACATTCTCTCTCTTATCCATGCGGACCTTGAGTCCCGAGGGGGGAATGGGGTCGATACAAAGGATTGGGTATCAAGGTGGATTTCTTTTAATTTTGACATATCAGTTCCCATTGTACTCCAAATAGCAGAGGGAAATACTAGATATAAATAGAAGAGTGAGAAGATATTTTGGAACGAATTGTACGATGACGAAGTCGAATAATATTAGAAGAAAGAAGATTAGCCAAGCCTGCTGGTATGCTTGATCTGAAATTATACTAACTGACCATCGTATTTTTAATAAACCCAATTATGAATACGATTGCCGTGTAATTGCTGCGATTTTTTACAGTTGCATAGACAACATACATGTAGGTAGCTCGAATTTCCTTTTACATATGACACATAGCACAGTACAGTTGTTTCACATGTTATATGTGTGCATTTAGGTGTCACATTTTTTCACATTTGACAACCGTGTAGCAAATTATGAAAGAATGGGTATTCATACTGTTACCTTGAAGTTCGTTACTTATTTAGTCCTTGCATAAATAAGCTGCGAGTTGCAGGCTACAAAATTCTCTTGTTCCACTCTCAACATATTAGGGCTGTAACGAATTTAACTCACGGTACGATGTGAATCACTCTATTTGCTTTCGATGTGATTCGTATCTCAAGTCTTTGATTTCTGACTATAAAGGTGAAATCACACTTAAAAATGGGTTTTTAGCACTCTTACATTGAATTTTCTACTGTTATAAAAGAATAATCCCAATAAGAGAGCAATACTACGACGTGTCAATCACCTTAATATATCTTGAATTACTTTAATATCTTTAATGTACATGTTTTTCAAATGAATCGAAAAAGCTCAATATGGAGACAGTGGGGTACTGTGAATCAAACCGTTAACAAGAACTGTGGTTAATTGAAAACCATGGTGAATATTTACAGCACTACAACATATACATGATACTTTTATAATATCTCAGTACAGTTATTACTATGTTGTAGACAAACAGGATATATTTTGGTGTACAGATCAGCTTGTATATAGATCTTCAAGCATTGTGTCTTCCCATTTTGATGTCATACTTCTATTCCAACTAAATCTTGCCTCTCAATAGTTGAAATGTCTTTTTCATAAAAATTCAATCTTAAACTATTTTGCTTTATAATCAATTATCATGAATATTGAGAGTAATATCATGATTATTGAGAGTCATAATCTATTATCAGAATCGAAAGCAATGATTGAGCAATAATCGATTATTAGCGATGATTCTAGTAGTACACCAATAATACAGTGTAAATACCAAAAAGTACTATTGTTGATACAGAAAAACAAATGTATTCATATCTTTGTTTCATGGACTATTTTCTTTAAATAGTGTCATTTTGAAATTTTCACTTTAAATTTTATTTGAAATAAAACAAAATACTAAATGATACTGTACATAATATACTTTTAAATGACTACATGATACTTTATGATACTTAACTACACTATACTTCACAATACTTTACTATACTACACTATACTACACAAAACTTTACTTTACTACACAAAACTTTACTATACTACACTATACTACACAAAACTTTACTTTACTACACAAAACTTTACTATACTACACTATACTACACAAAACTTTACTATACTACACGAAACTTTACTATACTACACAAAACTTTACTATACTACACGAAACTTTACTATACTACACAAAACTTTACTATACTACACGAAACTTTACTATACTACACGAAACTTTACTATACTACACAAAACTTCACTATACTACACTATACTACACAAAACTTTACTATACTACACAAAACTTTACTATACTACACGAAACTTTACTACACATGTAGTATAGTGTAGTAAAGTATACTATAGTATACTATAGTTTACTATAGTATACTATAGTATACTATAGTACTTTTTCGTTAGGGTCAATTTAGAAATCTCAAAATGACGAGATTTGGTTACGAAAGGCAGGATGTCGAATTTTCTGAAAATTTCATTTTTTTCGGAGTTATCCCCTTACATAGGCTTGGTATGCCCTCTGCATCGTTTTAATTAATTATGAAAATTTCTACTATTATTGATGAATTTTACATCGATGCTCTTCCACCTAGACAACTTCGTGTAAGTATATCCCCATAAAATAGTTGCAATTTTCACAAGTATGTCACATTTATGAAATGGCATTTGCATACAATTGGTATTTGAAGGAAACTTTCTTTGTAAGAATGAGAAGTGTGGACTGTAATCTATCTTTTCAACAAGCATTCTCATCGTTGCCTTTGATAGTTTCAGGCAATTTGTTCGATTTCTGGAAGTATGGTGCGCATATATCGCCAACGTTCTTCAAGATGAGATAAATCCTGTTACACTTATTGTTTTCTCTCGGTCTGTTGACATGAAGATAGAGTAAAGATAGAATATTACATTGATAGTAAATGTGATAACGTTTACTTCAAATATTTTCCTATAAATCAATTCACAAAGCAAACATTTCATGATTTTATCAATTACGTGCTGAAAGGGGGGTTGGCTTGATTAAGAACCCATAATTTTCATGTTCAGGTATGTTTGATAGTAATGACTATTGCTTTAAACTCAGGATAGAATAGAATAACAAGAAAATACAAAAATGACACAATTTGTCAAATGTAGGTCATTTCACATTTCTGCTTTAGGTATGAATATACCATTGATTTAAAACGAGTTATGGGCCGTTTTTGGGTTGACAAAACTGGAGCTCGGATTGAATGAACGCGCGTTTTTGATTGGTTGATATTTACATGGGTGAAAGTACAATAGATAGACTTTCACCTAGTATATTAATTTCTAATTAATTATTACATGAACAGAAATTGAAATTATATGGGATTAATAACGAGGGGTACCTATCAAATTTTAATTTTTCACTTCTTTATTCATTCTAAATCTAGAGGATGAAAAGCAACGGTAACCCCCATTTTGTATAACATTAAATGGTAGATAAATTATTGTTCCGTCTTATGATACATGACTCATTTTTGAAATCGCCGATTTTCACAGATGTATGGAAGCCCAACTGTGATAACCCTTATAATGGAAGTCTATGGGGAATTACCTTATCATATCTAAAATACCATCATACGATAATTCAAATTACTTGAGGCGCTTGATACTCTTTTCAGTCATTTAACGCTTGCGTCAAACGCTTCAGTGATATATTTTTCGAAAAAATCTGAATCTAAAAATATGGACCGCGCGCAAACTAAAACAATTAAAATTGCGGAATCGATTTTTTAGGACCGCGCGAAAATAAAAAAAAAAATCCGGAATCGATTTTTGAGGACCGAGATTTCCGACAAACTGCAAATCAAAGGGCAAGGGGCGGTAAGGGGGTTTCTAGGCCCAAACTTTTTGTTAATTCCTAAGATTTAAAAATATTGAAATTGATACTAAAATTGGTAAAAAGAAGCTTGTCTTCAATAGATTCAACATGAAAAATGTTTAATTTCATTTTTTTCGTTGGAGTTATCCCCCTTTGAAATCACCTATGAAACCGGAAATGAACAAAAAATCAATATATTTTCACATTTGATAGCAAAATTAGACTTGGCCACATGAAAACAACAAGTTCATATTTTTTCTGTATATCCGTATAGGTATTTTGTAAATGCTGTGAAAGTATAAATCTGTTGTTTTCATGTGGCCACATTGAAAACGGAAGGAAATCAATGACTGTTACCATGCGAGCTGGTCGTTTTGGAAACAGAAAAACACCTTTTAACTTCTATAATACAAGAATTATTTGAGTAAAATCGATACAATTCGATAGATTTTGTTCTGTTGTTATTGATGATATTGATTATTTATTCCCACATGCACGAAATCAAATAATACAGACAAAAATGTCTTTCAAATGTTTATTATCCTCGTAACGTAACGGATATTCAGGACGATGGAATGACGTCATACTGAATATATGACGTCATATATGTTCGCGACTTTGATATTGCTTGTATTTTGCGAAAAAAGTTGTCATTTCATATGCATATTAAATCGAAACGACAGAGTATCTAAAAGGGTACTAGTACAGTCGGCATTTATAAAATGTCAAACTTTAAGCCAGAATCAAAGAATTAAAATATTTTGAAAATAAAAAAAACCCTGAACAAGAAACAAGAAAAAGTAGAAAAACTAAAGAAACAACATCAACACCCCAGCACACACAAAAATTCACCAAACAAACTATTATATTAAATGAAGATGTGAAATTTAACCCTCCGTTTAAAAAAATACATATTTATATCTCAAATTGAGAAATGAAGGCCATATAGAATAGACACCACCAGAATATGATTTGCCGTCCACGAGATTTACTTATTTTTGCAAATTCAGGGGGAAAATATCTGCCATGTCTCATTTTCGACTTAGAAAAATCTTACTATTTTATTGAAAATGCGTTATAGAAAATATGTTGTCAATATTTTTAAAAATGAAAATTGTTCAAACGGACACGGCGCGTCATTTCATGGTAATGGACATTCTGTGAGTATTGTGTACATACATGTATATATCGATATTGTTCAAGTCTTGTAGTTGTACATAAATCATTTACAGTAGCACATTCTGTATCTTCATAACTTTTTCCTTCCTTTTTTTTCAATGATGGATATTTCAATCAGTAAAAGTGCAATCCACGAAATGTATACATGAAAATAATGAATCATCATCTTAATTCGGGGAGATTTATTTTAACATATAATTAGGGGTTACCATGCGTGTGTTTTACAAAAACTGACAGGATATCGGCGAATCCTATGTCAGAAATTGAGTTTTACCGCGAGGATCAGGGCGTTTAGAAAGTAGGAAATATCCTTACTTCACCAACAGCAAAACGTACTTAATGAAATAATCAATCTAACTAAAATTCAGCTCCCTTTATTTCGTAATCTATGTAGTTTACGAAATAAAGAAAATTAATCTGAATTTTAACTAGACTGTAAAATGATGCAAAAATACAGTAGAAATTATTGAGTGCTGAACTGGATTCTGGAAGGCATTATAGGTGGCGCTATGATACACAATTTTATGTTTAAATTATTGATTATTTATAAACTTTATTAGCATATTTTTGAATTTCTTAATCGATCCCTTTTCTATGTAAAAACAACGTGTGTAATTATATAATCATGCAGTGGCGAATCTAGGGTCTCAGAGAAAGGGGGGCGAAGACAAGTTTTAAAGAAAATTGTTCATAGAAAAAAGGGAGATAAAAATCAAGAAAAGTATTATGGAGCGGTACGGCAGCCAACGCATAATTGAATTATTTATATATTTCAATATTTTATTTATTTCTTTATTTTTTGATAAGGGGTGCATCAAATTGTTGTGTTAAAATTGAGATATGCGAGGTACTTCTTGAAACTGGCGAGCGGTAGCCAGTCAACGAATTTTTTAAAATGAAAAAAAAAAAACCCATTTCTATCAGAAAAGACAATGTTGACCACTACAACGAGGGGATCGGAGCCCGCTCATACCCCTCTAAATTCGCAAATCAGTACACATAAGAAAAGACATCACAATGCAAAGTAAGCTGAAAAAAGCATCAATTAGTGCCATCAATTCTGAATCAATGACTTTGTGCGAAAGGGGGGGGGGGGGGCTTCTTCATCTTTTTTTTTTCTTTTTTTTTCTTTTTGCTTCATCTGGGCTGGTCTTCTGGGATGAATCGGACGAGAAAAAATTGAGCCGGAAAGGGAGGGGGTTAAATTAGGGTCTGCTGGGTTACATGTACCGGAAATACACACACATGTACTTTTTAAGGCCTTGGGGAAAAGTATCATTATATTAACATTTTGAAATATGTCACTTAAGATTTCCATAAGTCAACAAAGGCGTGTCCAAATTACCCCTCATTATATTATAGTGAAACCTACCATGTACATATACTAGTATTATATCGTGATATTGATAGTTTATCTACACAATTGATAGCATAAATAGTATTACAATATAGCAGCAAATTACCTATAGACAACGTTACATTTCAATGTGATCGTAACGTCATATGACGTCAAAATAAGTGTAAAATACAGCTAACCATCCTGTCTTCAAATTAGTGTAGAATCGCAACGGGATGTCCGATTCTCAAAATTTAAATTGATTTATGCTCTGTAAATCCTGTATTTTCAATGACCAATGGTTGTCCCAGTTTTGAAATTGGGCCGATTTTGGCCCTTACCGCCCCTTGCCCTTTGTGATGCCTTATCAGGAATTCTAAGGATAACATGGACCAGGAGTCCCCGAGGGCACATGTAGCCAAGTTCGATCAATTTCGGTTGATCGTTTCTTCAACGCATTCTAAAATTTCTGTTATCAAAATTTCTGTTATCAAAATTTCTGTTATCAAAATTTCTTGAAATTTCTAATACGTGGGTCCTGTAGCATCATATCCCACTCGTCCTGCTACGTCTTTCGGTACACTTTTTCGACATAGTACATGTAACTTTCATACTTTTTTGGCATATTACATTGTTTAGATTTGAGGATCACTGACGAGGGTTAAATACCCGAAACGTGCATGTCTGGTCCATGTTGCCAATTTATCTGTTCTTAAATGATGCTATTCAATTTGAAGACGATTACATTTATACCACTTGGTGAGTGTCACTGCTGGTGGACCAGGAGTCCCCGAGGGCACATGTAGCCAAGTTCGATCAATTTCGGTTGATCGTTTCTTCAACGCATTCTAAAATTTCTGTTATCAAAATTTCTTGAAATTTCTAATACGTGGGTCCTGTAGCATCATATCCCACTCGTCCTGCTACGTCTTTCGGTACACTTTTTCGACATAGTACATGTAACTTTCATACTTTTTTGGCATATTACATTGTTTAGATTTGAGGATCACTGACGAGGGTTAAATACCCGAAACGTGCATGTCTGGTCCATGTTGCCAATTTATCTGTTCTTAAATGATGCTATTCAATTTGAAGACGATTACATTTATACCACTTGGTGAGTGTCACTGCTGGTGGACCAGGAGTCCCCGAGGGCACATGTAGCCAAGTTCGATCAATTTCGGTTGATCGTTTCTTCAACGCATTCTAAAATTTCTGTTATCAAAATTTCTGTTATCAAAATTTCTTGAAATTTCTAATACGTGGGTCCTGTAGCATCATATCCCACTCGTCCTGCTACGTCTTTCGGTACACTTTTTCGACATATTACATGTAACTTTCATACTTTTTTGGCATATTACATTGTTTAGATTTGAGGATCACTGACGAGGGTTAAATACCCGAAACGTGCATGTCTGGTCCATGTTGCCAATTTATCTGTTCTTAAATGATGCTATTCAATTTGAAGACGATTACATTTATACCACTTGGTGAGTGTCACTGCTGGTGGACCAGGAGTCCCCGAGGGCACATGTAGCCAAGTTCGATCAATTTCGGTTGATCGTTTCTTCAACGCATTCTAAAATTTCTATTATCAAAATTTCTGTTATCAAAATTTCTTGAAATTTCTAATACGTGGGTCCTGTAGCATCATATCCCACTCGTCCTGCTACGTCTTTCGGTACACTTTTTCGACATAGTACATGTAACTTTCATACTTTTTTGGCATATTACATTGTTTAGATTTGAGGATCACTGACGAGGGTTAAATACCCGAAACGTGCATGTCTGGTCCATGTTGCCAATTTATCTGTTCTTAAATGATGCTATTCAATTTGAAGACGATTACATTTATACCACTTGGTGAGTGTCACTGCTGGTGGACCAGGAGTCCCCGAGGGCACATGTAGCCAAGTTCGATCAATTTCGGTTGATCGTTTCTTCAACGCATTCTAAAATTTCTGTTATCAAAATTTCTTGAAATTTCTAATACGTGGGTCCTGTAGCATCATATCCCACTCGTCCTGCTACGTCTTTCGGTACACTTTTTCGACATAGTACATGTAACTTTCATACTTTTTTGGCATATTACATTGTTTAGATTTGAGGATCACTGACGAGGGTTAAATACCCGAAACGTGCATGTCTGGTCCATGTTGCCAATTTATCTGTTCTTAAATGATGCTATTCAATTTGAAGACGATTACATTTATACCACTTGGTGAGTGTCACTGCTGGTGGACCAGGAGTCCCCGAGGGCACATGTAGCCAAGTTCGATCAATTTCGGTTGATCGTTTCTTCAACGCATTCTAAAATTTCTGTTATCAAAATTTCTGTTATCAAAATTTCTTGAAATTTCTAATACGTGGGTCCTGTAGCATCATATCCCACTCGTCCTGCTACGTCTTTCGGTACACTTTTTCGACATAGTACATGTAACTTTCATACTTTTTTGGCATATTACATTGTTTAGATTTGAGGATCACTGACGAGGGTTAAATACCCGAAACGTGCATGTCTGGTCCATGTTGCCAATTTATCTGTTCTTAAATGATGCTATTCAATTTGAAGACGATTACATTTATACCACTTGGTGAGTGTCACTGCTGGTGGACCAGGAGTCCCCGAGGGCACATGTAGCCAAGTTCGATCAATTTCGGTTGATCGTTTCTTCAACGCATTCTAAAATTTCTGTTATCAAAATTTCTGTTATCAAAATTTCTTGAAATTTCTAATACGTGGGTCCTGTAGCATCATATCCCACTCGTCCTGCTACGTCTTTCGGTACACTTTTTCGACATAGTACATGTAACTTTCATACTTTTTTGGCATATTACATTGTTTAGATTTGAGGATCACTGACGAGGGTTAAATACCCGAAACGTGCATGTCTGGTCCATGTTGCCAATTTATCTGTTCTTAAATGATGCTATTCAATTTGAAGACGATTACATTTATACCACTTGGTGAGTGTCACTGCTGGTGGACCAGGAGTCCCCGAGGGCACATGTAGCCAAGTTCGATCAATTTCGGTTGATCGTTTCTTCAACGCATTCTAAAATTTCTGTTATCAAAATTTCTTGAAATTTCTAATACGTGGGTCCTGTAGCATCATATCCCACTCGTCCTGCTACGTCTTTCGGTACACTTTTTCGACATAGTACATGTAACTTTCATACTTTTTTGGCATATTACATTGTTTAGATTTGAGGATCACTGACGAGGGTTAAATACCCGAAACGTGCATGTCTGGTCCATGTTGCCAATTTATCTGTTCTTAAATGATGCTATTCAATTTGAAGACGATTACATTTATACCACTTGGTGAGTGTCACTGCTGGTGGACCAGGAGTCCCCGAGGGCACATGTAGCCAAGTTCGATCAATTTCGGTTGATCGTTTCTTCAACGCATTCTAAAATTTCTGTTATCAAAATTTCTGTTATCAAAATTTCTTGAAATTTCTAATACGTGGGTCCTGTAGCATCATATCCCACTCGTCCTGCTACGTCTTTCGGTACACTTTTTCGACATAGTACATGTAACTTTCATACTTTTTTGGCATATTACATTGTTTAGATTTGAGGATCACTGACGAGGGTTAAATACCCGAAACGTGCATGTCTGGTCCATGTTGCCAATTTATCTGTTCTTAAATGATGCTATTCAATTTGAAGACGATTACATTTATACCACTTGGTGAGTGTCACTGCTGGTGGACCAGGAGTCCCCGAGGGCACATGTAGCCAAGTCGATCAATTTCGGTTGATCGTTTCTTCAACGCATTCTAAAATTTCTGTTATCAAAATTTCTGTTATCAAAATTTCTTGAAATTTCTAATACGTGGGTCCTGTAGCATCATATCCCACTCGTCCTGCTACGTCTTTCGGTACACTTTTTCGACATAGTACATGTAACTTTCATACTTTTTTGGCATATTACATTGTTTAGATTTGAGGATCACTGACGAGGGTTAAATACCCGAAACGTGCATGTCTGGTCCATGTTGCCAATTTATCTGTTCTTAAATGATGCTATTCAATTTGAAGACGATTACATTTATACCACTTGGTGAGTGTCACTGCTGGTGGACCAGGAGTCCCCGAGGGCACATGTAGCCAAGTTCGATCAATTTCGGTTGATCGTTTCTTCAACGCATTCTAAAATTTCTGTTATCAAAATTTCTTGAAATTTCTAATACGTGGGTCCTGTAGCATCATATCCCACTCGTCCTGCTACGTCTTTCGGTACACTTTTTCGACATAGTACATGTAACTTTCATACTTTTTTGGCATATTACATTGTTTAGATTTGAGGATCACTGACGAGGGTTAAATACCCGAAACGTGCATGTCTGGTCCATGTTGCCAATTTATCTGTTCTTAAATGATGCTATTCAATTTGAAGACGATTACATTTAGAAATTCTAATGATATGTAACGTGAAAATTCATCGCTGAATGGTTATCTTTCAGGAATATGATAATCACTTTATTTCCAAACCAAAAGACATCCTAAGCATAACGATATCAGATATCACTTTCAACAAAAAAGTTAATAAAACCATGGAATAAGTTTATTGTACCTCATTATCAATTTGACACCATGTATATGATTGTGCTGTTTCAGAGGTTAGCCAATTTTCTGATCGTCGTCTGTGTTTTTTCTTCGGGTGTTTTTTTTTTTTTGTGTTTTGCTGTGGATATTGCAACTGAATCTTGTTGGAGATTCCTTCCATTTTACCATCTAATATAATTAAAATTGATCAACATGTGTCAGTGCCATGGATGTAAACACCAATTTGAGAACCAGTTTTGACTGCATGTCAGGTTAATCAGCATATACATGTATGTTTCCATTTTTAAAGGTTTGTTTTTTTACCGACATTTTCCTTTACTCGTACGAAGCTGAATTCATTCAATCTTTGGTCTCTGACGGGAAAAGATGCTTAGCTTCTGACTTCAGCTTCACTTACAGATACATAGACGATGTATTGTCAATCAATAATCCAAGATTCGCGGATTACCTGAGCAGTATCTATCCTTCGGAGTTTGATGTCAAAGAAACTACAGAGACAAATAATTCAGCATATATGCGTATATTTGGTACTTACTCTGGCATAGCGTATCAACTGAGATATAAACAGGCCATAAGCAGGCGATGAAGGGATGTTGCTACTCAGAAAAGGAAAGTTTATAATGCTGAAATTGAAGTCGTCACGTTTGTCATAGAGTGAGGTGTTCATGTGACCATCAGTGTCGTAGGACAACATTATGTCCGAATAGGATGCTGAATTATTTGTCTCTGTAGTTTCTTTGACTTCAAGCTCCGAAGGATAGATACTGCTCAGGTAATCCGCGAATCTTGGATTATTGATGGACAACACATCGTCTATGTATCTGTAAGTGAAGTTGAAGTCAGAAGCTAAATATCTTTTCCCTTCAGAGACCAAAGAGTTTTGGCATATTACATTTAGATTTGAGGATCACTGACGAGGGTTAAGTACCCGAAACGTGCATGTCTGGTCCATGCTGCCAGTTTATCTGTTCTTTAGTGATGCTATTCAATTTGAAGACGTTTAACATTGAATGAATTCAGCTTCGTAGGAGTAAAGGAAAATGTCGGCAAGGAGTGGAGCACAATTAGTCCCCATTGAATTTCCGACAATTTGCTGGAAGACCTTTCCTCCAAACACCACAAAAATGTCGATCAGAAAGTTTAACATCTGAATAATATCTGTTTCAGTGTACTTATTTTCAGAATCGGACTTTTCTTTTACAAAGTAGGTTTTGTCATAGTTAACAACAATAAATTTGTATTTCCGATTACCGTTCTTACTTGTAAACGCATGACTTATGATTTTTGCGAGTCTTTCTTTCAATTTAGAATGTGGAATTGTAGTGTAAAGTGTCGAAAAATCAAAGGCTTTGATCGAATGGACTCTACTAAAATGAGTGGATTTCAGATGTTCTAAAAGTTCCTTCGATTTCTTTAAAGTCCACATCTGGTTGATACCACAGCGAGAATATACTGTCGAACAATATTTTTGAAGCCCAGATTTGTTTTCAGATAAAACTTTGGTGAGTAAGATCGATAGAGATTTGGTAGAACATTTTGAGGAACCAGCGATGAAACGTTGTTTGTACGGATTCTTATGCATTTTAGGTATGCAGTATAAGTATGGTAAATCTAAATTGTTAGTTTCGAAGCCAAAGGAAACAAGAGCTGATTTGTGGTTATCTCTTATTTCAGAGGCAGAACGGTTTATTGGTGTGTGAGTGGGATTTTCAGGTGTCGAATTTAAACCCAACTCTTTAACTAGACTGTCGAAATAGTACTTTTTGCAAGTAAATGTGTAATTATTTGAAGTGACAAATATGGATAATGACCATATCCCTGTATACAGCACAAAATCGATAATTCAAAAATCAGAAACCGAAGGCATACAAAATCAGGACAAAACAGGAACCAAAGCAAACAAACAAAAACCTCCACCATATGAAAAGAAGCGAACTCCCGATAGGGGAGTGAGACCAGGTGCCCAGGAAGAGTAAGCATCTCCTGCTTGCATGCAACACCCGTCGCTTCAATTCGGTAGAACTGTCACATCCGGTTACTTCCATTTTGGAAGATATAGAGTACAATCTTTGGTTGGATGGTTCAAATGGTCTATGACAGAATATCATCCACCATTCTTGAGAGTGGAACATCATAGTGTATGACGAGTTCCCCATATCGACCGTAGAACTTCCTCAGTGACGATGTTAGTCGGTCACAAACATATCCCTGACTGAGAAGCTTATCTGAAAGACGCCTAGCTCTCAGAACAAAATCCGTATATTTGGTACTTGCTCTGGCATAGCGTATCAACTGAGATATGAACACGCCATAAGCAGGCGATGAAGGGATGTTGCTACTCAGAAAAGGAAAGTTTGTAATGCTGAAATTGAAGTCGTCACGTTTGTCATAGAGTGAGGTGTTCATGTGACCATCAGTGTCGTAGGACAACATTATGTCCAAATAGGATGCTGAATTATTTGTCTCTGTGGTTTCTTTGACTTCAAGCTCCGAAGGATAGATACTGCTCAGGTAATCCGCGAATTTTGGATTATTGATGGACAACACATCGTCTATGTATCTGTAAGTGAAGTTAAAGTCAGAAGCTAAGTATCTTTTCCCTTCAGAGACCAGAGATTGAATGAATTCAGCTTCGTACGAGTAAAGGAAAATGTCGGCAAGGAGTGGGGCACAATTGGTCCCCATTGGAATTCCGACAATTTGCTGGAAGACCTTTCCTCCAAACACCACAAAAATGTTGTCGATCAGAAAGTTTAACATCTGAATAATGTCTGCTTCAGTGTACTTATTTTCAGAATCTGACTTTTCTTTTACAAAGTAGGTTTTGTCATAGTTAACAACAATAAATTTGTATTTGCGATTACCGTTCTTACTTGTAAACGCATTACTTATAATTTTTGCGAGTCTTTCTTTCAATTTAGAATGTGGAATTGTAGTGTAAAGTGTCGAAAAATCAAAGGCTTTGATCGAATGGACTCTACTAAAATGAGAGGATTTCAGATGTTCTAAAAGTTCCTTCGAATTCTTTAAAATCCACATCTGGTTGATACCACTGCGAGAATACACTGTCGAACAATATTTTTGAAGCCCAGATTTGATTTCAGATAAAACTTTGGTGAGTAAGATCGATACAGATTTGGTAGAACATTTTGAGGAACCAGCGATGAAACGTTGTTTGTACGGATTCTTATGCATTTTAGGTATGCAGTACAAGTATGGTAAATCTAAATCTAAATTGGTAGTGTCGAAGCCAAAGGAAGTAAGAGCTGATTTGTGGTTATCTATTATTTCAGAGGCAGAAAGGTTTGTTGGGGTGTAAGTGGGATTTCCAGGTGTCGAATTTAAACCCAACTCTTTAACTAGACTGTCGAAATAGTACTTTTTGCAAGTAAATGTGTAATTATTTGAGGCTTTGTCCGCTGGTGTGATGACATAATGTTCTTGGAGGTAGGTGAGCTCTGTGATAACATTAGGGTCTTTAAATATAGACACGAATCTGGTGTTCACAGTTGATTTTAATCGGTTAATTCTAGATAAAAGTAACCCTCTGATTGATTTAATCCATTCGGAAAGGGTGTCGAGCTGTACATCCTCTTTCTTTGCCCAACGTCTTGCATATTCCTCACAAGAGTCCATGATAATTTTGACATTTTGGTTCCATGTAAAGGACATACTTTCTCTGTATTTGGGACCCTTTTTTAACAATTCTCTCAACTTGTCGTTCTTGACTATACTAAGGTCACCAGTAATAACGTGTCCACAAGGAGAGTAGTTGAAATCCGATGAAGAACATTCGCAGGGAAGTGGATGTAGTGAGGGATTACTTAAATCAATACACTGCAGGAATCGTTTGTAATTGTAAATTTTAGATGCAACTGTTGGTGTGTAGCTATAGGAAATACAAGGAGTTTCTTTTCTTTTGAAATATGGTGGGATTTTTTCTGTGACAGTTTTGTGATTCAAAATTTGACCAAGATTCAAGTTATCAATACCTTTGTTTGCAAATCTTACTTTAATGAAAGGGCGGTTTGTTTTCTCCTCTGATTTATCTGATCTAACTGCTTGAAATAAACGAAAAGTAGAAATGTCCAATATGACTCCTTGTAGTCTGTATTCTGGGGAACGTGTATCGGTATATGTGAGGTCCTTCGTATAATCGTAGATTTCGTGCAACTTCCGTAAAGGAACAGAGTATAATTTGGTACGAATATAATGCAGGCCTAGAGGCTCATTCAAAAATGGAACCAAGTCATCGAAGGAGAAACTATGTATCTCAGGCCTATTGTATTTTCGAATGCCATGACTTCGAGGTCTTCTTTGTTGTCTGTTGAAAAAGCTAGTCACATTAACCGATTGACAACCGGGACTTGTTAAGTTTCCTATAGTGCTGATGTTATCGTTGCACCCATAGGGCGCTGCAGTGTTAAGATTTTTTATCCAGAACTCTTCTCTGTTGCGACGGAAAGGTGTGCTCAAATTGGGATTGTTTGTGGGGTGATATATTTTCTCCAGGATTCTGACTCTCATAGATAAAACCGAATGATCGGCCTGGTTAAAATGTCGGTAAAGGAGTTGACTTCCTTTATTATTTATTTTTGACCGGTGTCCTGACATTCTGGTTCGGAGCTTACCTTTGGTTTCACCCACATAAATCAATCCACAAAGTGAGCACTCTATTCCGTACACAACATTAGATGTCATGCAGTTAAGGTTTTCAAAACTATGCGTGTTAAATGTTTGTTTTGTGAGATTACTTGAGAATGAAGTGTCTGTTATTAGGATGTTACAAGTTTTGCAGTTCTTCGTGCCGCACTTAGAAACTGAGCAATCGCTTGGTGAAAATTGGTGCTCTTTTAGAATATCGACCACTTCAATCTTACAGGGCTTGATTTTAATATACCCATCTGCATGTTTGTACCAAAACTCATGGTTACTACTCACTACAAATGTCTTGTCTCTAATGTCATTTAGACTAATTCTAGGGACACCTAAGTTACCTGTTGCGTATGTGTCCGTAGACGCAACAGGTTGGAGCCTTTTTATAGTGGGCGACGCCCCAGCCACTTTGTAGGTCTCTTGTGTACTATCCATTGAAGCAAAAGACTGCCCGACAAGTGCCCTCGGGGACAATTTGTCCACCAGCAGTGACACATGGACAGTGGTAAAAATGACAAATATGGATAATGACCATATCCCTGTATACAGCACAAAATCGATAATTCAAAAATCAGAAACCGAAGGCATACAAAATCAGGACAAAACAGGAACCAAAGCAAACAAACAAAAACCTCCACCATATGAAAAGAAGCGAACTCCCGATAGGGGAGTGAGACCAGGTGCCCAGGAAGAGTAAGCATCTCCTGCTTGCATGCAACACCCGTCGCTTCAATTCGGTAGAACTGTCACATCCGGTTACTTCCATTTTGGAAGATATAGAGTACAATCTTTGGTTGGATGGTTCAAATGGTCTATGACAGAATATCATCCACCATTCTTGAGAGTGGAACATCATAGTGTATGACGAGTTCCCCATATCGACCGTAGAACTTCCTCAGTGACGATGTTAGTCGGTCACAAACATATCCCTGACTGAGAAGCTTATCTGAAAGACGCCTAGCTCTCAGAACAAAATCCGTATATTTGGTACTTGCCCTGGCATAGCGTATCAACTGAGATATGAACACGCCATAAGCAGGCGATGAAGGGATGTTGCTACTCAGAAAAGAAAAGTTTGTAATGCTGAAATTGAAGTCGTCACGTTTGTCATAGAGTGAGGTGTTCATGTGACCATCAGTGTCGTAGGACAACATTATGTCCAAATAGGATGCTGAATTATTTGTCTCTGTGGTTTCTTTGACTTCAAGCTCCGAAGGATAGATACTGCTCAGGTAATCCGCGAATTTTGGATTATTGATGGACAACACATCGTCTATGTATCTGTAAGTGAAGTTAAAGTCAGAAGCTAAGTATCTTTTCCCTTCAGAGACCAGAGATTGAATGAATTCAGCTTCGTACGAGTAAAGGAAAATGTCGGCAAGGAGTGGGGCACAATTGGTCCCCATTGGAATTCCGACAATTTGCTGGAAAACCTTTCCTCCAAACACCACAAAAATGTTGTCGATCAGAAAGTTTAACATCTGAATAATGTCTGCTTCAGTGTACTTATTTTCAGAATCTGACTTTTCTTTTACAAAGTAGGTTTTGTCATAGTTAACAACAATAAATTTGTATTTGCGATTACCGTTCTTACTTGTAAACGCATTACTTATAATTTTTGCGAGTCTTTCTTTCAATTTAGAATGTGGAATTGTAGTGTAAAGTGTCGAAAAATCAAAGGCTTTGATCGAATGGACTCTACTGAAATGAGAGGATTTCAGATGTTCTAAAAGTTCCTTCGAATTCTTTAAAATCCACATCTGGTTGATACCACTGCGAGAATACACTGTCGAACAATATTTTTGAAGCCCAGATTTGATTTCAGATAAAACTTTGGTGAGTAAGATCGATACAGATTTGGTAGAACATTTTGAGGAACCAGCGATGAAACGTTGTTTGTACGGATTCTTATGCATTTTAGGTATGCAGTACAAGTATGGTAAATCTAAATTGGTAGTGTCGAAGCCAAAGGAAGTAAGAGCTGATTTGTGGTTATCTATTATTTCAGAGGCAGAAAGGTTTGTTGGGGTGTAAGTGGGATTTCCAGGTGTCGAATTTAAACCCAACTCTTTAACTAGACTGTCGAAATAGTACTTTTTGCAAGTAAATGTGTAATTATTTGAGGCTTTGTCCGCTGGTGTGATGACATAATGTTCTTGGAGGTAGGTGAGCTCTGTGATAACATTAGGGTCTTTAAATATAGACACGAATCTGGTGTTCACAGTTGATTTTAATCGGTTAATTCTAGATAAAAGTAACCCTCTGATTGATTTAATCCATTCGGAAAGGGTGTCGAGCTGTACATCCTCTTTCTTTGCCCAACGTCTTGCATATTCCTCACAAGAGTCCATGATAATTTTGACATTTTGGTTCCATGTAAAGGACATACTTTCTCTGTATTTGGGACCCTTTTTTAACAATTCTCTCAACTTGTCGTTCTTGACTATACTAAGGTCACCAGTAATAACGTGTCCACAAGGAGAGTAGTTGAAATCCGATGAAGAACATTCGCAGGGAAGTGGATGTAGTGAGGGATTACTTAAATCAATACACTGCAGGAATCGTTTGTAATTGTAAATTTTAGATGCAACTGTTGGTGTGTAGCTATAGGAAATACAAGGAGTTTCTTTTCTTTTGAAATATGGTGGGATTTTTTCTGTGACAGTTTTGTGATTCAAAATTTGACCAAGATTCAAGTTATCAATACCTTTGTTTGCAAATCTTACTTTAATGAAAGGGCGGTTTGTTTTCTCCTCTGATTTATCTGATCTAACTGCTTGAAATAAACGAAAAGTAGAAATGTCCAATATGACTCCTTGTAGTCTGTATTCTGGGGAACGTGTATCGGTATATGTGAGGTCCTTCGTATAATCGTAGATTTCGTGCAACTTCCGTAAAGGAACAGAGTATAATTTGGTACGAATATAATGCAGGCCTAGAGGCTCATTCAAAAATGGAACCAAGTCATCGAAGGAGAAACTATGTATCTCAGGCCTATTGTATTTTCGAATGCCATGACTTCGAGGTCTTCTTTGTTGTCTGTTGAATAAGCTAGTCACATTAACCGATTGACAACCGGGACTTGTTAAGTTTCCTATAGTGCTGATGTTATCGTTGCACCCATAGGGCGCTGCAGTGTTAAGATTTTTTATCCAGAACTCTTCTCTGTTGCGACGGAAAGGTGTGCTCAAATTGGGATTGTTTGTGGGGTGATATATTTTCTCCAGGATTCTGACTCTCATAGATAAAACCGAATGATCGGCCTGGTCAAAATGTCGGTAAAGGAGTTGACTTCCTTTATTATTTATTTTTGACCGGTGTCCTGACATTCTGGTTCGGAGCTTACCTTTGGTTTCACCCACATAAATCAATCCACAAAGTGAGCACTCTATTCCGTACACAACATTAGATGTCATGCAGTTAAGGTTTTCAAAACTATGCGTGTTAAATGTTTGTTTTGTGAGATTACTTGAGAATGAAGTGTCTGTTATTAGGATGTTACAAGTTTTGCAGTTCTTCGTGCCGCACTTAGAAACTGAGCAATCGC
This sequence comes from Pinctada fucata, assembly GCA_028142955.1. NCBI lineage: Eukaryota > Metazoa > Mollusca > Bivalvia > Pterioida > Pteriidae > Pinctada > Pinctada fucata. The sequence continues at coordinate 29,642,938 of AP027105.1, forward strand.
TTGGTGAAAATTGGTGCTCTTTTAGAATATCGACCACTTCAATCTTACAGGGCTTGATTTTAATATACCCATCTGCATGTTTGTACCAAAACTCATGGTTACTACTCACTACAAATGTCTTGTCTCTAATGTCATTTAGACTAATTCTAGGGACACCTAAGTTACCTGTTGCGTATGTGTCCGTAGACGCAACAGGTTGGAGCCTTTTTATAGTGGGCGACGCCCCAGCCACTTTGTAGGTCTCTTGTGTACTATCCATTGAAGCAAAAGACTGCCCGACAAGTGCCCTCGGGGACAATTTGTCCACCAGCAGTGACACATGGACAGTGGTAAAAATGACAAATATGGATAATGACCATATCCCTGTATACAGCACAAAATCGATAATTCAAAAATCAGAAACCGAAGGCATACAAAATCAGGACAAAACAGGAACCAAAGCAAACAAACAAAAACCTCCACCATATGAAAAGAAGCGAACTCCCGATAGGGGAGTGAGACCAGGTGCCCAGGAAGAGTAAGCATCTCCTGCTTGCATGCAACACCCGTCGCTTCAATTCGGTAGAACTGTCACATCCGGTTACTTCCATTTTGGAAGATATAGAGTACAATCTTTGGTTGGATGGTTCAAATGGTCTATGACAGAATATCATCCACCATTCTTGAGAGTGGAACATCATAGTGTATGACGAGTTCCCCATATCGACCGTAGAACTTCCTCAGTGACGATGTTAGTCGGTCACAAACATATCCCTGACTGAGAAGCTTATCTGAAAGACGCCTAGCTCTCAGAACAAAATCCGTATATTTGGTACTTGCTCTGGCATAGCGTATCAACTGAGATATGAACACGCCATAAGCAGGCGATGAAGGGATGTTGCTACTCAGAAAAGGAAAGTTTGTAATGCTGAAATTGAAGTCGTCACGTTTGTCATAGAGTGAGGTGTTCATGTGACCATCAGTTTCGTAGGACAACATTATGTCCAAATAGGATGCTGAATTATTTGTCTCTGTGGTTTCTTTGACTTCAAGCTCCGAAGGATAGATACTGCTCAGGTAATCCGCGAATTTTGGATTATTGATGGACAACACATCGTCTATGTATCTGTAAGTGAAGTTAAAGTCAGAAGCTAAGTATCTTTTCCCTTCCGAGACCAGAGATTGAATGAATTCAGCTTCGTACGAGTAAAGGAAAATGTCGGCAAGGAGTGGGGCACAATTTGTCCCTGGTTTGTTCACTGGTGTAATGAGAAATTGTTCTTGGAGTTAGGTAAGCTGTGATAACATCAGGGTCTTTAAAGATAGACTCGAATCTGGTGTTCACAGTTTATTTTAATCGGTAAATTCTAGATAAAAGTAACCCTCTGATGGATTTTATCCATTCGGAAAGGGTGTCGAGCTGTACATCCTCTTTCCTTGCCCAACGTTTTGCATATTCCCAAAAAGAGTCCTTGATAATTTTGACATTTTGGTTCCATGTAAAGGACATACTTTCTCCGTATTTGGGACACTTTTTTTTAAAAACATTTCTCTCAACTTGTCGTTCTTGACTATTCTAAGGTCCCCAGTAATAACGTGTCCACAAGGAAAGTAGTTGAAATCAGATAAAGAACAGATAAGCCTCTCATCCAGGGATATGTTTGTGACCGACTAACATCGTCACTGAGGAAGTCCTACGGTCGATATGGGGAACTCGTCATACACTATGATGTCCCACTCTCCAGAATGGTGGATGATTTTCTGTCATAGACCATTTGAACCATCCAACCAAAGATTGTACTATATGCCTTCCGAAATAGAAGTAACCGGATGTGACAGTTCTACCGAATTGAAGCGGCGGGTGTTGCATGCAAGCAGGAGATGCTTACTCTTCCTGGGCACTTGGTCTCACTCCCATAGCGGGACTTCGCTTCTTTTCATGTGGTGGAGATTTTTGTTTGTTTCCTTTGGTTTCTGTTTTATGCTGATTTTGTATGCCTTCGGTTTCTTATTATCGATTTTGTGCTGTATACAGGGATATGGTCATTATCCATATTTGTCATTTGTTCGTTCATTTGAATATGATGTTTTCCTTTTTTGTATTTTTGGGGTGTGTGTAGTCGATTCAATTTTTTAATATTATCTTTAAACAATGCATGCATCTCCGATGTTGTTTAGTTGGGCTTATTTCTTTATTTGATGTTAAAGATATCGAAATATGTCTCGAAGCAAACTGACCTGACAGAGAGTTAATGGATTCTTAGAATGCATTTCTCATAGTGTGTTGTAACATTTCAACGTAAAGTCTTCTCTTAGTAGGGCGGAGCTAAATTCTATCAAGCGAAAAAGTGCTTATAGGTTAGAAAGACTGTAGAATAAATAGTTTATGAAAAGTAAATAGAGAGAGAAAAGCACAATCCCCTTTATCCATCGAGGCATTATCTATCACCAGTCGATCCTCCTGAGTGACTGCAAAGGGGGAGGAGGTTAGTGAGGGAGGAGCCATCCAAAGTGTTCTCCAAGAGAATCTCGATCGATAATATTTGTAACAAACCTATTTTGAAATGTTGACAAAATGCATTCAATTATATTGCAAAACACTTCCAATTGCCTCAACAAAACTGCAAAGTGCACCAGGATGTATTGCACATGAATTCCACGATGAAGTTTCGTTTTTGCCAAGATATTTGATTTGATTAGTCTGCATTTCTTCTGTTCATCTGTCATCATGCGCTGGTGTTTTATACGATAATGGTTTTGCCCCAATTGGACTAAATATATGTAGCCCGATTGGTTTTGAGTAGGGTTGGGAATGAGTTTTGATATCCTAAAAGGTTTTGCTCCTAACACGATAAATGTATATGCAGAGTGGTCATCATTCAAAATATAAATATTTATGTTTAATTATTTACGAAGAAGTCCCCTTTACATTTTAAAGCATATTTTTATACATGTATTTCAAATACCTTCTTGTTCATAGCATTGATGCTGATAAGTTGGCAATATGTAGTCTTTGTTGTCTTCATTCCCAAACTTCTCTCAGGGCTCTTAAAAATTCTGCTCCCTGTTTCACAAAAATTCACAAAAAAAAGGAATTGTCGTAACTATTGATCCCTTAGTTCTTTTGATCAACTTTTTAGTTCTTTTGATTCGCATACTCTTATTTCTTGATTTTCATTTAATATGTAGAAATTATATAAGAAAACATAAAATAATCAGAATTGAAATGTTTTAAATCAGTTGCGGAATTTCCTGAAATTTTTCATTAGAATTTTTTTGTGAAATTGGTCAATGTCCGATACTTCAAGTTTGCCGGCTGTTCCTGCACCAACTTGCTTACGATAACTTCATATAATCATCGGTTTAATCTCTCATTTTAGATAAACTATAAAAAGACAACAAAAACCCATCCCTAATTCCGTATATCTTTCTTCAGATATATAAATATGAAATATCTTGCTATTGAATTTGAAGACGTTTAACATTAGAATATTTATAGATTCAAAATCTGTACTTACATATTTGTCTCTAAAAAGTCACCAGAATTTATTATAGTAAAACAAAGTACTGTAATCTCAAAATCTCAGTACATCAGAACTTAATTACTCGTACCAGATATACATTTTGTACTTACACACACATTTTTACCATGTTACATGTGTACTTACATGCCGGTAAGTGTTTTGAATAGTTTCCCCTGACATGATCGCCATAGCACTTTTTATATAGACATAACCTCAGTGCATGTATTTTAGATAGTACTACTATTTTTTATTTTCATGCGTGAACATCGACGGCGGGTGCGGCTAGCCAAACGGAATGCTTACTCCTCCCGGGCACCAGGTCCAACCTCTAGCTTGCCAGGGGTCCGTTGATGCTTAAAGTGATATTAGAACATATGAGATAATACTTTTACCTAAAACTTTCCCTAAAAATAAACCATAATATGCCAAAAATAGTTTTCAGCTCTTACCGCACATATACGTAAATTAGTTTTGAAGTTGCTATTTTTAGCCATTTACAGAAACCCTGATTCTATAAATGATCACTTCCGGTAAATATGATGGAGAGACTTATGACGTAGAAAGTTGTACATGAAAGACGAAAGTAGTGTAAACAATGCAATGTACCGTTGAGGTATTGAAGCTGAGTTCGCATTTAATTTGCTCAGTTTCACATCTTTTGATAATTTCTTGATCATGTCGAGTATTAATGTTTAATGTTAGTAATTTTCATGCGACCAAGCATCTGTCCGTGAGAAAAAAAGGGGGGGGGGGAGGGATAGGGAAAGGGTCTTGAGATGGACGATTTCACACATGATGTCACATCATATTTTCTGTCTGTCCTATTTTACTTTTTGTTCTAAACACGCACGATTTGAAACTATGGTTGAATATACAGCCCGACCTGTTTCAAACGCAGAAAGGGGGGGGGGGGGTTAACTTGGAATGCGTGCGACTGGAGTTTCAGACAGGGAGGCCCCCTGCCCATCCTTTTATTGAGCTTAGTGAACAACATAGTATTACCTATATTCATATTGTCATATACATTCACTTAAATGACAAATGAATGACAGATGAAGATATCTCAGTTTGGCATAGACGGATTCAGGAATCTAAAATAGGGAGGGCGGATCACAGTGAACATTGAAAACAATCTTTCGGAGTAGCGTAGGAAGGGGGTGAGGGGTATAATGACAAAAACAAAATGTTATTAATTTATTTTTACATATATTTTCATCTTCATAAATAATTATTTCAAAATTCACCTGCATTCCCTGCAAGGGATATAGGGTAGACCTTATTTCACAGTTTCACGAGCTCCCCAGTGGGTAAAACACTCAGTAATATTATTCTGAGGCTCCAAGTCGATGTCACGGAATCTACTTTGATTAAAATAAGGATCAAATTTTATTCTATCAATATATAGATGGTCACAATTTTAGGGATAAACAACGAAAAACGATTCGACATTATTCTTTTTTTTCTAAATCATTAAGTTATGGTCACAGTTAGCGGTTTTTAATGGAATAACATAATAATAAAAGAACGAAGCAATAAATTTATACTGATCTGAAAACATTTTTGAAATACGTTTTCATGAGAAGGCAATTGATGATAGAAAAGATTGGATGATCTCTCTCTCTCTCTCAACGACTCAAAACGGACAAATGTGCGTGTGTGTGTGTGTGGGGGGGGGTACCCCCGCAAACCACGATCTAATATTCGGCAAGTGCTAGATCCATAAATCCATATGTAGATTAAGAATCTATCAAAAATATTGGCCGGCACGATTATTTTTTTTAATCAGAATATGAATTATGTCAAACTTCTGTCCTTAATCTACAGGTGATCGCCAGCCATGAGCATGTTTAGAAATGGTGCGCCCTTTATTTATTTATTTCATTTATTTATTTATTTATCTATCTATTTATTTTTTGCTCAATAAATAAAAAACTATGTTATAGATATTGATTGTTTTATTCTTGAAACGGTAATCACATGCGTATACACATGTGCTAGTGCAGACAATCACTTTGTCGTGTACAACTTGTGACGTCATTTACTGAGACCCACGAAGAATACAGTCGATCCCGAAAATTTATTGGGTAAATCGACAAAAATGTCGATTTCCTCTAAAACCAGGAATTTTTTTCTGTGGTAACAGGATGAAAAATTTCATTTTTAAAGAGCTAATGCTATATACTATTTTCACAGATGTTCTAATATCACTTTAATTTTGTGCTGATAAATTTATCGTCAGGATCTTCTTTAACTCATTACATTTCTCAGTAATTCAATTTATTATGCTGTTATTTGCGTATGTAAATTCAAGAATATCAAGAAAGATATGTGAACCCCATTCTAAACTATTTTTAATAAAACGAAAGTTTTACAACTATTCAGCTTCCTGTGGAAAATTTAACACCAATTTTAATGCACCAGATACGTGGCGCATGTACATGTACTTATTAAATGCCGAAGTGATATTCTGACAGAGACAAATGTATTCAGTAGCACCCTCTGGTTTCATTATTAGAATTTAATTTTGAATTAATGTATTCCCGGAAAGCTTTCAAGTCGATTCTGCATCAAATTATTTCATTTTACAATGACAATTTAGAGAAAGATACAAAATCTTATCAAATTGGCACTGAAGGGGTTGTGAGAAAAGTGGGATATTCATTCCTGAATCACAAATTTAATTCTTAAGGTATTCAACCCCTAATGCATTTTCAATAATAAATACCAGAAATAAGAATTTTAAATCTGTTAGAAAAGAATGCTATACACACTATTCTAGCTAAAATTAGGGATAACACTTCTCATACAATGACCTACTCTGTCATCCCGAAGATTCCCGAATATGAAATAATCGGCATTTGTCGGAAAATCATGAAAATGTGCATAAATTTGTACCGGAAGTACTCTATTAGGGTGCGGGATCCTTAAATATTTCTATGTCATACATACTACTAATTGGCATTATCCCTGCGACGTTAGAATGAAATCGGGTCAGAGTTACGAATGTTATTAGAAGGTACGTACGGTTATTGTTGTTAAAATTAGAAGAAAAAACTTGATAACGTCGGAGTGCTTTACTTCGGCGGCGGGTGCGGCTAGCCAACAGGGGATGCTTACTCCTCCCGGGCACCTGGTCCCACCTCTTGTTTGCTAGGGGTCCGTCAATGCTCAATTTTGTGCTCTATTGTGAGTATTGTTGAGATTATCGTCAGGATCTTCTTCAACTCATTTACGAAGCAGCATACGTATATAAGTTGAAATAATAGACAGACTTTACACCCTTTGGATGTATCTTGAATGGACAACATATATCAAAATCAAAGTCATATTCATAAGAAAAACACTTCAATCATAAAAACGATATATAATTATGGATCTAGTGGAACAAATGGGGAAAAAAAGGGAAAAAAAACTGTAAGCAACGTCTTTCCAGCCCGTCGCTTTCTGATTTTCGTTTGACTGCATCAAAGATCATAGCATATTTATCATATAGAAGTTGCAACTGTTCATAAAGATAGAACATGTCTGTCTTTAAGAAATATATGAAGAGACATTAAAGTAGTGTGCAGATTAAAGGAGTATATTTGTCTTTATATGTCACATTTATGCAAGACATCTTGCTACGCTCTTTCTTTTGGTCAGCTGCTCTGTGACCTCTGGCCATAGGTTGTTGAAAGAGTGGTGTAAAGCAGATGCAGGTACCATCGGATACCTACATCCCATCATGGCGACAGGCGATGACGATTCGTATTTTTACACCATTCAATAAGTAACACAGCTCATGTTGGATTTGTACTCTCAACTCGCAGATTATGTATGGCTAAATTCTGGCAATTGCGTAATTTCTAAATTTGATTTTAAAATATACAGTGTACGTTGAGATTATGAAAATGACAATGAAGTAGGTACCAGTTTTTGAGATATGATTTGATCTTGTTCTAACATGATCTAAAGATTACGTAGATTGTACAAAGAAAAAATTCTGTAAAGTATTGATATTGAAGGATGTGAATATACGAATCGGCATCGCCTGTCGCCATGATGGGATGTAAGAACCCGATGGTACTTGCATCTGTTTTATTATCCGAAACGTACATGTCTGGTCCATGCTGTTTTATCTGCTCTAAAATGATGCTAATGAATTTGAAGACGTTAAACATTTGTACCACTTGGTGAGTGTCACTACTGGCGGAGCAAGAGTCCCCGAGGGCACATGTAGTCAAATTCTATCAATTTCGGTTGGTCGTTTGTTCAAACGCATTTGAAAACTAAATTTCTGTTTACAACATTTTCTCAAATTTCTCAAACCTGGGTCCTTTAGCATCCCAGCCATTTTGCTATGTCTTTCGGTATATTTAGGACATAATTTTCACAGATTTTGGTCATATTACATTGTTTAGATTGAGGATCACTGACGAGGGTTTATTACCCAAAACGTGCATGTCTGGTCCATGCTGTAAATTTATGGGCTCTAAAATAATGCTAATGAATTTGAAGACGTTAAACATTTATACCAGTGCGATAGGGGAACTTTGAAGGTTGTGTATACCATCAATCGCAATGAAAATAAGCAAATATATTCATAATAATATGTGGAATTCAGAAATCAAATTAGTTTTTATATAATTCAGTCTTTCCAAAAAAAAAAACCCAAAGTAACTTCCCATTTTTATCTTACTTCAACGCCCAAACTCTATGGAAACCATTATGAAATAAGGGAAACAGGGTTACAGATATAACATTTTCAAGGGAGTTTAATGACATCACAATGCTTTTACGTCGAATACCTGCACGAATCGAACGTAGGATTGTAAAATTGAAAATATGAAATTCGCTAGATCTCTTCTTAAATTGTGTTTTCCATGAATTTAGGAATTGGCCCTCGGTTTTTTTTCTCTCTCTCTTTCGTTCTGATTAAGCCAACAACAATTATATGCATTTCGTTTGTAAATAAAAAATTTTAGCTGTTAAAGGGCATTCAGTTGCATAGGCATAAACGACCTAAATGTATGATCGAATAATTTCCTATTTCTAACTCAAAAGATAACAAAAAAATTGTCTGCTTATCATGTTTATACCTACGTATTATTCAAATAATTTTGTTAATAGTATTTTGTTACAGCTGTTCTTTACAATTTGAAGAAAGAGAACATACGAATTTTTTATGGTGTTTAAAATGGTAATTTTTACCACACTCCTAAATTTATGAGATCTACAATGTGATTCAGAAAGAATGATAATTCCAGATGTTGCTTGCAGTAAAATTTTTCAGATGTTAATTTCAAACATAGCTGTATTATAGATCAATACCAATTCTTTGAAATATTTCAACGTGTCACATGCCAAATGTTCATAACCAAAGCGTTTGCCAAAAAAATATATGAATAAAAAGAATGGTTCATGCATGTTTTCAAAATAAAGTGTAAAATTATTATGATGCATAAAACTCATTCACATGCTAATATATACGGTTCTAAAGAATTAATTGAAGCCGCTTTTTCAATAAATACACCCTGTTTTACTGCTAACACCCATCGGCAACGGGTTCAAAGAGAATTCCGGAGTGGTAAGTACAGTTGTAAGAGATACTTGAATATTTAAGATTTTCATATTCGAAACGACTTTTTATTTGCAAGTTTAAAGTTGTAGACCCTGTAATCGTCAAATATTGGTTAAAATTTAACTTGTAGAATACAAGCTGTATTTTTTCTAGCTTTGCCAAAGTTTTTTACTTTCCGTTAATTACAAAATGTTAGCACCAAAGCCCTGCAAGATATCAAAATATAAAGATAGTTCATTGTAAATCTTTCTGGCTCACAATATTTACAACGAAAATGGAAAACCCCGAAGTTACGCATGCGTATTACCATGATTACAAATATAAATAATGACGACATATATTATTCAACTTAATATACGGTAATAAGGGTAGATTTTCACATATTATTGAGTAGATAGATAACAAACTTTCAAACCTCACCAGATTTATGACTAGAAAGCTTCGTGAGATAAAGCTCACCTTTTACGACATGAGTGTATTTATAAATATTGTGTTTGTAAACATTGTAAATTCGATGGCTAATACACATGAATAAAATATGCTATGTTTATATACTAGGACAAGTGAGCGTTTTGTATGTTTCTTTACCCAATAAAACCAAAATGATAAAATTAGATAACATAGTAATATTTTCTAGACGATACAGGGTATACATCTTTAAATATGAATTTGATTTAGAGTTAAATTGATTTAAGTCCCCTTTACACTTCCACGTTCCGAGCCACGACTCCAAAATAAATCCATCCTTGGCAAGTCGGGACGCAAAATTTTCGATGAACCATGAACTTACGGTAGGAATCGAGTACGGATAGCTACGATAGCTGTCTAACTATTGTGTACATTGATGTATAAGGCGCTGTTAAGAGAAGGCTTCAAATATGCCCTGAAAGGTTGAAATTTCAAAATATGCAAATTTGAGATTTTTTTTCGGTAGAAATGACAACTTCATGTAACTTGTCCCAAATCTGAATGTACTATCAAATTGGATAACTTTTCAAAATGAGACCAATATTTAGGTCAAAGCACAAACGGGGTTTCCATAGAAATGAACGGGAAACAGAAAAGCTTTTCCAACATTATTCGATCCCAAGGTCCAGGGTTTTTACTTTCACAAAAATTTGTATATGAATAAATCAAATTTTCGTGTTAAGTTAGGTTCTATCATTCAGAGCGAACATTATCCCACGGGCAAAAAAAAAAGTAGAAGAAAAGGGAAAGACGATGGACAATGAATTTAAAATATGTCCTTAGAATATATCATATTTTTGTATATCATATCAAAATCTTTTTTACGAAAGCTGAATAGTATCACAGAAAATAATAAATTTATCTCGTACTTACCATCTGCCATGAAAGTAGCAAGTGATATAGTTATCCGGATTAGGGCGCACAACACTCCCATTTTTTCCCGGTTACCCAAAAGTCTCGAAGAACGCACAATAATAATGTAGTACATGTATACCCTACTTATTTGTTCTCCTGTGTGTATGCATCAAATTTGGCTCGTAAAGCTGTATTTTGTGACTTTCCTACTGTTCTTGGTAGTTGTGTGTCATGGGTTGTGTGTGCAGGTAAAATCTTATACATTGGGAACGACATCTTTTATAGACAGAAAGCAAGTATAACACATACTGACATTCGTCGGAAAAACAAACATACTCGTCAGACTCAATTTAGTTATTCCTAAATATACAAAGAAAGGGAATTGGCTTAAGAATTTTAAATAGAGACATAGATCAAACAGACGTCGACTTTGTTGAGGAATCGAAAGGCCTGGAGAGCAAAACCTTCATTTGAATTTACACAATACGTTTGTGTTTGCCAGATAAAGGAAATTTTCGGACAACGAATTACAACAGATATTCCAAAGCGAACTCAAAATACACAGCCAATTGTGCCTCATATGAAATTCATGTGAAATTTACATGAACTTTACATGAAAATTCACATGAACTTTTTGTGAAACGAGCACGAACATGAAATTTACATGAATTTTTTCACATGAAATTCATGTGAAGATTTTTACATGGATGTTATGTGAATTCAGTTTCCTGTGAGGGTCACTTAGAAAAATTCATATGAAATTCAGGTGAAGGAAATTTATGTGAAATTCATGTGAAACATTTTTCACATAAATCTTATGTGAAATTTATATGAATTTTACATGAACTTTCATGTGAAATTTACATAATGCTCAGTTTATATGAATTTCATGTGAGGCACAATTGGCTGAGTACGCATGTACATGTATCTTGAGATCCCCTCCTTTCATGATTTATTCACGGATTAGAAAACTCGTTTATATCACTTCCATTTTTCTATTGAAAATGCATTAGAAGAATACTGTGAGCTTAACGGTGTATTTGAGAATTTTTTAATACCAATTTTTCACAGGTCTTTGTTGTATCTTAAGCACTGTGTAGCATCACGTGACTTAAGTTGGTGAAACCACGAACACAAAATGAAGACATACCGCTCGTTCGGGGGAAAGAAAACAGGTACTGTTATGATTGTTTTGATTCAATTTAATCTTTTCCTAGCCGATGTCCTAGTAAAAAATGATATTTTGATCATTCTTTGTTTGTCAATCAAGAAATCATTGTAGTTTTTACAAACATTCTGACGAAAGGAATGTCGTGGTCGAAATATGTTAAACACTATCTTGTGGTGGTTTCCACGCACATTTCTACAGCTTTTGTCACAATGCGTTTTACTCACTAACGAGTCCACGATTGTAAAAGTATCAGTTTTGACAAGGATATAGGCTATGAAAAAATAGAATCTAATCAAAGCAATTATTGCAGTTCCTGTTTTCTTTCCTCCAACTAAGCTTTTTATTTATTCGTGGTTTCACCAACTTAAGTCACGTGTTAAGGCCTTCGATCTTTCTAAATTACTAGTATATACAATTTCGGATGTTTGTTGTCAACAAGTCTGTCATATCTTACATACATTATTTCTTATGCAAAATCAAAGCAACCCAAATGAAATATAGGGGACGCAATTCTGTAAGTAATGTTCACAAGCTTAGACTAGCAATGACCTTATATTTTGACCTTTGATACTGAAAATCAATAGGCGGGTTCATCCTCTTTCTATTGGAATCGTCCGTGGAAGTTTTGGATACATTGTAAAGATTGCTTTGTCTTCTATGGTGTTAACAAGCTTTTTATGCCCAAGTCTTCATTATTCTCGACCTTTAATCAATGACTTTCAAATCAATAGGATTCATCCCACCCCTGTGGGGATCATTTGCGGAGGGTTTAATGATCCTTAGATTATTGCTTCGTTGTCCCTGCTGCACACAAGATTGATACAGACAAACGCACAATCCTACATATATGTACACACGCGGCGATGCTACAAACCAGGAGATACATGTAATAACTTTAAGTAAAAACCGGAAATCATGTTTGTACTATAATGTACTCATAGATGTCCTATGTTTAATTATTTAAATAGGATTGTGCGTGTGTTTGTATCAATAGCATGTAGATCATAAAACCTGAATTAAATAAGCAATGTCGTTAATGACATATTAAATATGTTTTAAAAGGGTCTGCGAGGCCTATTGATGCACATTTATGGTGTTTCGCAGTCATTCCTTTTCCGCGAAATCGGAAGTTGATCAAACATCATTTTATGTAGAAATCGAAAGTCAAAATGGCGCCATTTTGGAATCGTTGTAAACCAGAAGTGCAAAATTTTCAGTGCGTCTACCAAACCTTTTTTTAACATTTCATTCATCATAGAAATGAAAATAAGAGTCGTTTGCTTCCTTCCAAAAAATACATTGGAGTACACAAGGACCTCCACTAGTACGGATGGTGCTTGGATTAAACCTCCTTTAAATTCGCTGATATTTCAGGATGAAATTACAAGTTTCCAAAACGCAAAGTAATGTATGATGTTAAGTTTTGTGTAGGGTCGATTCAGTAACAAAGCTTATTTTTAAAAGTCTGTGACCAAAATAGCATTCAGTGGATGATGCTAGGATTAGATCTCCCTTAATTTTAATATTTAGGATGAAACATAGGCGGAAAGATCGTCAACACAGTTGACGGTAGCATTCTAGGCAAAGCCATTCTATTTTAGAGAGTGGACCAGCTAATGTCGAGTAAAAATAAATCGTGAAATTCCGTTTTCATTTTGGAGTTTCTCCCTTATTCTGTGGTCTAGGTCAACGAAACGTGGTCAGTAACCGTTTGTCTGTCGATTAAAGTAATAATAGTAATCACATCTTGATAATTTCACTTTTTCCTAGAATTTTTTCGACAAGAGTGTAAAACCATTGTTATTAGCCTTGATTTTTTTAGTGGCACATACGACTAATTGCCAGGCGATCTTTCGGCCTGCAAATGAAACTAAGTATAGATAATTAAAAAAAAATGAAGTGTTCTTACTCGTTACCTTCTTGAATAAAACTTCAAACCATTTTTAATACAACAGACACGTGTTTCGGTAGTAAATCCTCATCAGTGGTGTTTTCAACGGACAAATTTTAAGTCGAAAAGTAAAATCAGAGGGCGATACTGAAAAAAAAACATTTGGTTGTGTCAGAAAATTGCCTCGGTATTTAATCAGTACAACTAATGCTGATTTATAATCCGAAACACGTGTCTGCCACTGTCTGGAGCATAAATATTGGTTTGAAATATTCTCCAAGAAGTTCAAGAGTTAGAATACTTCCGTAATATTATTATAAACACTTAGTTCCTTTTGCATAGTGGAACAATTAAACTTGGATGTTTAAGGTGTAATAATTACTTCTTTCCAGCTCTGTCGCCTCAAAGAAGCTTTGTTTTGACCCTTTATCAATTTGACATGATATTTATTATTTTACTATTTCGGAAACTTGTCATCTCATAAAAAATCATCGAAATTAAAGGGGGTTAACATCTAAGGACCACCCCCTTAATGCTATTTTGGTCATAGGTATCATTGTACGATGCTGCTGAATCGACGCCTCACAAAATTTGGAGCTACGCAATCTCTGCAAATTAAATGCACAAGTTCAAATCGAAAAATAAAACCATAGTACGCTACTGAAATATATTTGGCTGAGTCAAAAAATCACTTCGGTTTTTAATCAGTACCACTGATGAGGATTTACTAACCGAAGCACGTGACTAGTATAAAATTGCTTTGAAATTATCCTCAAGAAGGTAGAGTTGTAATGACAAATATGGATATGAGTATCTCAATATACAGTAAAAATTCGATAATTCAGAAAAACATAAATTGAAGGCATACAAAATCAGGATAAAACAGGAACCAAAGCAAACAAACAAAAACTTCCACCGCATGATAAGAAGCGAACTCCCAATATGGGAGTGAGACCAGGTGTCCTGGAAGAGTTAACATCTCCTGCTTGCATGCTACACCTGTCGCTTCATTTCGGAAGAATTGTCACATCCGGTTATTTTTAGACACATCCAAGTAATCTTCATATGTCAAGGTGGGCTACAACATACCTCTGCTTGTACTTATGTTGAAAATCCCTAATTCTTTTTAGAAAGCTGGCTCGTATTCTTTTTGTTCTATAGAGTGTAAACTATAAGTTTTTCTGATTTATTAATTATAAATGCAAAACCCACCCATGGGGAAAAGGGAGGATACATGCCCCTTTGATTTAATGCTGAGGATCTTGTACACAAGATAGAGATCAAACTTTCAGCTGTCAAACAACATAATTATTTCTATTGATTTTCATGGTCAGTGTCAAAAGTCGAGGTAAATTTTGGGCTTAAAGTAGATTTCTATATGTGAAAATACTTTTAGAATTCATTTAATATCTTTTTTTTTTTTTTTTTTTTTTTTGGTTTTTTTTTTTTTTTTTTTTTGGTTGAGACGTTGCTTATGGAGAAAGCATGCTTTTCAAATATGAAAGTTTAACGTTTTTTTTTACATCTTTGTTCTCATATTCGAGAAATTATACATAAGAAGTAGAGGGAAAAACTACATGAATGTAGATCAACTTGACAAGAGAAAACCTTTTGATTTTGAAGGTCATGAGTCAAAGGAAAACGTCATTTTGGGATAAATTTCATATTGGTAAAAAATCTTTAAAATAATGCAGAAGGGTTCCAACTCTATACCTTCTTGAAGAAAATTTCAACCCAATTTATTATGCACCAGACACGTGTTTTGAATATTTTTCTGATTTATTCATTATAAATGCAAAACTCACCCATGGGGAAAAGGGAGGATACATGACGTCATATAATTAAAAGTATAATTTTGGTTCTCATTATAAATTTGCATTTATAATGAATAAATTTGCAGCATGGACCAGACATGCACTTTTTCGGTACTTTACCCTCGTCAGTGATCCTAACTGTAAACAATGTAAGATTACTTTCCCACAGCTTTACGAGAACCAAAATGATAACAACAACACCATTATCATTTAAAAACGTTACTACATATCAACTTTGGTTTCGGAACTTTCGTCTACTAATACGTATATCAAAGCAATAAAAGTGCATCTAACATTTTAAGCAAGCATAACTGTCTTCATTCAATATCTCTATTTCTAAATTGGATCTCCCAACACTATATTGCATAAGTCTCCTTACAAATTTCGATTTATTGCTAATTCTAGTAACTGCTCCACTACAATTTTGTCTAGAAATCTGACGTCAGCACTTACTGCTATTAAAGAACACGTAACTAGATATTGTGAAACGGTTCTAAACAGGAAAGATGTTAATTTGTTTTGGTCTATTAAGAATTCAGGGGATGTGATTGACAAAATGAAATCTGAAAATTTCCAAACCAATACGATTGCTTCATACGACTTCTCTAATATGAACACCACGCTTCCTCATGACAAAATTAATGTTCGATTATCTAATCTCATTAAATGGTGTTTTTATCGAGAGCGGAAAAGTTACATGTGTACATCTGAATCGAAGGGTTTCTTTTACTCGACAGACTACAAATCATACAAATCATGGACATGTAGTGACCTGTGTAATGCCTTCTCCTTCCTCTTGGACAATATTTATGTTAGATTTGGTGAGGATCTATACAAGCAGGTTGTAGGAATTCCTATGGGTACTAACTGTGTGCCTCTTGTTGCAGATTTATTTATATACACTTATGAAAAAGAATTTATCCAAAATCTTCAAAAGCAAAGAAAACTTGATGATCTGAAATGTTTCAATAATACTTCTAGGTATCTGGATGATATTCTAACTATTGACAATACTGCTTTTGAATTATATAAGAATGAAATTTATCCACAAGAATTAATACTTAACAAGGCTAACGTTACAAATACAGAAACACCATTTTTGGACCTAAATATCAAAATTGTAAGCGGAAAGATTCATACAAGTGTATATGACAAAAGGGATGATTTTGGATTCAACATAGTAAATTTCCCCTGGTTTGACGGTGGTGTTCCAAGATTACCGTCATACGGCATTTACATATCACAGCTCCGGTACGCTAGAGCAATGTACTAATATTTTGGATTTTCACTGTAGAAATTTACAAATTACCAAAAAACTTTTAGGTCAATGTTTCCGCTTTCATAAACTAGATAAGACTTTCTGGAAATTTTACAAAAATAACAGTCAACTTCTTTTAAAATTCGGATCTATACATGCAACAGAGTACATTACTATGGGTGTTACACAACCTGTCTTTTATGGTGATATGATAAACAAAATAAAAAGGATCAAAGGTAGGCAGCATAACCATCGAAAATGCATCAGAGTCATCAAACGCCTTTTATACCGTGGATATGATCCTAATCTCACCAGACGGATTAGGGTTGGTACTTGACCAATCTACAGTCTTGTACCAGCGCATCCTTGAGAAGGAGGGAGGAGATCTCCAACAAGACCCCGCTGCAGCATCAACAGTAAAACACCAAAACACCCGATGCAAAAACACAAAAGACGAGTACAGCACGAGACGGAAAAGAGACACACGACATGTAAACATCAAACACAAAAGACTACACATAAACCGACAAGACCAATGGGTAATCGGTGCCGACTTTGGACGGCCATCTGTCACGCAAGTAGCAAATGGTGTGGTTATCCTGGATTACGTGCGCACAACCCTCTCACTTCTCCAATTACCCAGCGGTCTCGAAGAACGTACAATTGTGGTGTAAAACAACCTCCTCACTGTAAGATGACATCACACAAACAAGACCGCGAAACGCAGAGGCCCCAGAGACACAGATGAATATGTAAATGGATATAAAAAGAGGGCATGCGTAATACAGTCCATGCTCTGCCGGCTGTAGCGAGCTCATGTATGTAATCACCCGAGGAGTCCGACTGACATTCAGAGAGGACAGGTGGTCGGGGCCCTGTCTTCTCAAAAGGGGTATGGATAGGGCCCGTCATGGAGTCCCGTCGTCACAGGCAGTCAGAGTGCAAGTCTCAAGCATGCGCTTGTACAAGACTGTAGATTGGTCAAGTACCAAGCCTAGTGTCCGTCTGGTGACATTAGGATCATATCCACGGTATAAAAGGCGTTTGATGATTCTGACGCATTTTCGATGGTTATGCTGCCTACCTTTGATCCTTTTTATTTTGTTTATCATATCACCATAAAAGACAGGTTGTGTAATACCCATAGTAATGTACTCTGTTGCATGTATAGATCCGAATTTTAAAAGAAGTTGACTGTTATTTTTGTAAAATTTCCAGAAAGTCTTAACTAGTTTATGAAAGCGGAAACCTTGACCTAAAAGTTTTTTGGTAATTTGTAAATTTCTTCTGTGAAAATCCAAAATATCAGTACATGCTCTAGCGTACCGGATGAGCTGTGATATGTAAATGCCGTATGACGGTAATCTTGGAACATCACCGTCAAGCCAAGGGAAATTTACTATGTTGAATCCAAAATCATCCCTTTTGTCATATACACTTGTATGAATCTTTCCGTTTACAATTTTGATATTTAGGTCCAAAAAGGGTGTTTCTGTATTTGAAAGGTGTGCCTTGTTAAGGGTTAATTCTTGTGGATAAATTTCATTCTTATATAATTCAAAAGCAGGATTGTCAATGGTTAGAATATCATCCAGATACCTAGAAGCATTATTGAAACATTTCAGCTCATCAAATTTTCTTTGCTTTTGAAGATTTTGGATGAATTCTTTTTCATAAGTGTATAAAAATAAATCTGCAACACTCTGATTGACTGTGACCTCGGGACTCCATGACGGGTCCTGTTCAGACCTCTTTAGAGAAGACAGGGCCCCGACCACCTGTCCTCTCTGAATGTCAGTCGGACTCCTCGGATGATTACATACATGAGCTCGCTGCAGCCGGCAGAGCACGGACTGTATTACGCACGCCCTCTTTTTATATCCATTTACATATTCAACTGTGTTGCTGGGGACTCTATGTTTTGCAGTCTTGTTTGTGTGATGTCATCTTACAGTGAGGAGGTTGTTTTACACCACAATTGTATGTTCTTCGAGACCTCTGGGTATTTGGAGAAGTGAGAGGGTTTTGCGCACGTAATCCAGGATAACAACACCATTTGCTACTTGCGTGGCAAATGGCCGTCCAAATTCGGCACCGGTTGCCCATTGGTCTTGTCGGTTTATGTGTAGTCTTTGGTGTTTGATGTTTACATGTCGTATGTCTCTTTTTCGTCTCTTACTATTCTCGTCTTTTGTGTTTTTGCATCAAGTGTTTTGCTGTTGGTACTGCAACACGGTCTTGTTGGAGATCCCCTCCCTTCTATTGAATTTGAAGACTTTAAACATTTGTACCACTTGGTGATGTCACTGTTGATGGACCTGGAGTTCCCGAGGGCACATGTAGCCAAGTTCAGCCGATCGTTTCTTCAACGCATTCTAAAATTTCTTTTGTCAAAATATCTTGAAATTTCTAAAACTATGGTCCTGTAGCATCATATCCCACCCATCCTGCTAAATATTTCGGTACATCTTTGGCCATATTATATTGTTTACACTTAGGATCACTGACGAGGGTTAAGTAGACGATACGTGCATGTCTGGTCCATTCTGCAAACTTATCTGTTTTTAAATAATGATATTTAATTTGAAGACGTAAAACATTTATGACTTAATGAGAAAAATAGAATTTAAGATTAAATATAACAAAGCTTAACATATTAAATTTTCTTCTAAAATCGTCAATTTTCAACAAAGTGACATTCATTTTCCTGTTATGCTTACATTATTATGAAAGATTTAATTTTCGATTTGACAATTTCATATATGCAAAGTTTTAATACAATGAGTTAAAGAAGATCCTGACGATAATCTCAAGAGCACTCACAATAGAGCACCAAATTAAGCATCGACGGACCCCTAGCAAGCTAGAGGTGGGACCAGGTGCCCGGAGGAGTAAGCATCCCCTGTTGGCTAGCCGCACCGGCCGTCGATGTTCACGCACGAAAATGAAAAGAATATATAAACTACATGCACTGTCTGAGGCCACGTCTATATAGAAAGTGCTATGGCGACAAGGTCAGGGAAAAATATTCAAAACACTCACTGTCAAACCCCTCGTTCGGTATTATTGCTTTAACAGCATTGTGAATGCGAGGGTTTGTGACATCATTGTCCTTTGATAACGTCAATATGAGATACGTGGTCTGCTGATGAATAAATACACCAAAGTTCATAAACGTGGCATAATTTCTTCAAATCTCATTGGAGTCTTTTCAAACTTCATCAGGAGTTTCAATTATATAAATTAATCTCTATATCAAATGTTTTAACGAAGTTAAAAGTGTACTTTTCTTAGGAAGTTAGAAACATCCGCCATCTGGTTGTTCAATGTTAAACGTCTTCAAATTCCGCCTTAAAAAAGAGAGCATGTTCTTCCAGATATATTGCGGATAATTAATTCTATCATGTATGTTATATTATTTAGAAACAAAGGGAAGAAAGGTTACTTAAATTGTTTTCATTTTCGTGCACCTTGTGGGCGCCATAGCACTTTCTATATAGACATAACCTCAGACAGTGCATGTATTTTATATATTGTTTTCATATTCGTGCATGGACATCGACGGCGGGTGCGGCTAGCAAACAGGAGGTGCTTACTCCTTCCGGGCACCTTCTCCCACCTCTAGCTTGTTAGGGGTCCGTCGATGCTCAATTTGGTGCTCTATTGTGAGTGCTGTTGAGATTTTCGTCAGGATCTTCTTTAGCTCATTTGTGTCACACTTATGCCCTTTGCCGTGTTGAGCTCGTAAAAAAAGTTTCCCTCTAGGGGTTTGACAGTGTTTTGAATATTTTCCCTGACATGGTCTCCATAGCACTTTCGATATAGACATAACCCCAGACAGTGTATTTATTTTATATCTTGTTATGTGGACATCGAATGCGGATGCGGCTAGCCAACAGGGGATGCGTAATCCTCCCGGGAACCTTCTTCCACTTCTAGTTTGATGCTATTGAATTTAAAGACGTTTAACATTTGAACTACTTGGTGAGTGTCACTGCAGGTGGACCAAGAGTCCCCGAGGGCACATGTAGCCAAGTTCGATCAACTTTAGTTGATCGTCTGTCTCTTCAACGCATTTGAAATTTTCTGTTACAAAATTTCTTGAAATTTCTAAAACGTGGGTCCTGTAGCATCATATCCCACCCATTCTGCTACGTCTTTTGGGAAATTTTTGACATAATAATTTTCATACTTTTTGGCCATATTACATTATTTAGACTGAGGATCACTGACGAGGGTGTAGTACCCGAAACGTGCATGTCTGGTCCATGCTGTAAATTTATCAGGTTTTAGATTATGCTATTGGATTTAAAGACGTTTAACATTTGAACTACTTGGTGAGTGTCACTGCTGGTGGACCAAGAGTCCCCGAGGGCACATGTAGCCAATTCGATCAACTTTGGTTGATCGTCTCTCTCTTCAACGCATTTGAAATTTTCTGTTACAAAATTTCTTGAAATTTCTAAAACGTGGGTCCTGTAGCATCATATCCCACCCATTCTGCTACGTCTTTTGGTAAATTTTTGACATAATAATTTTCATACTTTTTGGTCATATTACATTATTTAGACTGAGGATCACTGACGAGGGTTTAGTACCCGAAACGTGCATGTCTGCTCCATGCTGTAAATTTATCAGGTTTTAAATGATGCTATTGGATTTGAAGACGTTTAACAGTTGAACTACTTGGTGAGTGTCACTGCTGGTGGACCAAGAGTCCCCGAGGGCACATGTAGCCAAGTTCGATCAACTTTGGTTGATCGTCTGTCTCTTCAACGCATTTGAAATTTTCTGTTACACAATTTCTTGAAATTTCTAAAACGTGGGTCCTGTAGCATCATATCCCACCCATTCTGCTACGTCTTTTGGTAAATTTTTGACATAATAATTTTCATACTTTTTGGCCATATAACATTATTTAGACTGAGGATCACTGACGAGGGTGTAGTACCCGAAACGTGCATGTCTGGTCCATGCTGTAAATTTATCAGGTTTTAAATGAAGCTATTGAATTTAAAGACGTTTAATATTTGAACTACTTGGTGAGTGTCACTGCTGGTGGACCAAGAGTCCCCGAGGGCACATGTAGCCAAGTTCGATCAACTTTGGTTGATCGTCTGTCTCTTCAACGCATTTGAAATTTTCTGTTACACAATTTCTTGAAATTTCTAAAACGCGGGTCCTGTAGCATCATATCCCACCCATTCTGCTACGTCTTTTGGTAAATTTTTGACATAATAATTTTCATACTTTTTGGCCATATTACATTATTTAGAATGAGGATCACTGACGAGGGTGTAGTACCCGAAACGTACATGTCTGGTCCATGCTGTAAATTTATCAGGTTTTAAATGATGCTATTTGATTTAAAGACGTTTAACAATTGCTAGGGGTCCGTATTTGCTCAGTTTGGTGCTCTATTGTGTTTTGTCAAAATCTTCTTTAACTCATTTGTGCCACACGTATGCCATTGGCCGTGTGGAGCTCGTATAGTAAGTTCCCCGCTATGGGTTTGACAGTAAGTGTTTTGAATATTTTCCCTGACATGGTCTCCATAGCACTTTCTATATAGACATAACCTCAGACAATGCATGTATTTTATATATTGTTTACATTTTCGTGCATGGACATCGACGACGGGTGCAGCTAACCAACATGGGCTTACTCCTCCCGGGCACCTTGTCCCACCTTTAGCTTGCTAGGGGTTCGTCGATGCTCAATTTGGTGCTCTATTGTGAGTGCGGTTGAGATTTTCATCAGGATATTCTTTAACTTAATAAAGTGGTTTATGCTGGAGATAAGGTATCGGCTGAACCTTTGCTTCAAGTTTGATATTCTATATCTCTAAACTGTATCCAGAGAAAGAACCTATTTTAATTTTCTAGGTCATTTAGTACATGGAAGGTATTTTTGGCTAATATAGCCTTTTAATGCAAACATTTAAAAAATTCATTAAAATGTTTGTATGCTTGTTTTCAAAATACTGGGCAGCTTTTAACAATTTTCAATTTAACAAAAATTTCAATCATCATTAAAAAAAAAGTCCTGACGGGCATATTTTGCAGCGTTAGCTTTGTCAGGCGAAAGCAACATCTTATACCAAGCTACGGCGTTATATTTCCCACAATGGGTACCATGGTTTAACCTTCGTTTAAATGAAATTCTTCTATGTGTGTCTCTACGTGCTTGTTTACTCTCTGTTTACACATGAGATGTTTGGTGCTATGCTGTAGGTGCTGCAACCGAGTCTGGTTAGAGATTCCTTCTTTTGATTTAAAAAGTAGAAATTGCTTGTAATGCAGAATACTCTCTATTCTAGATTCACTATGTTGCTGTTAATACCGTTCCTGAGTATCCTATCGCCTCTGTTGATCTCTGCTTCGAGCAATGATACTGCCATTGGTGTAGACGGAGTTCCAAAGAATGTTTCTAGCATGCTACGTGCAATTATGCTTGCAACATCGTTATTCCCATACATAAGGAGATATTCATTCAACAAAAAACAAAAATTGATGTATCCTCAATATTATGGTAAAAATGACCAAGAAGATGATGTCCCTATTTCATCACCTAAAACGACTTATCAAGAAGCCGTATCTACTGATGGCCTAAACCCCAAAGACTGGAGGTGGACAAAATTACAAACAGGTGTAGAAGCCGGGAATGCCATCGTCAGTGCAATTGGATCTGATACACATTCAACTAGATTTCATACCATTGGTAAGATAGCAAAGAACTTTGCACCCTTCCTTGGAGCTATCGGACCAGCCTTAGGGTTCATCAATATGTTTATTGCGAAAGGACCCTCACCTGAATTACAACTCATGCTTCGGGAGTTTGCAAGAATCAATGCTAAATTTGACCAAGTCTTTTCTAAAATTGATAAATTGGAGACGGTAATAATAGAAAAGGCTGTAAAAAGTCAATATGGAAAATATCAGTCTAAAATTTCAGCCTTATCTCATCTGCTTAATAATTTCCTCAATGTTTCTTCAAATGGGGCGAGCGATGGTACGAGGGAAAGTCGAAAGAATAAATTTCTAGAGGAATACGATAAAAGTGATACGACTGCAACTCTTGAGTTATGGCAAGGAATGATGTTTCAGCGGGCGTTGAGGGATTATATACCAGAAAGTGTTGCAAAATACACATCCAATCATCGTCTTCAGACGCAGAATATTTTGAAAAGAGTTCTCAATTCTATAATACAAGGCGTCAATGTCATGATGTATCGCTATCAGATGATAGGTGATAACGGAACTTACCTTGACCAGAAAGCTCTGTGGGAAGAAAGGATTCAGCAGTTGGTATCTGAAATGATATTATTTGATCAAAAAGTAGTAGACAGGTGTAATAACCAATCAGCAAAGGACACTGACGAGATTCTAGCGGAAATGTATGGTGAGCCCAATAAAGATGTTGCAGATGTTTTATATCCTTTCCTTTCCCAAAAGTACGACTGGCGAAACTGGCTGTGGTCGTGTATGATCCTCTAAATGGACAGGACACGCATCGTGTAAGAGTCTGTGATGGCTTCAAAAGGATAAGGACGCATGGTAGGAATACAGCCGTGGCAAGCATCAGTCAGGATTACAGTCATTTGGACAAAGAAAGCGTGACAAAAAAAATATTATCAACAAGTACCGCAAGAGCAACTACAACCCACCGCTGGCGCAGGTGGAACAAAGTAAATAAATACAATAATAAATAATAAATTCACACATGTATCTTGTCACTTTATTAGATATCACTTACTAGATTTATAGTTGTTAGAAAGGACGGCGGTGGGGGACGTGTCTGTCTGTAACCTCCTGAATTTCTATTTGTTATTCATAAATCTTACAATTTTATTAACGGTATAACTTAAATGAACTCTTTTCTAACTTATTTACGTTCGATAACGGTATGCAGATTTAGCGGTTTTATGTAACGTCGTATTGGCGCTTTGCGCATTGTTGATTGTTATGTGTGACGTCATACCTTGTTCATTTTACGCTGGGCTTTGTTTACCAGCAGATATGGATATTACGTAGAATTCTTTTGTATTCGTGCTTTTCCACTTGATAAAGGCCGAGTGGCCGAAAATTTGTGGATAGAGAGTGTTCATTGCTATTTATTATATTAAACTTCCCTACGGAGGACACTATTTCATTCTTTTAAATAAATACATTTGCTACAATGCCAAAAAAATGTACGAAATGATTTCATTTGGCATTGGATATAACTGCTGTTATCCCGAAATAGGAGTCATCAAAAGTAATGCTAACATCATTTACAGGGCTCCAAAAGATCACCTTGTCCTCGTGGATAAAAAGTGTGATTTCCAAGAAACAAGTAGATACAAGTCCATGCTTTTAGATAAATCGGCTTGATATTATGTTACTGTAATTAATTTGGAAAAAATAAACAGAAAGTTTGGCAGATTACACAGACTTTTGCTTTTCTTTCAGTCCTGTGAATAAAAACAGATGCCTCAAATGACACAATTTTGATAAATTATTTTTCAAGGAAATTTTCAAATGTAAGCTAAAAGCTAGAAAACAGTTTAGATAATATGTTATTACGACACAAAAACCAAAGTTCCCATGGTACATTTCAAAGGACCGTACAGCTATATGTGTGCATTGTCGCAATACCTGTAAGGTCATTTAATCTGTAGGTAAGGCAATAGAATACAACCATGCTTACTGTTATTGTTACTTACGTTTTTTTCATAACTTCATCATTGAATAAGAAGAAAGGAGGAGTCGAAACAAAACCAAAAATGAGATCGCCAAAATCACCAAAATCACAATGGAAAAACACACTTTATTGAAAAACATAAAACAAAATAAACATTGTGAAGATGAAATCTACCAATAGAGAGACTAAGGGAGGGGGCAGGAAGACTTTGCAAATAAAAACTATCCGCATCGAGATTTTAAGGGGAAAATTTTCCAGCATGAAGGGCCGAATAAATAAAATCTGGATCATGAAATTAGGTCCCCTCCCCATTCTTTCGACCTTTCTACTTGCCTGGTTTTTGTTTGAGGTTTTTGAAACGTAAGAAACTTTTTAGTTATAATTTAAGTACAAATATAAATGAAACAAACTTTATTCAAAGGAACGAGATCAAATTCATCATTTCTACTTTGAGACTCAAATATTGCAAAAATATTGAATTTTTCAATTTTTTGTAACAAACTTTAACGTTTTTATTATTTGAATATTTTCATACGTCATATTTATTATGAAAGCTCATGATTATAAGAAAGAAAAATCTTAGAAATTATTGAACTGAAGCAATCCATAGTAAATAAAAATATTTCTCTTAAAAAGATAAACAAGATTAAACGGATTTCGTTCCTTTTTATCAAAATGCTTACCAAGAATACAGATATTCAAAGATGTTAAACAAAGGAGGGGATCTCCAACAACACCAGGTTGTAGCACCCACAGCAAAACCCCAAAACACCCAATGCAAAAACACAAAGCAGACAAGCAAGAAAGAGACGCGTAAGGGACAAGGGACGTCAACGCACAACACAGAAACATCAAACACAAAGGACTACACATAAACCAACGAGACCAATGGGCAACCGGTGCCGACTTAGGACGGCCATCTGCCACGGAAATAGCAGAAGGTATGGTTATCCTGGATTACATGCGCACAACCCTCCCACTTTTCCGATTACCCAGAGGTCTCGAAGAACGCACAATTGTGGTGTAAAACAATCTCCTCACTGTCAGATGACCACACACAAACAAGACCGCAAAACGCAGGGGCCAAAGCAACACGGTGAATATGTAAATGGATATAAAAAGAGGGCGTACGTAATACAATCCGTGCTCTGCCGCCGCGAGCTCATGTATGTTATCAACCGAGGAGTCCGACTGACATTCAGAGAGGACAGGTGGTTGGGGCCCTGTCTTCTCTAAAGAGGTTTGGACAGGGCCCTTCATGGAGTCCCGTCGTCACAGTCAGTCAGAGTGCAGGTTTTAAGAATGCGCTTGTACAAGACTGTAGATTGGTCAAGTACCAAGCCTAGTGTCCGTCTGGTGACATTAGGATCATACCCACGGTATAAAAGGCGTTTGAAACTTTATAAACTTTATACGGTATAAAAGGCGTTTGAAACTTTAACTTTGAAACTTTGGCGTTAAGAAACTTTATCAATGGTTCTAAGAAATAAGTTCTAAATTAATCATTTTATGGTATACATGTTTAACTTAAGTTCAATATCTCAAGGCTTCTGAAATATTGGCACCTTCATTTTATGAAAAAGTCAGGATCTTTCGTCAAATCTGGTCATTTAATGTTTAATGACCTTGGAAATGCAGTGGGTGACCTTGAAATATTTTCAAGGTCATCTTTATATTGAAAGGTCTCTGATAGATGTATACATGTGCTTCTGTTCCAATATCATGTGTGGATACTTTGATAGGGATTGTGTTTAAATTTATCGTATCGGAACCTTTCAGTCGATTCTTGCCATAGCAACTAAGTTTGATGCTGTTTTGCATATAAAAGGGAAATTTTACCCAATTTTCATATTAATGTATAGTTCAAAGATGAAATTATTTGGATAAATTGAATTTAGACTTAAAAAATTGGCGCTTTTATTACATTTTCAACCTTGTAAAAACATGTAAAACAGGGTTTTTAAGTGCCCAAAACAGAGCCTTTTAATACCCTGTTTTTGCCCAGTTTTTCATCTTGTACACAAAAGGCATCCGACATGAAGGTAAACAACTTTACATATATGTATGATAATAATGTTTGAAAGAAAATCAAAGTAATTTCAGATAAATAAAGTACCTGTTTCCATGGTAGCGAAGCCTATAAATGTGTCTCAGCCCATAAATTTTCCCGATTTTTGAAACTTCAGACACGGTGACTATGGCAGCGACCATTTTGAAAAAAAAAAACTGAGGTTGATTTCCAAAAATAGTACTTCATTTTGAACCCATACCAAAAATCTTTAAAATCTATGACATGCCGTGCCAACATGAGTTAAAGAAGATCCTGACGATAATCTCAATGTAATTGAAATTCTTTGGTTCTTACAGTGAACTGCTGTTAATATGGCCGAAAAATCTCGTTGTGCGCTGAATTATTTAAACTTTAAGAGTAATTTTCATCCTTGGAAAATTAAGAGAAAATCCGGCTGTTTAAATTGCTGGAAAAAAAAAAGAAAATCGACTGGCAGAAGTCTTTCTCCCCTAAAAACTAAATGGTCGCTCCTTTACACCTTTCATGAGTTGCAACATTCTCCTGCTTATGGCTTTTTTGTACTCAGCTAATTCGGGTATGACACCTCATGTTTAAAATATGACGATTTCATCGTTAGAGTCATAAGGCTTGCAAGTAAGCTACTTATTCAACAGCAGCTGGAAGTTTTTCGTTCGCTACGGGGATCTTATAAAATCATATGAGATCCCTCTTGAATGATCCATGAATTATCATGGACATTCTGGATTGCGATTGAATGTCTGTCTACACATCACAAAACATCGTTACATGATATGTACATCTAGACAATCAATTCTAATGCTTTTGCCTTAGGCCATAGAAATTTAATATTTTGTCTTACGTCCGCAAGCGTGTACCTTTTATAAGAATTTCTCAGAAAAAAAAAAAACCACACGCACAAACGAGCATTTTTCAGGTAAAGAATATTAGTAAATGATCTTGAATATCATAAAATGCGTATACCATCATCAATGACAAATATGGATAATATCCCTGTATACAGCACAAAATCGATAATTCAGAAAATCAGAAACCGAAGGCATACAAAATCAGGTTAAAACGGGAACTAAAGCAAACAAACAAAAACCTCCACCATATGAAAAGAAGCGAGTATCAGGATATAATCCTGATTTTTTCTTAAAATAAAGTCAGAATTATCCACATCACTTTTTTGTTTTTGACTTCCTTTCCATATATATATATGCCCTCATATCGATCATGTGTTTGTGTGGTTTCATGCCTGGCGGGAGGGTATCTATCAGAAAATGTTCGGGACGTTATAACAAAATTACTTTGCCTTACCTTCAAGACTCTGAAATTGAATAACTGTTGGCTACTTTTTGAAGTTTATTTATACTGAATGGTATCTGAAATTTCTAAAACGTAGGTCCTATAGCATCATATCCCACCCATCCTGCTACGTCTTTCTGTAAATTTTGGGACATTATATAACTTTCACACTCTTTGGTAATATTACGAACATTGTTAAGATTGAGGACTATGGCGCAGGGCGCGTGGCCTTCCCAATCACTGAATTCTTATGAAGTTCTTTTTCTTGTTTTTTTAAATTTTCATTTTCATGCACCTGACACGTGTTTCGGATATTAAATTCTCATCAGTTATGCTTCCAGCAAAAGTGCTTTTTATTTCATAAGCCGTCAAAATTCATTTCACTAGCGTCTCTGGTAATATGAATTATGGCAAAGCCATTGTGAGGACGCAGATGAATTATAATTTCTATGATTTTTCACCATACATCATTGAATATTTTTTTACGAAGTTAATAATAAACAAAATATGTCATACAATTTGTGTTCTTGTCATTCTTTTCAAGCATCTGTTTTACTTTATAAGTCTTAATTTTTTTTTCTTGAAATCCATAATCATCTACAGGAGAGGGGATATTTTTATAGAAAATTTCTGGATCGACAGCATGCAAAGAACTCGTAAATGTGGGGAAACAACTCTCAATGTCGGCAGGTTTGATGTCAGAAAACAATCAGTAAACATGAAATCGCAATGCTTTTAAATGATAGATGAGAAGAGATCAAGTGATGTAATCTTAATCTATGTATAAAATTATATTGAAAGTCCTTGGACCTTGACGAAAACCAAGGAAAAGAGAACTCTGGCAAGAAAACTGTGGGCACAAACCATTAAAATTAAAAAAAAAAAAAGAAAAAAGAATTTTACTTTTGTCTGAAGTATTTACATATTGTAAGATTTACCTGTACATGTATCTTGATTATTCAATTCAATTCAACTTTTAAATGTTTATTTTTCAAATTTCATTGAGTGATGAAATGTCAGTTGTCGTATCAGGAATATGTTTACCCCCCCCCCCCCCCCCCTTGCACTCCCTTTTACTTTCACCGGAAAAATTAACATTCAATATGTAGAAGAAAGAAAGCCTCATTTCCGGCGCCGTCTATAATGTTATCACCAATATATCGTTTTATGGGATGGCCTGGAGAGGGGATTTTACTTAAGAAAAAAAAAATCCAGAATAATATTAGTATCACAGGATTTTTCCTTCTGAATAATGTTTACAAATGATTTTCCAATGTAATGTCTGATGACAAAATTAATTCCTTTACTATAAAAGAGGGTGAAAGGGAGGAAGAGGATGGGGCGGGAGAGAGGGGGAGCGTGAGGAAGAGGAAGGGTGCGGGAGGGGAGATAAGGGGACGGAGAGAGGTACCCCCTTCTGTTACTCAACCCCATAATTTGAGGCAAGGATGAAAGGGAGGGGGAGGAAGGGGAAGGGAGGGAGCCGGGAGATGTAAGGAGGTGGGAGAAGGGAGGAAGGGGCGGGACGGAGGGGAGAAGTATTCTTAGTAGAAATCCACCCCTGTCACCCCCTTCCCCCCACAATTACAATTTTCCCCTCCCCCCTTTCTAAAAAAATCTGAAGCCTTTACCCCTCCTCCTTTTTTGAATAACCCTGGATCCGCCTATGATTTACCTCCAAGGGGAAAAAATACCCAGCCTTATTTTATGCTTTGAACAGAGCCCCAGTTTGTGTTTACCTATTTGCACAAAGTACTGTTAATGATGACGTAAATTGTGACGCGTTGTGTACAGTATCGAAGGCAGCAGACGTTTAGAAGTTTGTGTTGGGATTTACACTGCATACATTTCCTGTAGATTCTACATGTAGATCTTATATATGTGGAGAGAAACCACATTATTCGATCTACAGGTATCAAAATATCAGCTGCAAATCATCCTCGAAAGTAGAATGAAGTTCGGTAAGTCGCTGATCGCGCTGATATTTTTTTGTTTGTATTTTCATCCAAAAAATAATGAGTTTATCCATGGATTTGTTTGAGGGAGCTGTCGATTAAAGAAACTGAGAAAGTCTGCGAAACAAAGTGTTATGCTGACGTCGCATGCTGATGTCACGTTGTAATTTTCAAAGAAGATATTCGGATTAAACATGATATATGTTGGAAATGATGGTGCAATGTCAGTATTACGTAAAGCAAAGTACAAAACATATTTTGGGACACTGGAAGAGTAAGCCAAACGGAGAATATTCAAAGGAGATTGAGAAATCATGGTCATCGATGGGTTCCATTCTGTCGTCAAGTGACATTGTCAAAAAAATAAGCTTGCGCTTCACGTCGATCAAATGGGCAATGGGGAGAATGACGTCATTGACCACGGTTTTGGAACCTATAGGTATAGCATAAAATACAATTGAAAACACGATTTTTCCTATATATATACACGTGTTACCTTGATGAGGACTACGTCCGCGCCTGGGACGCGGACTGCGTCCTCTATTATTTTTAGAATTTAAATTTGTGTATTTACTTTACAGAGAGTGCACGGCTCCAAATTTTCTGTAGGGTCGATCCAGTGGCATACCCAAATAAAATCTATGTTCAAAATAGCTTTGGAGGTATAGTGCTAGGATGTTATCCTCCTTTAATTTCGATGATATTTTTCGATGAAATGGCAAGTTTCCGAAATAGCAAAAAACAAAATATATATACATGTATAAATGATGTCAAATTGATAAAGGACCAAAACAAAGCTTCTTTAGGGCGACAGAGCTGGAAAAAAGTAATTGATACACTTAAAAAACATCAAGTTGCTGAATTTTGATGAAAATGTATCTGAAACATTAAAAAGAATACTAGAGGCGCCACGATATTGAACTTCTTTGAAGCAATTTAGCTACTGATGATGAATTATTTCCCGAACCAATCGTGCCTGGTGCATGGAGTGTAAAATTGTTGTGTTCAGAAAAGGAAATTATCTCCAGCATGACCATCCTGGATTCGCCCAGCGAAACAAACCCACAAGAAAGTGACACATAAATCACATCATACAAACTCCAAATCGCAAAAAGACACAACAATATTCACTAGAACATCATACAAAACAATCGTAACAGAGTTAAACAGACGTACAGAAACATTAAACATTGATGACAACACATAAAAGGAAGGAGACCAATGTGCACCCGGCGCCGACTTTGGACGGCCATTTCTAAATTTCTTGAGATTCAATAGTTCTTTTTTTAGCTCACCTGAGCGAAGCTGAAGTGAGCTAATGTCATAGGGCGGCGTCCGTCCTCTGTCGTTAACTTTTTAATATTTTCGACTTCTCCTCAGAAACCGCTGCACAGAATTTCACGAAACTTCACAGGAAGCAAGTACTCAATGTCCTCTACCAAGTTTGTGTTTTTCGAGCCGATTGGAAATCCAAGATGGCCGCCACAGGCTCTGATTTGCTGACACATTTTCGACTTCTCCTCTGAAACCGCTGCTCAGAGTATCATGAAACTTCAAAGGAGGCAAATAATCAATGCCCTCTACCAAGTTTATGGACTCCTATTGGCTAACACATTTTCATCTTCTTCTCTGAAACTACCGCACAGAATTTCAC
Organism: Pinctada fucata; assembly: GCA_028142955.1. Taxonomy (NCBI): domain Eukaryota; kingdom Metazoa; phylum Mollusca; class Bivalvia; order Pterioida; family Pteriidae; genus Pinctada; species Pinctada fucata. The sequence goes on from AP027105.1 coordinate 29,675,089, forward strand.
AAACCTTCACAGGAAGCAAGTACTCAATGCCCTCTTCCAAGTTAGTGTTTTGCAAGCCGATTGGAAATCCAAGATAGCCGTTACAGGCTCTGATTGGCTGACACATTTTCTACTTCTCCTCTGAAACCGCTGCACAGAAATTCATGAAACTTCAAAGGAAGCAAGTACTCATTGTCCGAGCCGAATCCAATATGTCCTCCAAAGGCTCTATTTGGATGACACATTTTTGACTTATCCTCTTAAACTACTGCACAGAATGTCACCAAACTTTACAGGAAGTAAGTTCACATTGTCCTTCTCAAAGCTTCACTAAAAGCTATTTCCTTCAGGTCTTATACTGACTTCGATTAAAAACATACATACAGTCTCCTCAGGTGAGCGATGTCGCCCCCTTGGGCCTCTTGTTTCAATTTCTTAAGCCAAGAAAATGATGTGTATATCTTGGGATTATTAGATATAATACTCTCTCAGTATTTTTGTTCAATTACCACAACGTTCACATTACCAGGATTTGCTTATGTTTCGTCTTCAACTCTTTCCTAGTACTGTCTGCTGTTGTTAAGAGCAAAATATCGAATTTTGAATCAAAAAAATTTTAATCTTTCGCAGTAAATAGAAATACCTGTATTTATGCAAACTTAAAAAAAGAACACTCGAAAGGGTCTAGTTTAGGTATTCATGTATTTATATTTTCTGCAAAAGATTCGATTTAGGGTCAATAATAATGAAACTTAGATATTTTAGGTTACAGCTATCAAGAAATCCTTTTCTGCACGGCTAAATTGTATAACGGTTGTTAGCAAGCAGGAAATACTTTACCCTCATGGTTTCTGATACCCGCGAGCAAGCAGGAAATGCTTTACCCTCCTGGTTCCTGATACCCGTTAGCAAGCAGGAAATTCTTTTCCCACCTGGCTCCTGATACCCGTTAGCAAGCAGGAAATGCTTTATCCACCTGGCTCCTGATATCCATAAGGAAGCAGGAAATGCTTTACCCATCTGGCTCCTGATACCCGTTAGCAAGCAGGTAATGCTTTACCCTCCTGGTTCCTGATATCCGTTAGCAAGCAGGAAATGCTTTATCCTCCTGGCTCCTGATACCCTTTAGCAAGCAGGAAATGCTTTATCCACCTGGTTCCTGATTACCATTAGCAAGAAGGAAATGCTTTACCCTCGTGGTTCCTGACACCCGTTAGCAAGCAGGAAATTATTTACCCACCTTGCTCCCGATACCCGTTAGCAAGCAGGAAATGCTTCACCCACCTGGCTCCTGATACCCGTTGCAAGCAGGAAAATTCCTTACCCACCTGGCTCCTGATACCCGTTAGCAAGCAGGAAATGCTTTATCAACCTGGTTCCTGATACCCTTTAGCAAGCAGGGAATTCTTTACCCTCCTGATACCCGTTAGCAAGTCGGGAATTCTTTACCCTCCTGGCTCCTGATACCCGTAAGCAAACAGGAAATTATTTACCCTCTTGGCTCCTGATACCCGTTAGCAAGCAGGAAATGCTTTACCCACCTGGCTCCTAATACCCGTTAGCAATCAGGAAATCCTTTACCCTCCTGATACCCGTTAGCAAGTCGGAAATTCTTTAACCCCCCCCCCCCCCCCGGCTCCTGATACCCGTTAGCAAGCAGGAAATGTCTACCCTCCTGGTTCCTGATACCTATCACTTTTGCTCCTTTACATAATGCTTTAAAAAGTTGATTTGCTTGGTTTTGCATAACTTTGTCGTGTTTTTCTTTTAATGTCTTTTTGATTATAATGACTTTCTATTTTGATTTGGGTCTTATTCTCGCTCACTTATAATTAGATAAGTTTAAGCGTTTACAATGTTTAGGCAACGAGCTGTAAATATTTGAGTGAAAATCCGTGCAGAACAGGTAACTTAATTATGACTTCTTCAATTTTGACGAACAATAACTGAACTTACCTGTTTAGGTCTTGGTGGCGCCACCTACAAGTTAAAAGTTTAAACCTACCTATAATTAGATTTCAACTGTTCAAGTTTAAAATTTATACTTATGCATATATGTAGATTTCGATTGTTTTGAAAACTTGACTTTCATTCAGAATTATTTTCAGTAAATTGAGACTTTGTAAGAACAAGCAACACATTTAGGTAACAACATAGACATATATACCACATATTAAATGAGTCAAGTCTGGTCTATATAAATTTGTGTTAATCTATATTTTGTCAAACGAAACTACATTGTATTAAACTTTTACGAGAGCCTAGTGAGCCCAAGAAGATTTTTTTTTTTTGCGTTATATCGCGAAACTATCGCGTTATAAGTTACGCGAAACTTTCATGATAAAACATAATTTTAAACGTTCTTTTGCAAAACTTTGATATTCATATCGCGACACTTACACGTTATATCGCGACACTTACGCGTTATATCGCGAAAAATTCGAGATATATTAAATCGCGAACCTTATGCGTTATAACGTGAAACGTTTTTTACGCGAAGTTATGCGTTATTAACACGGCAAAATAGGAAATACCTACCACAGTCAAGGTCACTATATATGTAGGTCAAAATTCATGTTACCAAAAAGCAGACTACATAGAATGTACGAAATATTTAAGGCATTCCATTTATACTATAGAAGATAATGTACTGCATTGAATTTTCTGAAGTTAGAATGAAACAATTCTCGGATCGAATGAAATATATCTGTTTTCAAAATGTCCTTACAAGAATGGCACACAGATACATAGACTGACAGACAGATAAACGTGGTTATCCCAATACCCATTTCGCTTGCGGGGGTTAAATGAAATATGACTGTAAAAAGCCGGTAAGTTTAATCCTTTCCCGCAATTTTAATCGGTTAGTATATCATGTGAATAGAGAAACTGAATTCTAGATCTGGACGGACGGATGGATAAAATAATATTATTGTGATTAAACTAGCCCCTCTCAAAAGTGTTATGAAACTATTGATCTGTGCCAGGGGTATCCTGAACCCCTATACCTGGGCTGGACTCGTATATATACAAAGTTTCGTGTTATATAACGCCAAAGTTTCGCGATATAACGCAAAAGTTTTGCGTTATAACGCGTAAGTTTCGCATTATTAGACAATTAATTACCTTGTGTTCAGTAGATATAGCAGTATAGCAACCCTGAGCATATGTTATTCACCTCGGCCTGCGGCCTCGGTGAATAACACATCCTTCGGGTTGCTATACTGCTATATCTACCTCACACAAGGTAATTAATTGTCTAATAACGTGTCATTTTCACCATATTTTGTGATATAACTGACACTGAAGTATCGCGTAAGAACGCGAAGAAAACAAATCTTAGTTATACCGCTTGAGCTCAATAGGCTTTCGTAAACCTAAGCCATCTTCTATCATGTCTATTCAGAATATAATTGACATGTAAATTATGAAACGCTCGTTCTCGGAATCACAGATTCGGGGCATATAGTTTTTGGCCTGTCCGTCTGTTTGTCTGTCTGTTAGTCTGTTTGTCCGAAAAACTTTAACATTGGGCATAACTTTTGACTGGAAGGTGATAGAGCTTTCATATTTCACATGTGTATTCCTTGTGACAAGACCTTTCCATTGATACCAAAAGTTTTGACCTAATGACCTTGACCTTTGACCTACTTTTCAAAAACTCTAACATTAAGCATAACTTTTGACTGGAAGGTGATAGAGCTTTCATATTTCACTTGTGTATTCCTTGTGACAAGACCTTTCCATTGATACCAAAAGTTTTGACCTCATGGCCTTGACCTTTGACCTACTTTTCAAAAACTTTAACATTAAGCATAACTTTTGACTGGAAGGTGATAGAGTTTTCATATTTCACATGTGTATTTGTTCTGACAAGAACTGTCCATTGATACCAAAATATTTGACCTCATGACCTTGACTGTGACCTTTGACCTACTTTTTAAAAACTTTAATATTGAGCATATCTTTCGAATGGTAATTGATACGGCTTTTATATTTCACATGTGTGTTCCTTGTGACAAAACTTTTCCAATGATACCAAAAGTTTTGACCTCATGACTTTGACCTTGACCTTTGACCTACTTTTCAAAATTTTTGATATTGGGAATAACTTTTTTTGCATGGTTATTGATAGGGCTTTCAAATTTCACATGTATATTCCTTGTGACAAGACCCTTCCATTGATACTAAAATTTTTGAGCTCATGACCATCACCTTGACCTTTGACCTACTTTTCAAAAATTTAACATTAAGCATAACTTTTGAACGGTGAGTGATACGGCTTTCATATTTCACATGTGTGTTCCTTGTGAAAAGACCTTTCCATTGATACCAAAAGTTTTGACCTTGACTATGACCTTTGACCTACTTTTCAAAATCTCTGATATTGGGGATCACTTTTAATTGGTAAGTGATAGGGCTTGAATCATATTTCACATGTGTATTCCTTGTGACAAGACCCTTCCATTGATACCAAAGTTTTTGACCTCATGACCTTGACTTTGACCTACTTTTCAAAAACTTTAACATTGGGCATAACTTTTGAATGGTTAGTGGTACGGCTTTCATATTTCACATTGTTCCTTGTGACAAGACCTTTCCATTGATAACAAAATTGTTGCCCTTGACCCTTTACATACTTAACAGAAAATTAAGTTTATACTAACAAAGATGCCACCGGGGGCATTCGTGTTTCACGAACACAGGCTTTATTTAATCATTTAATATGTGTGTGAATATCCAAGAGGTTCTACATTTTTGTATGAAACGAAAATCATAAATCAATGTCCAGCATACTCTCTCGTTAAAGGCTATTTTTGTCGGGCTACCGGATGCACATTCGAATTCTTTATATTCGTGTTGACATATGAATGTCCTCAGCTTTTGACCTCTGAGTGGTTCTGATTTTCCGTGTTTCATGAAAAGCATCCACTTAATTTTGCCCAATCTACGCCACTGTGGCATAATCGGATTTTACAATATTTCATTCGGAGCCATATATATCTTATAAAAAAAAGTTAATGGAGCGACCATTTGATTTTTAGGGGGGGGGGGGGGGGGGGGACTTTGCATATATTTCCATAGAGTGTAGTTTAGGCACGTTCCATTTGATATTCGGCTGGGGGGGGGGGGGTCGCCCCGGACCTGGGCAAAATTATTTTTTCTTGCAAAGTAGGCAAAGATTTTGTTCTAACAATTCTTAGTGATGTGCATATTAATAATGTTTACAAGTGTTTTTTTTTTTTTTTTTTTTTTTTTTTTATTTTTTTTTCCATATCATAGTAAGCAAACAAAGTTACTACTGAATCATATATAGATAAAATATACCTTGCACACTCATACATACATCATTCACACATTCTATAAATAAGAAGTAAGCCAGCCCCACTTTTTATGAAATGCTTCTTCATTACCATTCTTTTTGTAGATACAACGTTCCGCTTTAACATAGGACGAGATATACTTTTTTGCACCTTCAAATGAAGGAATAACCTTTAAAAGCTTTTGTTTGTACAAATAGTATTTAACAAGGCATATAACAGTGTTGAATGTCTTATCCTTATCTATGATACCAAAAATTATCTCTGAGTCTTCTATTGTAAAATTTTCATCTAGTACACAGCATAGCCAATTTTTAACACAAACCCATAATCTATGTGAAAAGTTACAATATATGAATAAGTGTGATAAAGATTCTGGATTACATTGGCAAAAAGAACAGAGATTTGAATCACTTAATCCTATCTTAAATAATAAAGAATTAGTACCTAGGATCCTGTGTATTAACCTGTATTGAAACCATTTTAACATTGAGTCATTTGTTCCATCATGTACCAATAGATTAACTTTTTTCCACCATATATTATTTTGTGAAATTTGAAATTCTGTTTCCCACTTAAGCTCACTTTTAGGCTTAAAATAATTATCCAAAATAAATAAATCATAGAAATCTCTACATCCTTTATCATTTTTCCTAAGTATCTTAACATGCTCTGGAAAATATGGTTGATTTTGTTGTAAAAGCATATGATCTAAATTCCACTTTTGTTTCCTTATACTAGCAATTAGTCCAAAAAATAATGTAAATGGTGGAGAAAAGCTGTATTTTGCACAAAATAATTCGTAGCTTAGGAATAAACCATTATCGTCTAACAAATCACATACATATAAAATCCCCTTGTCAATCCATTCATCTTGTTTATAGTTTTTCAGTGAAATATTTGTAATTAAGTTTTTGTTGTGCCATAAAGGTTCATATAATTTATCCTTTATATCGATCAAATTTCTTAAATCATAATAAGATGCTAACACATCTTTCCAAAAAAAATTGGAAGTTCCTTGTGATACATATTTAAGATATTCATTTCCCAAGATGATAAAAGATTTAAAGTGTGATGGCATAATGTCAAATAACAATTTACGCCATGATATTTCATCTTTTTCATTAATTAGTCTTCGAATCCAGGTTATTTTTAAACTCTTAATGAAAGATCTTAGGCATACCATCCGCAAGCCCCCATATCCATAGTCCTGAATAATAGTTTTTCTAGAAATTCTTTCTGTTTTAAATCCCCAAATGTAACCAAACAGTAATTTCTCTAATTCCTTGATGAAGCTCTCTTTAGGATTTGGAAGTGCAATAAATAAATGTACAAGTCTGGATAGCAGCACTGTTTTAACTACTGTGATCCTACCATTTGTACTTAATAGGCGTCTGGACCATGATTTTATTAAACTTCTTATTTCTTGTAATTTTGGGATGAAATTAAGATCTTCCATATCGGATAAATTTATTGAAAATGTTATACCTAAAAATTTGAAAGGATTTTGTGACCATTGAAGTGAATAATTACTACATAATCTACTACTTGAAAATCTAAGAGAGCCTATCTTTATACAGACTGTTTTATTGTAATTAGGTTTCAGACCCGAGAATTTCGCAAACTGTCCTATCAAGGTTAATGCATTTTGTAATGAATGTTCTGATCCATCTAGTAATAAAGCGGTATCGTCTGCGTATTGTAGAATTTTATATTCATTATTACAAATTTTAATGCCTTTAATGTTTCTGTTATTTCTTATCATAATTGCCATTATCTCTACACATAACAAAAAGATATAAGATGAAATTGGATCCCCCTGCCTGCAGCCGCGTCCGATTTTGAAAAAATTTGAAAAAAAACCATTCTGTGAGACACACAATTTAAAGTCAGTACAAAAGACATTTATCCATTTTATGATATTTTTACCAAAATTAAAAAAATTAAGAACTTTATTAATATATGACCATGAAACGGAATCGAAAGCTTTTTCAAAATCAATCAAAAGAATTATACCCGGAATATTTCTTTCGTTACAAACCTGAATTACATCATACATTAAACGAGTGTTTTCCCCAATGTACCTACCAGATAAGAAGCCTTTTTGATTTTCATGTATAATGTTTGGAAGAGCAGTTTTTATTCTTTTAGCGATTGCACCAGAGAGAATTTTGTAAGAAACGTTAAGTAATGTAATAGGTCGCCAATTTTTTATAAACTGTCTTGGTTTATCCCCCTTTGGTAATAGTGATAAAATTCCAAGTTTCTGAGATGATGATAACTCCCCTTTTTCAAATGCACATAAATAAGACCTGTGTAAGAAATCACCTAAATCTATCCAGAAAAATTTGAAAAACTCTGCGGTAAAGCCCGAAGTCCCTGGTGTCTTGTTATTCTTACATGATTTTAAGGAGTCTAGAATTTCAGATTTTGTTAAAGGCTTATCAAGTATATCTTTTATCTCATTAGTTAGTTTTGGTACATCAAATTCCTCAAGGAGAGAGTTCAGATTCACGTCTTCTATATCACTGTCTTTATCTTCATATAAATTAGTGTAAAATAACTGAATTTCATTCAATATATCTTTCTGATTAGTTATTTCCTGTCCTTTATCATCAATAACCCTAGTTATAGTTTTGTTTACATAATTCCTTTTCTCTAGGTTACAGAAATATTTTGTCGGTTTCTCACCGTTCTCAATCCAGCGTGCTCGGGTTCTTACAATTAGTCCCTCAAGTTCATTTTTCCGAATTTGTTCAAGGCTAAGATTAAGTTCATTTAATTTAGAAGCATATTCTACACTATGATTATTGTCAAAGTTATGTTTAAGTTCAGATATCTCTTTTTCTATGCGATTCTTTTCTTTATTTCTATTACGTTTAAGGTATGAGCAATATGGTAATGTTTTTCTCCTAATATTCATTAGTAATACCTCAAGAAACAGGCCATCATCAATTGTTAATGGCAATGAATCATTTGGAATATCAGATACTTTATCTTTAATTATTGGGATGGGAACATACTCTTTTTTGGTTTCTAAAATACAATCCTTCACTAATTTTGAATAATCCTTATCTTTAAGCAGGGAATTGTTGAAACGCCAAAAACCGGCACCTTTCTCTAAATTAACAATTTTTAACTCTAACTCTATGAAGGAATGATCAGTCCTATATCCTGGTGATATTCTTGCAGTATTTACCAGTGACATTAATTCTTGTGAAATTAAGAAAAAATCAAGCCTTGCTTGCTTCAAAGGATTTATACGATGCCATGAGTATTCCTTTTTGTCTGGATTAAGAACTCTCCAAGGATCAATAAGTTTAAAATCTGTTTTAATCTTATCAAGAATTTCCCTACTTCGTGGATAGTTATGTGTTACATAGTTATAACAATCTTTTTGAAAATCTTGCGTTAGGTTCCAATCTCCACAAATAATAATAAATTCATTATCAAATTCATCCAAGGTTTTATAGATATTCTCAAAAAAGGAAGGCTCATCTTTGTTTGGACCATATAAGTTAATGAGAGTGATGCTTATTTTATTACATAACAAAATTTCAGTTATAAGAAGATTCCCTTTGTTGTCTTTTTTATATCTATTTAGCTTATACTCAAAATCATTGTTGAATAAAGTCATGACACCTCTGGAATCATTTTTCCCCTGACATTGAACATGTTCAAACCCCCATTGCATATGAACATTTTTCTCATCTGAATCTAACAGGTGTGTATCCTGTAAACAAACAATTGAAGACTTTTTCTCTCTCACAAATCTAAATATATCTTTTCTTTTATTTATATCCCTTAAACCTCTGCAATTTAATGAGGAAATTTTAATAGTACCCATGTCTATACTTAGGATTTAATATAAAGCTAATACTAACACGATCACGACGAGGGAAAAGAAAGCTGAAACACATATTTGATTGAAAATACAAGTGGGTTCCTACAAAAGTACATTCATACCAACACTCACACACACACTCATACATAAATAAATGAAAAATTGATTCAAAAATAAACATACTACGTAACTTACTTCAGAACATCTCTTCGAAAATGACTTACTGGCACGTGTAATAATATGAGGCGCTGTAGAATTGTCAAACAAGAAAGTAAACAATGCATGTAAACTCAAAACCAAGAACGTACCACGGAAATCCACATAATTAAAATGCGGGTATCCCTTGCTTTTTCTTGTAACCTCGATCGATATAATATTTTTTTACGGAATTCAATTTCATTTCAATTATTTCAATGAATAATTTAAAATTTTTGAAATGACTGACATAACATCAGTACTTTTAAAAAGGAACAAACGCATCGTAATGGTATAAGACGCATGCGTCAAAGTTAACATATTTGATTGGTCGTAAATTAACTTGGGATCGAGATCACAATATTCATTTGCATAAAATAATAAACAATAAAGCGTGCAATTCAGCAGACAAGTAGCATGTACTTAGGCAAAGCATATTATAACAAGCAAAGCAGTTCAAGCAAATAAAAAAACGTCTAGGCAAATTACAAAAAGCGTCAACTTTTCAAAGCAAATAATGAAATTTCAGAACATTAACACAGAACACCTTACTTTTTACTTGTCTTGCGTAACTTCCATTCTATATCGTCGTCAATGTCGAATTTCACCTTGCGACCACTACCTTGAACCTTCCCATAAACGCTCCCGTTAAAGAACCACGAAGTTTCTATCGCATCATGGTTATTGAGGCGTTCCATAAGCTGACTGTTTTCACGGGTCACATCGTCCGCTAACCTCACACCAATCTTTTTGTTCTTGATTACGGAACGTTGGCGGATCACTCTCCCCTTAACATCCGAATTTTTAAGTTTTAGTAGTATGGGGCGCGGCAGGTCAGGTCTTGACCCAGGAATACGGTGAACGGCTACGATTTCCTCCGGACGGACAACAACTTCAGCGTTTTTCTGTAATAGTTTTATGATCTCTGATTCGGTATTTTCGTCGTTTTGTTCTGTTACACCATACAACTTTACGTTATTTTTCCTCGAATATTGTTCATTTCGATTCGCCCATCTCCGTGCCTCGTCTGCTCTGTCCAACGCCATAAAGGCAGCTTTCTTTGCTTCCTCCATCTCGTATCTTTTCTCTGCTATCTGCTGTCGTAAATTATCATTCTCCACTCTTAGGTCATCTATCTCGCCTTTTAGTTTACTTCTTTCCTTTCTGCTTTTTTCTTCCACTTTTTCGATTTCCTTTTTGAAGTCTTCTTTCTGCTGCTTCATAATGTTTGTTACTAATTCTGTTACAACTTCCTTTAGGTCATCAGTTTTCACCATCGATTTCTCAATTTTCTCCAATTTCTTCAAAATTATGTTTTCATCTTTTCCCTCCTCTATACTGCTATCATGTCGGCTCGTATCGCTTACAGATCTGGTTGACGGTCTGTTCGTCTGCAAATTCGTACCAGTTTTCCTGTTTGTATTGAAATATTTCGATTTCGTTGATTCTCCACCACTGGCCATGTTATTATATATACGTTGCACAGGTAAGTACAGGTACGTGTACAGGTAAGCACAGTACTCGAGTGATTACTAATCAATGACTCCACAACGAAAAAAGTAAACTTGTTCAAAACTCCCAAAATCACAAAAATTTCAAGTAGAAAAATGGCACATCACGTAGTGGAAAAGATACTATAGCATCTCTCCAAAAATCACAGCGCAACAATCTCAATATTTTGCCAAAGTAAGTCAAATTCCTCTGAGCGATTTTTAGCGTGTATACTTGTTGAACGCCATATTGAATCCATGTTTACAAGTGTTTTATCAATAGAAATTCTTTTTTTGTTTTACTCAAAACTCTAAAATATTACTTATTTTGAAGCAAAAATTTAATGATTCGTTTCTATAAGGAGAGAAATAAAAGGTTTTAACAATATAATCCTCAGTAATAATTAACAAAATTCATATAAGGTACATGTAAGAGGGTCTGATGGGAAGGTCTCCTAGACAAATATTTAATTTTAGAATTGTAAATTGGCCAAAAAGTTAAGTTCTCCTTCAAAGCTTAAGTATAGACTTTTATCGTGATTAACAAGATTGCGTTTATTAATTAATAGGAAAACTAAATCATATTATATTGATTCCTATTAATTCATTTTCAAAGCCATTAAGTAAGCATTTTCTTTCTTTAGTTATATGGCAAGATTTTTTTAATATAAATTAAAAAACTACGGCGAGCGAAGCTAGCTAGTCGCAAAAAAATTCAAAAATTTTAAGCGAAATGTTTCCACGCGTTAGCAAAGTAAGAGCAGGCAACTCCAGTCTAATGTTGCTACCCAAATGGAACCTCAAGGGATGCACCGTTTCCTTATTTGTATTTTACCGGAAGTGACGTAATTTTTAGGATGAGCTCAGTCATCGAACTTTTCCTGTAAATTCTGCATTTTCTACAGAAAATTTAACCTTCTAACAGCCGTCTACATGACAGGCAGGTCAGTCTATAATTTCATGATATTAATTTGTCCTTTGGATCCAAGATTTGGTCGTTTTTGCCAATTTTCAGGGAAAATGAATCAACTATAAAAGCTATTTTCCTATGCAATGTCAATTTCACAGGAATTTTGTCTCAAATTCCACTTCTTTTATAATGTTTATGTTCTGTATAAGGATATGGAACGGTAAAACCCTGCTTGTGCCATATTTTTTTTTATCTAGCTGACTCAAACCTAAAGTAACATACGCTTTGGAATTTCCTCTGACTTTGAAAAAACTAAAGGAAATGTCCATGAACGCACACAGTTGACTCAGACAGTTGAGGTTTAGCACAAATGAATCTGACCCTTTGAAATTTAGTATACAACCACTTGTCATACATTGTGTACTTCAATGGAGAAGATTCCACACACAGATATTGTTATATACGTACCATAATACTCATCTTTCATACCGGTACAAATGATTCCACTGATCGGTATGACAGATCCCATTTTTCGGAACGAAAAGTACAAAAGAACTCATTTTTTTACAAAAAAATGGCATAATCCTGTTATTCGTGCCCTGGCCCGAATACTTTTTAGCTCGCCGGGACGAATGTCCGGAGAGCTATTGTCATACCCCCGGTGTCGGCGTTGGCGTCTGCGTGCGCGTGCACAAAAACTTTAACCTTGCTTATAACTTTTAAACCAATACAGATTGGGCTTTCATATTTCACATGTGCATTCCTTGTGACAAGACCTTTCCATGGATATCAAAATTTTTGACCTTGTGACCTTGACCTTGGAGATTGACCTACTTTTGAAAAACTTTATCCTTGGCCATATTTTTTTAATGGTAAGTGATAGGGCTTTGATATTTCACATGTGTATTCCTTGTGACAAGACGTTTCCATGGATACCAAAATTTTTGACCTTGTGACCTTGACCTTGGAGATTGACCTACTTTTGAAAAACTTTAACCTTAGCTTGCCGGGACGAATGTCCGGAGAGCTATTGTCATACCCCGGTGTCGGCGTTGGCGTCTGCGTCTGCGTGCGCGTGCACAAAAACTTTAACCTTGCTTATAACTTTTAAACCAATACAGATTGGGCTTTCATATTTCACATGTGCATTCCTTGTGACAAGACCTTTCCATGGATATCAAAATTTTTGACCTTGTGACCTTGACCTTGGAGATTGACCTACTTTTGAAAAACTTTATCCTTGGCCATATTTTTTTAATGGTAAGTGATAGGGCTTTGATATTTCACATGTGTATTCCTTGTGACAAGACGTTTCAATGGATACCAAAATTTTTGACCTTGTGACCTTGACCTTGGAGATGATTGACCTACTTTTGAAAAACTTTAACCTTGGCCATATTTTTTGAATGGTAAGTGATAGGGCTTTGATATTTCACATGTGTATTCCTTGTGACAAGACGTTTCCATGGATACCAAAATTTTTGACCTTGTGACCTTGACCTTGGAGATGATTGACCTACTTTTGAAAAACTTTAACCTTGGCCATATTTTTTGAATGGTAAGTGATAGGGCTTTGATATTTCACATGTGTATTCCTTGTGACAAGACGTTTCCATGGATATCAAAATTTTTGACCTTGTGACCTTGACCTTGGAGATGATTGACCTACTTTTGAAAAACTTTAACCTTGGCCAGAATTCGTCCCTATATAGAGACGAAGTTTGACCCGAATAATTATTCGGGCCAGAATTCCTCCCTATATAGAGACGAAGTTTGACCCGAATAATTATTCGGGCCAGAATTCGTCCCTATATAGAGACGAAGTTTGACCCGAATAATTATTCGGGCCAGAATCCGCCCCTATATAGAGACGAAGTTTAACACAAATAATTATTTGTGCCACAATACTTCGAACGTTCTAAATTCCGTAAAAAGGGGGAAGATTCCCCGGGAAGAGGGTTTCTTGGGGGGATACATTTCTACCAGAAAACGGGGCATGGCTATTTGGGGGGTTCAAAAGTGTCTAAAATACGTGCAGTTCAAAATTATGTCCTGAATAATTATTCGTGCCAGACTTCGTCCCTATGTATATACTTAGGCATGAATAATTATTTGTGCAACAATACTTCGAACGTTCTAAATTCCGTGAAAAAGGGGAAGATTCCCCGGGAAGAGGGTTTTCTGAGGGGGGGGGGATACATTTCTACCAGTAAACGGGGCATGGCTATTTGGGGGGTTCAAAAATGTCCTTAAATACGTGCAATTCAAAATTATGGCCTGAATAATTATTTGTGCCAGGAAATAACGAAATAAACGTCGAATAATAAAATAATTATTGAAATAAACGTTAGACATTTCGATTCTTTTTTTTTTACGAAATAAACTTCATAAAGTTGCTGCGATGATGTTCGTTTTTTCTACCAGTATAAATAATCATGAATTCAATTTCAGTTTTATTCCGTTGAATATTTGTCCATAGTATATTATATTAAATAACGAAATAAACATCGAATGAAAAATAAATTTGATTTCTTTTTTCACGAAAAATATGTTATACATTTGTATAATAATTTTCTATAGGTATGAATAATCATGTCAAATTCAAGGAAATTTCAGATTTATTCCGTTAAATATATGTTGATAGTACATCGGATATAATACGAAATAAACGTCGAATAAGATAGATGTATAGTCCATTTCATTCTACGTGAGTTTTGTTATGTAAAAAAGTATTCGTGCCGCGGCACGAATAACAGGATTATGCCAAAAAAATCATCCGTATGAACGAAAAATCTTGATGCCCATCCAAGTGATTATTTGTAACATAACTACCATAAGGCTCTCTTTGGAAATCATATAAACCTTAACTAAGGCTTAAGTGATCCTGGTCACTGACAGATGATAGGTACATGTTAGACAGGGATTTCTCTCATACCCGCATATGTTTTACAGAGAAGGCCCATGAGAAACGGCTATGTTAGCGATGTCTGTATCACATACAAAATATTACAATGTCAATGTATCATGTGACAGCCGTATCTCGTATCACGTGACGCTTTAATTGTTGGCAGTGGCTCCGGATATGAACGTTCGTATCTTTAGACCTATGTCTCGGCGTACGAACATGTTTCCGATTGGTCTGTAACTTAGTACATGTGTAACTGTCACGTGACTCGGGTCATGTGTCCATAACAAAATAAAAAGTTGATTTTTGTAATCATATCAAGGTATACGAGTTTATTCTGCATAATCTGTAATTTAGCAACCGGGACAAGAGGCTATTTTCTATGCTCTCAATCATAATTATAGTAATCACTGATCAGTAATAGACGCGCACTTGTCGGCTGTTATGTGCACGTACAGACGTTCCGTCGCTCCAGCGGAATTTAAAGTTTTGAGACGATAACAAATACGTACATGTAGTTGCAACTCCGTGCTTATTACTTAATTAACTTTTCAGACTATGTCACAAAAAGATACAATTTGAACACTAGATGCCTTGAAAAAAAAAAAAAAAAAAAACGAACCAAATTCATTATTGAAATATATATGCAGAAGCTAACTACGATTTGTGTTCGTACGCCAAGACATAGGTCTAAAGATACGACATTCGTATCCGGAGCCACTGCCTTGTTTTGATTGTTTGCGCTATTGTGATGTCATGATTTCAGCCTGCAAAACAAACAAGCTAGCGGTGACGTGGCAATAAAACATTGAATTTAAGATTGTTTTTCAATGTATTCTTGTGTTATATTCTGAAAAGCCTAATATTTGTAGTTTATTCTTGTAGAATAAACCATTTTCGGGGGCGCTGAATTCGAATATCGCAAAAGTTTTGCAATTAGATCAACTTGATATTTTTCGTCTCTTTTTTTCAGTTTTAACTTTGGCCCTTAGATATGAGAGAAAAATACTCTTTCATGTTCTTCTATGAAAGATACATAGTTTCCATCCTCGGGGTCTCAAAATTTTGCAAAACCCTTGGCAAGCCTCAGGTTTTACATGACTTTGAGACCCCTCGGGTGGAACCGATGTATCTTTCATAGAAGACCATGGAAGAGTCTTATAGTATCATGCTTCCCAGTTATGTGATATATTAATATACAATTATGGATTATAATTCTACAGTATATCAGACAAGAGAGATAACTCAAAAAATTCAAGCGTAAATCATGTAAATTATTAATGTAAAAGTATGTATAAGAAAAAAGGTACATGTAGGGAGTGATTTTAAGTCTTTATTCTGGAAATAAGACATGAAAGGGTTTTATCATGTGATAAATTTTTCTGTCCTATAATTTCTAGATTTAACTCTGTAACTTTGAGAAACCAATACTGTACTTTTTTCTATTTCAAGGCTTGATTAAGGAACTAGTTGTGACCTTGGGTAGAGGTGCATGAAGGAATTGCATGTACCGTAAGACATCATTCTGTAAACTCTTCTGTCTACAGAATGTTGTCAAGCTGTTGAATAAGTACATGTCATGTAGAAAGTAATTTTTAAGTAAATGATATTAGAAATTTCTCCTTGTACATTGGTGTACAACGTTTATATACTCATCACGTGAGTGAAGTGTGAACTGACATTTATAAATTTATGTATAACTAGTCTGACATTTGTCTGCCACATCTTTGTGAAATCTTTTGCAACTGCATGTAGTCAAATGATTATTCCATAAACCTTCACAAGTAGAGAGTTTTCTCTGGTCTATTGTCCACACTTTTCCCTGTAATAAAGATGCAAATATCACCAATGGTAATTTGTACCATACATGAAATAGTGAAGTACAAATGTAGGAAGCCAGATATATATATTGATGTGTAATACAGATAGCACAAAAAAGATACAAGTGGCTATGTACATGTATACAGATAAGGTCATCAATACAAAATTCACCTGTTCTATCTGCTAAATTCAGAACACCCTGTTTTGAAAATTATTATGCCATCATAGGAATTTTTGTATGAATTATTTTAAAATATTATCGTATCTGTAGTTTGACCTCCTCTGTTGGAAAATTTAAACCTTTTCAACCCAGTGTACTAAAAAAATAAAATATCTACATATACATTTTTTTTGTACATGTACAAAGAATTCCTGTATCAATTTCAGACAGCCTCCATGATATTGTCCTCCATTCAACAACATGACAAGTGTGATGTCATGCCATGTTGCTATAAAATATCCCTGAAGACGTTTTGTTTTCTCTTCTTCTTTAAAAAGTGTTAATGGTACATGTTTAATAAATATAAAGTAATGTCTTCTAAACTTGTTATACAGACAATTAACATATAAATTTAACACACAACCACTGCCCCCCCCCCCCCAACCCTAAAAAAAAAAAGAAGTCTTATACACATTCAGTATTGCATTCCTTAGATAGAAAATATGTATTGAACTTACATCATCAGATCCACAATATCAGGATTTAAGATGGTTCATTAATCCAAATTCACACAGCAATGTTTCATTGGCTTGAGCTATTGTATGGCACATCTGCTCGATGTAATTTTAGCAAATTAGAGCTGAGCTATATCCTTTCATTATCCTTGTATCACACACTCTGTATCAAGCTTTCGTGTGCATTTTCAGTTCATTTGTTAAACATGTTTAAAGTCATCATTACTTCTCTTGATGGTCCTACGTGTACATAAAGGTGAGAAATCCCGTCAACTGTGTGTAGTCGCCATATATTATAATCCTGAAATCATTGTATATCAATGTTCAGTACACATTATCATGATTATGAAAGTTATAATTATTAAGGCATACATGTAAATGATGTATCAGGTCACGAGGCCGATGTACTGTGGTCAAATTTCAAACAACACTGCATGAACTGGAAAATAAGATAATTGTGTCCTCACTGCCTAGTTGCTATTATGTGTCATTGGGAAACAGACTCGTAAAGTCAAGTATCGGACCACATTGAATACAACAACCCTCTTCTTAATGAAGTACGGAATTTTAAGTAGATGACCCACTACAACTGTGAGTTATTTGTTAAAATTGTTTATTTAGAAAGATTTGAAGTGAATGCTTGAGTGTGCAGTACTGAGTAGGCATCTTTTGTAACTTGAAGTTTCACAATTGAAGGATTTTTGTGTTTTTACAAAGAATGCAAATGGCTACCAATGGTCAGTTAAGAGAGAAACTGACCCTACAGATAGATCCATTGGATTCCAGTGGATATGGAAGTCAGGATGAACTGGAGCTTGGAAGCCCAACTGAATACAGACTTAGGTAGGAGATCAATGTAATGGTAGTAGGAAAATGTCTAGTAGTATATATATTGATGTAGAGGGGAAAGATGTCCAGAAAATAACATATTGGTAAACTAGTAATGTTTGGAAAAGGCTAGAATTTGTAAGTAATCTATCGGTAAATTTCGGAAGATTTCTAGTAACCTATGGTTTGGCCCTATGTAAGAAGATGTCTAGTTTAGTAAATGATGTACCTGTAAAGATGTAATGCTGGAGGATGTCTCGTTGTCTGGAACTTACATAAGAGTACTGTAGATAGATGTTTAGTTAAGTAAAATGATGTAATGGTGGAGGATGGCTGCAAATAAATAACATCAGTTGATGTACTATAGGAAATTGACTAGTTTAGTAAATGATGTAGTGTTTGAGGTGGTCTGTTAACTGAAATGGGTGTACAGTGGGAAGATGTTTGGGTCAGTAAAAGATGTAGTGTGGGAGCATATTTGGTAAATAACATTGGTCTTCTGAGGGAAGATGTCTAGTTTAGTAAATGATGCATTGGATGTCTGGTAAAAATATTAAACAATGTTGTACTGTGGGAAGATGTCTAGTTTAGTAAATGATGTATTGGTATAGTGTTGGAGGATGTCTGGTAAATGACATCGTAAAAAAATTAGATGATGTATTGTGGGAAGATGTTTAGTTTAGTAAATGATATATTAGGTTACCGGTAGTTTAGTGTGGGAAAATGTCTAGTTAATGTGAAGTGATGTAATGATCTTGTCATTCTAATTTAGAGAGATGTCAAGTTTAGTAAATTGCATAATGGTATATAATGGGATTGGTTTACATGGAAAGATGTCTAGTTTAGTAAATGATGTAATGACTGAGGATGTATGATCAATAACATTAGTAACTGGTGTACTATAGGAAGCTGTCTGGTTTAGTATGTTGTAGAATTGTGTTTCAAAAGATGTCTGATAAATATTATTGGTGTGCTGCAGGAAAATGTCACATAAATAGAAATAACTTGTTCATGTTGAGAAAGATGTACAGCATGTACAAAAATTTACATGTAATACATATAAATGTATTGGTACAGTATCAGAAAATGTCTAGGAATTCTGTTTGAAGAAGTGAAAAGATATGATTTACCATATGGTCATCATTTTTTCGGGAGGATGATCATGTGAAGTTAACTTGCTGTAAAGATGTACATACATCATGTAAATGCAAAATAGTGATGTCTAGTAAACTAACAGATGTTTAGGAAACATGGTATATGTCTAGAAAATGTATACGGTAGGTGTATGGTAGTAAAATAAAAAGAAAAGATAGATGGAAGGGTTCAAGTGGGAAGATGTCTAGAAATTCATAAATGGACAGGGGTCTAATATACATTTACAGTCAGTACAAGAAGGATAACTCTACTAGAATTCAGTAATTTATAACTAAACTATTCGTCGCTGTGAACATGGTGAAAATGGAGTCCGTCAATCATAACACATCCTTCCTTTCTAACCGGTATGGGGTTATATGATTTATATTGACAGTGCACTTGATACAAAGGTGCTCACTTTGTCGACTTGTAATGCATACGGGCGACAAATAGAAAGACCCATGCTGGGCTACATAAAGATCTTCTGACGCAATTTAAATCAAATCAGTATAGCTTAGGATAAACCCTTGATATTGCAAGCACATTAGGTAGGTCTATTTTTTATGAATACTGGAAAAAAAAAATTAAATCATTTCCATATTTTGAACTTGTTTATCAGGTATTATGTCAATTGACGTATTCATGTACGTAAAGTTTTTTTGAATGTTGATGCTGTATGCATTTGTATATCAGTCTACTACATCTTTGCACATTCTCTTGATTTGAAAATGTCGATGTTGTATTTTTGGCCTTGAAGCTATCGATGTTTCGCTAGTCCTTTGAAAGAATCTTACTTATTAAACATGTTAAACATGTATAATGCTTGTGACATGTGCACTTAAGACTCGAAAGGTTACTTTCTGTAAGATGATGCCAGCATGATGGTAACATGTATATTCGAAAACGCCGGTTTTATTCCCGTTTTGATGCAAGATAGAATAGGAAAAGAGAAGGATTGGTCAAAATCTATTCATGTACAATTTATCCCGACTCAGCCTTCATTTATGAGATGTTTATTTGTTCAATCATTCACAGATGTAGATAATTTCCCGGGAAAGAGTTGGGTGGTTTTACCCTACGATTTTGAGAATATTATAGCATGCAGGAAGGGGAAAAGGAGCTGATAAGATAAGGCGTAAAATCTGCCCTGAAAAAGTGGAATTTTCAAAATGGGAAATTCAAGAAAATTCTTTCACAAAATCCATGCCAGTTATTGATTTCATCATAATCAGCAGTTGGATTAGATTTATCGTGCATTGTTTTCCTTAATTTTGGGGCAAAATATGTCTTTTTTCCATAGAAATCAATGAAAAATGGAAAAGTTTTTTTAAAACATTGTTCCCCCCCTAGCTACAGAACGCCACTTTTACAGAAGGTGTATATCACTAATACGCATCTTTTGACAAGTTGGGGTTCTGTAGCTATGGGGGGAACGATGCCCCAGAGATGAAAAACTGAAAAAGGGATGGTGGGGGGCTTTTTACGAATATGTGTTTTAGGCTATAATATAAGCAAATTTTCATTTTTTCCCTTTTAAAGTCATTCATTTATTTATTCTAAACATGTTCAAATAAAATGCACAAGATTTTGGAATGAAATAAATAAGAATGTGCTGTTTATTTCTAAACAGTGTGTATTTCACGGTAAAATGCTTTTTTTAGCCAATTAATACAAAAAACAACAATATTTCAGATTCAAGATTCTAAAATTTATGGATAAAGTTGAGATCAGTCTTTTAAATGTGATTTCTAATATCTTGTTTAGACTATAACTATGTTTTAAAGTTTATAGATATCCATATTAGCCAGATAGTTCTTAATTTTCAACGTTTTTGCTCAATATTAGCTTCTTTTCAACATGGCTACCCCCTACTCTTTGGACTGTTACTTAAGTATCTAGAAATAAGCTTTACAAAATAAAAGTTGTATGAGGAATCTCCAAATACATTACATTTTAGTAATGATCAAGTTTTTCGTGTGTATAGATCATTGTGTACAAGAAATACTTGATGAGATTCAGGGCTAAACACAGCCCTTATCTTATCAGCTCCTTTTGGTACGGGGGGGGGGGGAGGGGTGGGGTCAGTGGTGTATTCGGTCTCCTGAACCGTTTGAACCCCCACCCCACCCTCTAGATCAGCGCATGTAACATAGTGAGAAAAACCTAACTAAAAGTAAAGAATGCTTGGTACTTTTCCAGGAACATATTTCTTTGAACTGAATGTTTTTGTGTACCTGAGTGTTTCTTATGTCCGATGTTCTTTGCTTTTAATTCAACCGTTACACCCTCCCTCTAGTGGATGCAATTATCAGACGTAGCAATTTTTTACTGTCAAAACAGACACTTTTCTTAGTTTTGATGGCATGATATTACAAAAGAATGATAGCCACAGCTGAGCTCTCCAAGACATTACTGCTTTCGATTAGCATAAATGATAACTACATAGGAAGAAAAAAAAAAGCAGCAAGAAAAAATACCTTCTCAGAGGGATTCTGTGTCGTCTGTTGACGCCTCTTGATGGTCTGTTGACGCCTTTTGATGTGAGATCGATACGGAGTTAAATGTAGCGTGGCTGGTCGATAACGCTGGAGATCGGATGCTGATGTAACATCTTGCAGACGTACATGTACATATTTTTTGGACTAGATACATGTAAGCCCAGAACCTGCCTGCCTGTCCTTTACAGACCCTGGTCACCTTGATGCAGACGATATGTACAAGTTTCCATCGGCTGACTTCGAATTCCTTGATTATGCAGACGATGATATACCAGACGACAGGTAAATTGATTGATACCCGAATCTCTGTAAAGAAATATGAGAGCGTCATTCAATTGAACACCTCCATTCATTATGGATGACAGCCGGCAACATCGATTATGGATCAGAAAATTTTTCAATGCAAATCGCACGTAAATCGAGGTGCTACGTTTGCTGCAGTTTCAGTTCGGTTTTGTGCAGTGGGCATGCAAAATCGACGTTGTTCAACAATCCTGATATCATATGTTCTTTGTATTCGTATCACTATTATTCGATTTGAATTTGTTCGAGGTCTCATTATCACCTTCTACTGGTATAGATACGATTCGTTTGCATTTGTTAAATAAATGATATAGTTTGTGTATGTGGTTTTGTGTGTACGTGACGTGAACCTCCCTCCTTGTCTTTACTGTGTTTGTTCCCTCTGTGTGCTCGGCCAGTTTTGGATGTTTGTGTGTGTTTCTGTAGGAGTTGCAGTGGGGTTTTGTTGACGATCTATCCCTGCCTTTTACCATGCTTTATAGCAATCTACACTTTAAAAAGTTTTTAGAGCGTCTCGTATCGAAAATCGGTGGATATCGTCTGTCTGTCCGTCTGTTTTCTGTCTGTGCATATTAACTTTTGAACGATAAAAGTGTTTTAAGTCCTTCAATTCCCCCATGCATATTCCTTTATGAGAAGACTTTTCTATTAGTACCAAAGAGTTGATCTTGTAACATTGACCTGGTCTTGTTCATGTTGTTTGGAATCTGCCTCTGCCATCACACAAATAATTTCACGAACACAAATTCATCTTTTTCATACATTTGTCCCAAAACATGCGAAAATATTTGCAATAAAAGAGTTTTCAATTAAAAAACACTTACCTGATAGCTACAAGTATTCTGGTTGAACTTGCTAGTGCTTTAGAACCAACGTTCTTTGAGCCAATGACTTCAAATTCCTGATGCATATTAAGGAGTATTAAAGAGAAATTATGTAAAGTCAAAGGGAGAGAGTTAGAGAGGATTATTTGCTTAAAGACTTAGCTATCTGTTGAGTCAATACTTATTGTTCAGTAAAATAAAGTTGTTAATACCTCTATTTTGCGCACAAGCTGAGCTCTCCTTAAGGGGTTCTCTCCCCTGCCTGCCATCGTAGTGATCCTATGTTTACATTCAGATGGTATCCTAGCCATTCAGGGGCGTGTTTCTGACCCGGAAAATCGCATTTTTGAAACTGTATATAGACTAGCTGGTATATTTTCGTTGGTATTTAAAACAGCTAAGGAAGATCTGCCCCATTGTTACAAATCCGCGGGCTGTCCCCGTAGATAGATTATATTTCTGACGGCTGCTTGACGTACACTGATCGAAATCGGATGGATGGAATTCTATTACCTACGTATCATATCTTGTTACCTTGATTTGTGGTTTAATTTCAGTCCTGTGATAACTTTTCAAATATTTGCACAATTCGAAGGACCCATAAAAGACAGCCAGGATTCCGATTTTGTACATGGGTCAAGAGACTGGTATTTTTAGGGGGCGCATATCTGTTATTGGTTAATAAGTTGTATAAACATGCATAGTACCGAAGGGTAATCGCATATGTACATACCAGAAAATCGTACAACTTTACAGGTGTGAAGTCGTGCTTCTCTCACTTTTATTTACCTTGTCGGTTTATTTTTTTACCGTTTTGACCCAATTATCAAGCTCGTGAAAGTCGTACTTTATCATCTTGATACATTTTAGGAGTGTAAAATTGAAATAGTCGTTTTGCATTTGAATAAATGGACTACCATGTACAAAGTAGTGTTTACCTTGTAAAAAGATACCCCAGTGTTCTTTTACCAAGTAAAAGCAAAAAGGATTAGTTACCTTGCGTGCCATAGTGTCATCATTACCATCAGAGTTTAGATTTTGAAATATGAATTAATCGTGAGGATATTATTAAAACACAGTCAGCGGGGAAGTTATTTTGACACCAAAATTCCAGTGAGCTTTTGACTGACAAATACCGAAAACATGGCTACCGCGAACTTACAGCCAAGACCCGGGGTACTGAGGCTCCAGTCCCTGAGTGATAGGACAGAAAGTGAGCTGTTTCAGAGGCGGAGACAGGGGCATGAGGAAAAGGCACCTATAGTAGCAGTTGCCAATGGAATTGATGGGATACAACTCTTGGACAGGTATTGTGGTTTCCTCACTTTCTTGGTGGGGTTTGAAGTATAGGTATTTGCGTATCTTGATCTTGATGTGACCATGATAACAAACGTCTACTTTTGTATTAATCCTCGCAATGGCGTGCAGAGAGGTGTTTTGTTGTTGTTTATTTTGCATCTTTTGTTTTCTTGGTGTACTCGTCTCATTTATGTCTCTTTGCAATATATTTTTCTCTGAATTTGTAATTTTATGAGAGAACTTGGAAGTATTCTTGGGTGTCAATTTGTATGGATTCATTCACTTCTTTGTTTACATGGTTTCTGATAAAATGCGGGTATCTTGTCGACTTGTTTATGTTAGATAACATTTGTAACTATGAGGCGCTTCCTCCTCGTGCGGGCAGATGGAAAAAATATTGCTTATGGGCCATATTATCACATAAATTGCCTACATTTTCTAGCAGTTGCTCATTTTTCATCTCGATTATAACCTTTCCTATGTCATTCACATACATGTAAGCCTCATGGGCAGATCCAGAAAAAAATGGGTGTACTGAGCCCCCCCCCCCCCCCCCTTCCTCCCCCCCCCCCCCCCCGCTCTAGATACCCGCTTGAGAATGGACAAGATAATTCGGTCTACATATTTATGTTTAAAGAAATAGGCCTTGTTTCCTTCTAAGGTATTGAAATAGAGATGCTATCTACATTTTGAAAAAAAACTTGAACGCGTTCTTGTTGAATTTGTGTCAATTAGGTGATTTAAATCGAGAAAGATCGGCGCATCTTTATAAATGCAAAATAAACATTTGAATTTGTTGATATCGTCTGCTCTATGTAAATTTAAACTTTTGACATGTTATTATTGGATGACAATTTGGTGGTTTCAAAAAATGGGGATTTATGAGGAATAAATGGGAGAGAGAGAGAGAGAGAGAGAGAGAGAGAGGTACCTAGGTCTTTTTGATTTTATGATGCAGAGGCCTATGAATATGCAGATCCCGCGCCATGAGTTCTGGGTCCAAGAAACTCTATCACAAAAAAATACACATTGTAAATATAAAAATAGACTTGCTCTTAGGCATGGTCCATTTGATATTCAGGGGGGGGGGGGGGGGGGGGGGGGGGGGGGGCTTGGGTTTTTTGTCGGAGCAAAATTATTTTTTTCGCCCCGGACCGGAGCAAAATTATTTTTTTCTGGCAAAGTTGGAGCAAGGAAATTTTTTTTTAAAAAAGTGATGCGCATATTAAGAATGTTTGTGTTTTATCAATAGAAATTATTTATATTATTACTCAAAACTCTAAATATTAATATATTAGTTTATTTTTATGCAAGTATTCAATTAAACAGAGAGATAAAAGATTTTTACAATACAATTCTCAATATTTTATATAAGGTACATGTATATAACATGTATAAGAGGGTCTGAGGGGAAGGTCTCCTAGACAATTTTTCTACTAAGTTACTAAGAATTGTAAATTGGTGAATAACTGAAGTTCTCCTTCCAAGCTTACAAGAACATGACTCTATGGGATACATGCAACATGTATTAACAGCAATACATAAATATTGATAATATATTGAAGCTTTTAAGGAAGCCCTTTTTCATTCACATACATGTATAACTTCTGATATCTTCAAATATTTGATCTTAAAATGCTATTAGTGAATAATGTTTTTATAGTAAACTATGGCGAGCGAAGCGAGCCAAAAATTTTTGATACAATTTTGAAAACTGCGGCAAGCGAAGCGAGCCGGAAAATTTTCAAGAATTTTAGCTAAATTTCATGGTAATTCTTCAAATTCAGGTTATTTGTAAGAGCAAGATTATTTTTTTCTGTCACACCATAAGCAAATTAATTTTTTTCATCAAAATTGAGAGCAAAATTATTTTTTTCAAAAAAAACCCAAGCCCCCCCCCCCCCCCCCCAGAATATCAAATGGACCGTGCCTTACAACTTGAATAGGAAAAATTGTTATTGCTTGTTCAGGAAAAAAATGTGAATGGTTTAGCGTACATACATACATGATTATAGTTACGCCAAATCCCTAGGAAGTAGGAGGAATGACGGACGCAATTACCTGCCAAAGGAACTAAAGGGGCCTTGAAATTAAAGAAAATACCCCTACCCGTTCGCTTTGTCATTGTACTTCTCGGTATAAAATGTAATTGGCGCCATCAATTACCTTTCCTGATATACTGATGTTCAATCAAAGATTAGGCCTTTTCTTTAATTGTAGATTTGCACTACTTCGTTTACGTTCGTTATCTTAAAATAGGTCATACCGCTCCAATCAACGGCAGATTGACAGTTATGTGAAGTAATTTATTTGGAAGCAATGCTTTTCTGTTTCCCCTTGCAAGGCAAATAGCAGGGTATATTATGTGTGGACATACATTGCATGGAGATCATATCGAACACACACGTAGGACCCGGTGCACTTCGTTGTTGACATTGTGTGCAATTTCCCAAGTCCCAGTCATATGAATACTTGCTACGGAAATGATAATTATTTATCTCTCCTTGACCAATCAATGAAAAGAAGATATAATTGCATCTTCATATAGTCTACACAAAGCATGGTAAGCGAAACATATTTGAACTAGTTAACTACGCAATTATGATGTCATCTTGACGTTCGATATTACCTAGGTCATAAATCACGAACTCTTTTTTCATCTTTCAGTTTGCAGGTGTGTATCCCGTCATAGTATCAACTCGTAGTAAATTCATTATAATAGCGTATTGTGTTGAAGCAAAAAGGTGTCAATCGGAACTTACTTCATGCTACATGACCGACATCGCGAAGGAAGCAAAGTGAAAGTACAAAGTTTTAGTTCCTCGTCTGTCTCGTGCTAAAGGTCTTTCCTTTTTCACTTGCAGCACCGGTATGTCCCTGGGTAATGCTGTATGCACCAAATGCAGGGAGGGGTTCGGTGCCAACGAGCAGATCATCAACTCCAATGGAGAGGTGTGGTGTACCCAGTGCTTCGTGTAAGTATCGTATGACGGTGGGTATATGAGAATCTGATGCATATTGTTCCAGGGAGTAGGACACCAAAGAGGGGGGGGGGGGGGGGCGCAAAGGTAGCTTGGAATGTGGGGCTACGTGTACTTAAGAGTCACATGAATGTGGTTCAATCTCTCCATCTGTCCATCAAAAAGATATTAAAAGGCTGGTGGGAATATGCTTGTTGTCAAAACTAAATTTATCTTGGTAATGGAAGCTCATATTAGTATTAGTATAGGCTGGTAACCATGTATTGAACATTTTTAATGGAAGTTATATAACTAGTACTATAATGATTAACATGGACATAGATTTTGGATCGAACTTCATAAGCAAGGAATGTGCAGCATTGATTAACTATTTTACTATACATGCTATAGAAGAATAAAAAATTGAGAAAAAATTGTGAGAAAAAAAAAAAACATCAGGAAAATAAAATAGAAAAAAAAAAAATGAAAAGAAATTTTCAGAAATAACTCAAGTTCAGTAATTGATTCGATGACATTATATAAGTTTTCCCAGGCAACAAATTGTCCCTTGCTTATGTAAGGGAAATCCAAACTTTCGAATGTTAAACATAAACAGCTCAATACTTGAATGTGGCATGTACTTATAGTTACTAATAATACTTCCACTTCAAGGAAGATATCTGTACCATTATATTTATTTTTCAACTTTGGCTAGTTTCCATCTTGATGATATGTTTTCACTTAATGAGTTTTCGCATACATATATCATGTGTATATAGTTTGTTTCTCTTGCGTATGAAGAAATAATAGCTATGAAAAAATTGTCAAAGAGAGAGTTTACTGTAGTCATCTGTATGTCTGTCCGTCCATCTTGATCAGCAATAGAAAAATATTTAACAACTGCGGTTCAGAACCTTAAACCAAGGTCAGATTTCTATGGCCAAAGGTCATAGTGCATGTAAATGACAACATTTTTATTATGCCCCCATAATTGGAGTTTCTGGGACATATACCGGTAGTTTTTGGCGTGTCTGACTGTCTGTCTGTCTGCAAAAACTTTAACCTTGGCCATAACTTTTGAATGGTAAGTGATAGGGCTTTCATATTTCACATGAGTATTCCTTGTGACAAGACCTTTCCACCGATACCAAAATTTTTTAACCTTGTGACCTTTACCTTGGAGACCTACTTTTGAAAAACTTTTACCTTGGCTATAACTTTTGAATGGTAAGTGATAGTCCATCATGGATACTAAAATTTTTTACCTTCAAGCCTTGACCTCGGAGTAAAAAATACTTTATTCGTTACAGCTGTTTTACTATCAAAGATGCCAATGGGGCATCCGTGTTTCACAAGCACATGTTTTTTTTTTATTTAAAACGAAAATTTTCTATGGTCATGATGATTTACATTAGAAGTTTTATTTACTCTAAAACTAGCAGCAAGAGGAGCAAACTGAGTAGATGAAAGCATGTTTATTCTTTGTTATTTGTAACACTTATCTCATTGTTGTTAGCTAGTGCATGATATCTCACTCAATATGTTATCTCACTGATAAGCTAGAATATGTTATACACTAAGGAAGCTAAATTATGTAACCTATCATCTGATTAAAAAAACCGATTAGAAATATGAAGTATAGATGTATTAGGCTACTTATATATTATAATATATCTCATAAATATTACTTTTACTTATACAATTAAGAAAATATGTCCCTTTCAATCACCCATGTTTATTGTACTAACTTAAAATTCACTTGGGGAAACAGTATGTACTAACTTATTTCAAGCACATAGCTTGATCTGTACGCTTCTTGTTGACATAATAACACAGGGAGAGGAAAGCACATCTCGAAAACTCGTCAACTTGCGCCACATGTGGTGAATTTATGAACCCTCTGGAACAAATGATAAACTACAATGGAGAAATGTGGCATCCGGGCTGCTTTGTGTAAGTACTAACATTGGTGATGGTGCCTAGCACTAATGACATGCAATACTATTCATATTGACCTGTGGTCAGGGGCATAAGTAAGTCCCAATGACATGCAATACTATTCATATTGACCTGTGGTTGGGGCACTTGAGTTTTAATGGCCTGGCTCAGGGTAGGAAGTTTCAAATGAATTTTCTATTCTATCCAAAATTTTCAGAACTTGGCTCCACATTTATTTATCATGAGACTGAATATTTTGTATGTCTCATTTATTTATTTTCCAAAAGAAATCTGCATGCCTTTGTAAAACTTGATGATCACTATGATGTATTGTAAATTTTTGCGAAATTATTATTTGCCTATCATTCGCTTCTTTTCATGTATACCTAGCAGTTTTCTAGCTAGCTGTATAATTTTCTGCTTCCCTCATGCTTAATGTAAGTTAAAACCTACCTGCTTTGTTATGTTTTTGTATCATGTCATCTTTTCTGTTTTATTATAATCATTCTTGACCTCGTCTTGTAAGAAATTTATTTCCTTGTATTATTTCAATATACATGTAGAACTCGACTTTCAAGTGCAGGAATTTTTTTTTATCAAATTATCATTTTCAATGAGAAAAAATGTCCAATTTATTTTGACAGATGTGCCCAGTGCTTCCAGCCTTTTCCTGATGGTGTCTTCTATGAGGTTGGTGTAACTCTTGATTATTCAAAATGATAATCATATATCCATAGTTCTTTGCCCTTGCCACAAAAACTCTTCTTAAAATTTTAAGGAACTGTCTTAAGTTCCAATCGACACAGGTTTTTTCTGGATTTCTCATACATGCAAGTATTTCGAAAATGACTTGCATTCTTTCCTGGACAGTCGTATGCCATGCATAGTGTATGATAATAAGTTTTCTGTCCTTTTAGTCATCACCGTGGTCTAGTGGATAGGGCGTCAGGCCAGTGACCGAAAGGTTGCTGGTTCGAGCCTTACTAGGACCACTGGTCGGCAGACATATACTCATTTATGTTCTGTGTTTATATACAAAAAATGTCCTTGTCTGCATATTGTTTACGTGTCTGTGTTTTTTTTTTGTTTGTTTGTTGTTTTTTTTTAAGTTTTCTGCCCTTTTTATGATGGAATACCTTCATCCAATAAAAAACAAATCAGAGTCATTCTCTATCATTATATTTCCTGCCAATGAGCTTTCAGTTTGTATATAATCCATGTTTTCATTCTCACTGCTTTCATTTCTTATTGTATGTTAATATTACGTGTACTTTCTTATTTTCAGTTTGAAGGCCGAAAGTACTGTGAGCATGACTTTCAAGTTCTTTTTGCCCCATGCTGTGCAAAATGTGGTAAGTATAGAGTTCAACTGTAGTCATTTAAACAATGACATCCAATAGACCATTTTCCGATCTTGTTAGAAAGCACAAAATGTCCGAGTCATCATCTTTTGGTGTTGTTTTTCGTTATGACATCACTGTTAAAAGATGCAATTCCATAGTGACGTAACACTGAAAAAGTTCGATAAATTGCCTACCTCGGACATTTTTCATCATTTTGTCAGCCATTATGAATTTCGGCAAGTGGCCTATTACCTGTGATGATTTTTCTCCTATATTTATTGAATTTCCATTATTTTTACTCCTGATTGTATCATCATAAATTCTGTGCAATAGTTTTACCTCCTTTTAAGACATTTCTTATATTATTTCACGGTAGTGAATCACGTGATATGCAAATAATCTCTTACAAAGAATTCCCCTTCGATTTAACAAGGCAGATACTGCCTAAATCTACTTGATATTAAACTATTTTATGCCTATCATATGAGCATCATTATCATTTATATGAAGGTAATCTTATATGGTCAAGAGTAGAGGAATATTTAGAGAACATTTAAACAGAAAATTTTCTACTTTGTTTACATGTTATGATATGATGCACGTAAATAAACAAAATTTTATGTTTAAGTGTTCTCTGGATATACCTCTATACTCATCCATAATAGGTCACCATCATAGAATTGATAATGATGCTCGTATGATAGGCCTAAAAAATTCATATAAGGTAGATTTAGAGAGTATCTACCTTGTTTAATCGAAGGGGATTCCCATGCAAGAGATTATTTGCATATCACGTGATATGCTGCAGTGTATTTGCTCACCAAGAAAATCATCACTGAATTACTCTCTACAAGTACAATAGTTAAAAAAGTGCATATTAGAGAGGTTTAGTTACAAGTTTTAGCGCGACGTGTACGTATGACGTCAACGCTTTCTGCGGTCTTTGATCAAATGACGTCATCACGTGACGTATAGCTACACGTTATGGACGTGTAAACGACGCTCTACACGTAATGACAGAACAGGTAACTTCTTCGAGAATTTCCACACTTATCATTGATGGAACTTCCAGTTTTTGGTGTTATAAAGTTCGTTTAGGATTCTAATTGTCATTACGTCAAGGTTTTACGAATCTCGATATGCATTTCTCGCATATTAAACTGATTGAAAAGAAAGCTAGTTACATGTACACCTTTTTATACAGCTATACTTAGACCTTCTCCGGTTCGCATGTATAACTAAACGACGTCTTTGAATTGTGACGTCAAACGATGACGTGTACTTGTAAGTCATATGTACACGTTGAAAGCACGTGTAACTAAACCTCCGTATTGTGAAGCTAATGGTAGTTTTAAAATGAAGATTATGGTTGTTGATGAAGATTATGGTAGTTAACATGGTTAATGAAGATTATGGTAGTTAATGAAGATTATGGTCATTCATGAAGATTATGGTAGTCAAACATCCATGTAGTTGAAATCGGATGAATCAATGTCAAATCATGGGAACCTGTCGTTTTATCAGAGAAAATAAAAAATAAATTATTGTTCACACCTCATACCTCTGTATTCATATTACCTAAAATCTTTAGGTGAAATGAACACAGAGGCATGAGGTAGTGAAGAATAATTTATTTTCTCTAATAAAACGACAGGTTCCTGTGGACAAATACATATGAATGAAAAGATCGTTCTGTGAGAATATGAAATTATTATTGCATTTCTTTCAAATATTCAAAGTAAAATGAAAATCAGACATGAAAATCAATGTTGTAGGTGAATTCATCATTGGCCGAGTTATTAAGGCGATGAACAAGAGCTGGCATCCTGACTGTTTTCGTTGTGAGCTTTGTGAAGCTCCGTTGGCAGACGCTGGATTCGTGAAGAATGCTGGAAGGTAAAATATATTCTGTCATACAGTTCTGGAGCTTGTTTTACAAAAGTACTTATGAAAAATTTTAGGAATTTTGGTAACTTTTGATTGCTTAGTACTTCTTATAAGCTAAAAATGTTTTGTTTCTGAATTAAATTTTGTACAGTCTACTCTCGATAAGTCGAACTTCAAGGGACCATCAGAAAAAGTTCGACTTATCAGGAGTTCGACTTACTGAGTACATTACCAGCAATCAATTTTTAGCTCACCTCGACGAAGTTGAGTGAGCTTATGCTATAACCCCACGCGTCCGCGTCCGCGTCCGGTTAAGAAGTTTGGGGTAGCTCAGTATCTGACAAAGTACTAATGCTACAGTAACCAAACTTGCACAAGTGATTCATCTTTGGATGCTGAGGTGAACCCATGCATCAGATTCAGCATCTGACCTACATTTTCCGCTTGAGTGACTTGGTTAAGAAGTTTGGGGTAGCTCAGTATCTGACAAACTACTAATGCTACAGTAACCAAACTTGCACAAGTGATTCATCTTTGGATGCTGAGGTGAACCCATGCATCGTATGCAGCATCTGACCTACATTTTCCGCTTGAGTGACTTGGTTAAGAAGTTTGGGGTAGCTCAGTATCTGACAAAGTACTAATGCTACAGTAACCAAACTTGCACAAGCGATTCATCTTTGGATGCTGAGGTGAACCCATGCATTGGATGCAGCATCTGACCTACATTTTCCGCTTGAGTGACTTGGTTAAGAAGTTTGGGGTAGCTCAGTTTCTGACAAAGTACTGATGCTACAGTAACCAAACTTGCACAAGTGATTCATCTTTGGATGCTGAGGTGAACCCATGCATCAGATGCAGCATCTGACCTACATTTTCCGCTTGAGTGACTTGGTTAAGAAGTTTTGGGTAGCTCAGTATCTGACAAAGTACTGATGCTACAGTAACCAAACTTGCACAAGTGATTCATCTTTGGATGCCGAGATGGACCCATGCATCGGATGCAGCATCTGACCTACTTTTTCCACTTGAGTGATTTCGCTTTTAAAAGCCAATATTGAGCAAAGTATAAGTGATACATGTACCAAACTTGCATATTGGATGTATCTTTGATCAAACTTTCATAAAATGACCTTGACCTACTTTTTCCGCTTGAGTGATTTTGCCTTTAAAAGCCAATATTGAGCAAAGTATAAGTGATACATGTACCAAACTTGCATATTGGATGTATCTTTGATCAATCTTTCATAAAATGACCTTGACCTACTTTTTCCGCTTGAGTGATTTTGCTCTATAAAGCCAATATTGAGCAAAGTATAACTACTACATGTACCAAACTTTCATATTGGATGTATCTTTGATCAAACTTTCATGAAATGACCTCGACCTACTTTTTCTGCTTGAGTGATTTTGTCTTTAAAAGCCAATATTGAGCAAAGTATAAGTGATACATGTACCAAACTTGCATATTGGATGTATCTTTGATCAATCTTTCATAAAATGACCTTGACCTACTTTTTCCGCTTGAGTGATTTTGCTCTATAAAGCCAATATTGAGCAAAGTATAACTGCTACATGTACCAAACTTGCATATTGGATGTATCTTTGATCAATCTTTCATAAAATGACCTTGACCTACTTTTTCCGCTTGAGTGATTTTGCTCTATAAAGCCAATATTGAGCAAAGTATAACTACTACATGTACCAAACTTGCATATTGGATGTATCTTTGATCAAACTTTCATAAAATGACCTTGACCTACTTTTTCCGCTTGAGTGATTTTGCTCTATAAAGCCAATATTGAGCAAAGTATAACTACTACATGTACCAAACTTTCATATTGGATGTATCTTTGATCAAACTTTCATAAAATGACCTCGACCTACTTTTTCTGCTTGAGTGATTTTGCCTTTAAAAGCCAATATTGAGCAAAGTATAAGTGATACATGTACCAAACTTGCATATTGGATGTATCTTTGATCAATCTTTCATAAAATGACCTTGACCTACTTTTTCCGCTTGAGTGATTTTGCTCTATAAAGCCAATATTGAGCAAAGTATAACTGCAAAATGTACCAAACTTGCATATTGGATGTATCTTTGATCAAACTTCATAAAATGACCTTGACCTACTTTTTCTGCTTGAGTGGTTTTGCCTTTAAAAGCCAATATACATGTGCTTAGAAATATGTTTGAATTGTATTTTGCTGTCACGAGGTGAGCTTCGTAATCTGTGATTACCTATGTTTAAAAAGACTGATGTCCCCTTCTCTATTACCGTTCACAAATGTTTTTGTTGTCTTCTTTTAACGATTAAGCTACCTGTAATGTATGTTATGTAACTTCAAAGTAAGAAAGTATCAATTATCTGTCAATCGATCTCCTTATAATAAATTGATGTTTGTTTGATAATCAAAATTTATTTGTGGTTTGACTTATCGAGTAGAATTTTCAATGTAAAATGAGTTATGGGACCTAAAAATAAGTTCGACTTAACGAAAAGTTCGAGTTATCGGAATTCGAGTTATCAGGAGTAAAAATGCATAGAAACCAATGGATGAAAAACGGGACTTTTAAAAATAGTTCGAGTTAAGCGGAAATTCGAGTTATCCGAGTTTGAGTAAATGAGAGTAGACTGTATTTGGTATGTAGAAAATTTATGCTATTAGAAAGGACAGTCAACATATTATAAAGTGAAAAAGACTTTAAGCTTTATTTGATGATGAAAGTTAAGAAAATTCCTTAAAATCTTTGCAAGTGTTTTTTTGTAAAACAGGTTCCTGGTTAAAAGGAAAACATTTTTCATGCCCCAACCCTGGCGAAGTGCCATATATGCTTGTATGTCCTTATTTTTGTGTGTCAAAACTTTCATGGAAGCTGTTTAATTATGAAATTTAAGAACTCAGGAAGCATTTGTTTGTACAAAAATTTAACTGGTTAAATAATATTTATGCCCCCCTTCGAAGAAGAGGGGACATATAGGTTTGCCGCCGTCGGTCGGTCGGTCGGTCGGTCGGTCTGTCGGTCTGTCGGTCCGCGACATCAGTTTCCGTTCAATATCTCTGGAATGGATTCACATATTGAAATGAAATTTTGTATACAGACACATCAAACAAAAATCTAGGTCAAGTTCATATTTGGGTCCGATCAAAAAAATGTTGACAGAGTTATGCCCCTTGCATTTCGAAAAATACCAAAATTTCAGGATTTCCGTTCAATATCTCTTGAATGGAGTTACATATTGAAATGAAATTTTGTATACAGACACATCAAATGAAAATCCAGGTCAAGTTCGTATTAAGGTCCGATCGAAAAAATTTTGACAGAGTTATGCCCCTTGCACTTCGAAAAATACCAAAATTTCAGGGTTTCTGTTCAATATCTCTTGAGTGGAGTTACATATTGAAATGAAATTTTGTATACAGACACATCAAATGAAAATCTAGGTCAAGTGTATATTTGGATCCGATCAACAAAATTTTGACAGAGTAATGCCCCTTGCACTTCGAAAAAAAACCAAAATTTCAGGGTTTCCGTTCAATATCTCTTGAGTGGAGTTACATATTGAAATGAAATTTTGTATACGGATACATCAAATGACAATCTAGGTCAAGTGTATATTTGGGTCCAATCAACAAAATTTTGACAGAGTAATGCCCCTTGCACTTCGAAAAATACCAAAATTTCAGGGTTTCTGTTCAATATCTCTTGAGTGGAGTTACATATAGAAATGAAATTTTGTATACAGACACATCAAATGAAAATCTAGGTCAAGTTCATATTTAGGTCCGATCAAAAAAATTTGGACAGAGTTATGCCCCTTGCACTTTGAAAAATACCAAAACTTCAGGGTTTCTGTTCAATATCTCTTGAGTGGAGTTACATATTGAAATGAAACTGTTACTTTACACCCCTATAGGTTGTATCAATGCAAGTATAAAGTTGTGACAGACTTTAATCACAGAAGGGGTAGGGGGGCATTAATGTTTTACAAACATGACTTTTAGCTTGTTTTTGAAGGAAATAAAATTTGAAACACACCATTTCTTGAAAAATACCCAAAAATGTTTCTCTCCGGACCATGAAATATAGGAAACCCTGAGTTATCACTCACTAAATTTTTTTTTGCAGAGCCTTGTGTAGAGAATGCAATGCCAGGGAAAGAGCCAAGGGAATGGGCAAATATGTCTGCCATCGTTGCCAGTAAGTTCTGATGGAATTTTAAATATCACTTGAATGCCATCCAAACTCATGTAGCAGGAATTCCGTCTTTTCGATATACAGAGTTACTTCACACTTGGGACGGTATTTGATGCAAACGCAGTATGACATAATGAAATTCCTATAGATGCGTCATATTTGAAGCATGTTTTCCCTGAATTTTATGCTTATTCCCATGGAATCTGATTATGTCACAATTACTTTATGTCAGATACGGTCCCAAATGAGAAGGGAACGTAAAGACCAAATGTGAATGAGGAATTCATTTCAGGGAACAGCACAATGTTAAGTAAATTCAGACTTCACCAAAAAAGGAAATGATTTCATTACTATCAAGAATTTTCCCATGTACGTTACTTAACACTAACTGCATTGAAGATGAAATTGTGTACTTTTCGTTATTCAAATTAAATAATAACCTGTAAATATTTGTACTTTAAAAATGAAAGAGTAATATAAAAAAGTAAGAAGAAAAGGTAAAAATTCAGTATTTCTGATTTCAGTGCTATTATAGAGGAGGGCCACATCAAGTTCAGAGGAGAAGCTTACCATCCTTACCACTTCAACTGTTCATCTTGCGGGTAATCTTATCACACAAAAATTTGAAATAATCTAACTTAAGGTATTAGGGGTATAATACTCTATTTCCAGTTGTTTTGATAACAGAAAAATGAAATACCACAAAGTTGGCTGAAGACGCACGACTTCGGCAATATTCAGGATTATACTTTTTTATGGAGAGTTGAGTGAAACAGAAAACAATATATTAGCATCTGAAATATATTAGATATCTCATAATTCCTACCTTTTCGATGATATTGTTATAATACCCCTAACCATCCAAGTAGAAATCATTTTTACCATTTTCGGATGAATACAAATGATTTCATAATTTTGAATTGTAAAAAGGTATTACTGTCCGCACAGCGCAATTCAGAAATCTGAAAATTAAAGTTTTCTCTACTTTGTCGCCATATTTTTTGATTAAAATTTATATCGGGGGATACATGTAGATCTTGAACTCTCGTAACCAACGATGCATGATATATGTCTGTACGACTAATACTATGCTCTTAGTGAAAGAAAAAAGTTTCAGATGGGGAAATTTCTATGTTAATTTTTGCGTGACGTTGTCGACGTTCTCCATTGACTTAATATTAAACATCGGCAACGTATCACTGAAATTAACATAGAAAACTCTCTATCTAAAACTATTTTCTGTGACTGTGAGCGTATTATTATTCGTAGGAACATATATCATACACAGTTAGTTATGAGAGTTTGAGATCCATCCCTCTATATAAATTTTAATCACAAAATTTGCCGACAAAGTAGAGAAATTTTCAATTTTCTGATTTCTGAAGTGAGCTGAGCGGACAGTAGATTTATCATTTGTACATTGTATAAGCTCAATCAATCTTTAGTTTATCAGTTATTCTTAATCCTCTATTAGGATTGTTTCTGTATTAAAAAACAATCAGGCTAATTCCTAGGAAATGGATTATCTCAATATCAGATTTAATGAACCCAATACTGGGGTATACATGTGTTGTTTATAATAGATTGGTTCATATATTCTTTTATACAATGTACATGTACATGTATATAACTCAGGAAAGAAAGATAACTCGAGATAAAGCAAATTTAAATGATTTTTGTTATTCTAAAGAGTTTACCACTACAAAATTGATTGCTCATGTAAAGAAAGTTTTATTGTATGGTAGTTCATCCAAAATGATTAATTTACGATACTATATTTAATCTATTTTAGGTCTGAGCTTGATGTAAACGCCCGTGAGAAAAATGGAGAGCTATACTGTCTACGCTGTCATGATAAGATGGGAATACCCATATGTGGGGCATGCAGGTTTGTGCACCCTACATATAACACATGGATAAATATCGACTGATATCTAATTATACATGTTATAGATTTGTTATATTGTAACTGAAGATGCATTTGAAATTGTTTTGTCTCCTCTGAATTTTGGTACCTTCAAATTTTTTAAATATTGGACATACATGTATTATTCTGCTTTCCAAAATTCAGTTTGCTTTATTTGTTATGTCATTGTGCAACAATTTTCGTTAAAAAGAGTGTCTGTAATTTTTGTAATCCCGCATACAAGTGTAAGCACAAGTTTATAAAGACTTTGAATTGGATTTTGTTTTCAGACGACCAATTGAAGAAAGAGTTGTTCATGCATTAGGAAAAGCCTGGCATGTGGAAGTATGTATATGTTACATGATATATGTGTAATCACTGATTTCACATAATTCCTGGAATTTAGGGATCATTTATTGTAATTCCTGTATTCATTAGTTATTATATGTGAAATTGCTCAGGTTTTCATGTAATCTCGTAATTTGTCGTTACTTTTTACACTTATTTCCTGACCTAGTTAGGGCCCTGCATCATATAGCTTCAATATTTCGCCCTTCTCACACGTTGTTCCTATTCGGTTATTTTTGTGTGTGAGAGGGCTTCAATTCCTTCCCATATACTACTGTAGAGCAAGCCGATTGTGTATCACAATCGCATATTATAGTGCAATGAGAAGATAAATAGTGCATATTTTAATGAAAACCACCAAGGATAATGAACTCTTGTGCCAAAACCTACCTTAGTAGCAAACATTTCTGCTAACATAAAGGTAAAATGTCTAATATAATCCACATTCTACAATTATTTGGAAAATCTTGCCGGAAAAAATGTGTTTGATAAGGGATATATTTATCGTGGAGTATTGGATCTAGACAGGAAAATTTACAGTTATGAAGGCAGAAATTATTTAGTTTAATGTCAGTTTGAATTATATATGCATCACCATCTTGTCATCATGCAGTAACATGCGATTGTAATACACAATCCGCTTGCGCCACAGCAGAATATGAGAAGGAATTGAAGCCCTCTCACAAACAAAAATAACCGAATAGGAACATTTTGTGAGACGGGTGAAATATTGAAGCTATGCATCATAGTGTTAGAACCCTATAGGAATAACATTTTCTGTCTGGTTGTCCATCCTCTATCAACATTTTGGCTCTTGCACATTAAGTCAAGTATTTCTGAAGATACATTTTTCATGTTTCACTTGCAGAATATTTATCAAACGAAGAACATGCATAAAGATTACGATCTTAGAAGGCCAAAAGTCAAGGTCAGATCTAAGCAGATATGATGAGAACTCAACTTAAGATAATGCTTTCATATTTCAAATACAGATGTAAACTCAAGGTCAAAATTGGTAGGGCTTTTTTATTCACATGTAGTTCCAAATTAGCAAAGCTTTCATGTTGACATAGTTACCTTGACTTTGGAATTTGACGTACTTTTGGGAAACTTTATATTTTTAGAAAACTTTAACCTTGGCTGTAGTTCATGAACTAGTATTAGAGAAAGAGCCTCGACGTTTCATGTGTAGATTTCCAATTATCAAATCTTTTTCATTTTTAAAAAGCATGAATTCTAATAACCTTGGAGTTTAAGCATTTTCTTGATGTTACATATAACTCTTAAAATTAAAGGTATTTCATGTAATCCTTGAAGTGACTAGTAAAAACATGTATATGTCATCACTGGATTTTTCAGGAATAATGTGAAATCACTGATTACATTTAT
This sequence comes from Pinctada fucata, assembly GCA_028142955.1. Classification (NCBI taxonomy): domain Eukaryota; kingdom Metazoa; phylum Mollusca; class Bivalvia; order Pterioida; family Pteriidae; genus Pinctada; species Pinctada fucata. The sequence goes on from AP027105.1 coordinate 29,715,087, forward strand.
TCCCTGTAACATATATAAATGTTGTTATACATGTATTAACAAAGCAAACATTTTGTCAAATTAACTAAGCAAATGGACATATTTGTGATTTGATATCATATGTATGTCAAATTGCTGCACAACTAAAATTTGGTTCACCTAACGAAAGGGTAACGTGCAATTTTTATCTCACTGACTGTTTAATATTCGATCACTCTTTCTGTTATAGTTTCTGTACGAACGTCATTGTTTTATGTCATTTTAAAAATCATTTTCAATGGACTTTGTTACTAAGAAAATTTGAAGATCTATATGTAACTTTATCTTGATTTCCAGCATTTTGTGTGTGCCAAATGTGAAAGACCTTTTTACGGCACCCGTCATTATGAAAAGAAGGGACTAGCTTACTGTGAAACTCATTATCATCAGGTATGCAGTTTATTACATTTGTAGTTCATTACAATACATGTGCATAGATAATAATTTACATCGACATTTTAGCGTCACTTGTGAAGGATAGCCACACTTAGGGATCACTTTGTCTGTTGTCAGTCTGTCTAACTTTAGCTGTCACACCTCATAATAATCCTTAAGGTATCTAGCATCACTCAGGTCTTAGATGCTCATTTTTCATAAATAACAACTTTTACAATATTTTTATTTCCATATATTCAAAGCTTATGTTAAACCTGATATACAAACAAAATAAAATTTGTGGTTTCATAACCATACCGAGACCTTAAGCAATTTGAACTTCAACATTGGATCCTGTGGGAAAAGTAAGAAAAGTCCCTTTTTAGAGGTGATAAAATGTAACATATTCTTTTCCCAAAACCGTATTTGTTTGATAATCTAAACAATATTCTGAAGAGAAAAATGGGGTATACACGCAAAAAAATTACCAGCAATTCTGACTTGAGGGTCACTCTACCTTAAGTATCGCTACATGTATGTAATGCTGGCAATACATGAATATCTTGGAATGCTGCCATTCTTGTTTACTTTGATAATGAAAAAATGAAAGAGTTCATTGACATGTACAAAATTAATGAATAAAATTTTCAGATAAATATGATAATCGATTTTAGTCTTAATGGAAAGCTGAAGATTTTTATGTTACTTTCATTTGTATTTCAGTTATTTGGTAACATCTGTTTCGTATGTAACAACGTTGTTACTGGTGATGGTAAGTAACAGTATATCTTGTTATTCAATAATGTATGCAATATTGAAATGTTGTTACATTTTAATAAGTTTTTTGACATGAATCAGAATTTTCCCATTTTCTGATTGGCTAAAACAGCCGCTCGGTGAAATGCTCAAACGTTATGTCTACATAGGATGATGTCATCCTGGGTGGATATAAGATTCCAACAGCTCTCCATGTGCAAAAAAATAGATCAGAGAGGCTTTTTTATAGTCTGAAAGTAATGTTTGAATGATTTATATAGATGATTTTGAAACTTCTTGTAAGAAAATAATTATTTCACTTTACATCAATATTGTCTTCTCCGGGAGCTAAACCATTGTATTTACTTCGATAAACGTAAATTATTGTATAATGTCCATTTTGTTCATGATCATTGAATCATTCAAACCTTCAAGTAAGCTGATAAAGAATAATCCCGATTTGAAATGAGAGTATTTTATGTATCTGTGATACGCAACGTAAATTGGGGGTATCATTGATTCATTGGTTAGCATTTCTAGTTTCTAAGTCATAGATTTTAATGCAAACTAAAAAGTGCAGGTCAAGTTTAAATATATGCCTTATCATTAATTCATTTACATACATGTTGTTGTGTCCTTAAAAGACTTTAACAGAATAGGAGTTTGAGTTGTACGTGAAAATGTTGCAGTGTATCAATTCACCCCTTCAAAATTTCTTCTGATTTTGAAATAAAAATTTTGTGATTTTGGGTTCAGGTGGTACCATAGATCCATCAATCATCATTACTTGTCTCTATAGATATCCTGGATGCAACTCTATGCACTTGCTTGCACTTAAACCTTAACCATATTCTTCCATAGCTCTTTAAGTAAAGTCTATTATAATCTTTTTATTTCTGTTACAGTATTTAGTGCCTTTAATAAAGCCTGGTGCGTCCACCATTTTGCCTGCTCTATCTGTGACAGAAAGATGAGTTCTAAGTAAGTATAACATACTGGTAATGACTAAACTTGTATATTGAAATAGATTACTTCTAGGTGTCTTTTTCTAGATAATGATACATTTTTGCCATATTTTGTGTCCAAAGTTTAGGTGTAGAACGTTTTTCACTCACTTTAAAAATTGATCAAGATAATGTTAACCCTCGACCCCTTCCCTTCTCCATCAGGTATGACTTACATGTAGCTTTGAGTTACTCAGTATTTGACTATTATCTGTTGCTAAATTTATTAACCATGCACAATGGGTCTATCTTAACGTACTGAAATTAATCCATATGTGTACGTTGGATGATTCACCTGACCCAAAATTTCCACTTGAGGTACTTGGTTTATGGGTAACTGTATTGGACACAGTACTAATGTTCTAGACATTAAATTTGCACAATGTTTATCAGATGGACACATGCATCGGATACTTAATTTGAACTACATTTTCTGCTTGAGTGAATAATTAAGACTCACATTAGTGGCTCCTCCTTATGCTATGTTTAATATTAGACACAATGCAATAGGGCGTCCACAATTGAGCAAAATGGAGCTACATGCTTTATTATGTTTTATTATGATTACAACGATGAACTATTGCACTTTGTCGTCGTGTTCTCTGACAAATCACCAGGCCTATCAAGTTCTCTTGGGATCCTCACAACTCGACACTCTCTCATGTTCTCGCGATTGTAGCCAAGTGTAAACCTAGCATAAGACGCTTGGATGATCCAATTTATTGTGTATGCTGCAACTGACCTTGTTTTGCCTGCTTGAATGTTTGCAGTTAAATATGATTATTTGGTAAAGAAAAATGTTCAAAACCGAACATAAGTTGCATCTTTCATCTTTTCTTCCTTTTAGAATCAAATTTTTCTTTGAATAATTTTGCTTTCTCATGACTTTGGACTAAATCATAGTAGTGTATGTACCAAACTTGCACACAAAACAGATTTTAGCCTAGGTGAGTGTTTACTCCCAGATAACGAAGAATTGAATTAGAAACGGATATTTGTAGAGGTGATATCAGATAACGTCACACGTGATATCATATTTTACTATAAGAGTCTCGTAAGTAGTTCAAGGACTTGTTTAAGAATCATTACGTATATGTACTATATAATATTACTAGGTATATATTTATGATCACGTAGTCATTTGCACCAGGTTATCACAGATAAAAAAGATAATGTCATATTTGTGATAATATGATGATATACAAGATAAATGCTTCCAAAGTCACTCTTTGTAACCTTTAGCCAATTAAAGTACAGATTTTATCAAACAAATGTACACATTTTATTATGGAAAAATAAACATAACATTATGGAAAAGTAAACATTTTATTATGGAAAAGTACATATCTCACACAGGACGCCATGCACCGTGCTTGTAGACCTTTGCTTAAATGATAGGATGAAATAATGTTACCTTTTGCTGTCCTAGATATTTAGTTATATACTCAGGGTCAAGGCTATTTTATCAATGCATTTTATATCACTTGATCTAAATTTAGATGCTTAAAATGTGAATGACCTGTTTATCAGAGATCATAAGGTCACATGCCAGATAAAGTACAGCTGGTTTTCGTGTGCGTATGAGAGGTTCAAAGTTATTATTAAAGTGTCATTTTATTGAAGTCCACTACATACAAATGTAGGTTGAAAATAAAAATTCACTACATAGGTTGATAATAAAAGTGAACGTAGCCACTTTAAATCACAAATAGAAGTATATGAAATCCTTTCCATAACAAGTTGATGTGATAGAAAATAATATTTTGATAATTATATTGCCATGTAAGGGGATGCTGTGATAAGCATTGACTTCTTCAGTCACGTTACCACATTACGAGAATCCTTACTATGAACTACATTGTATGTACTTAAATATTTTGTCTTCTGTTTCAGGACAAAGTTCTTTGAATTCGATTTGAAACCGGTTTGCCGAGTATGCCACGATAAGTTCCCAGGGGAATTGAAAAAGAGGCTGAAGAAATACCACGAAGAACTAGCGAAAAAGGCCCATTAAAGCTTACTCAATTAAAACCTTAGCATTGAAAAACAGCCTTACTAATGTCGTTCTTATGTTTCAAGCATAATTACTTCTTTGAATTTGTGGAACCATCTTATTTTGCCTCGGTGATTATGTGTGTATGATGTATTTGCAAAACATACATTTATATTGGCCTTATGCTATTATCAATGAAATTTATTTATTATACACATTTATCTGTTCCTGAGAGTGAAATGTAGGCATCTGGAACATTCATATAAAGAACTGGGAAAAGTTTGTTACTCGTTTATATATCAAATTGTTGGAAAAACATATGTTAAGGATGCAAAAGAACTTTTTCCCACATGATTATGGGCAGAAGTTAGACCTGAGTAGTTGTAAGAACTTAATTGGGACTTTTGAAATAGAAAATAGAAATAGGGTAGACATTTTTTATCATACCCTGAAACATGAAAAAAGGCACATATACAGAAGTGGTAAATCGGCACACTGATAGTTATTTCTTAACGTCCCAGGCACAGCAAAAATATATATGCATACAGTAATACTGCTTGTTTCCTTCTATATCATTTACTATTGTTTGAACATTAATCAAGGCCGAGTAAGAAAATTTGGAGTTACCAGTACTAGTAGGACCAATTTATGAACGACCATGCACGATAGTTATAAACATATATTTTTTATTAATCCCCATCCAACGACGCCAGTATCTGAATCTGTCGTCCTGACCTATTTGGTAATATGAGTTTAGGCACTGCTGTTCCTTAAAGGTTACAGGAATAGACCTTTAGGGCAAAAGGGAAGCAAAAGTTTCTTTTCATGTGATTTGGAATAGAAAAAATATCATTGGTTCGCCGCTCAAGCTTATATGTGAAGTAACAATGGAACAGTTAAAACAGGAAATTGGAAGTGTTGTGCACTCTGATTTCAGTCATTATGGTAGTAATACTGAATGACAAAGTATGTTTTGGACTCCGTGAATTAAATTTTGTCTTTCAAATATCTTCGTGATAAAACTAGGACAGACTATAATATCATTAAGTCTTTTTCATTATACAAATAAATTTGTAAAAAAGATTAAGTGCCGACCTTTGCCCTCAGTACCTATTCTAATGACTGTCAGAGAGCTGCAGCCAGTTTCACAAAAAATTCTTATAAAAAGTCTTAGAATTTTTCGCAACTTTCAATCAATCGTATTTCATCCATACGAATAAAAAATTTAATAAAGTTGAAATAATCTTTATGTAATAACTGAATTTCATCAAAACATATAAAATAAATATTAGACTTTGAAAATAAAATTTGAATTTTAATTGAATATGAAATAAATATTAGACTTTGAAAGTTACAGAAATTCCCGAGATTATTAACGTAAATATTTTCGTGAAATTGGCTGCTGTATCCCAGGATGACTTGTACTGTAGGCTTTGTGAAATGTATCCAACACAGAGAAGCCTCATTTATTTATTGCACCTGAGTGTAAAATTATAAACGTTCAAATATACCAATATCTATCGATACCAATGATCATGATGATATGCTACTGCAGTATACTCTTGTATGAAAACTGCTAATATTTGATATTTTTATTGCCATTTTGACTAGTCATAGAAGTTTTATAATTTTAGAATAGAAATATTGTATGTGGTGTTACACTCTGAAATACGATACCAAAAAAATACCCTTATCCGTTTCAAGTACTATTTTATATAACATATTTGAATTGATTATACTTTGAAAGCAGTAATAGATTATGCATGATTGTTGTAATAAATCGAAAAGTATAGATTGTGTCACAACTTGTCAGAATTTTAAGATGGATAACTCTAGAAATTTCATTTTCAATCACATCCATAAACATGTAGCCACTGAATCTGATGTAATTTGAATATTTAGAATGTAACTAAAATTTTATAAGGTAGGTAATATTCAAGAAGTTTCCAACTTTGGAGATTCCATTATCATAACATTTTATACCTTGGAAAAAAATTTTTGCTAAGGTTAAAAGTACCCAAATTTTTCTTTTTAAAAGTCATATGATGGCTGTCTTAAGAGGATGAAAGTAACTGTGTGTAAACATTCTCTTCAATATTATTTGTAACACTTGTGTCGAGTTGTTATGACTCATTATACTTTACTATTTCATTGTCATCTTGGCTTTAATTTTCTTATTATAAAAACATGCAATGTATAATATGTGAAATAAAACAAGGGAATTCTTTTCCAAATCTAAATTTAAATGTATTTAGGAATCTTAAATATTTCATCACAAGCTTAGCAAGTCACTGCCAAAAAAATCACTATAGTATTGAAGTATTATGATTTGTAATAGATAGAGATCATGCTTAATCATACATTTTATGTATAAGTTATTGTATTGAGCAATAAAGTTGGATAGTTTATATCAATGTTGTTTATTATGGTGTAAAATTACCCTCAAATTTACAGAGAATTTGCGAGTTCAAGATTTCACTTTAAGTGGTGTGCTTGTCTGTCGATCTGTTTGTCTGTCATAGAATTTGTTTTGCAAAAAAATAACTTAGTCATCACAAAATTCTTAAGGTATCGTTGGAGGTACATAGAATCAGGGACTAAGATAAAGATTACACTTGTACTTCAAGGTCAAACCCATCTGATGTTTAAAATACTGTTGCTAAAGCAAAGAGTGTGTTGCATATTAGAATAGGAATGTGGAATTGTAACACAAATTGTCTTGAATGGGCATAAGTGTTGTCAATTTTATAATTGATAAGTGTAGATTATTGAAAAAAAAATGTAAATTAGTCAAAGGTATCCCATCAATAGAGCAGAACTTTGCATCAGCGCAACATATCTTTTGAAAGAATTTAAGTCTCGTCGTACTCAAGTAAGGTTTAACTATCGTACATTTTTCATCAGAAAAAAAAACTTGACACAGGGACCAAATATGTGAAATCTCGGACACGGGGAACAAATGTGTGAAATCTCGGACACAGGGAACAAATAAGTGAAATCTCGGACACAGGGAACAAATAATTATGTGAAATCTCGGACACGGGGAACAAATATGTGAAATCTCGGACACTGGGAACAAATATGTGAAATCTCGGACACAGGGAACAAATAAGTGAAATCTCGGACACAGGGAACAAATAAGTGAAATCTCGGACACAGGGAACAAATAATTATGTGAAATCTCGGACACGGGGAACAAATATGTGAAATCTCGGACACTGGGAACAAATATGTGAAATCTCGGACACAGGGAACAAATAAGTGAAATCTCGGACACAGGGAACAAATAAGTGAAATCTCGGACACAGGGAACAAATAATTATGTGAAATCTCGGACACGGGGAACAAATATGTGAAATCTCGGACACTGGGAACAAATATGTGAAATCTCGGACACAGGGAACAAATATGTGAAATCTCAGACACAGGGAACAAATATGTGAAATATCGGACACAGGGAACAAATATGTGAAATCTCGGACACAGGGAACAAATATGTGAAATATTGGACATGGGGAACAAATATGTGAAATCTCGGACACAGGGAACAAATGTATGAAATATCGGACACGGGGAACAAATATGTGAAATCTCGGACACGAGGAACAAATATGTGAAATCTCTGAGCCATATTGCTTTTTGTTCAAGTGTTTTGAGCAAGAGAAGCAGGACTAAAGAACGTACGTGTCTGTCAAACATCGATGCGGAACATACAATTCTATCCGACAGCTGAAGGTTGCCTGAAGTATGAATGAAACATTATGGAGTATACATAGTGTAAATGGGTTGAATATGTAGACATAAAATTTGAAAATTGGGTATAAAACTCTTTTTGATCTTCAATAATATATGTTCATGGACAAGGGATTTTATGGACAACAAATGTTTTCGAGTCCTGCTATCTTCTTTTCAGCCTTGGGAATATAAAATATTGGCCTAAATAACGGACACAAGCATTACATATGTCTATATATTTGCCCTGTCCTTGACTCGGCCTTGATCATGAACTTTTACAGTCTATATTTGCGTATTGATTACAGGGATATTCTCTCGGGTCGCTATAGATTTTAGTACGCTCTGTTCAGCCGTAAGAACTTGGCATGGCAAAGTAACATAGGGAAGTTAATAAAGAAAATTAATTCACATGTAATACGATTATGATCGCAAACTTCTTTCGGAAATCATTTAAGCATGGAAATAAATTATAGAGTGCATATATTTTTTGTAACAAGCGAAAAAAAAAGGTACAGAGAAAAAATAGAGTAAAAAATTAAAAAAAAAAAATGTGAAAAATTGTGCGTTGGTTTGACATTTTTGGAATATATCAAAATTTTGAACTTAGCGCAGATCGAATAAATTACTTTTCAGATTAATTAATATTATTTTTTTAATTGTAAAATATTTACCAAATACCGATTCATCGTTTATTTGTAAACAACGTGTACTTAGTATTTATCTCCCTTTATCACGTTTTATCTCCGTTATGACGTTCATGAACCAAGCCCCCTCCCTTCCCTAAACTCATACCTCTAGGGGCCCCTAATTTATTCAACGGGGTCAGCTGTTTAAAGGTCGTGTCCTCGCTGCATGTTAGCTGGTTCGAACATTTGCTATTTCGCTTGGAAGCAAACAGCGGAACGAAAATATTGATCGTGCTACTTATTATCCGGATTGCATAATATTTTTTACTCAATAACGATATTTATTTTTTCGTCTATTATCTTTTAAATATACCTCGTATAAGCCCCATAAACAATCCATAGCTCTAGTTGCAAGTGTTTAGTCATGTATTCAAGGTCTGATGAAACTTGTCCAATCAGATCGCCGGATTTCCTCGTATGACCCTGGTAACGATAAATATTTTCACATGTAGTAAACGTGCATCTATTTCACGAAACAAGGTCGTTCATAGAGTGAGCTGTCAAATCAAGAGCTGATATTTTCATGATTATTTTAATGAAAAATTGGAGGTAGCAGACGATATATCATTTGAGGAAAAACACAACTTTCAATTTCGAAATTGAACTGGATACTGTGATGATATAGTATTAGTTGGATTTTTTCATAAACATTTGAGGATTTTTTCTAGATTTCGAAAGCGAAAATGATGTCTTCCAGTTCGCCAGATTTAAGACATTCTTCAAGCAATGGTTCTTCACAGGAATCGCTTCTTACTGCTTTGAACAAATTTGTGCAAGCTGTTGATTCTATGGACGACAGGGTAATGGTACCGAGCCGGTTAAAAGACATGAGTGTGACAGACTCGGACACAGACAGACCGATGGTCAGTGAGAAAAACAATAATATGGCACTAGTGCCGTCAATTACACCGGGTACGGACTTATTTGGATTCTATAGTCTACTCAATACTATTAAAACGGAACTGATCACCGGCACAAAATCGGAAGAAGATCACACCCAGGAGACTGAGGCTCCTGAAGGGGTAATTGATGATAATGATGCATCAAAGAAAACCGCCCAAGTGTTTAAACACCACCTAAGTGGACTTTTTAGTGTTCTTCATCAAATGACGGAAACAGCTAAATATCTGACAGTAAAATATGAATCCGAGATTGGTGAAAACTCAAGTAAATCGCTGTCTTCCTTGACAATTTAGATTATTTTCAAACTCAGGCAACGCCTTTACTACTAATATATTTATAGTCCATGCATGTACTATTAGCTCGTGAGTAACTGAAGAATGCAGCGAGGCATACCTAGAATATTTTGTATAAACTGGCTTGTTTCGAGCTATTATTTATTATACTTTATAGTTATGGATTTTATAATTAACATGCTGGGAACTGTGTTCTTTTCAGTACTAGTGTAATATGTGCATGTGTTCAGATGTTGAATGTCTGTAAATGTTTATATCATGATATAGAAAATGTTCACCACTTTTTACTTGAACAATTGCCTTATTTTGCTCAAATTTTGTTTTCATGCAGAATTTTCATCGAATAATACTGATATATTTAAAAATACAATATACTCTTTGTAGCTTTTTTTTGAATTGGAAAACAGAAAGTGAAACGAGGTCCCAACTGGTTTTTCAATATGACTCACGATGATGATCTTATTGAGGTGACAACCCACACATTTTCTGTTCTTTATAATCAACCAAGAATTGAATTACTGATGCATGTTAGAAAACTTCTCGACGGTAACAATGCACCATAAATTGTGTTTATAAAGGGCAAAGACGGTCCAGGACCCCCCTCTTGGGATTTGCCCAAAATCTTGGTTTTCCCTGTTTTTAATTCCTTTTTTTCAAAGTCAGAGACTGGATTCTTCTGACAAACCACACTACAGTACAGATTAAGTCACCGCCCACGAAGGGGTTGAGTTTTTAAGTGGACATGGAGGAATATACTTTGTGTATCTCGAAATTTGGCTAAAGTCAATATATTGAACTTGCCAGAACCTGGAAAACTTACTTTTGAGAACTGTTGGAATTTGTAATGTATTCTTTCTCTTTGCATGCTTCAGTTGTTGTTCTTTCCCAAATGGTCACAATTAAAAAGCCTAGTCATTTACATGCATCAGTCAGGCATGATTCGAGGTTCTTTAAATCCCTCAAAAGCAAGATGGCATAATTTAAACAAGTTACAAAAATTGCTATGGACTAGTTGGCAAAACGTAAGGAAGTTGCAATATCGCTTTGAAGTACACAGAAAAGAAGTTATTTACATGTTTCTTACTTATTCCACCAGGGGAGAAGTCGGCTTTCATAGTGCTTTACCTGCATAGAGGTTTGAGAACCAAAAATTCGAGGCCATGACTATATGAGGGGATGGACAGGGTGAAAGGGAGGGGGAGAAAAATGCAAAACCAAATAAATCTTTACATTGTAGAAAGTAATAAAAAGAATCCCCACTGGAGACGAGATAAGTTGCACGGGGAGAGAAAGCATCTCCTGCTTCCGAGTAACACCCGTTACGTGAGCCATGCGGATAATGTTACTGCCGGTGAATGTGTCAAACTAGGTGTTTATGGATGGCTTTAACCTATCATCACGCCTCGTACTAATATCAGCCAATGACGCCACAGTATGACGGTCACGTGGTGTCCTACCTTGATGCGGAGGTAGTTCACTAACCTTTCAAACGTCAAAAATTACAAATCAAACGTTACAAAATTGTTCTCGGCGTGATAAATACGCTATGGAGTTAGTTCCTGTCATACTTCTACTCAAAGTAGGTGTGTAAATATGTAGTGGGTTCGACTCCCCATAAATTTACACACCTACTTTGAGTAGAAAGTATGACAGGAACTAACCCTTTAACTGATAAAATACCTCCCGATATAGACAACGAGATGTTATTTCATTGTATCGCCTAAAAAGTACTAGTATACTACAGTATACTTTACTACACTTTACTGCATGTGTAGTATAGTACAGTTCCGTATAGTATAGTAAAGTGTCGTGTAGTGTAGTATATTGTAGTATAGTATAGTTTCGTGTAGTAAAGTAAAGTTTCGTGTAGTGTAGTATAGTATAGTGTACTGTGTGGTACAGTAAAGAATATCGTGTAGTAATAGTAAAGTGTAGTATAGTAAAGTTTCGTGTTGTATAGTATAGTAAAGTTTTGTGTAGTAAAGTATACTATAGTACTTTTTGGTGAGGGTATTTTCTTATTTTCAAAGTCATATACACTTGCGGTCTCTTCCATCGAACATTTACATTTTTACATCCTGTTGAATAGATTCTCGGCACATAGCCATGCACTCGGAACGAAGTAGTTGTACTTTAGCTTGCTGCATGGACAGATATATCAATTGCGAAATGAATACATCATACAGACAGGGGACACTGGAATCTTAAAGTTACTACCCAGTAATGGGAACGGAATTTTTAGTTGAAGTCTTCGCGTTTGTGGCACGTATGTAGTATATAGGAGGCCACTATATCAAGAGTTCTAGTTCACTTGTATGGAGGAGGGAGCAAATCCAATTATTACAAGGCTTACTCCCAAAAAGGTAAAAAAAAAAAATCAATGTTCGTTTCATAAAGCTACATCATGAGTACTTTTGACTCTGGATCTGCATGGGGTTTAATCAGAATTATCACAATACAAAAATGAGACATACGAGAGTAATAGCTGTTCGGTATGGAAAATTGTAGGTAAGAAAGGATTCCATTGGGATCTCCAACAAGAGTCGGTAGCAGCACCAACAGCACAACAAAAAAAACACTACACATAAACCAACAAGACCCATCGGCAATCGGTGCCGAGGTGTAGTACAATATCTATAACTCTCTTAAACTAAGAACGCGACGTAATCAAGCGTTTTAGAGTGTTTTATTGTCCCTAAAGAAAGGAGGGAATATTCAAAAGGACCCGGTTGCAGCACTTACATCAAAACATGAGACCACCGAAGGGATAAGCACAAGAAACAGCGAAGGGACACGAGAGATCAAAGACGCAACCAAAAATCTTACACAAAAAACTACACATGAACCATCGGGACAAATGAGAAACCAGTTCCGACTTAGAACGACCATCTGCTACGTTAGTAACAAATGATGTTTTTATACCCAGATTACATGCACACAACCATCTGAAGATCACTGACACTCGATCTCTACATTAAGCAGCTCGTTCAGCAACAGAGATTTAGAAGTGTAGCACTGTTTGACTTGTTGTTTGATTGTAGGTGGTGTGGTTATCCGGAGTACATGCGCATTTATAATCATCTGAAGATCACAGCCGGACACCTTCTACATTAATTAGCTCGTTCAGCAACAGAGATTTTGAAGTGTAGCACTGTTTATGTTTTGATTTTCCTTATTTTCAACACACACACAAAAAATACTCGTACTGCGCATTTTCCCAATGTTGAAAAAAGTGATAATATGTTTCCTGTAAATCAAGTAGTCACATCCCTCACAAGAGGGTATATATTTGTCGCCACCACATACATGCATTTCAATTCAGTGTGTCTTTTAAAACAATGGTCAACCTTCTAAACTACATTTGGTGCATGCTCAACAGGAAGTGTCACAAATTGACAAATACCCAACTTACTATTTGAAACTGACATCGAGTTTGAATATGCAAACGTAAGAATACCTATTTGGAATGAGCTAGTTTGTGAAAAAGAATCGATATTAATGAAAACATATAATACATTCAGAAATATTGTATTGGTAGATAGAAGGACAGATTACTGCTATGGCAAAATTCAGAATCCAATAATATAGATTCTATAGAAAAATTTACATAGAATGTCACAGGTTGTTGCTGTTTAATATTAGCTCCTAACTTAGTAAGTAACCACATTGGAAACACATGTAAAACGACGTTAACAGCATAGTGGAGATGGGTTTGTTTCAATGAAGGATGTGACCGAGGATATGATCCCAAGGTCATCAAAAGAACACTGGGCATGGTACTGGACCAATCTACAGTTTTGTACCAGTGTCTTTGCGAACGTTTCACACTGGTCAACCGTGACGACGGGACTCCATGACGGGCCTTGTTCAAATCTCGTCAAAGAAGACTGGCTCCGGATTTCTTCTTTCTAAAAGTTAGTCCGACTTCTCGGGTGATTGATCTTGAGTTCGCTTAAGCCAACAGAGCACAGGCTGTTATACGTTTGCCACAGATTTTTTTAGATCCATTTACATAGAATTTGTGTTACAAGAGGCCGCTGCGTTTAACTGTCTTGTTTGTGATGCCACCTTACAGTGAACAGTTTTATGTTTATATGGATATCTCTGTGTATCCGGATAGTGGGAGGGTTGTGCGCACGTAATTCGGATAACCACACCATTTGTTTGAGATTCCCTCTTTCCTTTTCTACCGAGCTGAGGTGACGGATCTAACAAATCGACATGAGATGCTCACTATACCTTGGTAACTGGTCTAATCCAAATTTGAATGTCTGCTTCTTAATTTCTAACACAGAGGATAGTTTTCATTCCCTTTGTTTTGTATGCGTTTTAAATGGAAGAGCGATTTTGGCTTTTTAAACTTTACGCAGGAACCATATAAGCAGTGGGTCGCTTTTGAAAGTAAAAGAATTCAAGACTCTACCACGACTATGAAATGTTAATTTGAATAAACATTTCCAAAGATCACAAAGCAAAGAACCAACAAACAAGGCAAAATGGAAAATATACCAAACATAAAGGTATCGTCTACCATGTAGACAGAAGTGGAATCCAAACCTGGAAGGGATTTTAGGTGCCCAGAAAGAGTATGCATCCCCTGCCGACATGCCGCACATGTCATTTCAGCTCTTTTTAAAACAGTTAGTTAATCCTTCGGAACTATTTTTCAGTTCAGATAAAGTCAATACTTGGAATCAATTAATTATCACTGTAAGAAAGTTACGAGTTGAAACACTACATTATTCTTATCTATATACTTATGCTCTTTTGCAGTGTGGATCACATTTAGATACGTTCCCCGTCTAAGTGTTTCAAGTGTAGTTTACTTTCTTTCCAGCTCTATTGACTGAAAGAAGCTTTGTATAGACATTTTATCAATTTTACACCATGCAAGATATAAAATATAAAGCGTTGTTTATATGGTGATTTTACCATTTTTGGAATACAGTATAAGTATGGTAATTCTAATAATGTCGAAGGGTTCCAACTCTATACCTTCTTGAAGAAAATTCTAAACCAATTTCCATGCACCAGACACGTGTTTTGAATACTAGTATTAAATTCTCATCAGTGATGCTTCCAGCGGAGCCACCAAAAATAATTTCAGTAGCGCTCTCTTTATTTTTTGAAGTTAGCTTTGTACATTTATATTACAGAGAGTGCGCGGCTCCAAATTTCCTGTAGGGTCGATTCAGTAACATATCCAAATAAAATCTATGTTCAAAATAACATTGGAGGGATGGTGCTAAGATGTTAAACTCCTTTAAGTTCGATGATATTTATCGGTAAAATGGCTAGTATGGATTATGAGTGTGAAGACCCAAACTGGAAAGAACCGGAGAGTATTTCATTATTGATAATTTTGACCACTGCTGGTGGACTGGTATTCTCAGAGGGTATCATTCGCCTAGCTAAACAATGCCTCACCATATACTTGAAAAATATCATCGAAATTAAAGTAGGTTAACATCTTTCTGTTTTGTAGATAGATTTTATTTGGATATGCCACTGAATCCACCCTACAGGAAATTTGGAGCCGCGCACTCTCTGTTAAGTAAATGCACAAATTTAAATTCTAAAAATAAAACCAGAGGGCGCTAGTAAAATGAATTTGGGCGGCTTTTGAAAAGCACTTTGGCTGGAAGCATCACTGATGAGAATTTAATATTCGAAACACGTGTATGGTGCATGAACATTGGTTTGAAATATTCTTCAAGAAGGTAAAGAGTTGGGACACTTACGTATGGTTGAAATATATTTGCAATTGCTCCGGCATTACATTTGATCAATTAGACATCTCCTTCATGGCAAAGCTCTGGCCTTTGCTGGCTCTTTTGCATACATTTAAAGTTATGTTTAGAATTTCCCTCTTAATAAATTCACTATTTCTATTTTCTCTTCCTCGACCTGGAGAAACACAGATGAGAAATTATTTGTTGAAATGCCCAAATAATACACTAACTTATTATGATAGAACATATGTTTCCAAATTGCTTCTTTAATATTCTAGACAACAAGATGAAACACTGTTATATGCTGTCCATATTGAAATATATTTTCTATTATAGAATTTTAGTGCACCATATGCGCATTTCAACAAGTCATGTCTCATTATTACTGCTAGACGCCGAAAAATGTAAAATTATGAAAAGCAAAAGTCTAAACTTGACCTAACTTGTCTGCCAAAAACCAGTTAAGGAGAGAGCTAATGCCATCAGGGGGATGTCCCTTTTTAGAAAATTGTCTTTGAAGGAACCACCAACTCGGCTTAGAAAAAAAAAATATCTGAAAATGTGTTTACAAAGTGTTTTTGTGTGGAATTTTTTGTATCTGTGATTCAAAGAAGTGTTTGAGAAACATATTTCAAGAAGAACTACATAAATTCGAAAGAGAAAGTAGCTTTTGAACCATCTGCATAAATGTAAACATCGTGAGTACTCAATCGGACAGTGCATAAAGGTCGCATAGGTACCGATTCACCTGAGTGCAGAACGTGAAGCAAGCAAATCGGGTTTTTATAAACCGAAACATGGCGTATATCCTTGTTCCACCTGGAGTTAGGGAGTTTCTGCGTAGTAGTAACTTGAAGCTTACACCAAATGAACATACGACTTTATCCTACGCTGGCAATGTCAATGAGCATAGCTACATGCATGTAAGAGAATGCGCATGACAAATTTTTTCCACAGCACAGGGTTATTGCAAAGTCTTTTTGAGCGAGAAAGACGTTTTTGGTGATAGAAATTTGGCATCCGTAACATGGTTAAAACATGAAGAGATATACGTCAGTTAAGGGGAAGTCATCTCTGCGGACCACATCAGTGGCATACAGAGGACAGGAAGGTACTGGAGGCTTTATGTGGATAACATTGAAGATCTAGCTACGCTACTTGCAGAGGGAATAAATCTGAGGGGTAAAAACTTTTTTGAAAACCATAATACCCCCGATTTAACCCTGACGTAACAACTAATCTACGAGTGTCGAACGCCCCGTTATCGGCTGACGAAGTCCAAATTAAAAGAGCAATAGAAATGAAAGGGTTTAAAGTGACAAATATGGATAATGATCATATCCCTGTATACAGCACAAAATCGATAATTCAGAAAATCAAAAACCGAATGCATACAAAATCAGGATATAACTGGAACCAAAGCAAACAAACAAAAACCTCCACCATATGAAAAGAAACGAACTCCTGATATGGGAGTGAGACCAGGTGCCCAGAAAGAGGAAGCATCTCCTGCTTGCATGCAACACCCGCCGCTTCAATTCGGTAGAACTGTCACATCCGGTTACTTTCAGTATTAGACATGTACCGAGAAAAGCTTAGAGTAAACAGCAAAGTTATAAATTGTGATAATGGTGACAGTTATATATGTAGGAAAACTTGAAAATGATCTACCAAAATTTCTAAAAGTAAAAAAGTATAACGCTTCATCATGGTACTACGGTCAGCCAAAGGAACCAAAGAAAAGCAAAACTGAATTCTAAAAGAAGAACACTTCACAAGGGAATGTGATGTAGGTTGGGTTTGTGACTTCTGTGGAGATATAGGTCACGTAAAGCTAATGAGGATGTTAGTAGTATTTCAGGTGAAAGTGACCACTTTGTGAGAGCAGCCAAGGTACAACTAAATGCCACAACGGTAAGACAGAGAGATAGAAGTTTGTCCAAGAATCGTACGCCTCCCTCTCCGGAGAAAGGTAAAGATACATATGAAAACGAGAATCAAATCTATAATAAAATGTAGCAAACCATGCATTTGGAAAATCAAATAGCAAGGGTGTTTCAATTTTGATTTCGAAAAATATTGATTACAATTACATTGGTTTAAAAATTGACACAGAAGGGAGATATGTTATCTTGAATTTGGAAATTTAGGAAAGCATTTACACAATATGTAATTTATACGCACCGAATGCTGACAAAGGGAGGTAAGTGAGTTGAAACATGAACCTTTCATTGTTGGTTATGACTTTAATGAAGTTCTAAAAAAGAATGATAGAATAAGTAGAAACGCTTATATTAGACTAAGAAGGATTGAAGAGCTAACTAAATTCATAAAAACCTTGAAGCTGATAGTCATATGGAAAGTCTTTAATACAATAAAACGACAGTTTACATGGCGTAAGAAACATCACAGTGAAGCAAGAAATGGTAAGTGAAGAAGCATCAAATTACAAATGTTGTAATATAAGACCGCGAAGATCAAATAATTCGATCGTATGGCAGTGTTTTTTAAACTTAACTTGGTAACTGACATAAAAGGTAAAGGGGAAATGGAAATTGAACAATAATATGTTGAATAATGAAATCTATATAACTATGATAGAAGGAGTTATTCAAGATTTAGACAAATTAAACAGATCTGTGAAATAGAATCATTCAAATTTTGGGATTACTCTAACATATACATTAGAGACAAAACGATTATACATTGCAAAAATAAATCGAAAAAGACAAAAGATGAAGCAGAACGATTAGAAAAGGAGCTTGCAGATCGAAATGTAGCCAAGTTTGATCAATTTCGGTTGGTCGTTTCTTCAAACGCATTTGATAATTTCTATTTTCAAAATTTTCTCAAATTTCTATTTTCAAAATTTTCTCAAATTTCTAAAACCTGGGTCCTGTAGCATCATATCCCAGTCATTTTGCTACGTCTTTCGGTACATTTAGGATATAATTTTCACAGATTTTGGTCAAATTACACTGTTTAGATTGAGGATCACTGACTAGGGTTAAATATCCGAAACGTGCATGTCTGGTCCATGCTGTAAATTTATCTGCTCTAAAATGATGCTAATGAATTTGAAGACGTTAAACACATGTAACTCCCCTGATATGGGTAAAACAAATGAAATTGAAAATAAATTGAATATTTTTATGATAATAAAGCTAAAGGTAAAGGCTAGGGTAAAATGGATATAAGAAGGCGAAATTAAGGAACACAAAATATGTTTTAGGACTTGAAAAACAAAGACATCCACAGAAAGTTATCACTCAGTTAAAACAGAAAATGATTGACAGTTACACAATCTGAAGAAATTTTTACAGTGATAAAAAATATACTTCTGTTTACCAATCAAAAAACAGATTCAACAAAAATAGAGTTGAATCAAAACTAAATTAAGATGATATGCTACAATGCGAAGTGAAATTTACTTTAGAAGAGTATGAAGATGTTGTTTAAAATATGAAAACATATAAAAGTCCAGGAGGTGATTGGCTAACCGCCGAATTTGACAAAACTTTGTTGAGGAAAATAAAACATATTGTATCGCACTCTTTAAATAATGTAAATCATACTGGAGAACTGAGTGATTGTATTGTTTCATTAATTTTTAAATGGGGGATCCGAAAAGCTTAAACAATTTGAATGACAAATATGGATAATGACCATATCCCTGTCTACAGTACAAAATCGATAATACAGAAAATCAGAAACCGAAGGCATACAAAATCAGGACAAAACAGGAACCAAAGCAAACAAAAACAAAAACCTCCACCACATGAAAAGAAGCGAACTCCCGATATGAGAGTGAGACCAGGTGCCCAGGAAGAGTAAGCATCTCCTGCTTGCATGCAACACCCGTCGCTTCAATTCGGTAGAACTGTCACAAACGTATATCTCTTTTGAACATAGATTATAAAATTGCAGCTCATGTTTTGACAACCATACCTCAATTGGTCATACACAAAGTAATTGATACTGACCAGAATGGGTTCATTAGAAACATATTATTTGTTTTGATATAAGGCAAATTCCGGACATTATTGACTTTTCGAAAAAATCAAGATTGATTTAGGCATGCTACTTTTAGATTTCAAAAAGGCATTTGATACAATTGAGTGGGATTTCATGATAAATTTGGATTCGGTAAATCATTCTCATGGATGAGTACAATGTATATGAACATAAGAGGTAGTGTGAAAAATAATAATTTGTTGACACCTAGCTATAGAATTACACGGGGCATCAGATAAGGGTGTCCCCTTTCATGTCTAATATCTGTTATCGCCGTTGAAATCTTAGCTTGTAAAATAAGAACAGACATAGAAGAAATTGAATTCAAAAAAGGTTCATATTAAGCTGACACAACTTGCTGATGATATGACTTTATTCTTCAAATTTACAGATATCAAAAGAGCCCTGAAATAGAGTTTGGTAGAGTAGCAAATAGTTGACGAGTTTGGTAGAGTATCAGGCTTCAAACTGAATAAATCCAAAGCAGAAGGCATTTTCCTTGAAAGAAATTAAAACAGGGATAAGAATTATGAAGGTATTTGTCGAGATGAATGTGTAAATTCACTTGGACTTTTCTTCGGAACAAATACAGAGGTATGTCAGAACTTAAATTGGGAAGACAAAATTACATCGATATATATACTCATGAAGAATTGGAAAAAGACAGATTACTCTACTTGGAAAATCAGTTGTTTTAAATATTATCTAAAATAATTGTTCTAGCTAGTGTCTATGAGGTAACAAAACAACAAATAAAACACTTAAAATAGATTTCCGAATTTATTTGAGATAGTCCAAAAGAAAAAGTTAAAGTAATAGTACGGAAGTGTTCTAAGAATGTTATAGTTGGAGATTTTACGGAAGGAGGTCTTAGAATAAGAAATATTGAGTCGCATATGTTATGGTTGAGATTATCTTGGCTGAAAAGATTCATGGCAATGTCACTGTAAATTGGAAAGTAATACCGTTGCATTATTTTAACAAATTTGGATCAAACCTTCTTTTCTGCTGTTCAGGCCAGACAGGATTAGCATGTACAGTTTCATTAAAAAGAACTAAATAATCTGAACCTTGGACATATGACCTTGGGTCAAAGTGATAAGGAACCCTTCGATCATGTACAAAAACAAACTAAAGTATCAAACTGATCCAGTATTACGATTCAAGCGATATAGCCCAGACACGATAGCATGTACAATTTAATTTAAAAAATGTAATACTTGACCTTGGATCAAGGTGGTGTGAAAACTTTGGTTCATCAGCATCATCGTACTAAATATGAAAGTGATTTGGTAATCGTAATTTTTGTGAAACCAAGAGTCTGATTGGTCGAGAAATTTTGTTGATACCTTACATCAACATAACCAGAAGTACGCGCTTAGCAACGTCATACATAACGTCGTTAGCAACACAGTTTCAAAACCTACAAATAAATGTTGAAAAGCGACGAAATGAAATGCTAAGAAATCATTGTACTATTTTTTGGGTTGATCGAGGTATCAACACCAAAAAATTGAGGGTAAACTTATGCATGTTAAACGTCTTCAAATTAAATAGCATCATTAAAGAATAGATAAATTGGCAGCGTGGACCAGACATGCACGTTTCAGGTACTTTACCCTTGATCCTCAAATCTAAACATGTAATATACCATAAATATGTCAAAAGTATGAAAGTTACTATGTCGAAAAAGCGTACCGAAAGACATAGCAGGATGGGTGGGATATGATGTTACAGGACCCACGTTTTCGAAATTTCAAGAAATTTTGATAACAGAAATTTAAGAATGCGTTGAAGAAACGATCAACCGAATTTGATGGAAATTGGCTACATGTGCGCTACGCGTACGATGCAGTTTTCCCTCAATTTTTGGTGTTGATACCTCGCTCAACCCAAAAAATATTACAATGATTTCTCAAAAGATAAATCCTGGACATGATAGCATGAACAATCTATCAAAAATGTGATAAGTGTATTTGACCTTTGTCACATAACCATGGGTCAAGGTGATGTGAAACCTTTAGATCATAAGCAACAATAATATTCTTTTAGAAAAAAATGAAAAAAATTCTTTTGGTGGAAGTCATATCATACATGTAAAATTATCTCAAATCAAATATTACTAGAACGTTGGACAATTTTAAATGATTATAAATGTTTTGTATGTGATGTACAAGTTAATTACGAACACAATTTCATAACTTGCAAATCTTTAGATATTTTATGGTTAAAAATAACTAACATACTAACAGTTTTAAATTTTAACACAAGTTTGCGAAAGCGTAACTACATTGTGTTTGGCTACAAAATCTCACATGACAAATAAAATGTAATTAATGTTGTGATTTCTATTATAGGATTTACCATTTATATACACTTCCATTTAAAGGGGTTCGAGTATCGTAATCGTGGCACTGTTTAAATTGTCAAATTAACTTTTCCTTTTATCTAAACTTAAAGGGACGGTGTCCCTGAAAATTAATTAATTTTACAAAGTTTTGGAATGCAAAATCTTTCTTTTCATATGAAAGTATACATTTTCATTTATATAAATTCAAATTTTCAGGCGAATCTAACGCATGCATTCGCAGTTATAGACCTTTAAAAACGTCATTTTGAATATGGGGTGCGCAGCTCTAATGCATTCCACTAGCGCCACCTATTCCGTGTTTTCGATTTTATAGGCCTACGTTCGATTTGTGCAGGTATCTGACGTAAAAGCATTGTGACGTCATTAAATTCCTTTTAAAACGTCATATATGTGACACTGTTTCCCTGAATTTCACGCTTGTTTCCATAGAATTTGATGACGTCACAATGCGTTGACACCAGATACCTGCACAAATGGGAAGTAACTCTGTATTTCGAAAAGACCGAATAATGTATTGAGTGTTTACAATAGAGGTACATGGAGATTAAGTTATTACAAAATCGACAATATTAGGATCGTTACTGCATATTTTCAAATAAAACTTTTTATGGCTCCTTTTTTCCTCTATCTAGATCCTTTGGAATACATTTTACGTTTTCGATAAAATTTATTTTCAGGGACACTGTATCTTTACGTTTCATACTTTTTGGCCATATTACAATGTTTAGACTGAGGATCACTGACGAGGGTTTAGTACCCGAAACGTGCATGTCTGGTCCATGCTGTAAATTTATCAGGTTTTAAATGATGCTATTGAATTTAAAGACGTTTAACATTTAAGATCTTCTTTCAAATCATCTAAAATGTAGAAAATATTTGTATGGTGCAGGGCATCCTTGAACAAAGTTAGGCATGTTTAGTGCAAAATCCTATTTTGCCCAAATTTAGTATATATTGAATTAGAACTGAACTAAGATGATTTTAAGGCATCTAGAGTCTACTCTAAAAAAGATTGTTTAAGAATTGCAGACACATAGTATTTGCAATAGAAGACAGGACAAATATAAAATTTTGAGAAATATCAACGAAATTGTAATAAATTGTCAAATTTGCGTGCTAATATTTGATGTAGAAATATGTCAGAGACTATATTTATATGCCCTTTAACAAAAGTTAACCCCTGCAAGTTTCCTTTTTCATCATTTACATGTTTTAAGGGTGAAACACATTTTAAGCATACCAAATTTTAAGGAGTTTCGACCATTATTTTTAACGCTATTGCAAATTAAGATTAAACGTTTTCAAATTAAAAGAACAGAAAGATTTTCAGCATGGACCAGGCATGTATGTTTTGGGTACTAAACCCTCGTCAGTGATCCTCAAGCTAAACAATTTAATATTGCAAAAGAGTGTGAAAATTATTATGTCCAAAAATTTACCAAAAGACGTAGCAGGATGGGTGGGATATGATGCTACTGGACCCACATTTTAGAAATTTTAAGAAAATTTGATAACAGAAATGTTCGAATGGTTGAAGAGACGATAAACAAACAACTCCTTAAAAGTAAAATACATAAAAACTTCAATTGATTGGATACCAAAAATATATGATTCCTAAAACTATATATGAAATGTTATGATTTACAAAATATTATAAAAGCACATGTACCTACTATTAATAAATTGAATATATATTAATATTTTTTTGTGCTATCTGCTATTTATGTGAAAATCAAAATGTTATTTGTTATCTTAATTCATATTCAATCGAAATAAAATAAAATAAAAATCAAATGTGCTGTGATGATACTGGCTCAAAAGATTATATGGATTGTAGAAAATTGACATTTATAGATAGATAGAATTATGCTAAATACATGACACCACTAAAAAAAACTAACCATTCACATACGTTTACTAGATCACTAAGACAAAAATAATGAAAAGAGTCTCTGGCATTTCATTATTATATTACATTTTCTTTAACTGGAAACGCACTCATATCAAATCTATGATGATATATAGCGTGAACCTTTTTCTGAGCACAAAAAGAGAAAGAAACTTGTCTTTTAATTTTATGACGGAGAATTTAGATATATTTCAAATCAAGTGCCGAACCACTGTGAAACTAGGCGAACGATGTCGTCGGGGACTAAGCAATGCACCAGCAGAGATACCAGACTAGTGGTTGAAATTGTCAATATATGAATATGTTCTTTTATACAGTTTCAGTGCAACATACCCATATTTCAACAATGTTGAACGTCTTCAAATTGAATAGCATCATTTAAGAACAGTTAAATCGGCAGCATGGACCAGACATACACGTTTCGGGTACTTAACCCTCGTCAGTGATCCTCAATCTGAAAATTTAATATGCCAAAAATATGTCAAGAGTGAAAATTATTATGTACAAATATTTACCAAAAGACGTAGCAGGATGGGTGGGATATGATGCTACAGGACCCACGTTTTAGAAATTTCGAGAAATTTTCATAACAGAAATTTTTGAGTGCGTTGAAGAAACAATCAACCGAAATTGATCGAACCTGGCTACATGGTTAAAAAAAGTTATGTCTCACCAGTAATGTTCGAGGCCGAAAAAGACTGTCTGCCAAATATTGAATGAATTTGTTCTTTTTTAATATTTGTACTATCCATTCAAATATTTTTTTAATGAATTGTTCCTTTAAATTTGCATTCTGAATCTTGATCTGACTTGCCGCTACGGTAGTAATTCAGGTTGCTATATAAGGGACATATTTTGCATTCAAATTTAAATGTGATCGGATCTTTAAATTTTACATACGTGCTTATTGTAATGCCATCTAATATGGTTAAGTTTCATGTACCGAAGTTTGACCATAAGCGAAATGGAACTGTTTCAGGTCAGTCGATTCAATATTGATATTCAACATTAGTAGTTGAAATTTATAAAAGAAAGTCGGTCTTACGTTAACAATGAGAATAATTACTCGTTAAAATATAGAAGCTTTCGAAAAACATTCCTTATGTCTAAATTAATATGTGTCGTCAAACAGATAAGTCAAAGAATAGAACAATACAAGGCAATTTATTTGCAAAATTTAACGTTAAACATGTTAAAAGCAATTTTCTATTAAAAGCTGTAATTTTTTTCATAAAAATGTATTTGTTGTTTACAATTATGATGAAGGGAAATGACAGAATTCTGAATAAAAAATAGCGGAAATGTCTTTATCAAAAGGATAGCGTATGTTAAAGGAAGAGGAGCTCTCAACATTGTTACAGATTCATTAGTCATGTGATGATTAAGTATTTTATGCTTTTAAAGGTATCTCCATAGTTGGATCCGATTCAGGGAGAGATTAAACTTTATAATTATAATAAGGTATGTGAAAATATGTAGAATTCATTTCAATATTACGTCAGAGGCATTTAAATCCTTTGAACTAATGTAGGCAGTACATGTTCACTATATATACTGGCTGATCTAGCCAGGGAAGTAGTAGGTTTGGATACCTGTTTTGGTCGATACAAACACATATGAAAATAGAAAATATGACGAAATGGAAGAAATGAAAGGTATCCTCTATGCAAATTTAAAATATCTGAAGTTGATCTCCAAAAGGAGACTGGACCTGGAATCAATAGGATATGGGATCCTGATTGATCATAAAGGAAGTAGCCATGGCGAAGGGATCGATATATCTAGCTTCACTGGCTTCATTTAATAAATACATATACAAATCGAATATCAGATCGCTTCGTATGCATCTCTCCAACATATTCAGTCCAAACCTTTAATTTGCACTGTTGGATGAGTAGTAAGTTTTTTTTCTAAATACATTTGAATGTATTGAGGTTGGATGATATAATCTAATACCCCCATGAGGGAGGGATGGCAAATTCTTAACCAGAGTGTACTGACGGCATGGTCTAGCGAAATTTTTTACCCAAGGGTTGAGGATTCGCCATTCCTTCCTCACGGTGGTGTTTGAATGTTTTTTCTCCCACGTTATTGACTAGGAAAGACATCTTATGGTGTCTATAATACAATGTAATCAGCTTTTTGTTATGTTCCTTCCAGGATGTCGCTTTTGGTAGCAAAAGCGATCTCGTCACAGGGTGGGATGGATGACGTAAGAGGGTGCTATCGATTTATCTCGCCTCACCCCAGAAAAAATTAAGTTGTCCGTCTCAAGTGGAAGAGGACCTCTTCCTTTATAGTGTTAATCTGTTATGATTATGCAATCAAATGTTTATTAACACAAAGTAGCCCTCCCTTTTTAGATATAAACTACGTACGTATGAATAAGATAGGTGGACTACAAATGTATCTTTCCTGTGAAATCGAACTTCACTATCTTAAATCGTCTTAAGATCAGACACAGTGCGAATTTACGGAAGGAAATCATTGTTAGTAACATTTAATCATATATTTGAGTAAGGATGAGACATATAAGCAAATAATATACCATTCAATTCTTCAAGCAAACTTTCCTTTGAAATGTGTTCAGATCATTTCCCATATGGATGATCTGAGGAAATTATTGTTATAATTGCATATGAAGAAAGATGCGTAAAACATATCTCGCTATTCGAATCATATAATGTAAAACGCTCTTTGCCTAGTTTTTCGACGCTTTTACACTGACTTGATATATATTTTTAAATTTTCTGATACTAAATTTGAAAACTTATTTCAAAACAATTTTAAAGAGGTATCTTTCTGATGACATAGCTATGTCATTATCTTGCTCTTTAGTATTCATTTTAGGTCATGTTTAGAATTTTACTCTGTATATTTTCGCTGTTTTGATCTACTCTTTTTCGGCCTCGGAACATAATTGTTGAGACATTATATACTGAAATGTAAATGTGCACATGGTAGACTAGTTCACTGCAACCGAAAAAAATATTTAGATGTTGAAAATTTTAGTATGTAATGAAATTATATCTCAAATCAGGGGTAAGATATCAGCAAAATTATGATCCCAGTCTGATTTTTGTTTGGACTTGACATGCAAACCTGCTTACTCTTCCCAGGTACTTGATCATATCTTCATTGGGGGATTCTCATTTGCTTTTTGTAGAATGTTTAGTTATTTCATTTAGTTTTGTATTCTTTAAAGTTTTGTTCAATACCCATTGATTATTATTATGACTGTTTCGCATAATTCATTGAATTAAATTCCTCTGAAACTTATCTCCTCTAGACCCTCATATCGGTTCTGGATAAACACTTCTATGTCCATTTGGACAGCGGAGGAGAATGTAGGATCATATCCCATTCATCCTGCTACGTCTTTCGGTAATTTTTTGACATAATAACTTTCACATTCTTTGGCCATATTACATTGCATAGACTTAAGGTCACTGACAAGGGTTAAGTACTTGAAACGTGCACGTCTGGTCCATACTGCAAATCTATCTGTTTTTTAATGATGCTATTGAATTTGAAGACGTTTAACATTTGTACCACTTGGTGTTGGTGGGCCAGGAGTTCCCGAGGGCACATGAAACCAAGTTCGATCGACTTCGGTTGATCGATTCTTCAACGCATTAGAAAAAATCTGTTAACAAAAGTTCTTGAAATTTCTAAAACGTGGGTCCTGTAGCATCATATACTATTCATCCTGCTACGTCTTTCGGTAAATCTTTGGACATAATAACTTTCAGATTCTTTGGCCATATAACATTGTTTAGACTGAGGATCACTGACGAGGGTTAAGTACACGAAACGCGCATGTCTCGTCCATGCTGCAGATTCATCTCTTCTTAAATGAATCTATTGAATTTGAAGACGTCTAACATTGCATCTGTATCGAGAATATACATCCCTTCATTTTGATGATAGGCGACTACATTGAAATCCCTTAGTGTGTTTTTCAGGTAGCGAAAAAACTCATCTCATTCTTCTTAAATGATGCTATTGAATTTGAGGACGTTTAATGTTCGTGGTAGGAGGCTCTCTAATATTCTCTTATTGATCGATCTATATACCATAAACATACCTCTAAGAAGTTTACAGGAAGGTATTTGCTCACGAACGCACGTACTTGCCAAATGCTGATTAGTATTATCGTACATCATGTACAATTTCTGTAATTTGATTGGTCTACAATATGTGTAAGTCGGTTGACAAGTTCTAAGTAACCTTACTTTTGCATTTAGGAGGGTGACATTCAAAGAAGAAAGTCATAAAAGCGAAGTGCAAATATTCAAAACTATTTATTTTGAATAACGATTTTCGAAAACGAATGCACTTTCAAAGTTGGTTGTAATACTATTTCTCTGACTAATCTGAAGGATCTCAGTTTAATGAAAAATGGTACATACTTCAATGATATCGTTTTGCGCATGCAATATTTTATAAATAGTACGAAATAAATTGAATATAAAGCGTTATATAAGCAATGCTATCTTCATATGAGACAATTCAGTGGTAAAAAAAGAAGAAAAAAACAACCAATTATTCAGCGCATTATGGACAAGAAGTATTTGTTAATTGGGAATTCATAATCTACCATTTTGTTATATAATTATAAGAAATTTCCTGATAGAAAACTAAAATCTGCAAAACATTGCTATTCTTCAACAATAATTCTATTTTTACCTATCTTATGTCGCTAAAATGTTTGAAGGAATTGGTATTCGCAAAATTGTGAATAATGTAAAGAGTGATGATTTTATTAAAACTGGTAACAGAAGCCTCCTACCACGGACATTATAGAACTATCTCCTCCGGTGTACTAATGGACATGAAAGTGTTTCTCCGGTACCGATATGAGGGTCTAGAGGAGATGGTCAAAAATGCTTATTTTTAAATGAAAAGTTGCAATTAAAAGGTCCAAATAAAAAGTTGCATACATGAAGTGGATTACAGTTGAGAAAAAAGAAACATAGATAATTCTATTTTCAGAATGCCTAGTCGTGAAGGTTGTGCAAAGAATTGCCACTACGGCTGGGTTGTAGTGGTCGCCGCTGCCCTCATACGGATCCTTGTGTACGGTATAAGCTATACGTCAGGGGTAGTGTATGTCGTCATCATAGAAAACTTCAACACTAAAAGGGGAGAAACAGCATGGATAGCATCAATCTTAACAGCAGTGACATTTTTAGTATGTAAGTATTAGCATTGGCAAGAAAGATGAGAAGCATTTCTGGACAATTTAGTCGACGAACGATGCAATTTGCTTCAAATTATAAAAAATCCTAAGGAACTAAAAATGATTCACCAGCAGGTATACCAGCCTAGTGGTTGTCAATATTGAAGTATATATTTTACTATAAAATTTAAGGGCTTCTCATACACATTTTAACGAGATTTGTCTTATTAGTGATGCTCGAGAATGTAAAGAGGAAATTGAAATAATTTGTTGTGAAATTCATAGCATCATTTAAGAGCAGATAAATTTGCAGCATGGACCAGATATGCACGTTTGATAATGAAGAGCAAAATTCTAAACTTGGCCTAAAATATCTGCAAATGAACCAACTAAGGACAGATTTCATCTTTATCAACAGAAAAAAGGGTGAAATGCAAATCTTTATTTCGAATGCAGTTTTTATTCAGTCGTTCATTAAATGCATGTTTCCATTCTATAGAAAGAAAAATATGACCGTAACCTTCAAGGGATATCAGAAGAGACATGAATTAAGGTTTTAATCAGAGAAACATAAAATATCCTTATCCATCCGTATCGATAAGACCAAGCAGTGAATAGAAGATTCTTTCACTGAATAATTGATTAAAAAAAAAAACTCCATGAAAAGTCCATACGAATTAAAAATGGACACATCTTTAACATTTCTTGAATAGATCGATCCTAGAAAAAATTTGGATACTTACCCTACTTGAAAGTTAGAAATTAATCGAGGAGCGGCGCACAATTTTTTTCTTCAACTTTGAATTATTTTTGTGTGAATGAGATAAAGAAGATTCTGACGAAAATCTTAACAGCATTCACCATAGAGCACCAAATTGAGCATCGGCGGACCTCTAGCAAGCAAGAGGTGGGACCAGGTGCCCGGTAGGAGTACGCATCCTCTGTTGGCTAGCCGCACCCGCCGTCGATGTTCACGCACGAAAATGAAGTAACACTGATGAGAAATCATTATCCGAAACATGCATATCCGCAATACTGTATGTAAAAATCTTTTTCCTTGCAGCAAACTTGGACACTTTGTTTTCCTTAAGTCATAATTGATGAATATACGCGATTAACTATTAATAAACCAAATACATAGATAAGGATATAAAGATAAAGGATACAAATCATTAGTAATATCAAGTTTTATATTTTGAGGGGTTAATTTCGTTTTGCTGTGCGACCCTTGGTTTTTTTTTTAATGAAATTTCCACCATGCCTCATATTTTCAGCTCCACTTTCCGGTGTTTTGCTGAACCGTTTCGGGTATCGTGCAGTTACATTTCTTGGTGGTATCCTATGTTTCGTGGGGTTGGCATTAAGTCAGTTCGTCAAGAATCTCATTCTACTGTGTTTCACATACGGCATAATAACAGGTAAGTGTACACAACATGTTCAGAAATTCAGAATGTTAAAATTCTTCAAATAGAGAATAAGTGTCTTAATTTGTGTTTTGTTACGGGTATACAACACACAGCAAGTGCATTTATCGTACATGTAATGCGCGTTAGCGCATTTCATGCGATAAATGCACTTGCTGTGTGTTGTATACCCGTAACAAAACACAAATTATGACATTTATTCTATATATATGCACCATAGTTGTCTATTTCATTCTTGTTTTCTGAAATCGCGTTTTCTAGGTAAAAAGGTGACGTTAAAATTCAGGTCACCGCGGGCTCAGTTTGCAGGTTAGAACAGCCGTCGCGGCATGTTTCTTTAGATCTTATGCATTGTGACGTCACGAGTGTTAATACACGAATTGCAGCACGTTTCTTTCAATAGTAACATCTCAGGGAATTACATTGGTTGTGCATATATATTCAATTGCGTCATTTAAGAATAGATAAATTTTCAGCATTGACCACACATCAATCGGAACCTAAAGGTTATAGGGTAACAGTTACGAACTCTCTACATTCCCTTTTACTCAGGAAAGATTGCTTTTCAAATTTGTATATTTTTTCTCAGTTTTGTTACTTTACTCCTCATCAATCTTATCGTGTATAAATGATGAAAGAAACGAAGATGTGTGTTATCATCCCCAAAAATAATATGCAATAACCACGAGACCGCTACTCATAACATTTACACCAACCGACGGAAATATGATCGAAACAAATGATGGATCGGGTGACCTTTATTACTTAACTTTTAAGGTAACGGATACCTTGGGCAGATAAGTAAGAACAGAATAAAAACTATACGAATAGTATTTTATTCTAAAATGTCATTAATTAAAACCTCTTACAGACTTAACTTCTATAATCCCTATGTTGTCCATCTGAATCATAATTATAACAATCATTTTATCTTTCAATACTTTAATAGCTAGTATTATAAAAAAAATACCTTATAGACTTGAAATGGAGCAGAAATTTATATGCTTTGGTTAAGGTTCCTTTTATTATTATCACTAGCAGGACATTACAAACTTATATACATCTCATTATCTCCAATATATGTATTCATTGATTAAGTTTTTGAATTTCGAAAAAATCTAAATCTGCACCATTTCAAACTCTTTTAAAGAAGACTGAATAGCATCGCCCCTGGAGTAAAGTACTGTAAACCGTCTTTTACTCGTGGCGTCTTAAACTTGCAAACACGAGTGAAGTGACTGGATCGCGACGATTTATTTTCGCGACATTGTATTATGTACTTTACTATACATGTGTTTGGCCATATTCGCGGCGTGTTATATTCGCGAATCGAAGGACCACGAGAATGTCGTGAAAATAAAGCGTTCGCGAATAAAAGACGGTTAACAGTATTGACATATAGAGTACCAAGTATGCTTGTTTCGGAAATCTAATCTCATTAGTCATTCTGAAAGCACTTCTGTCCTCTTATTCGATCGTTGTGAACCTTATACAACAACTAAATCTATTTCATAATTTCAGGTATTGGTTGTGGCTTGGCATACATGCCTTGTAGTGTAGCTGTTTCGAAGTACTTCAATCGTCGCCTGAATCTTGCTATGGGGATAGCTTCCGCTGGAGGGGGCCTTGGATCCTTCATTTTTCCTCCAATTATTGGTGCTTTAAATGATCAATATGGATGGCAGGGAATGTTTCTAATCTTAGCTGCAATTTCTTTAAACATCTGTGTTCTAGGCTTATTCTTTAAACCATTTTCTTCGGGTGATGAAAAGAAAAAGACTTTGGATATTGACAAGACCATACGGAACTCCGGAAGAGTGAAAAATGACTGGAGCTTTCTTCGAATGTGGCAATTTTATATAATTCAAGCCAATGCATTTCTTTACGGGTTTGGAACATCTATAGTTTACGGACATCTGGGTGCTTATGCTCATTTTCATCTTGGTTTAAGTCATTCAGCATCAGCTTTACTTTATTCTGCAGTTGGTGTGAGTGTTACAGTGTGCAAGATTTTACAAGGATTAACTGCGGACTTTGGAAATAAATGTTGTATTTTCAAACCAATTGTACAATTGATTGTTTTCTTTTTTATCGGAGGTCTTGTATCCGCCTTCCTTCCGATCATCACTGTACTTCCTGGCTTGATTTTGTTCAGTGTTGTGTTTGGATCTAGCTATGCGGCATGTGGCGGATCTATCATACCTTCTTTGCTGATATCATTGAAAGGCAAGGATCAACTGAGCCTCACGTATGGAGTAAGTTTAGCCAACTTTGCTGTAGGGCAGCTTCTTGGAGCACCAGCTGCAGGTTCGTATCTTTTTTGATACACAAATAAATCATCATTACACACTTCAATATGTTTTACACTTTTTGTTTGAAAGATTAAAACCTTTTCCCACAGTTATCACCTTGTATCAACATACTGTCATAGATAATCAACAATGAGACAAATGGCACAAACCAATGCTACAATTTTCACTTCACAAACTGCGACTAAACGTTTAACACATGATGAAATTTGATTGATCACAATAAAACTATACATTTAATAAATAATGCATGGAATGACGTAATTTGTCAAAGTTTGTAGATGGGTCAATCGATTTTTTATTGCACAGAGAAGCTGAAAGGAATTACCTAAAGTGCTCTGTCACAAAATCGATTCAATCTCAGTTAAGTGAATTTTCAATCTCAAAACTTGTACACTAGGATGTTTTTCATGGTTGGTAGGTTATTTTCAACTTTATTGATTAATTCATAAAAGGGCCCACAGCACAAACAAAACTCTGTTTGGAATAGAAATGGGTAAGGAATGATTGATGCGTATAATTTACGTTTCTTTAACAATTCTACATTGCGTACAAACAAACTTAGAGTTACCCCTCTTTGAATGGAAACGAGATCACATGAAAGAAAAATAGATTAGTTGATACAGTATAATTCTTACTTCATATGATAACAAAAGCTATACACGGTTTTTTAATTTGAAGAGAAAATTGCACAGATATCCAATCCGAGAAATATCTAACTGAACATCTTCACAGATAATCACATTGGTGAGAGTACTTCTGATGAAAGAAATAGGATGCATTATTATGTTTAACAAATATAGTGTTTGTTAAAGATTTGTTTAAAAGGAAATAGTTTATTAGAATCTATCACAAAAGAAGCTCACTTGATACAAAATATAAAAGAATGATACCCTACTAATTCCCTTTGATTGACAAATTCTGATGGTACAATATCAGAAGTCATGGTCATCGCTTATTTTCAGCATGTAATTGTTAAGTATCTTAATAAAAACTTGATTTTCCTTTATACAGAATATGTCTTTTCTTGCATTCAGGTTGGATATATGACATATACGGATCATATAATGTACCGTTTGTTGTGGCAGGCGTCTGCATTATGATTAGTGCTCTGGTCATGATTGTTCCATATAGAAGTTCTTCATTTGCACCACAGAACGAGGAAATAACAATTCCCGAACAAGCAACGTCAACGAGTGAAGAAGACACAAAGCAACTAGAAATGTCAGATCTTACAGAATTGTCTTTCAAAGGATCCAAATTAAGCATTTTAAAAAGACAGTCATTAGAAGAAAGTACATCTTTGTTAGAAGAAAAAGTAATGTGAATAATGGAATGCATGAAATGATCATATCACTTGCTTAAACAAAATTGTTTCATTAAAAGACTCCGCTTTAACATGTTCCTCGTTTCTTTAAAATTCGTCATTGTGACCAAATTCCTTATTCTTAACAAGAGAGCCGATTCAATGAAAATTATCACTTGACCATACAAGATAGTTTCAATAAAAGGCTAAGCTTTTACGTGGTTTTCGTTTCGTTTCGATGTTTAATTTTGTGCCCTATTGTGAGTGCTATTGAGATTATCGTCAGGATCTTCTTTAACTCATTTAGAATTATAATCAATATGACTAAATTTCTTATTCTTTACAAGAGAGCTGAGTCAATGAAAAATAATTTTAAAAATTCACATATGAAGAATGACGCCATCCCATATAATACTGAGTTTGGTTCTCATACTTCAAATTCATGAAAAAAGATGTTTTGGTTTATAGAACCGTTAAAACGTGGAAATGTGGAAATAAAGACGTCTTTAATTTAAGATCAAAGGAATAGATGCAATAAATGATAAACGTCTTCAAATTCAATAGCATCATTTAAGACATAAGGGGAATAATACTCTACTTCCGTTTGTTTTGATATCATAAAAATTAAATACCACGAAGTTGGCTGAAGACGCACGACTTCGGTAATGTTCGAAATCATACATTTTCGATGCGAGTTGAATGAAACATTAGACAAAATATCAAATATCTAAGAATATCTACAATATGGTACTACACAATTCCATTGCCTTACGATTATAGGCCATGGGCTTAATGGTCCGGGAATTCTCGTTTTATGCGTCATACGGTTATTTATAGTAACCAATGAAATGGTCGGTTTGAATAGTTTCAGCTCTTTTGTGTTGAAGAGATTTTGTTTGTCTAAGTGGCTTAAATTCCCTGCTCAAATCGTTTTGGAATACGAGGGTTTCCCAATAGACTTACGTAGTATAACGGAGAAGATGCTGTGGGTTTCCGACGATGCACAATTTATTGCTTTTCGCCGATATTGTTATTATACCAATAATACCTTATGAACAGATAAATTTGCAGCATTGACCAGACATGCACGTTTTGGGTACTAAAACATCAGAGATCCTCAATCTGAACAATGTAATATGACCAAAGAGTGTGAAAGTTATTATTCCAAAAATGTCCCGAAAGACGCAGCAGGATTGGTGTGATATGATGTTACAGGACCCACGTTTTAGAATTTTAAAGGGAACTCTTACATGTGTTCTCACTAATTTCCTAAAATTGGAATTTCAAATGGCTGTCCTCTCTAGTTTTAGCTTAGACACCAATAGATAAGACTTAGAATTTTCATTTTCGGACTGATTTCCAACAATGCATGTTTTCCCAACAAACGACACTTTTAGGCTTTCTTGTCCAAATGCTCCACTAAAATTGACTGGATTATTTTACTTAAAATTCTTTCAGAAAAAAAAAATCGGGGATGAAGGGAGCTCGTAATCTGTCACACAAGAAGTCTAATCAGTTTCAGATTGGAGAAAGTCTTCTCTGATAGCTTTGAACTGTACATGTCATGTAGTCACATCGCCACGTTTGGTCAGTGTGCAAAGTTAAAACAGTTTTGTGCATACAATTATTTTCTTGTCAATTCTGTGTTTTCGCATGTGGCTGTTTCTGTGTTTTGCTTTGGGTTCTGCAACCGAGTTATGTTTGAGATCCTCTCCATTATTTCTGATGACTTCAGGATCATTATCCCTGTAAAACATGCAATTGATGATCAAGAAAAATACAGGTCTCACTCCCATGTCGAAAGTTCGTTTCTTCACTTCTTCACTTATATGGTGGAGGTTTTTGTTTGTTTGCTTTGGTTCCTGTTTTATCCCGATTTTGTATGCCTTTGGTTTATGATTTTTGTGCTGTATATAGGTATATGGTCATTATCCATATTTGTCATGTACATTTAACGTTCCTTTTAGATCCCCTTATACTTCCTATAGCTAAAAAGTTATGTATTTTGCGGTACATTGATTTGTCCTGTCACTATATGTCGTCTAAGTTCCAATATCATCTTTATGGTTATGTTGTTACCGATAACCTTAATATTGTTCGAGAAATTTTGCAGAAAAGACAAATAGCAAGGAATATGGTGCAAAAATATTGCTGAATTCTTGCGCGAAATATGCCAGAAAATGGTCAAGTTGAATATGCTGACACTCTTTCTGATTGTAATTGCTCAAGCCGATTAAGCAGCACACAGAATCATATTCTCGTGTAAGAAATACTACTTGGAGAACATAAAAAATACGGAATCCTACATTTGCTTCCATTTGCTTCTCAAAATGAAAGGTAACGGGCACAAGGCTTGGTACTTGACCAATCTACATCTTGTGCAAGCGCATCCTTGAGACTTGCAGTCTGACTGACTTTGACGATGGAACTTTGACGACGGAACTCCATGACGGACCCTGTCCAAACCTATTTAGAGAAGACAGGGCCCCGACCACCTGTCCTCTCTGAATGTCAGTCGGACTCCTCGGTTGATTATATATATGAACTCGCTACAGCCGGCAGAGCACGGACTGTATTACGCACGCCCTCTTTTTTTTATCCATTTACATATTCATCTGAGTTGCTGGGGCCCCTACGTTTTGCGGTCTTGTTTGTTTGAGGTCATCTAACAGCGAGGAGGTTGTTTTACACAACAATTGTACGTTCTTCGAGACCTCTGAATAATTGGAGAAGTGAGAGGGTTGTGCGCACATAATCCAGGATAACAACACCATTTACTACTTGCGTGGCAAATGGCTGTCCAAAGTCGGCACCGGTTGCTCATTTTATCTCGGTTTATGTGTAGTCTTTTGTGTTTGATGTTTATATGTTGTATGTATTTTTTCCGTCTCATAGTATGCTCGTCTTTTGTGTTTTTGCATCGGGTGTTTTGGTATTTTGCTGTTGCTGCTGCAACAGGGTCTTGTTGGAGATCCCCTCCCTTGTTTGTTAATACCAAATCAGTTTTCATAAATTTTGGCTTATCAGTGGTCTTCAAAACTACTGCAAAATAATCTACTCTATAAGATGTATCAGCGATGTTGACCAAAAGATGATATTAAACAAATCGAGAGAATGTTTACAATATCAAAATTCAGCAAGTTCCAACAATGTATTTTCGATCAAATCAATAAATTTCTTGACCATATAAACAATAATTCCACATTCAGAATTGTATTTCTTTCGAAAAAAAGAAGAGAATTTGTTCAAATTATTACATATATCTTCTTTAACTAGAGATGGTCATCGCAAATTTAAGAACATTGTTTTTTGTTTCAGAAAGCCTTTTCACTATAAAATTCCAATCACAAATAAGACAGTAAAACCAATGGGGCCATACGTAACATTAAACTATGTAAATGGATATCAAAGAGGACATGTGGAAACATTTCTTGGCATGCTGGATAATCTCGTCATAAACTATGATGTCCCATAGTCCAGAATGGTGAATGATATTATGTCTTAGATCATTTGAACCATCCAACCACAGACTATACTGATATATTTCAAAATGGAAGTAACCGGATGTGATATTTCTGTCGAATTGAAGCAACGGGTGTTGCATGCAAGCAGGAGATACTGACTCTTCCTGGGCACATGGTCTCACTCCTTATTGGGAGTTCGCTTCTTTTCATGTGGTGGAGATTTTTGTTTTTTTGTTTTGGTTCCTGTTTTATCCTGAATTCGTATTCCTTTGATTTGTGATTTCCTGAATTATCGATTTTGTACTGTGCATTGGGATATGGTCATTGTCCATATTTGTCATTACAGAGATACCAACCTAGTGGTTGAAATTGTCAATATTGAAAGGGGTAGAGCCACGAAGTCCCTAAATCAGCCCTGCAATTTTTCTAAAAATTAAAGTTAATGATAATAATACGGACGTGTTCCAACTCTTTGCCTTCATGACGCAAATTTCAAACCAATTTTAATGCACAAGACACGCGTTTCGGATAGAAAATCCTCATCAGTGATATAGTATCCGAAACGTGAATGTCTGGCCCATGCTGCAAATTTGTATGTTCTAAAACGATGCTATTGAATTTGAAGACTTGGTGAGTGTCACTGCTGGTGCACCAGAGTCCCGAGGGCATATGTAGTTAAGTTATATCGACTTCGGTTGATCGTTTCTTCAATGCATTCGAAATTTTCTGTCATCAAAATTTCTTGAAACTTCTGAAACATGGGTCCTGTAGCATCATATCCCACCCATCTTGCAACGTCTTTCGGTGCATTTTTGGACATAATAACTTTCACACTCTTTGGCCATATTACATTGCTTTGATTGAGAACACTGACGAGGATTAAGTACACGAAACATGTATGTCTGGTCCATGCTGCAAATTTATCTGTTCTGAAATGATGCTATTGAATTTGAAGACGTTTAACATGCTTCCAGCCAAAGTGATTTTCAGAAAAAGCCGAAATTCATTTCATCTCTGGTTTAATGTTTTGAACATAAATTTGTACAATTAATTTGTAGATAGTGCGCGGCTCCAAATTTCCTGTAGGGTCGATTCAGTAGCAGAGTTAAATAAAATTGATGACCAAAATAGAATTCGAGGGATGGTGCTCAGATGTTAACCTCCTTTTATTTGATATTATTTTTGGATGAAATGACAAGTATCCGAAATAGGAAAAGACTTAAATTTTATATGATGTAAAATTGATAAATGAGCTAAAAGAAAGTCACGGGGAACAAATTTAAGTGTCCCACATTGCAACAAGTAATACATGATATATCACATAAAATTGATGAATGTTTCCCGCTTTTACCGAAAGGAACAAATCACCAAAGGAAGTATCGTAGGAAGTCTTCAGGTGACACCATTTTGATGTTGTTGACAAAACATTGTCAAAATTGCTAGAAAATGTTTTAAGTGGAGACTTTCGATGTAGCAACATGATTCGACAAACATAAAACTTTAGTGCCAAGAAGATATGATTATTATCTTTCATTTGTAAATTTTTCATATTGCTCGATGCATGTGACCAATGCTCATTTCAATAAAACATGTATGTCTGCAGCAATTTCCCGGAAAATTGCCAATTTAGGAGTTTTCAGAGGACTTAGAGCTACTGATAGATGTAAATTGCTCACAATATCTCATCTCATAATGTAGTAAAGAACTTTACAAAGTATCAAATCACAATCAATGATTCTATGAATTCTAACTTTAAGAGATAGGGTCGATTTAGGGGCTTTGTTGGCCTCGTCGTTTATGTTCTTTTATAAAATATTTGTGCACCATACGCGTATTTCAACAAGTAATGTCTCATCAGCGATGCCCGAGACCGAAAAAGAGGTAATCCAAATCATGTGGAAAAATGAGAAGCAAAACTCTAAGCTTGACCTAATATTTCTACAAAAGAACTAGCTTAGAACAGAGCTACTGTAAACCGTCTTTTATTCGCGAGCGTTTTATTTTCGCGATATTCGCGAGGTCCTTTGGTTCGCGAAAATACATGTGCAGAAAGATATGTTTATACGATGTTTCGAAATAAAATGAAGCGAACCAGACACCTCTCTCCACTTCGCGAAATTAAGACGCCGCGGATGAAAGACGGTTTACAGTATACATGTACCATCAGGAGGATTCCCCTTAGTTTTAGTCACTGTAATAATAATAAAAAAAATACTGATGTATACGCTGATGCTGATCGTATTTGGTATTAGAGGAGTAAAACTTATAAAAAACCTTTCAGAAAGATTTTCACAAGTTTGTGTCAAAGAAATCATTGACCTCACGTCTTTATAAGCCCATAATCGATGAATTTGAGATGTCCGTTTGTCTGTCTGTTTCTCCGATCTGTAAAACTTTAAACTAAGCCATAACGTTTGATGAATGTTTCATTTTTCACAAGTGCATTTTATTATTATTATTGTTGAATAGTAAAATTTTATAACATTCAAATATCGCATGAATCATGTTACTTATACATGTTATATAATGCAAGTTATGGTATATAAAACAAGATTTAATAAGCAATAACAAGTGCATTTCTTGTGAGAAGACCTTTCTGTTGTGATCTTGATTTTGTAGTTTGACTTACTTTTGAAAAAATTATCCTTACATCTGAAGGTATGTGAGCGGATTATCATAATTCACGTGTGCATTCCTTGTGGAAATTTGTTTAGTAATTTGTTGCATTTTTCTCATTGTTAAGTAATTAATTGCTTCTTTAACATTGTTTAGTAATTAATTGCTTCTTTAACATTTTTTAGTAATTAGTTGCTTTTTTCACGATGTAAGTCCAAAATATTAGTTCATGGTCTGGCGTATCACATTCATCGTTTCTGTCAAAATCGCCTCTTTTGAATGAGTTTTTGATGTTCCTTTAATATATGTTCTTGGATAGCTATTCGAATACATGATAGGCCATATTTGGAATCAATAGTTTAATTATTCGGAATCTGTTCTCAGTCTTTCTCAGCCGCGAAAAATATTCACATGAGAAATTACATCTAGAAATTGTACATTTGTCAAACACAGCTTTCATCGATCAAAACGTACTTACTCTCCTGTTCACTAAATCCAGAGCACCTGTATTTCCGGTTTTCTAAAAAATATGATATTTTCATCTTCCAAAAAGATATCATTGTATAGTACTCTTTTAATCGTAACAGAAAATACAATTCTTTTTCCTGTACGTTAAGTTACGACGTTTAGGACGAAAAGGGTTCGAACACGGCGTCTGTTGAAAAATCGACAAGTCATCGTTTCAGTCTTCAGAAATAAGCATATAAGGGGCTATCTAATGTAATGTTATGTCTTTGAGATGTTCACATCATTAAATGGTCGAGATTTGCCTCAAATGTATCACTGATGTTTGATTATTACTAGACACCTTTTTGTCCGACCTGGAAAATTGGCGCTCGTAAGAAAAAAAAAACCGCGGTAGGGGTATATTTCGGCTTTTAAGGGTGGTGCCGGTATCAAATTTGTTTGAAGATCCAGTATGAATTCGTCCATCGAAATATACCAAAGAAAAGGGGTTTTGACATCGATAAACTTATATGTGAGGGCTGAAACGATGATTTGTCGATTTTTCGATGGACGCCGAGTGAGAACCCTTTAAATAAACCCTAGTATATCAGGGAAGTGCGATAAATCCCTGTGACCTTTCACTCTTTACAAATAGATACACGAACTAGAGGGCGCTACTGATAGTTACTTTGGATGAAAGTACAACTGATGTGTTCATGTTGCCCAAGAGGATTACGAGTTGGAATACTTAAAATAATTCTTTTACTATCACAATAAACGACATCTTTACTTGTGAAAGCGCTTAGTATTGTTGCGAAAAGTTTTTGTTCCTTTTTTATCGACGATAATAATTGTCACGCAGACATTCAAAATAATGAACGAGTTTTGATGGTCTTTCTGGTCACTTACCCCTTTTTTACACATTTTTGGCAGAGTGTCGTATCTTCAAATTTGCAATATTGCATCTATACTGAACAAGGTTGATATATGTAGGGCAAACACGCAAGTTTAAATGTGATTTGATTTAGAATTCATGTAATTCCATATCTATATGGTTGAAATACATGTACTGAATTTTGGTCATACACAAAATCGAACCGTGTCAGGTCAGTCGTAAAAATATTTATACTAAATTTTATACGCTAACATCTTTAATAGAAAGTCGATCTTTAAGTATTAAACAGATAAATCGTTGTCATAAGAAATCGAAAAAAAATTGGGTATAAAGTCCCTTGCGAAGCAATTAAGTCAAAGAAAAAATATATTACAAAGGAGTGTATTTTATTTGTAAATGTTGAAAGTAATTTACTGCTAAAATTTGTGTATCATTCATAAACTTTTATTATTATGGTAAAGGGAAAGGAAGGAAAGATGTATGAAAAATAGCCGAAATATTTTTTTCAAAAGGCTTATAATCCAAATGTCCAATATCAAAAGTCCAATTAAGGAAGAAAAACTGTTATCTTCGATTTTTAATTCATTGACTGAATATTATGTTTAAAAAGGTCGTTTTTCAGCTTTTGCGCTTTATCGGTGTGTATTGGCGGTAGGGAATGGAAAAAATCATGAAAAGCACTTCGCTCTTCATGATTTTTTTCTTCACTCCCTACTGTCAATATACACCGATTAAGCGCAAAAGCTGAAAACACACCTATAAAGCGGAAAAGCTGAAAAACAATCTTTACATATATATTTTACGTGTTAAGTTGTTTCTGTCCTTTTTTCATCCGGTTTCTTTATATTTAAAATATCAACGCGGAGGGAGATCGTCACTTCACGTAACAGCAAACGATTGTTTGAGGGTTTTTTTGCTAGCTTCGAAGTAGTACCTTCTGTACGGAACATTGTAGAAAATCGAGAAATTTAATTATGTTCTTGGTTGTATTTTAAACATTTCAATAAAAGCTGAATAAAAAATGAATCGCGAAAATTTGCGATTTTCGTCCAACATAATTATGGCCAAGCGGAGGGTTAAACTGGAAAAATGTTACGGAGATTGGAAGGAAAACATTTGGAAACTCACTTTAACACATTGTAAAACTGTTTTAACATATGAAATCATGCGGTACCATTATTCAATATTCTGTAAAGTTACCCTGTTTCTTCTGGAATTAGTTATAATAATACAAATTCGAGTACAGCTGGCGAAAAGATGCAAAAAGAAGAAATTTTCATGATCTACCTCATCATGGCACAAGAAATATTTCTGGTGTGTATAATTCCATAAGAAGCAAAAATAAATTCACTGTTGATAAAAGTGAATAAAATCCTCATTCTAAATATTGAATAATGTCTGAATTCGCTTTGCTCTTCCAAACATGGCATCAGTTTCTGCAGTCGATAGTGCAGGTCGTCCTTGAACTTCGTCCAGTGTGACGCGTTATCGACTTACTACGTCACACGTCTTGGTACAATTAGTGTACATGTAGGTGATCTAGATTTTGCCATATTTAATCACTGCCACTGAACTGGGGTGGACGGCGTCAATTGATAATGGAATTTTGAATCTATATTAAAGCAATAATAGAATGGGCATTTTATGAAAAATTAGTCTGCGTATGATCTTGCGTTTATCGAAAATTGCAGTACATTTGGTTTTGTACCTTTATATAAGGGAAACACATTAGGAAAGTAAATATATGTTTTTAAAGATAAGGAATGTGATCACAGTGGGAAAATACAGACAGACACTTCATATATAATGAAAGGAAGGGCTCTAGATCTCGCACAAGACTAGGTTGCAACATCTACAACAAAAACACCAAAACTACCTAAGTGAAAACACAGAGAAAACATAATCAGCGAGAGACGCAAAATTCACAAATGAGTTCAAGAGACGCAAAAGGGACAAGGAACACCAAACACGACATCAAAACACTGAACACAAAATACCACACATAAACCAACAAGACCAATGGTCAACCGATGCCGACTAAGGACGGTCTGCCAGGTTAGAAGCAAATGAAAACGCGCGCACATCCTTCCTGCTTTTTCGATTACACCGAAGTCTCGAAGAACGCACAGTTATAAAACAACCTGTTTACTTTAAGATAAACACACAAACGAGACAGCAAAACATAGGCGCCAAAGGAACACAAATTAATTTGTAAATGGACATAAAAGGGGGCGTACGACATACAGTCCG
Organism: Pinctada fucata; assembly: GCA_028142955.1. NCBI lineage: Eukaryota > Metazoa > Mollusca > Bivalvia > Pterioida > Pteriidae > Pinctada > Pinctada fucata. The sequence continues at coordinate 29,758,769 of AP027105.1, forward strand.
TGCTCTGTCGACTGTAGCAAGCTCATGCATGTTATATGCCGAGGAGTCCGACTGACATTCAGAGAGGACAGGTGATAGATGGCTCTGTCTTCTCTAAAGAGGTTTGGACAGGTTCAACGATGAGTCCCGTAGTCACAGTCAGTAAGAGTGCAAGTCTTAAGAATGCGCTGGTACAAGGCTGTAGATTGGTCAAGTACCATGCTGAGTGTCCGTTAAGTGACAGTAGGATCATATCAATGGTATAAAAGACGTTTAATGATTCTAAATCAGATGCTTTTTCGATGGTTATGATGTCTACCTTTCATCCCCCTTATTTTGTTTATTATGTCACCATAAAAGGCAGGTTGTGAAATACCCAAAGTAAAATATTCTGTTGCATGTACAGGTCAAAGTTAAAAAAGAATTTCTATAAATATGACAATAAGAAGGATATCTTAAATGTGACGACGGCAACGAAAATAAAACAACATATTGTCTATCACTTCATAATCATTGCAACTAAAATGGACCTACATAAAACTACAACTTCAACGCTAACCAGTTGAACACACTCCCCGCGATTGAATGTTTTTAAAAACTCTATTAATCACTTACTTTCCTGCTCTATCGCAAGAAAGAAGCTTTGATGTTGCCATTTTCAGTATCATATATTACTTTGCTATTTTGTCATATCTTCCAATGTTGGAAAAGTTAATGATTCAAAGTTAAGATGTAAGATACGAATTCCGTTAAATTCCTGTCAAGTTCGAATAGCGATTTGTTCATTATGTTCATGCGAAGAATACATGTACCGTGCCTTCGTGATGTAACATTATTTTCCGTCGCGGTGTTATCAACAGAGACGTCAAAGACGTGTCATGGTTAATATAAAAGTAGAACACCTGTGGGGTAAATATCTGGTGACCGGGCATGGGATGAAACCAGGTCATCTGGCTTCGCCTTGCCCATTATGTAAAAAGTTGTGAGCTAGAATTACCCAGTGTTACGTCACCAAACAACTAGGTAACTAATGGTACGATTAAATACATCCAAGGCATTGTTTTTGTTTTTGTCTTGTTTTGTTTTTTGTTTTGTTAGAGGTAAGACCATTGTAGGATGAGATTAAAGGGGAGGTTAAACTTTAGTTAGTATATAGAGTTTTTTATATAAACTCTTATTATGTAAGGTGCATTTAAATAGGCATGTTGCCTCTAAGTATAGAGTTCATAATTAATCTGGATCATTGTTAACAATGGCAGATATGGAGGACTTAATTGGGTCGACAGAAAACAAAAACGAAGACCAAAATAAAAAAAAAAATAAATAAAAAAAGACGAGATTAAGAACAAATCAAAACACTTTCCCCTGTTTCACATGTTCGGTTTTTGTATCAAAAATGAGTATGAGCTTAGGAGAGAGAATGGGAAATTTATCACTACAAACGAAAAGAGAAAAACCCAGACGATTGCTCTCAAACAAAGGAGGGGATCTCCAACAACACAGGTTGCAGCACCTACAGGAAAACTCCAAAACACCAAATGTAACAACATAGAGCAGACCCGCACAGAGAGAGACGCAAAGGGACAAGGAACACCAACTCACATAGAAACATCAAACACAAAAGACCACACATAAACCAACCAGACCAATGGGCAACCCTTGCAGACTTTGGACGGCCATCTGCCACGCAATCAGCAAACGGTGTGGTTATTGGCATTGCGTGTGCACAACCCTCCCACTTTTCCGATTGCTCAGAGGCATCGAAGAAAGCACAATGGTGGTGTAAACTAATCTTCTCACTGTAAGATTAACATACATACAGACAGCATGACGCAGGGACAAGAAACACACAGATGGATTTGTAAATGTATATAAAAACAGAAGGCATACGAAATACAGTGGAAAAATGGCTGGCCTTTATAAAATCAATTTCATAGTAAACGGTGGGTATCTGAAAGGGAAAATGTTGGAGCAAAATCACCGATCGGACCTGTCCTATAGCAAATAAAGGGAAAAAATATCAAGTCAGATTATACTGATGCATTGCTGTATTTTCAGAATGCCTAATCGCGAAGGTTGCACAAAAGAGTGTCATTACGGCTGGGTTGTTGTGGTCGCCGCTGCCCTTATACGGATCCTTGTTTACGGTATAAGCTTTACGCCGGGAGTGGTATACGTCGTCATCATAGAAAACTTTAACTCTAAAAGAGGTGATACGGCATGGATAGCATCTCTTTTAACATCTGTGACATTTCTGGTATGTAAGTATCAATATTGTTAAGATGAAAATGAGAATTCCTACATGCAGAAACCCGATCTAAAAACAATAGAGTTTTGCTTAGTATTTTGTTTTTAATTCATGCGAGCGAAGCTTAAGTGAGCTATTGCATAGCGCGCCATTCGTCATCGTAAAAGTTTGAAGTTTTTTTACATCTCCTCTGCAACCGCAACACAGAATTTAACAAAACTTTACAGATAACAAGTTCTTAAGGTCTTCTAACAAGTTTGTGCTTTTCGTGCATTTTCGACTTCTTCTCTGCAACCGCTGCACAGATTATCACCAAATCTAATAGAAATCAAGTACTCACTGTCCTCTAACAAGTTTGTGTATTTCGTGCCGATTTTGCCGGCGAAAGCTCTGATAGCTTGACGCATTTTCAACTTCTTCTCTAAAACCGCTGCACGGAATTCCACGGAAATTCACAGGAAGTACGTTAGCAAGGTCCCCTACACAGTTTGTGTGGGGTTTTTTATGCTAATCGATCAACAAATATATTGCTGTTGAGGGTTCTGATCGACTGACACTTTTTCGACATTTCCTCTGCAACTGATGCAAAGAATGTCACGAATCTTTACAGGAAGCAATTACTCAGTATGTGTTATTCTTGCACATCGATAAACAAATATGTCCAACGAGGCCTCAAATTGCATGACGCATTTTCGACTTCTCCTTAGCAAGGTTACCTACACAGCTTGTGTTTTTTTGTGCCAATCGATCAACAAATATATTGCCGCCGAGGGTTCTGATTGACTGAATAAACCAAACAATCATTTAGTCTCAAAGTCGTGAGAATTCCTATCGGAACGGTTGCAAACTTGGAATGATCAATATTCCGAAGTGAGACCAGGTTCCCGGGGAGAGTCAGCGTCTCCTGATTGCATGCAACATCCGTCGCAAAAGCTCCATGGAAACCTGTTAAATTCCGTGATTGTCTCAATGTACATTTTGATGTACATATCAGGCTAGTATGTCTTGTTTTGTGTTGATGACAGCCATTCAATCACAATGCAGAATGTCACTGATCATTCTGGAAATGGGGGTCTGATATGTTCTTATCATATATTCCAGTAGCGACCGAAGAACTTCCTTAATAATGATTTCAGCCGTTGTGTTATCTTACCCTGAACAAGTTGCTTACTTGCAAGCCGTCAGGCTCTAATGATGAAATCTTCATATTTGGAACATGCCCTGGCGTAACGTATCAGCTGAGAAACAAAAACGCCATAAGCAGGAGAATATTGCTACTCATGAAAAAGAAGTTAGTTATATGGAAGCTGAAATCGTCGCGCTTGTCATACAGTGAGGTGTTCAAATGGCCCTGCGTCGAAAGATAGAAGTATATCAAAGTACGGCGCGGCATGGAGATCAGAAAGTTCTTTGGCAACAACAGGGTCAGGGAAATTGACTCGTGTCTATTGTTAACTGATTGCCGAAGACGCCCTATTCTTCTTTTAAGTAATTCTCAATGGATTTCATTTATTCGGAGAGTGTGTCTAGTTCTACGTCCTCCTTTCTAGCACACAATCTGGCGTACTCCTCACATGAATTCATAATTCTTCCATTTTTTTTTCATCCATGTGAAGGAACGGTGTTTCCTGTACTTTGGACCTTACTGAGAAGGTTCCTAAGTTTATTGTTACCGACGATATTAAGGTCACCAGTAACCACACGGTTGGTAGATGAAACCAGAGGATGAACATGTGCATTTTATGGGGTTTTGTGAAAGGTGGTGTACATCTAGACATTTCAAATTTTGTTCATAATTAAATATTTTCGAAGCAACGGATCGTGTATTTGTGTAGGAAGGTCACTCCTGGTATTTAAAATAAGGAGGGATTATATCCTTGACAGAACTGTTATTTAGAATATTGCTTTAACGCAGAGCATCGATCCCCTTATTTGCAGTTTGATTTAAAGGAAGGGACGATTTTCACTGCTAACAAGTATGTCAGATTTACGGCCTTGAAAAGTCTGTCGAGAACAATACTTTGTATGCGATATTCTGCTGAACCGGTGTCGATAAAATGTAAGATCATTGATAATTCGTACAAGTCATGTAATTTCTTTAAAGGAACAAAGTACAACTTCGTACGAATATGATGAATACCTAACTGTTGGTTGACAAATGGCAAATGACCGTCGAAATAAATTTCATAAATATCTGGCCTGTTGTATTATCTTATACCATGACTTCGACGTCTTCTTGTTGTTTGATTAATCAACCGCAGTACATTAAACGACTGGCATCCAGGACTCGTCAGATTTCCTATGTTTTCAAAATGGTCGTTGCAACCATACGAGGCAGATGTGCCCACTTGTCGAATCAAGTGATCTCTTTTACGTCTATACGGAGTACTGAGGTCCGGATTGTTTGTTGGATAGTATATTTTTTCTAGGATACGGACTTTCAGAGACAAAATTGAGTAGCCGAGTAAGTTAAAATGTTTATAAAGTAGCTGATTACCGCTACGATTTATTTGAAACCGATGCTCTGTCATCCTACTCCTCAGCTGTCCCTTGGTATCACCAACGTAGAGAACACTTAATCCTGTAAATGACAAATATGGATAATGACCATATCCCTGTATACAGCGGAAAATCGATAATTCAGAAAATCAGAAACCGAAGGCATACAAAATCAGGATGAAACAGGAACCAAAGCATATAAACAAAAACCTCCACCACATGAAAAGAAGCGAACTCCCGATATGGGAGTGAGATTAGGTGCCCAGGAAGAGTAAGGATCTGCTTGCATGAAACACCCACCGCTTCAACAACATTGGACAACCTACAAGATAGGTTATCGAAACTCTGGGTTGTAAAGGTACGTTTTGTAAAGTTACTTGTGAAGATTTATATGTTATTTGGAATTGCATGTTTTACAATTCTTGCCCCCACACTTGGATATATTGCAGTAAGCGGGGACAAAATTGTGGTCTTTCAGAGTGTCAACAACTTCAACTTGTCATGATATTATGGGTAAGAATCTGTCAGCGAACTTAAACAATCTGTCAGCGTACTTAAACCCCATATTGTGGTCATCACTAACTATATACGTATATTTAGTGATGTTCTGAAGGACGACTCTTGGGGCCACCTGCCTGTCCTACTGTATCCGTGCCCTGGGACACACTAGATTGGCACCTTTTTATGGAGGGCGACGTGCCAGTCTCTATGGAATTTCTTGTATCAGGATCCATGTTGAATTACTGCCCGACAAGTATCCTCGGGGACAATTTGTCCACCAGCAGAGATACATGGACAGTGGTTAGAATAAACATCAAAGAAGTACCTAACAGTTCTTCAGTCTCAAAGTCGAGAAGGTAAGGCAAAATCGTGCGAAGTCCCATCGGAACGATTGCGAACCCCGGATTGATCAACATTCCGATGTGAGAAAAGGTGCCCGGAGAGAGTCAGCGTGACGCATTTTTGACTTGTCCTCTGCAACAAATGCAAAGTATGTCACGAAACTTTACAAGAAGCAAGTACTGAAAGTCTTCTACAAATTTTGTGTTTTTCGTGCCAATTAATTAAAAAATGTGGCCGCCGAGGGCTCCGATTGGCTGACGCTTTTTGACTTATCGTCTGCAACCTATTACAGGAAGCAAGTTCTGAAGGTCCTCTATCAAGTATGTGTCTTTTGTGTCTACAAGTATAGTCGCCGAGGGCTCTGATTGGCTGATACATTGTTTACTTCTTCTCTGCTACCGCTGCCCAGAATTTCACAAAACCTCAAAAGACGGAAGTACCGAAGGTCCTATACCAATTTATGTTTTACGTGCCGACAGTTCAACAAAGATGCATACAGAGGGATCCGATTGCCTGACGCATTTTCGACTTCTCCTCTGCAGTCACAACATAGAATTTCCCGGAATTTCTCGAAATTTTACGGGAAGCAAAACGCAAGGTTCCCTACCAATCTTGCTTTCTTTTTTTTGCCGATCAGTCAACAAATATAGCTGCTGATAGCTCTGATTGGCTGTCGCATTTTCTGCACAGAATTTCACGAAACCTGACAGGAAGCAAGACCGCAAGGTACTCTACCAATTTTAATTTTTTCTTGCCGAACAGTAAACAAATATAGTCGCCGAGGGCTCCGATTGGCTGATACATTTTCGACTTCCCCTCTAGAAACGCTGCAAAGAATTACGAAGCAAGAACTCAAGGTCATCTACCGCTGCATAGAATTTCACGAAACCCAACAGGAAGCAGGAACTCAAGGTGTTCTATCAATTTCTACTTTTTCTTACCGATCAGTCAACAAATATGGCCGCTGAGAGCTCTGATTGGCTGATGCATTTTAGACTTATCTGCAACCGCTGTACAGAATTTTACAAAACTTTATAGGAATATAAACAAATCAGATGGTCTTCTAGCTTCATTATTTCGCGCATCCCAGACGTAATTTCTATAAGATTAGTTCTCCATGTACGAGGGCTTCGATTTGCTTTGACGAAAGCCGATTGTGTATAACAATCGTATATTACCGCGTAACGACAACATAAATTTCCCCACTTTTGATAGGTTTCTCTTGGATAATGATTGTAGAAATGTTTCTTATGTTTCAGCTCCCTTTTCCGGAATTTTGCTGAACCGATGTGGATATCGTGCAATAACATTCGTTGGTGGAATCCTGTGTTTCGTGGGGTTGGCTTTGAGTCAATTCGTCAAGAATCTCATTCTTCTGTGTCTCACCTACGGCATCATAACTGGTAAGATATTTGATATTCATCGTAAAAGGATATTGTATCGAAACAGGCAGTATATATTTCACCTTTGATATACATATTCTTGCCAACGGCAGAGCATTTTTGAAAGAATAAAGCCCGTGTTTGTGAAACACGAATGCCCCCGGTGGCATCTTTGTTAGTATAGATGGACAGGTCTTGTCACAAAGAATACACATGTGAAATATGAAAGCCCTATCACTTACCATTCAAAAGTTATGCCTAATGTTAAAGTTTTTGAAAAGTAGATTCAAGGTCAAGGTCACGAGGTCAACACTATTGGTATCAATGGAAAGGTCTTGTAACAAGAAATACACATGTGAAATATGAAAGCCCTATCACCTCCCATTCAAAAGTTATGTCCAATATTAAAGTTTTTCGGACAGACAGACAGACAGACAAACAGACGAACAAGCAAAAACCTATATGCCCCCGAATCTTTGATTCCGGTGGCATAAAAATTACATTCATAATGTATTGATTCGATATGTTCTTTTCATTAGGTAGTAACTAAATCTATTGTAAAATTGCAGGTATTGGTTGTGGCTTGGCATACATGCCTTGTAGTGTGGCTGTTTCAAAGTACTTCAATCGTCGCATACATCTTGCTATGGGGATAGCCTCCGCTGGAGGTGGTATTGGGTCTTTTGTATTTCCTCCAATCATTGATGCTTTAAACGATAAGTATGGATGGCAAGGCATGTACTTAGTCTTAGCTGCTATTTCTTTGAATTTATGTGTTCTAAGCTTATTCTTTAAACCTTCGTCTGCAGGAGATGAAGGGAAAAGGTCTTTGAATAGCGCTAAGGACATAAATTCTGGAAGAGTGAAAAATGACTGGAGCTTTCTACGAATGTGGCAATTTTATATCATTCAAGTCAATTCATTACTTTATAGTTTTGGAACATCTATAGTTTACGGACATCTGGGTGCTTACGCTCATTTTCATCTTGGTTTAAGTAATTCCACATCAGCTTTACTCTATTCTGTAGTCGGAATAAGTGTTACAGTATGCAAGATTCTACACGGAATGACTGCGGACTTTGGTAATAACTGCTGTATATTTAAACCAAGTGTTCAATTGATTGTTTTCTTCTTTGTTGGAGGTCTTGCAACAACATTACTGCCTCTCATCACAGTACTTTCTGGCTTACTTTTGTTCAGCGTTGTGTTTGGATCTAGCTATGCGGCATGTGGCGGATCAATCATACCTTCTTTGCTGATTTCATTGAAAGGCAAGGATCAATTGAGTCTCACATATGGTGTTACTTTGGCAAACTTTGCTATCGGACAACTTCTTGGAGCACCAGCTGCAGGTTTGTATTTTTTTACATTATCATTATCAATAATATAACTAATGAGGTCTTTTCTTCCATTCGGTCTGTTTTGCATTCCCATTTTTTTTCTGAAGGGAAACAATTTTGTGCTCTAAAACCATGCTGTCAGAAAACACTTATTTCGGCGATGGCCAGGAGCTATAAGATTGTTCATAGTACAGATGATGTCATGGGATACATAGAAAAAGCCAAACGCAGACAAATAAATCTAGCTTAGGGATTGTATTTTTGTCCTTATGTGATAAAGAAGGCGATCTCCAACCAAACTCGGTTGCAGCATCCACAGCAAAGCACTAAAATACTAAAACACAGATAAGACAAGCACAGCAAGAGATGTAAAAGAGACATACGACATAGAAACATTAAAAACAAAAGATTACACATAAACCAACGAGGCCAATGAGCAATCGGTGCCGATTTAGGACGGCCTTATGCCAAGCCAGTAGCCAATTGTGTTTGTTATCCGGATCACGTGCGCACACCTTGTTTAAAAGACAGGAGGAAACAAAGTCAGAGAGTATTAATTTAATTTTTACACATTTCATTTTTCAATGGCCTTGAGTCGGAGGACTTTGGTGATCTGAATGCCTCTGTGCGTTAGAGCTTAGAAGGTCAATGTAGACGAAGAAATCCTTGAGACACTTGTATTTAGGAATAGTCAAGCTTAAGAAGGTGCTTATTGCTATTTAAAATGGATTTTCTTACTTTCAGGCTGGATATATGATCTGTTTGGATCATATAATGTACCGTTTTTTGTCGCAGGCGCCGCCATGATGATAAGTGCTCTGATCATGATTGTCCCATATAGGAGCTCTTCATTTGCACCACAAAACGAAGATACAACAGTTATCGAGCAAGTTACGTCAACAAGTGAACAAGATATAACAATCGCAACTATCGGATAATACAGATATTATGTCTTATAAATTATTACAGGTTAATAATGGTTCATATCAAAATACTTTTCATTTCCATCTCTCATCAATAAAATGCATTAACAAGCGAAATAAAAGCAATCACAAAATCAGTTTCATCGTTGCTTACTTCAATAAAACTTATTTTTTGAGGGAAAATTATTATTCTTCCAATAAATACAAAGTACTTCTAAAATGTTGATTTTGTCATCGATAACACATTTGAAGTGTTTGGAAATATGACGTTTCATCAAGTTGTTGAAATTAGTATGGGAATCAGCTGTTCTCCACGTCTTGTTGAAATTTATCCTAACTCATATGAAGCCGAGATTGTTCAGTCCTTGATCTCTTATTGGATGAAGCACTCAGCACTTTAATTCGATGCTTCATACAGTAAACATATATCACCCGAAACACAATATATCCGTCATTACAGCCGGCTGAGTGCGGACTCTTTTCTTACGCATGCCCCTATTTGTTTTTGATATCCAGTTTCATTTATCTAATTATGTTGTTCTGACGCATGCGTTTTGCTTTCTTGTTTTTGTTGACATCTTATAGTGAGGATCGAGGCATTTACACTACTATTGTACGTTTTTCTACCCTGCTTGTTAACCGAACAAGAGGGAGGGTTGTAATTCGGATATCCAACCAATCATTAGTTATGAAATAAAATAAAGTCGATTATCCAAATACAGTAGACTTTGTGGAAGGGTTAGAAACTTCAGAATGGCCTGAAAATCGTGAAAATTTTATATGTGAAAATGACAAATGCCAAACATGCGTATTATTAGTGTTTATGTATGCACCATTTATCGATTTTGAAAGACAAAGAAATAAATTACAATGTACCTGTGGTTCTTGCTTAAATCTCGTCAGAGAAGACTAGGTCCTGATTCTCTGTCCTATCTGAAAGTTGGTCAGACGTCTTGGGTGAATTATCTTAAGCTCGCTTCTGCCAGCGGAGCACAAACTGTAATACGCATGCCATTGAAGTTTTTAGATCCATTTACATAACATATGTGTTACAAGATGCCACTGCGTTTAACTATCTCGTTTGTGATGTCACCTCAAAGTGAGAAGGTTAATGTTTATACAACAACTGTGCGTATATGAAGACGTCTATGTATCTGGATAAGTGGAAGGATTGTGCACACGTAATCCGGATAAACACACCATTTCCTAATAGCAGATGGCCGTCCAAAATCGGCGCCGGATGCACATTGGCCTCCGTCCATTTGTGTGTTGTCATTAATGTTTGATGTTTCTTCTGTAGGTCTGTTTCGATTGCTTTGTATGATGCTCCAGCGTTTTTGTGGTTTGTAGTTTTGCCTGATGTCATTTATGTGTCACTTTCTTGTGGGTTTGTTTCGCTGGGTGTGAGCAGGATGGTCATGCTGGAGATCCTCCCCTTTTCTAAATACATTCATTTTAAACTATGTTTTCATAGACAATAATGCATTTTAACAATTTAATAAGATGAATTCGTCATTTCTGTAATTGCAGAAAGAATAATGAAGGACAATTACGATTATGTTTGTTTTCATATTACCTGTTTGCACTAAGAATGGATATAGATGGATATAGATTTTTTGTTATTATCACTATTCTTTTTAATTTTCATCACTGAATCTATCTTATATTACATGACAATTGTATATTCGATATTCCATTCGGATATTAATCGATCAAGCACCCAGAAAAAATATATTTCTGACGCATGTTTTATTTAGTTTAAATGTGAAGGCGGTCCTTGTTGATAGGATTTGTATGAAACTGAAGCTTTCTTTTTGAACAAACAGTAAGTCATGGAAGAAAAAAAATGTTTTGGTGTTCATGGCTGAGTAATTCTGGTTGGCACGCGTCCAGCCATAATTATATACACCCATGAAAACCAAAAGTTCGACATTTCTTACATTTACATTTATTCTAATTATCGGTAACTTTAATTTGCATTCACATCTCTCATTTTGCCTGTAACAGCGTCAAATGTATTTAAATTTTGGGAAATTCTCCCTACATGCAAAACTTGAACCTGACGTCACAATAGACTTTTTTACCGTGACGAACTTCGCACTTCGAACACTAAAGAATCAGTGGAGTACTTGCCATTCACGTATAAATTCAGGCGAAGCATCTACATCTTGATTAGAATACCAAATGGATTTAGTGTATTGGACTTCCTGTAGTACTGGCCTGCTTTTTGGCAACCCATTTACAAAATTAAAGTGCGAAGTACGAAGTTAGAGGTTAGTCACGGTGAAAAATGTCTAATAGCAACCCAAGTTATTGGAGTATAATTCTAGTTGCCTAATGGATGCTTAACATGGGGAATCTACTAGTATTGAAAACGAGATAATTTGATAAATTCGTAATTTATTAATTACTATGAGTTTTTCCTTATAAAAAGAGCTGGTACAAATCTAATGTGGCTTCAAATATAGCGAAAAGCCCTCCGACGTCAACGACGCGAACTGGCAAATTGGTGGCCCTTTTTGTTTTGAAAATTTGTTCCCAACGTTTTACATCTATGTTGATTTCTAATGGATTCATTTGTAATCGTTCAACTTTGTTGCACTTAATTTTATTTGAGGGAAAAATTTGAACATGTTTTAAAAAAATTGACGAATTGAAATCCGTCAATCATTCGTAACAACTCGTTTTAATTCGCTGACCCTCCGCCCACTTCTTATTCATGTAGAAATTTCAAATTACCTTTTAACATATACGAAGAAAATAAGTATAAAAGCGAAGAATAACGATTGAATGTTATCTAGAAAATTAACAGCGAATGCTTGAATGCGAATGGCTACGATGTTCGAATCTATACTAGATCTTTGAATTATAGAAATTTTGAACAATACTCATGTTACTGTAATACCCGGTAGTATTCACTCAAGTCAGTTTGTCGGTTTAATTCTTCGTCCGTCGGGTCGACAATCTTTTACATGATCAATATTATATTTGAAACTTGTTTTATTTAGTACTTAAAAACAGCTTTGCTGTTGAGTGATGTTGAGATTATCGTCAAGATCTTCTTCCTTAACTCGTGGCGGATGCGGCTAGCCAACAGGGGATGTTTACTCCTCCCGGGCACCTGGTCCCACCTCTAGCTTGCTTGGGGTCCGTCGATGCTCAATTTGGTGCTCTATTGTGAGTGCTGTAGAGATTATCGTCAGGATCTTCCTTAACTCATTTGTGTCACACGTATGCTCTTTGCCGTGTGGAGCTCGTAAAAAAGTTCCCCGCGAGGGGTTTGACAGTAAGTGTTTTGAATATTTTTCCCTGACATATTCGCCATAGCACTTTCAATATATACATAACCTCAGACTACATGAATTTTAAAAATATATTTTTCATTTTCATGCGTGGACATCGACGGCGGGTGCGTCTAGCCAACAGGGGATGCTTACCCCTCCTGGGCACCTGGTCCCACCTCTAGCTTGCTTGGGGTTCGTCGATGCTCAATTTCGTGCTCAATTGTGAGTGCTGTTGAGAATATAGTCAGGATCTTCCTTAACTCATTGATGTAATGCAGAAAAAGTGTAAGTTTTGTTCCAATGAAAATTTTAGGCTTCTGGTCTTTAAACATTATAATGCATCAGATTTAGAAAATTATAACGGGGTCCCATCGATTTATATAGTTTGCTTCTGTGAAATAATTTGCTTGTATTGCATTTACCACAAATGAACATCCAATATCCCAAACAGGCACGTTTGCTTCATATTACTTGGTCTTCATCGTCCAGATGCTGACCTCTTACAGCAAATTTCATACCCTTCGTTCATAAAAAAAATCGAAATCGCGAATCAAATGTAATTGAATAAACCGAATATTTTGTACCAAAATAATGTATGAATCGCATGCGATAAACGTCTCTTAAAAATTTGACCTGAACTTGCACCAAAAGATGAATCCCACATCAAAATAAGTTCAATATGTGTATTAGAAAAGGTCTGGAAAACCGAAAATTTCACGAAATATGCTAAGAGGCCATACCTTTTGTAAGAAAAACAGGTCAATCAAAGCCCAAGTTCAACTTAATCTGTATCATACTATAATGTATCTACATACCAAAAATCAGCTCAATATCTACAACAACAGCAAAAAAAAGTCCGGAAACTGAGAATTCAATATATAAACTGAGAGTTCAATATATGCAACGACAGCGAAAAAAAGTCTGGATAACTAAAGTGTGACGGACAGATGGACAGACGGACGGAGAGACAAACGGGGTTGAAATTATGAGTCCCCTACGGCGAGCCAGTAGGGGACCAATAATATTGGATAATCAATTATGTTAAACGTCTTTAAATTCAATAGTCTAAACAATGTAATATGGCCAAAAAGAATGAAAATTATAATGTCCAAAAATGTACCAAAAGACGTAGCAGAATAGGTAGGATATGATGCTACAGGTCCCACGTTTTAGAAATTTCAAGAAATTTTGTAACAGAAAATTTCAAATGTGTTGAAGAGACAGACGATCAACCAAAGTTGATCGAGCTTGGCTACATATGCCCTCGTGGACTCTTGGTACACCAGCAGTGACACTCACCAAGAAGTTCAGATGTTAAACGTCTTTAAATTCAATAGCATCATTTAAAACCTGATAAATTTACAGCATGGACCAGACATGCACGTCTCGGGTACTAAACCCTCGTCAGTGATCCTCAGTCTAAACAATGTAATAGGTAAAAAACTATGAAAATTATTATGTCCAAAAATGTACCAAAAGACGTAGCAGAATAGGTGGGATATGATGCTACAGGACCCACGTTTAAGAAATTTCAAGAAATTTTGTAACAGAAAATTTCAAATGCGTTGAAGAGACAGACGATAAACCAAAGTTGATCGAACTCGGCTTCATATCCCCTCGGGGACTCTTGGTCCACCAGCAGTGACACTCAACAAGTAGTTCAAATGTTAAACGTCTTTAAATTCAATAGCATCATTTAAAACCTGATAAATTTACAGCATGGACCAGACATGCACGTCTCGGGTACTAAACCCTCGTCAGTGATCCTCAGTCTAAACAATGTAATATGGCCAAAAAGTATGAAAATTATTATGTCCAAAAATGTACCAAAAGACGTAGCAGAATAGGTGGGATATGATGCTACATGACCCACGTTTTAGAAATTTCAAGAAATTTTGTAACAGAAAATTTCAAATGCGTTGAAGAGACAGACGATCAACCAAAGTTGATCGAACTTGGCTACATATGCCCTCGGGGTTTCTTGGTCCACCAGCAGTGACACTCACCAAGTAGTTCAAATGTTAAACGTCTTTAAATTCAATAGCATCATTTAAAACCTGATAAATTTACAGCATGCACGTTTCGGGTACTAGCAATTACTGAAAAAAAGTAATTCTGCAGCGTGAGGCATGTACCTATGAACATTAGGTGTCTCCTGTCAGGATGTCGAACAATGCCTTAACTAAATAATCATAAAATGCATAAAATGTTCGAAAAATTTACAATACAAAATAGATGCAAAATGAAATATAATATACAATTATTGACCAACAAATCATATGTTGCCCGAATTCCCAGTCAATAATTGTTTTGTTAATGGGTATAGACAAACATTTATCGACCATATTTGATTTGACGCGTAGCATTCTTGAAAATCTGCCGCGCTGCAGAATTAAGACTCCAATTTTAACCATTTTAGCACTACGTTTTCCGTACCTCAACATCTTCATTTTCCATTTTTTTTTTCTGAGTAAAATCTGCATCAATATTTTTCACAACGACCATTTGAACTTAGTGCACCGAACTGCGCAGCTACAGCTCTGCAGAATTCATGATTAGCACTAAACCCTACCTTAAACGTTACTATGATTTTGATCAACTTTCTCAAAATGCTAGCTATATTCATTTTACACGCATGGGGCTGATAGCCATATCAAGATGGAGTGGAATACAGACTCATTTGTAATTTGTTACCAATAATTTACAGTACTATCAGATATATCATCATGATTATCTAAATAATGAATAAATACCAATGGGATATTATGATGTGATGCTAATGGGATACCCAATGTGATACCAATGGGATACTACAATGTGATACTAATGGGATACCCAATCGGATAGTATAATGTGATACCGATGGGATACTTCTCACCTGGCATTGCCTTTGAAACAAAATACCAACATGATACCAAAATGTGATATCGATGAGATACTTCCTTTGTTACCATAAAAGCAGTAATAAAATACTAATGTGATAATGCAATATATTATATATATTTGACCCCGATAAATCAAAGATGGAGTACATGAGGATTTGAATTTGTTTATACCTCACTCATGGATTTGAATGATTACAGAAGTTCAAAGGAAAAAATATAACTTATTATGCTTAAAATAATTGAATTCATTTATATAAAAATAATTTGTAAAACATTTTTGGGTGAATATGGGAAATCCAATACATATTTTTACATTTACAACAAACTATGGCACTTAAAACAAAATGTGTCATTTAAAATATTTTTTTTAAAAAAATACATGCATTATTATACAGTAGCAAAAACACTTACTGTAGTCATGATACTTTCCAAAGAGACGGAGCACAATTCATCCATGGCCATATGCACAATCTGGCATCCAATATGTATAAATATTATATTGTCCTTGATATTGTGTCCAATGGTATTAATATCAGTCTTTGAAAATAAGATAAACTTGATATCCATCTGTATTCAAACTAAATTTGAACATATCCTAACAAATCTTTAACTCCATGTGCTTGCATTTGTGTATCAGCCAGATTTGAAATGTGTGATGTCACTGATGACTCATTGATGACATCACACAGGATGTAGTTAAGCAGGGCAATATCATATTAGTATTTTGTTAAGCTTTCACCACTGACAGGTCAGAACAAATTTCAAAGTGAAACAAAATACCAACAAGATATTAACAGAGGGAGTTTAAGTTTAATGTGATACCAATGCAAGACACAGTCTCAATGGGATACTAACAGGATATCCATCCCTAATAGGGCTGGAGTATTTGTTAGTATTACATTAAGAGCGATATCAACAAGATACTGTAATATGATACTATAGAGTATCTTATTAGTATCACATTGGTATCATGTCGGTATTTTGTTAAAAATGATTTTTTGTTTGGGTTACTCCAAAATGAAACATTCCAGGTAATGTGAGGGGATTTTTTTTATTGAGGTTCACAGAAGAAATTTAAATACCCGAAACGTGCATGTCTGGTCCAGTCAACAAATTTATCTGTTCGTAAATGATGCTATGAATTTGAAGACGAGTAATATTTGAACCACCTGGTGAGTGTCTGGTACATGTAGCCAAGTCTGATCAACTTCTGTTAATCGTTTCTTCAAACGCATTCGAAAATTTTCGTTCACAATATCCTATAACATCATATCCCGCCCATCCTGCTACGTCTTTCGGTATTTTTTAACATAACTTTCACAGCATTTGGCCACATTTCATTGTTCTGATTGAGGATCAATGACGAGGGTTAAGCACCCGAAACGTGCATGCCTGGTCCATGCTGCAAATGTATCTGGAAATCATGCTATGAATTTGAAGACGTGTAATATATGTAGCAGATATTTTCTCTCCTTGGGTACCTGATCTTATTTCCATTGAGGATATTAGTTAATGAAAGTAAACACAAAACCCGAAATCAGAATCCAAATATCACAATCTAAAGGCAAACACATTCTTGAAAAAATATAAAACAGAGCTCCCCACCCCAAATAAGACAAACAGACAGAAACAATAACCCAGCACCATAGAAACTCAAGTGAAAACAATCCTAAACAGTCAAACACGAACCCCGAAATCAGATTTCAAACTTCACAACCAAAAGGCTTTCAAATTCTTGAAAACATACTCTTACAAGAAAAGAATTAAAGAAAAGGACAAACAGACGGAGACAACAACACAACCTGACAGAAACTCGAAGGGCAACTTTAAAATCTAATGAACAAATTCCAAAGTCCAGTGCAGGTACGGAAAGTATTGTAGATGGTGCTGTTAATAACGCGACGTGCTAATTAGTAAAATGTAAACATATTCACGTGAATTATGTTAGTATATGTAAAAATACTGAAAGTTGTCGTGTGTAAGTACTAGAAAGTAGGACCAAGAAGTATAAAGTTTAAAACAAGGGCGATTCGCACAATGTGTGTATCACGTGATACCCCATGGTGATGTATAGTCCTATAATATCACCGTGGGGTATCACGTGATACACAAATGATATGTTCCACGGGAATCCCCTTTGATTGCACAAGTTGATACTGTCTAAATCTACTTTATATGAATTTATTTTAGGCCTATCATATGGTCATTATTATAAATTATATGATGGTAATTTATTCTGGTCAAGAATAGACGTATATTTGGAGAACACTTAAACAGAAAATTTTGACTCTGTCCGTGCACCATATCATAACATGTGGCGAGCATTGAAAAAATTCTATTATCTATTATTCCATCATATAATTGATAATAATGACCATATGATAGGCCTAAAATAAATTCATATGAAGTAGATTTAGACAGTATTAACTTGTTTCAATCAAAGGGGATTCCCGTGGTACAGATCATTTGTGTATCACGTGATACCCCACGGTGAAAATTTGCTATCGTCCTTGATGTTTCGAATTGCTGTATCTTGTTCCTGTCCACTGCGTTTTCATATTTAGGTGCCTAACTGTGGGTCCTGCCTCCCTCTCTTGTATTTATAACGAGATCTTATCGAGATCTGTATTTCGTTTTAATTTGTATTTGCACTTTGTTTTAATGAAATACGCATCTCGAAATATGAGATACGTATCTCATTATAACGATATCTTCCTCTCCTTTGGAAGAGATATGCATTTCTTCGTACTAAAGAAATAATTTACTTTTATTTTATATGTAAAGATATGCAAATGATTTTCATTTATCAAATATACTATAAGCAGGGATGTCATATATGAAATTGATAGAATTAATAATGAAATTAAAAATAGTTCTCGATCAACCAAATAATAATCTTCAAGGCTTATGGAAGGGTCAGAAACAAATCAATATACCACGTGCTGAACACCGTGCAACTGTTATTAGTAAAATTGACAAATGCCAAACACGCGTATTATTAGGGAATAATCCCCTCGTGTGTCCTTTATTTAGGCTTGCATCAATTAAATACAATGTAATGTTTATGTGCGCACCATTTATAATTTATCGATTTTTAAGATAAAGAAATAAATTACGGAATAAATGAATCTTTGACCAGTGTCATTTATTTCTTTACATATTTTTTATCTTTTTTTTAAGAGCGTAAAATGAATAGATAACTTATGTCATGTATTTGATAGTTTCAAAATTAGCCAGTGATAATCAAAGACAAACCCCAAATCAGAATTCAATAAAGACAAAATCAGTCAAAGTGATGGATGCTCCCCGAACGTAATCATTTTGATACCAAAAGTTTTATTTTCTGAGTGTCTTTGACCTTTCAGAAATCATTATATTAATGACTTGACCTTTAACCCAAATATGACATTGTAGGCCTTTGTTTGAAAGCCCACATCCCCAGAAACTATTTTAGCATGAAATAAAGATCAAAGCATTAGTACTAGTAACTTAAATATGACAAATATGCAGTAAATGAGTGTACAAAACCATACATTAATTGAGTTATTAAAGAAATAGTGCAAAAATGTGCATTTCTGACCAAGTCCGAAAAGACGTCAAAAACCCGTCAAAAATTTGACTTTGGAGCTGAACTAAAAATAACAGCACTTCTGAAGACATCTCTCTAGATCATCCTGATGCTTTCGGTTTGTCGATACGTGCTTAGGTTCTGAAGAAGTTTGTCAAAGGAGGGTACCCCCGTAACCTATATAGCTATATTTGCCTTTGATCCGGACGAAAAACAACACTTGTAGGAGACCATATGTACTTCATACCAACCAAGTTTCATGAAATTCTGACGAGTGGTGGAAAAGAAGTTGAAAATGTATGAAAATCACCACCCTTCCTCTTGATAAAAGGAAAAAAATAATAAAAAAAAAATTAAAAATTAAAATTTTAGCATAAGATACAGATCAAAGCATTTAGTGACTAAAATGTGACAAATATGCAATAAATGAGTGTGTAAAATAAAACATTTATTGAGTTATTTATAGAAATACTGCAAAAATGTGCATTTCTGACTAAGTCCGAAAAGACGTCAAATACGCGTCAAAAATTCGACTTCGGAGTGGAACCAAAAATAACAACATTAAGACATATCTCTAAATCATCCTGATGCTTTCGGTTTGTTGATACGTGCTTCGGTTATAACGAAGTTTGTCAAAGGAGGGTACCCCCTGTGACATACTTTTGCCTTTGGTGAAGCCACCTGTTGACGGATCCAGACGAAAAACAAACAAACAAAAAAACTTGTAGGAGACCATTAGTACTTCAAACATACAAAGTTCCTTGAAAATATGACAAGTGGTTCTGGAAAGGAAGCTGAAAATGTATGAAAATCATCCCCCTTCCTTTTTTTCAAAAAGTCATACAAAATAAAAAAAAAAATAAAAATAAAATTAGATAAAATTTTAGCATGAAATACATATTAAAGATTTTAGAACATGCAGTAAATGAGTTTGTAAAATCACACATTTATTGAGTTTTTTAAAGAAATAATACAAAAATATGCCTTTCTGACTCATTCCGAAAAGACCTCAAAAACGCGTCAATTTGACCAAAAATAACAAAACCTCTTAAGACATATCTCTAGATCAATCCGATGCTTTCGGTTTGTGAATTTGTGCTTCGATCGGTTCTGAAGAAGAAGTTTGTCAAAGGAGGGTACTCCCTGCGACCTACTTTTGCCTGTGGTGGCGCCACCTGTTGACGGATTTGGACGAAAAACAACATCACTTGATTGTAGGGGACAATTAGTACTTCATGCCTACCAATTTTCATTAAAATCCCTTTTGCCGTTTTGGAGAAGAAGTCTAAAATGTCAAAAAGTTTACCACGGACGGACGCCGGACGGCACGCTATGACAATATCTCACTTGACCTTCGCTCAGGTGAGCTAAAAATCGCGAAACCCGTAAAACATGTTAAAAATTATGCATTTTTCAATCATTATTCAAATTCCATACCATTTAGACAAAATTATGCTAATTTTTAATGAGTTTTTGAATTATTTATTGCAGAAAAGCTATTTTTTGCCTAAATATGACCTTGACCTTTGATGATTGACCTTAAGTGATCTTTGTCCCAAAGGATTCAGTAAAGAACATTTGTGTGAAATATGATCAAATTTTGATGTACGGTTTAGGATATATGAGCTCGGACGGACGGACAGACACGACGGCGACTTTATACTCTCTCGAAAGTTTTCGGGGAGCATATAAAACACAATCAATTGACGTACTAAATCAAAAGAAAAATCTCGGTAAAGTTATATAAGAAATATCTCCCGTGAAGTAAAGAAGCTAAAAAGCGTCCTGGGGCCACGCTCCCTGGACCCCCAATAGAATCATAACCTTTTAAGAGGTGTTCGTAGAGTCAAATTGTAATTTTCGATGTCTGCAATTCGCGATATGCATAACAGAAAGTATACAAATAAAAACTATATTGTGTGTAGAAATATGCAGTTTCAATCTCCCTCCCTAAATGATATGTATGTCTTCAATAAAGGATGGAAACAACTAAAATACCCAGATTTTCCACGTGACCAGTTTTGGATACCCAAGCTCCTGCTGTATAGTGAAGAATCTCAGGTATTACATTTTAGGTTGCGACAAAGCTCAGCAGCTGATTGGATAATTATGTTGGATGGTCATATTCCAAAATTTTTCTTTTGAATATTGATGAGATTTTTCTTAAATAGAGATAATAAATTAACGACTGGTTTAAAAATTGATACCTCAATTTTGTGCAGTCCAGACATCTCAATTTGGGGTGAAAGGGACCTAGAAATGGCGCAGCTCGTTAGAAAGCGGTATGGGGTGTATCTCGGCTTATAAGGGAGGTATGGATTTCAATTTTCGTATGAAGGTTCAGTATGCATTAATCTATCGAAATACATCACAGAAAATGGGTTTTGATATTGATAAGCCTATTTTTGTGGACTTTAACGATGACTTGTCGATTTTTCCTTAGGCGCTGAGTTATATCCTTTAGATAATCCATAGAAAACTTAGCAACCGGGAAACTGTGGTCATGAGTAATCATTAAATGATATAAAGATCTACTGGGTTTTTTTCTAAGCTTGACATGCATTTTACAAATATAGGGATGTAATTTTTTCTATCTTAATCCGAGTTCATTGTCGCTCTGTTTATTTACATTACATGTGCATTTACAAAAAAAAAAAGAAGAAGTGTCAAAGTCTTTGAGTACTAAGTCCATTACAGTCTTTAAAACCAAATTAAAGTTTGAAGTTACAAATATTGTCCTTTTAGTCATACATAGCTTACTTACATTTCAATTGATAAAATAATCTTTTAATTTTTCTTTTCTTTTGGTTCAATGAAAAAAATCCTTGAAATTTTCAAAAAAAAAAAAAAAAAGAAAAAAAAAAAAAATGGAATAAACAAACTAGAAATCATTGACACATTAAGTATGTAATGCCTCTTTCATAATCATTAAATCACTATAATCTGAACTATTCACTGTATGACCTGTTTACGTTATGCAAAATCAGAAAAATGACTTTTGAACTTTTTTTCAATACCAACTTTGTACATGTACCAATTCAACGATGAACTTTATAAAATTTCATAATAGTCCGAGCGCACTAAAAGGTAAGGTCTTCAGAATCTAAATACGTATTTTAGAATTCATTGTCACAATAATTCGTTTGAATAATTATTCCTAATTTAGATTAAAACAAATGAATGAAGTTTTTTCAAATGCAGTGTACATACTTAGACCTTACTTAAAAAAGAACTCTGAAGTATTATTCATCCTTACATTCGAAAAAAAAAAAAGAAAACAAAGAAGGGAATAACTACATGTAGCTTCTGACGTTATGTTTGCGGACGGTAAATGCTGATTTTACTGTCGAAAACTGAGTTTTTTGGCGACGCGTTAGCGGAGCCTGAAAAACGGATGTTTGTACCGTATCTAGTTATTCCCATTTTAATGCATTCTATATTTTTTGTGAATATAAAGCGAAATGTGACGTTAGCAACGTCAAAGCCTAGGTTGTTCTCGTTTTACAGCCGTAACTAAGGAGCAAGCAACCAATGAAATAGCGACATTGCTTTAGAATGAATACCGTATGCGACATCAGATATCTTGTCTGAAAAAGAAAATAAGAAAGGGTTGGAATCTACTACACGTAGTCCACTTAATGATTAATCAAAATTTGTGATACATTACAAAAACACTATTATTTTGAAGAAAAAAATTATTTCTTTAATTTAATTTTTTTTCATCAGGAAACAAGAAATTTCAATTCTTTCATTAATTAGCGGGTTACTGATGAATTTTCAAAGATGCCTGAAAATAATAGTTGCGAAGCTGGATGCCATTACGGATGGGTTGTCGTTCTTGCTGCTGCCCTCATCCGGGTACTTGTGTACGGGGTAACACATACAAGTGGCGTGGTGTACATGGTGGTTCTTGACATCTTCAAAAGTAGAGACACCGTCTGGATCACATCCTTATTGTCTTCTGTAGTCTTCTTTGTTTGTGAGTATTTGCGAACCTTAATTTATTTCATTAATTTAAAATCATTTATTCAATAGGGAATTTATTTTCCAAAAAGTAAATCAAACAGAAATAAGTGTTCAGTGACAGTGCTCTTGGCCATCATTGGTTGGTGAGTTTCATTATATGCAATCTTAATGCAAAGGAAGAAGATATGTTCATGTCTTTGATAGTGTGACCTTTGAAAAGGATTCCCCTTTCTCTGTAATAAGGCATTTTTTGGTCTTTCCGTCGCACACTGAAAAAAAAAAACGTTTCACGCGTGCGACCTAAAAGCGAAAAGAGTGTTCGATTGCCCTTTTTTGTACGTGACATAAATATAAAGGCGCTCAATGACATGAACATTATGCATCCGTTTGAAAATCCATATTGCAAACAGGTGCCGCTTGTGACTTGTATGCAAATGCAGTTTTTCTTTATACTATATATAATACGCATAACTTTATATTTTGCGCATTCTGTCAAAGTAAGAATATGTTCTATAAACATTTTTATTTTCAGCTCCATTTGCGGGTATACTGATAAATCGATTCGGCATGCGTTTCACATCTGTTCTGGGCGGAGTGGTCTGCGCTATAGGATTGGTTTTGAGTCATTCTGCAACTAGTGCAACATTTCTCATCGTTACCTATGGTTTGATTACAGGTACACAAAGTTTTAAAAAAATTCATTGAGTGACTTTCATCCTTTGGATGAAAAAGAATCTGCGTTTTGTGATACTAGCAGTTCTAAGAACTTTAAACGTTCACAGAAGCGTAAAAGTGTGAAAAAAAAAATGCAAAAAAGATTAAGTGTGTCTTCCAAGTGTGCGCACGTAATCCAGGATAACCACACCATTTGCTACTTGGCAAATGGCCGTCCAAAGTCGGCACCGGTTGCCCATTGGTCTCGTCGGTTTATGTGTAGTCTTTGTGTTTGATGTTTACATTTCGTATGTCTCTTTTCCGTCTCATAGTATGCTCGTCTTTTGTGTTTTTGCATCGGGTGATTTGGTGTTTTGCTGTTGGTGCTGCGGCAGGGTCATGTTGGAGATTTCCTCCCTTCTTCCAAAGGGGAGGAAATATCTTTATGTATTCTCATATACACACAAGTTTGTTTCCTTTGTCTAATGCTAGTATCGACAATGTGGTTTTCAACTAAATAAAAGTTTTCCGGTATAAAATAATCATGACAAAAACTTATATACTAGTATGTGCAAAATAAAGTAATCAAGGCAAAAAATAAATTAAATAAATAAAATAATAAATTCTTTATATGCAAAAGCTCGGCTGAAAAATACATTGTCGGTTCTAGTACTTCACAAAGGCCAAAGGGCCGAAACTTTTGTCTTTGACAATTATAAGAAAATGTTTCCATCAATATTTTTATTTCTTCTCTGGATCTTTTGGTTGTCTCTGAGAACGTTAATATTTTACTTTTCTGTTGAATAGGTATTGGGTGCGGTCTAGCCTACATGCCATGCAGTATTGCAGTATCAAAGCATTTCAAACAGAGGTTAAACCTTGCTCTCGGAATAGCCTCAGCGGGAGGAGGCATCGGCTCATTCATCTTCCCACCAATCGTCGAAGCTCTGTATGAGCAGTATGGATGGCGGGGAATGTTTTTAATTCTGGGTGCCATTTCCTTGAATATTTGCGTATTCGGACTACTTTTCAGGCCTGCTCCTTCAGAAAACGATGGAAAAGTTTTTATTCAGAAAACAAATTCGAATTCAGATTTTCTCAGTAATGACTGGAGCTTCTTGAAAATAGGTCATTTCCACATGCTTCAGATTAATGGCTTTCTTTTCGGTTTTGGATCGTCGATAGTATACGGCCATCTTGGTGCCTTCGTTTGCAATCATTTGGGATACAGTAAATCGATATCTGCTTACTTATATTCAGGATTTGGTATCTCTGTCACAGTGTGCAAAATTCTTCAAGGATTTACAGCAGATTGTCAGAGAAAATTGTTTATTTTTCGACCAATAGATCAATTGATCCTTTATTATCTCTTCGGAGGCGTAGCCACCGTCATACTTCCGTTCTTTTTTCCGCTTCCGTACTTAATAGTGTTCAGCATTGTTTTCGGGTCTAGCTATGCAGCTGCTGGGGGATCATTGATACCCTCTATTCTGATATTACTGAAAGGAAAGGACCAATTAAGTCTCACTTACAGCATCACATTAGCAATCCATGCTATTGGTTTCTTAGTTGGAGCCCCCTCAGCTGGTAAATTACTTAGTATAACTATTTTTCTTAATTTCTGAACACTTCAATTTCATTATTTGAATTTCTTCGACTTCAATCGCGTTAAATTCTTGTGGAGATTCCCTCCTTTCCTCTATTGAATAATAATTGATTTGCGTCTCGATACTTTTGATAATTCTGAAATACTTCGACAGCCTCCTTCTTTTCTTGGCATTATTATGATTATAGCCTTGATGTTTCTTGAATTTTATTGAAATTAGATTCTATATGAAATGCTTAGTTTTATATGCACGCCAGTGAATTAGAAGCTAGCAGTTTCGATCAGAACTATACATTCTGAAATTTCGATGTCCTGTATACATTACCATAGGCTAGTGTATATATAGTTGACTGCTTTCTAATTTATTTTTGAGTTTCGATCGTCTACTAAGTTATCTTTTTTTAATAATAAAAAAAATAACAATTTTAATAATGTGCTTGTAAGAAATAATCAACTGTTTTGTAGGTTGGATATACGACCAGTTACAATCCTACACAGTTCCATTCCTATTGGCTGGTGCTGCCATGATAGCAAGTGCTCTAATCATGATCCTCCCACAAAGATCGGCAGCTTTCACTTACACCGATTATGAAATCACTGTGGTTGATTCCAAGGACGAAGTATCCTAGGAGACGTCCTTGACCTCATATTCCTTCACAATTACCTATCGAAAAAAGTAATTCATGCTGAAAAATAAAGAAACTAGCAGAGTGCTTTTTTTTAAAGTTTGACATTTGATTTGTCAGTACCTATGGAACAGCAGCTCATTGGTGGAATTTAGCATTTTGCTATTTTGGGCTTTGGCAAAAGAGGCACAGAGTCTCTCTCCGGGCAAGGAATATTTTGATAAATTATTGATACATTTATCATATATTATGTAAAAATCGGTTCAATGATAAGGGGTAAATGCGTTTTATTGTATTTTATTTTTTTCGACATCTGAAATATTAGCCAAGGAGAATGCAACAAAATGATTAAGCCAAAGACAAGACAACTAATCTTGTACTGGTTAGATTGATATGATATTATGCATTATCCATGCAGGTATTATTAATCCTGCACCGAATACCTTGATTGTGTACATATCTTATCCTACATCGACTTTGAATTTAATGCGGACTTCCATTCTCCAACCAGTATTGACATTGGCGCTACAAACAGAACATTTAAACCTTTGGAGTAGCGATACAGACTGTGGAAATGACAGTTTATACTTACAAATTTGATTTGATCCGTTGTTTAGTCAAATAAAGCTTACAGAAGAACCAGTTTTTTATGTGTCGCCTGCGAAGCATAGCGACACTTAGGGATCACTGTCCGCGGCGCCGACTCTGTCTGTCTGTCTGTCTGGGACTAGAACTTCTCAGCTGTAAGTGATAGGAACTTGATATTTCACACATGTATACCTTATGACAAGACCATTGTGCATATACCAATTTTTTACCTAGTGACCTTGACCTTGGACTTTGACTTACTTTGTGACTCATAGACAACATATCTAGCAAGTTTCATGAAAATAGATTCAATAAACACTCTTATATTATCCGGAAACCATTTTCAATTATCAGAGTCCTATGACCTTGACCTTTGGCCCTTTGACCCCAAAATCAATAGGGGTCAACTTTTTTTTTTTTTTTTTTTTTTTTTTTTGTATTTTTGCATTACATACAGTTAGGCAATACATAGACAATACATGAGACATTAACACTCATACTCCTATATTAATCTAATAGCATGGAGAATTTCCCTCACTTCTAAGAAAACATTTCAATCACTTCTTTGAAACCATTTCATTAAAGGGGTCAACTTTGACTCATGGTGAGAAAGTGTGTGAAGTTTCATTGCACTAGCACATTTCATATTTGAGTTATAGTTCGGAAACCAATTGTTGACGCCCGCCCGTCTGGCATCGAAACAAGCCCATCTAATGATTTTCTTTGAATATATGAAGTGCTAGTATTTAAAATCAGAGGTTTGTAATTTTTTCTCTAAATTGCACAAATAATTACAAAATTTATCAAAATGACGGGCAAAATACATAAATGTATATATCGAATAAAAAAGCAGTGTTGAAATATAAAGAGAAAAGCTAACGACCAAACTGTGATTCTTTTTTTCAGAAAGAGAGTCAGTACCTGATGCCAACGATCCATAAGTATATCCGCCTCTACTTTCCTTATAGACTTTGAGTATCTAGAGAGATGGGAATGGGCGGGTGTCATTAAAGGTTGTTGGCATCGAGCTCCTGTGTCAGTACGTACCGTACATTATTTGATTGAATAAAGTTATGAATTCCCTTTGTTCAATTTGATGAAATAGCTCAACTCAATGATACTCAATATTTAAAATGAAATCAGTTGGTTCTTTTCTAAGATGATAGAAATCCAAGCATTTCAAAAACGTGTGCGCCTTCAGTTTTAAAAATGTGAACATTTCAAAACCAATAATTGAATAAACCTTATTCTATATCGGGTATCTAATAAATTAAATATGATACATTGACAACAACCTATTAAAATATCCAAAATATTTATGCTCTTAGTCTAAATGCGATAAAACACGGGGTGAACATAGTCTGCGATTTCCGGATACTTATGGATCGAAAAGATTTAGTGGATTAGAATTCAGCGACATTTCCGTAGCTGTGAACGATGTAAACAAACATCCCGGTTAGTTAATTTTATTATGAAATTCTAAATTTAAACTGCATTTCCTGTTAAATTGGCATCATTTCGATATTCTTACTTCAACAGAGAATCATTTAAGCTGTGTTCTTACTATCTTTTGCGAAGAAACGAACAAAATTGATTTGTTCATTGAAGTGGTAAAACGAAAGTAGAAATCTTGTCTGGTTTAGTTTGTTACACCTGGTTTACATAATTAATTGGCGAAAATCTTTTATAAACAACTCTTCGAAATTAAATAGAAAATTAGATTCGCCTCTTAGTGATTATGTCCTTCAAATTCCAGGAATAAAGTATTTGATCATTGCAGTGTACATTGTACACAGTCGGACAGTTACACACAGCATGTTTAGAGGCAAAAGCTGTATATTTTTTGTCACATGTTGCAAGATTTTTTTTTAAATTTACATGCCAGTTTGGTAATGGTTTTAGACCAAGAAGCCTAGTCCCTGCTTGTAGACAAAAAGCTTCATCTAAATGAAATTTACATGTATCAATTCCTTGTGACAATTTTTTTATAAAGCAATATTTTATCTCTGATTCATTTTCTTATCAATGATCTTCACCATAACAAATCTAAGCCACTTCAAATGTGTTTGTCATATTACAGTATTTAAGAAGTTTGAAAGTGAGAACTTATATCTATTATAAGATTGAGTCTTATAGATTAGGCGACAGAAATTTAATTCTTAGTTTTACGGATCTGCCGACCCTAATCTTACCACAATTTGGAAAAAAAATAAAATGAAGTGATTGTACGATTTTTTCTTCCGCTCTTCCAAATGATAGGTTTTAACTTTTAATTCTCACTTAATCTTTATCGTACAAATCTTAAGAGAATGTGGCTTTGAAAACGTGATAAACAAGCTGAATTAAGATCGTGATCGTGGCAGTCAAAACATGAAATGTTGGAGTTAACTGATTTTTATTTTATTTCCTCCTTCTACCCTATATTGAAAAAATAAATTCCATAAAACTAAAAATTAAACTTATGTTGCCTTAGCAGCTAGGGCATTGCACTCTTTGCAGTATAGATTCTGTCCCTATTTTGATTGGAATTGAGGGATCCCCAAATATTCAATGTCACCCCAGCTGGTTGACATAAAAATTGTGAGATATTAAAGTCTTGTTTGACAGGCCATCAATTATCAGACATACTTGAGTAACAGTCTGCCAGGAGGTACAACAAATGCCAGGGCTCTTTAGAAATGATTAATTTGATCCAACAATTTTTTTTCGCCAAACTCCTTTTTTTCTTACATGCATTGCATAACATGAAAATATACCATGTAAAGATGAGTATTTAAAAAAAAAAATTCAATAGCCTTTGTTCAAGTACATTAATTAAGATAATATTGAAAATATTCATACCCGGTATTGCTACAATGTACTTGTATAGTTACAAGGTACATGTGTCCATTGTTACATGTATATAACCTTGTAAGTTAGTACATACATATAAAACACAAGTATGTCCTTTGTCCATATGAAGTGTTGAAAGTTCATGCAGTAGACAAGTAAATGATCATGTAAAAATGTTAAATTTTTGTTATAAAAAATATATATATATATATATGTGTGTTTGTAAGTATTATATATAGGTATGGTAAGCAAAGAAAGTGTATGAATGTTCTATATGGAAAGGCTAACATTATTGACCTTTCATTCTAATAATATACTGTCATATTTCAAAAGCAAATCATATTTTTCTTCTCATTATATCCCCCGCAAACAAAGTTTGGAGGTATATAGGAAACACCCTGTCCGTCTGTCTGTCCATCTGTCCGTCCGTCTGTCTGTCCGTCCATCCATCCGGTTAAGAAGTTCTTAAAGCTCATACATGTAACTCTTTAAGTATAAGTGGTAGGGCTTTCATATTTCATTAATACATTCACCATAATAAGTACTACATTTTGATACCAAGACATATTACCTAGTGACCTTGATCTTGAACTTTGACCTTATAGTTATATTTCGGTTAAGAAGTTCTTTAAGTATATATCTTTTCACATATAAGTGATAGTGCTTTAATATTTCATTCATTGATTCACCATAACAAGTACTTCATTTTGATACCAAGACATTTGACCTAGTGACCTTGACTTTGACCTTTGACCTTTGACCTTGTGGTAGTACTTTGGTTAAGAAGTTCTTAAAATGAATATCTCTTCAAGTATAAGTGATTGGGCTTTCATATTTTATTCAGTCATTCACTATAACAGCTGCTACATTTTGATACCAGGATATTTGACACAGCGACCTGGACTTTGAAATTTTACCTTATTGTAATATTTTGGTTGAGACGTTCTTAAAGTGATTATCTCCTCAAGTATACATGTAAGTGATAAGGCTTTAATATTTCATACAGACATTCATCATATTAACAAGTTTTACTCCAAGACATTTGACCTTGTGATGTTGAACTTGACCTTGACATTTGACCTACTTTTAAACGAAACGGGATAGGGCTTTGATATTTCACATATATATTCCTCATGACGAAAGCTTTCATTTGATACCATGACTTTTGACCTAGTGACCTTGACCTTTGACCTACGTTTCAATTATAAGGGATAGGTGCATATGGATTCCTCAAGATGAGAGCTTTTATTTGATATCATGACTTTTGAAATAGTGACCTTGACCTTTGACCTACTTTTAAACTATTAGGGATATGGATATTGATATTGATATTTCACATATAGATTCCTTATGACCAGAGCTTTCTTTGTTATGTAAAACTTCATGTAAAATCATGTTTTTCTTAAGATATCTGAAATTTCCAATTTGAGAGGAAAAAAGATATCTGAAATTTGATGAAAGCTTTCATTTGATATGATGACTATTGACTTTCTGACCTAGTGACCTTGATCTTGACTTTTAAGCTACTTTTAGACTATAAGGGATAAGGCTTTGGTATTTCACATATATATTCCTTATGTCAAAAGCTTTCATTTGATACCATGGCTTTTGACCTCGTGACCTGACCTTGACCTTTGACCTACTTTTAAATTATAAGGGATAGGGCTTTGATATTTCACATATAGATTCCTCATGATGAGAGCTTTTATTTGATATCATGACTTTTGAAATAGTGACCTTGACCTTTGACCTACTTTTAAACTATTAGGGATATTGCTTTGATATTTCACATAATGACATATAGATTCCTTATTACCAGAGCTTTCTTTGTTATGTCATAAATGAATTCATTCAGAGAAAAACGTCCTGCGGGGGTATAATTCGTCCACTTTAGGGCAGTTCTAGTTATTGGCTAGAAATTCCTTTTCATAATTATGAAACAAGTAAAACTTCATGTAAAATCATGGTTTCTGAAGATATCTGAAATTTCCAATTTGAGAGGAAAAAAGATATCTGAAATTTCCAATTTGAGAGTAAAAAGCCTATGTTCCCAAGATAAAATGACTTTGGTACATTTTGCATGTACAAAAATGTATTTCACACATAGATTCCTCATGATGAAAGCTTTCATTTGATATGATGACTATTGACTTTCTGACCTAGTGACCTTGATCTTGACTTTTAAGCTACTTTTAGACTATAAGGGATAGGGCTTTGATATTTCACATATATATTCCTTATGACAAAAGCTTTCATTTGATACCATGACTTTTGACCTAGTGACCTGACCTTGACCTTTGACCTACTTTTAAATTATAAGGGATAGGGCTTTGATATTTCACATATAGATTCCTCATGATGAGAGCTTTTATTTGATATCATGACTTTTTAGATAGTGACCTTGACCTTTGACCTACTTTTAAATTAAAATGACTTTGGTACATTTAGTTATTTAACCAAAGTGTACTTTGGGCTAACCTTTGAATAAATCAGTTTTATACACATTCATTAACTACTTGTAGTACATAAAGATTTTATAATTTACGAGTCCCTATTCCAAATCACCAACACAATTCATCTGTGTAAAGTTCATGGTAACAAATGCAAGCTTGTGTCTCTATGAATACACATATGAAATATGAGCCTCATATTTTAAAAGATGAAAGACTTATTACTGTATGTGTTGATACATAATGTAATTTAACTTCAAAGCTAAGTTCAAGACAAAATGAAAATTATTTTTTTGGCAAAATGAAAAGCCTAGTCGCCTGTATAGAGTATCAAAGTTTTTAGCTCCTCTGGAGAAGTTGAGTGAGCTTATGCTATTCCCCTGTGCACCCGTGTCCGGTTAAGAAGTTTGGGGTAGGTTAGTATTTGGCAAAGTACTGATGCTACAGTAACCAAACTTGCACAAGTTATTCATCTTTGGATGCTAAGGTGAACCCATGCATGGGATGCTGCATCTGACCTACATTTTCCGCTTGAGTGACTTGGTTAAGAAGTTTAGGGTAGCTCAGTGTGACTTGGTTAAGAAGTTTTGGGTAGCTCAGTATCTGAAAAAGTACTGATGCTACAGTAACCAAACTTGCACAAGTGATTCATCTTGGGATGCTGAGATGGACCCATGCATCAGATGCAGCATCTGACCTACTTTTTCCACTTGAGCGATTTTGCCTTTAAAAGCCAATATTGAGCAAAGTGTAATTGCTACATGTACCAAACTTGCATATTGGATGTATCTTTGATCAAACTTTCATATAATGACCTTAACCTACTTTTTCCGCTTGAGAGATTTTGCCTTTAAAGCCAATATTGAGCAAAGTATAAGTGGTACATGTAACAAAAAATTGCCAGCCCCCCCCCCCCCCCCCCCCCCCCCAGGGTCGAATGGTCGTCCCCTTAGATATGTCACATATTAATTGCTGGTGACAAGTCCTTTCATTTGTCACCATTACCTTTGACCCTATGGCCTTTACACTTGATATTTGAGTGCGACTTGCATTTAGGAAAACTGGCGTTCGTTCAGAAATGTTATATCTCATTCAAGGCAGATTTTCATTCAGAACAAGGCTGGCAATTTTTGTCGAGTCTAAAAGTAGGCCTGTAGTTGATGTGTACTATAGGCATTCCTATAAGACTTGAAGCTTATCATATTTGTTAAAATAAATATGAATTTTTGTTTTTATACTTGCACTAGTAATACTGTGTAAATGTCTAAATAACACGTGATTTAGAATTTTGTGGAAGGGTGAGCGGAGTGATCCCGATTTTTTTTGTGTAAGGCGAGCGTAGCGAGCCTAGAATTTTGGTCCTGTTGCTAGTGAAGCAAGCTGAAATTTGTTTCAGTGAATGGCGAGCGAAACGAGCCGAAAATTTTGGATTTTGAACACATATGTGGGCCAGAATTATTATTTCTGCAACAAAGAGTGTCAGATTATTTATTTTCAATATTTTCTGGGTCAGAATATTTCTTTCCAAAAACTGCCAACCCCCTCCCCCTCCCTCAGGATTAAATGGTCGACCCCTAAGCTGCATCTCGTATGGTTAAAAAGTTATGTCCAAGGTAAAATTTTCGAACAAACGAACAAGCAGACTTGCAAACAGACAGACAACAAAAACAATATCACCCCCGATCTTCAATATTGGGTATAACAAATAAGACTTACATGTCCATGATCTATCCACAGGCGTATGGTTGTAACACCCTCTTCTATAAATCCAACATATCCTTCAAAACTCAAGGAAAAGGAAAAAAAAAGTTTTGAAAACAAATTATAGCGTTTGCATTACGATACATTACGTTCATAGATTATAAAGCATCTATGCTAAAATCAATTTTTGATTTACAGTAGATTATCATTATTTTACAGTATTTTAGATGCCTCACTCATGAACACCAATGGCGCAAGAAGAAGAGCCCATGGAAGTTGACCTTCCATGTGCAGCCAATGTTACCAAGGACGAAGACGGAAATTGTGTGATATGCTTAGACGAGAAAACGAACGCAAAAACTTTACACAAATGTTCTCATTCTTTTTGTTCTGACTGTATAGAGCAGCAATTCAAATATAAGCCACAATGCCCAGTGTGTTTCACTGCCTATGGCAAAATGACGGGGAATCAACCAGACGGACAGATGAGTTTGAAGAGAGACTCAAGACACCATCTCCCTGGCTATCAAGAGTTTGGCATCATACGTGTGTCTTATATTTTCCCAGATGGGATTCAAAAGGTAAAACATTAATCTGGGATTCAAACTGTAAAACATTAATCTAAGAATTTGATTTTTCGGAATGAAGTAAATGTGTACTCGGGCATGAGCTAATGCGAATTCTTTGTAAGAGGAGGGAGGGTGCTGGAGCAAAGCCAAGGAGGAGTTCGGACAAGTCATATACATGTATATGATATGCAGTGTACATTGTAAATTTAAGCTGAATTTGCAAAATGAAATATTGTAATTTTCCAAAAAAGAGGGATCATGCTTCGGCTACCCTTATCTTTGGAGCAGTATTGTCCAACATGTATCAATTTGGCTAAAGTACATAACGCACTGTAGACCTGACGCATCTTTAAAAAAAAATGTTTGAAACTCGAATTCTCATTTGTATAAGTAGATGCATAATATGCCTAAAATTCTCAATAACAAATATTGTTCTTGTCAACTCTTGCAGGACATCCATCCAAACCCCGGTCAAAAATACTACGGAACCAGTCGGATAGGGTACCTCCCTGACAACCTGGAGGGGGTCAAAGTTGCCAAATTACTCTGGGTCGCGTTCGACAGGAAACTTGTTTTCACGGTTGGTCGGTCACGCACGACTGGACAAGATAATGTGGTCACGTGGAATGATATACACCACAAAACATCCATTGATGGTGGACCTCACAAGTAAGATAGAAATTAGTATCGTTAAAAGAATTCCAAAATTGGTTTTTTTTTAGAATTTTTTGTTGCAGTTGTGACGTCATTATGTAAAGCGCCACAATTTAGCTTTATCCTTTTTTCTTTTTCAAAACTACCAGGAAACTTTAACTCGATCTTGGTGCATTCGGTTGAGTTTTGAACAAATCTTTGGGTATCCAAAATGTGAATGAGACTGCAGTATCCGTTATGTTTATGTCCCTATTTTAATTTTTGTCTGTAAATGTGCCTTTTCTTAGTCTTCATAAACCCTAAACTGCTAAAGACGGTATTGCCAGATTGTGATATATACTTTATTTTTCTAAGGTATTGTCATTTTTAAGGAATCCATGAGTGAAATATTAAAGCCGTACCTCTGGTAGTTCAAGAAATGTAGCCAAAGAATACAGTCTCAAATGAAGGTCTTGTCATTGGGAATCTTCATGTGAAATAAAGAAGCCAATACCGCGTATGGCTCAAGGGATATATATTCAAGTTTAAAGTTTTTGAAATATACATATATACTTAATTTCAAAGTCACTAGGTCAATAGTCAAGGTTTCTTTAAAAGGTCTTGTCTTTAATTATTTACAAGTGAAATAAGAAGGCTGTTCTCATTGCGGTTCAAAGGATATATCTAAGGTTAATGTTTTTTTGAAAGTAGGCCAAACTTCAAGGTCACTAAGTCAAAAGTCAAAGTCTCAAATGAAAGCCTATATGTTTTGTCACAAAGAATTTGTACACTAAATATAAAATCCCGATCCTTTGTGGTTTAAAAGATATGGCCAATGTTAATGTTTTTGAAAAGTAGGTCGAACTTCAATGTCAAGGTCAATAGTGAAGGTATCAAACGAATGGGCTGATCATGGTCCATCAACATGTAAAGTTACTCGTCAATTCTCCTCATAATTTTCTCCCTATTAGCTAAAACCCAACTTCTGAATTTTTTTTATCCCAAGGTCAACCAAAATGTGCACAGTTTGTAGCTGCGTTTGATTCGTCTCATTATGGTCCATCACCATGTAAAGTTGCAAGTTGCTGTTCCAAACTGTTGTCAAAACTTATACGCAACAGTTTAACTGAAATCATGACGGACTCCAAGACTGACGGACAGACGGACCGTTTCATAAACCTGATTTTGCTTTGCAATCCGGACAAAAAAGTATATACATGTACCTTGACCCTGACAAGTGAGTCTGTCTGTCTGTCTGTCTGTCTCTCTCTCTTGCACTGTCGGCGTTGTATTTCGCATTTTTTGGATCAAAACGCAAATCTCTACTTGCGAATTACATGTATATACGTGTAAGAATCACTTGACTTTTTAAAAGATATTGTACATGTATTGTGATACTTCATAAGGCATAGCCATGAGGATGCAGTTTATTTTCTTCGTTTCGATCCAGCCTTATACTTAATACATGTAGGTGTAAACGATCTCGCTGAAGGTCATCCCTTAACCATGAATTTCCTTCCTTGTGTATATTTCCAAGTACTGATCGGGATCAAGGAAGATGGTTACCATTTAGATCATTTTGTACTCTTAAGAGAAGGTGACTTTCCATTAGTGAAAACACTGAATGACGCACATGCGCCTTGATCATTAGAACAGAGCATGGAATCTTGAATCCCTGTTTGATTGGTCACTTATCAATTGTTTTTCTCTATATAAAAAAAAGTCTATTTTGAGACACTGACGCCCTTGAACAGCAAAGAAGGTTTGTTGAACTACATGGTCAAATTCAAGTGCTAGTGCTAGGTCAACTGTACCAATGAAAAGGTTACATGAGGCTTAAAATCAAAATCCTATCACTTTCCAATCAAAGTTATAATGCCCATTGTTTAAGTTTTCAAAAAGTAGGCTTTACTTCTAGGTATGGTCACGAGATCAAAAGATTTGGCATCATTTATGCATATAAAGGTACTGCATGCGAAATTTGAAGGTCGTACATCTTTAATACCAGTCAAAGTTAGTTAAATGATAGCGCTTTTTATATATATCACAATGACAGATATTTTAAAAGAGCATTTGGGTGAAACGCAATGGTCAAGGTCACGAGAACAATAATATTTTGGTACCAATGAAAAGATGTTTTCAAAAGGAATAGATATTTGAAAAATTAATGCCTTTAGTATCATTTACTAATGAAAAGTTTAAAATGTTTTCGATCATGTTTCGATTTAGCTCCTTGTGCATATCCTCCAACGATTTTTGGCCATATTTTTCACTTAAATACGCTTCTGAATACACCCTAAACAAAATTTGGAGCCGCTCATTTTTGCCAGAGGAAATTAACAGTCTATATTGTAGATGGCGCTAGGAAATTATTCAACCTGTTTGACATCAAGTACAACTGACGAGGATTTAATATCCAAAACACGCGTAGGTGTCTGGTACTATAGAACATATATTTCAATAATGACAATTTTCCATTTGAAAAAAAAGGTCAAATTCAAGGTAATTGGGCCACGAGGTTAAAAAAAAATAATGGTACCAAATAGCAAAGTCTTGTTACGGTGAACATGTACATGTACATGTATGTGGAGTATGCACTTTCACTGGAACCGACGAAAGTCAAGAGATTTTTTCAATAGACAAATAGAGAGACGGACGAGTGGACCAAATATCGGATCCCCCCAATCTTTGATGGGGAGGGGGAATACAATTTCTTCCTGACAATACCTTTCAGCGGTTACATTCTTTGCGTTTATTCATCTGTCCTGACAAATTTGTAATGCTGTGTGAAGTATACGATTATTATAATTTGTTTCAGTTTTGGTTACCCCGACCCCACCTACCTTAGCCGTGTACTAGAGGAGTTGGCTGCTAAAGGCGTGACAGATCAAGACCTTGGGGAGGTCAATGAGAGCGTCATCAGATAACGCACTTAATTCTATAGCTGACCTGTGCAAGCTCAATTGTAAAAAAAAATGTAACTTTTAACTTTCAAGGACATAATTTCTTGTATTTGTATATTTTCGGAAGTTTTTACTCCTCGTTTTTTATACAGTCACAACTTTCTTATAGTACGTTAAAGAAAAAAAAAACCATAATTGACGAGATTATCGATGTCATGTTATCGATTTTATCTACGAAACACATAAAATATTCTACATTTTGTCAACATATATTCAGTACTCTACATTCTGTCATCAGCCATTCAGGGAAAATCTTTTAAGTGAAATATTCGAGATTAATGAAAAATATTTATTGTTTATGAATAGGCCATGTTACATGTTTTAAAAGTATTTATAATCAATGACAGTTTTTGAACTATCATGAATAATATGTAATTTATGCATCGATGTGATTGACAATTATCTGTGATAAACTTAAGTGTAGAATTTTTAATTACTAGGTAATTATGCTGTCAGCTTGTGTGAAAATTAGAGTGGATATTTTGAAGCGTGTCATTCTGTGTAAGCTTGTTTAATAAAAATATATGTATACATATATTTACACGAATTTGCAATTGATAGATGTATGCATGTTAAACACATTATTTGTCGATCTCTGAAAGTATGTACCCAACTGAAAGAGAAGAATGCCAATATGTTTTGGGTGACGTAAATTTCAAGATGGATTTACTCTCGAAAGTTTCGTATTCGGAAACTAAGTGTCGCAGGAAAAATTCTCCAAGATATATTTACCGGAAGTACGGACTCACATCGTGTAAATCACCGAGAAAAGGATGCGTGAGAAAGGGGATTTTTCCGAAGACATCGACACCATGTGATGACGTCAGTTCACCAGCAAACCGGAAACTCGTTCGCGGTCTTGCGAAGAAGATAAATTCACTACATTCGAAATCTGGAAATACACCAAGAAGAAGTCTTTCGGACAAACAGACACCGTCAAAACATTTGCAGATGTTGGACTTAAAACTTGCTAAGATGAAGAAGAAATGCAAGAAGCTACGCGAAAAGGATGTACAAATGAAGAAAAGATACGAATTATTGAAACAAAAAGCTGAACAGGCGCTCGACACGGACGTAGAACCGGGATTTTCATCGTTTTCAAGAGCGACAGTCGCCGATGAAAGACCGAAATTTGTTCACTTCGAAGATGGAAATGGACCAGTCGAGTTTTCGGTCATGCTGGATTCTTTTAGCGTCAAGAGGAACAATTTATACATCCGCGCTGATGTATGCAATGTATATTATACCGATTCGGCCAAGCCCAGCGGTGTCGGCGATTCTCCTTTGAAAACTATCCTGAAGGACGGTAGAAAATGCACGTTTTGCTGATGTAATGAAATTTTGTATTCGTGAAATTTTAGAGGACTGAATGACTGTGCTGAAAAAAAAAGGTGGTTGTACTTGACAGAAGTTCGTATCTTATAATTTAATGTATTTTGTTTATCTATTTTAATGTCTAAGTCAATGAAAGAAAAATACAGGAAAGAGATGCTTGTTTGATTTTCTATTCAGAAACTTAAAAATTATGATTCAGAAACGATTTCTTGTACATAAAAGATGGGCATGTCAAAGGAGGATCCCTTTACATATATATCAAAGATCAACTTCATTAAAACAACGATTCTGCGGCCATTTCCGGATAAACTTGAGGATTTGTCGTAACTTTCAATTCATCATATCTCAGTCAAAAAATCACAATATTCAAACAGTTTTGATTTTCTTTCTCAAACTACTGAAATATCCAAAATGTGGCATAAGATTAAAATACTGAGTATCGATTTTTAGAAATATATATACTTGAAAGTAACGACAAATTCTCAAATTTATCGTTAGTATTTTTGTGAAAATAATTGCTGATTGGTTAAACATTATTTTGATATAGTGTGACATTACCAAGGACAACATAATTTTAAAAAGTTTGGAAGTAAGGCTCTGTGACGAACGGATTGAAGAAAAAAGCTCTTAGCGAGGTCAATTTTGAGAATTGGAACTACTTTTAAGCTTTTGGGTAGATCCAGACATCATTCCAAAAGCCTGACCCAGAGAGAAAAGTGACTGTGATAAATTTGATCAAGATGTTTCTTCATTTTTACAGAAGGCAGCCTTGGATTTCATTATCGTACATTGTTTATATATGTAAGACACATGGGTTACATGGTTAACTTGATTTGGGCATGGCCTCTGTAAAAGGTAGTCCTTTTACACCATTGGGGACGAAATATTAGTTGTGACAAGTTTGTTTGAGTACATGTATTTGGGTACAGATTATGTTTTTGTACATGTATTTGTTTTTGTGAACAGCATAGAAGACGAAGACATCAAATCTTCAACAGATGTTCCCTATACAAGAGGATGGATTGTTGATTTTAAAGGTCAAGGTGAACTTGGACATTAAAAAGGGGTAGGGGCAAAAGTGACCGTTTTTGGCCCCAATCAGAAGTTTTTAAAAAGTTATATTTTCTTATTCAGTATGCTTCTTCTAAACAAAAAATGACAAATTTTGTGTGATTTTTTGAAAACTGTGCCTTTTAGGGCAAAATGATTGAATGTTTAGTACTATGTCTTCACATTAGAAATTCTGATTTTTGGCCAGGGACATACATACCTACAGTTGTAAGCCCTAGAGCAAGGGAGTGTAACAGGTTCATACTCATATGGGACATTCCTTTTTATATTCTGAATGTACATGGAAAGTATAAGTTTGTTACATGCGCATGCTCTATATATAATATAAACTATTATGTTAAAATCTGGTTGTTATCATTTTACTACTAATTTCTATAGTAGTAGGCAATTTTGGAGGGAAATAAGACTCATATTAGTTGATTATATCTATCTGCGATTCAGTTTCAATAAACAACAATATATCTATTCTTATCTGAAAGATAAAAAATAGACTAAAGTATGAAAACGATTTTTGAAAATAGCAAAAAGTTGGGCCAAAAACGGCAGATTTTGCCCCTACCCCTTTGTGAGTTTTGTGGAACGCAAAGCAAGTACTGTAGGATCATCAATTTTTCAAAACATATTGGTTGTCGAATGTCAAGGTCTCTGTTGACTGAGGACTCAAATGATTGTGAGCATTATGGAAGGCAAAATGAATTATAATTGTAGAATCATAATTTTTTCCAAGAATGTTTCCTATAGGAAAGAGGATTTAAAAATCATATTGATTGCCAGGTATTGAAGGTCAAGGTCACTGTTAAATTAGGCTTGTGAATGTCTTAGAAGACAATAACTATTGTAGGACCATCGGTCGTTCCACAAATGCTCCCCATATAAGGAATATATACAGGCATTTTGGGAGTTCCGGGTCGCACAAAACTGTTCGCAATTTTGAAATGAGAACTAATTTTCGTAATTAGTGATTATTGTCCCCCGCTTTCGCGAAAGCGCGGGGACATTAAAACCGGTCCGTCCGTCCGTCTGTCCGTCAGTCACAAAAACTTTAACCTTGTGCATAACTTTTGAATGGTAAGTGATAGGGCTTTGATATTTCAAATGTGTATTCCTTGTGACAAGACCTTTCCATGGATACCAAAATTTTTGACCTTGTGACCTTGACCTTTGACTTTGACCAACTTATTAAAAACTTTAACCTTGACCATAACTTTTGAATGGAAAGTGATAAGGCTTTGATATTTCACATGTGTATTCCTTGTGACAAGACCTTTCCATGGATACAAACATTCTGACCTTGCGACCTTGACCTTTGAGTTCGACCTACTTTTCAAAAAACTTTAAACTTGTCCATAACTTTGTTATGGAAAATGATAGGGCTTTCACATTACACATGTGTATTCCTTGTGATGAGACCTTTCTGTTGGTAACAACATTCTGACCTTGTGACCTCGTCCATGGAGGTTGACCCACATTTAAAAACTTCAACCTCGACCATAAGTTTTTGATTGTAATTTAGATGATAGGTCTTAATATTTCACATGTGCATACCTTTTCATAAGCCCTGTCACTTGGTAACAAAACAAAAGTTTGGACCTTTTGAACTTTTCTTGGAGTAAATCTTTCATATTTAGAATGTTGATAATATATGAGATATATTATTAAAACTTAAGAATGGGGGGATGTCTGTAAGCATTTCTTTTAAGACAAACACCCCAAAGCGGGGGACCACAATTCCTTGAATTTGATTTTTTTTATTACTCAATATTAATAGGTTTCTTACTAGAAATCTACCAAATGTTATTTTCCATCTTAAATAAGTGAAAATTTAGGTTTGATACGGAATACACAAGCCGACCCGGAACTCACAAAAATGAGTCAAAGGTCAAGGTCACTTTTTGCAGGCTTAAAATGTTGGGAACATAATGGAAAGCATCATGTTTCCCATAGGGAAAAGATGAACACTTGGTTTTCAAAGTCAAGGGTCAAAGGTCAATCAAGATACAAAGTATGACCATGCGAGTTTGATTTTATATGCTCTTCGACTTATGATTCCTGGATTTTGGATTGTAAATGTGTTTTATCTATATGTTGCTATTTAAAATTCTAAAGCACACCATACAACAAAGCGTCG
The DNA here is from genome assembly GCA_028142955.1 of Pinctada fucata. NCBI lineage: Eukaryota > Metazoa > Mollusca > Bivalvia > Pterioida > Pteriidae > Pinctada > Pinctada fucata. The sequence goes on from AP027105.1 coordinate 29,800,842, forward strand.
CAAATTGACTTGCATGTCATACAAGTACTAATTATTTAATTGTAAAGTACACTAGATACTTGTGATGTGATGCTTTTTAAGTCACGATGAGGATGTGAAATAGGATATGATAATCATTCAATCCTTCCTTTTTCTCTCTAATGTTTAATCAATGGCAGCCAAACAGAATTGCAAGAAAGGATATAAATATTGTAAAGTACAAGGCATCATTTACGGAGTAACACCATAGATGCACATTGTCTATTCCTGGGATATGTTTCCAGTTTTAAAGTAAAACTATATAATGACCATTGTTAAGTACATGTACCGAGCAACACCGCAAAGGGACATCGTACTAAAGAATCACATTGTCGGTCCCCGCGATATGTAACTATGACAATATTTGCCTACATAGAATCGAGCACTCCCTTTGATTCCCTATCTTTTAGTCTAGATCACCTGAATTTAGAGCTCAAGTGAGTTATTGTCATAATTTCGATACGTCCAAACTCCTCGATCATCTATGATATAAGCAAGAGACATAACCACGGTGGGCAATCTCGCTACTCAGAACAATAGTTTTTTTTTCTATAATGTCGTGTAATATAGATCATTTATAAGAAAAAGGGGAATGTGGTGTACATAGTGTAAGAAGCTGCATGTATGAGTTGTATCCAAAATAAGGACCTTGTCAATATTAGCTTTTAATATCGCATAAAGCGATCGGCGTTCTACTTTCACTTTCAATCACGTCGATCGTTTTTTCAGCTTTATAAAAATATATTCTCTTATTTTGGATGAAAGTCATAGCTAAGGCATCCTTACGCTACATCACATTCCCCTTTTTGTGATAAATAATCTTTATTACACGAAATTATAGAAAAACAAGAGCCCCAGGGGGCACAACGCTCACCTGATACCATGCACACTCTTAACCTAACATTGCATGATGATAGTGTCAATGAGAATTTGAACCCACAAATCCCTTCTGTTGTTCTGGATAAGATGTCCAATATGTATGAAAATAACCCCCTTCCTTTTTTCACATAAGAAAAAAGAATCATGAAAAATCATGAAAATAAAATTTTCAACCAAAATCAATATGAAACCTACGGAAGCCCATTGGCTTCACAGAAAAATTTTTTATTGCGTATTATACGCAATAACATTGCGTATATTTGCAATAGTATTGCGTATATTCGCAAAAGTATTGCTTATTTTCAATACTATTGCGTATATACACAATACTATTGCGTATATACGCAATAATATTGCGAATACACACAATAGTATTGCGAATATACGCAATAGTATTGCGGATATACGCAAAAGTATTGCGAAAATACGCAATAGTATTGTGTTGTGTATATACGCAATAAATTTTTTTTTATGTGAAGCCAATGGGCTTCCGTAGAAACCACTGAATGCCTTAAATATGACAAATATGCAGTAATTGAGGACATAAAAACCACATCTTTTTCGAGTTATTCAAAGAAACAGTTAAAAATGAGCATTTCTCACAAAGTCCAAAAAGACATAAAAACGCGTCAAAAATTTGACTTCGAACAGGAACCAAAAACAACAGCACTTGTTAAGACAGCATTCTTGATCATCCAAATGCTTTCGGTTTTTCGATATGTGCTTAGGTTCTGAAGAAGAAGTTTGTCAAAGGAGGGTTACCACCCCTGACCTACTTTTGCCTTTGGTGGTATTTCGGGTATTTAACCCTCGTCGGTGATCCTCACTTATACCAAGTTTCATCAAATCCTTCCAGTTAATCAGGAGAAGCTGAAAATTTATAAAATAACCACCTCTCCTTTCCGTTTTCAGCAGTAAAAAAAAAATAAAAAAAAAAAATACACAAAATCAATATCAATGCATTGAACAAATAAATAATACGGAAGTGTTCCTACTCTATACCTTTCATGAAGAAAATTCCAAACCAATTTTTCTGCACCAGGTACGTGTTTCGATTATCATGCCCAAGTCTGGACCCATTGTAGAGAATTACGTCACAATTGTATGACGTCATGCTCTAAACTGAAATGACAAAGAAATGAAGAACTATCTCCCAAATTAGTCTTAAATTTGACTTAACGAAAATTATTTGAATAATTTTTCATAAAGGTATTCGTTGCACACTTTTATTCAGGATTCTTGTGCATGTTCATTGACATTTTATTGCGCAATAGTTACGGTCTCGTGTAAACGCAAAAAAGCTTATTGCGAAACAAATTAATTGCGCATTAAAGTTATTGCGAAATAAATTTCTTGCGCAACCGTGTGAACGAGGCATAAGAATAAAGACGTCAAATAATTATATTCGTAAGTATAATAATCTATTTCTCTTGTCATGATGATGCGCATGCGTCAGATTTATTGCGCAACAGTTTCGCTTACACGGCAGAATTTGTTGCGCAATAAAGTTATTGCGAAACAAACCGAAAATTTTTTGCGCAACAAATTTACGTTTATTTCGCAATAAACTCTCCGTGTAAACGAGGCATTAAATTCTCATCAGTGATGCTTCCAATAAAGAAACAGTACTAAAATGAGCATTATTCTTACAAAGTTACCCCGAATTTCTGATAACCTATCAATATGAATGTAGATTGTCTAGATAAAATAGGTTTTCTTATACATGCAGCGGTATAAGAGAATATTTTTGAAGAGAAGTACCGTTTGGTCACTTTTGATCACACCCTGGATCCAACCTGAACGAATCTGAATCCCTAATACAATTTCGATAGGGGACATTGAGTACATCCTGTATTACACCAAGTTCAGGCACAGATACTTGAGTCAGAGAAATTAGTCTTTGTATCTTTTTATTAATCAATCACTCCTCTCTCTCTCAGGCTTTACAAACATAACGAAAGGAGTATGTGATTGAAAAAAAAGATATACGCAGCTACGTTAAGACACTCCTCAGAAATGACGTCTTCAAATATGGCGCGAAATGACGTCAACCTCAGATTTTGACGTCATCAACACGGAGTCTATTGTCGTTTGCAAATTTTGATACTCTTTATTGTCATTTATCATCGAGTTTAATCTTTATACATGGTTGATTTTTTTGCTGAATATGTTATATCTTTTATCTATAGTAAAAATACTTGAATGGCATAACGTACTAGTACAAATATTTGATGAAAATGCTTGCCTAGCAACCACGTGCGGATGTTACTCAAAGTCTTAGAAAAGCTTGAAGGCTTTATGGATTCTTTTTTAAAATATAGATGATTCGTTTTTTAAACTGACGTTAAACTAACTGAGGACACAGCCTTTCAATCTAAACAAAGAGAAAGCAAGGAGATAATAATGATAAGATCATAATAAATTCTCTATAAAGGCCAAATTTAAAGAGGGGAAGGAAAATACTACCGCCGACAAATTAAAAAAAGGCCAAAAAGATATTAAAATGCGGTGATGTTGGGTTAATCTTGAAGTTACTAAGTAAGGTCGCGTGCGTAACATTCAGATTGGACTTTGTCAATTATGAATAATTGAACGACATGCATTTTTTCTTCGTGGTATTCTTTTAAATTTTAATTAGAATTTAAAAAAATAATAATAATAATGATGTAGAATTTTCACGTCTCCCTGTTTTTTTTTTTCTCTCTCTCTCTTAGACCACGTAAATTGAATATCACAAGCTAAAATAAAAATTACAATTTATATGTTAGTAACGAAATGTTACAGAATTATCAATTAAATCTTCTCTTTCCTAATATCACATATTTTATCTGTACTGTACAAAGGTCTTTTAATAAGTATACAAGCATATACGATATACGGAAACAATGCCTATAGTCAGCAATTAAAAAAAGCAAGAACTTCCTAAAAATCTTGAAAAATAAAATGTACCAACGGCGAGGATCGAACTCGCGATCACGGAATCTGCAGTCCTGCGTCATCACCATTACGCCACCGCACCGTTGCGATCGAGGGATGAAATTGTAGTCTAAGAATAGATTTCACTGATTGCCAAAGATTTAATTTTTTCACTTTTTTGATTAAAATACGATGAAATTTTCCTCAATTAAACAACATAGTATTTATTTCATCTTCTCAGGTAAATATTTGTGTTTAAAGGCCACAAAAATTTGATAACGTAATCGGCGAAGTCGACCGTGATTGTTATAAACTACGAGTTGCTTCCCTTCGCTAGTCACATATATACGTTTAAAAAATATATCGTCGTAGGGCGATGGTATAAAATTGCATGGCGCAGGCTGAAATTACAATGCTATGTGTTGGGGTCGAGTTAAACTAGTCCGATAGATGGTTGTCCTCCATGATCTAAGTAGGCACTTTGTCGATTCTGGCTATGACTATTTAAAATGTATGATAATACTGGGAGTTTAGTGCTGTTCTAGTCATTTTTTAGATAAAAATCGTCTTTTATTCCAAAAATATAGAAAAGAAGAAAAGTGCGCACTTGAACTCATAAATGGCAATGCCTACAAGGTATTTTGGTAGTAAGCATAGGACTGTTATTGCAGGAATGGCGTTGCGCCAGCTCGTTTTATACAATATATTGTTTGCATGTTATAAATAGTTGTCACGTGACTTGTGATGTGGCACATGACATCACTATTGGCTGAATATGTAGTTAAACACTGATACCAAATACATAAAGAAATTTTATTGGAGGATGTCCTTTTTTTCATTATTGAAAATGTCTTTTAAAATGTCACGAATATTGCAAACGTAAAAACGAGGAGTGCCTTAACGTAGCTGCGTAAAGACGAATTTTTCTGTATATTCCAGAGAAGTCGGAAATGCTAAAAAGATACAGACGGATGGATTGCTTTTACAATATTTCATATGAGCTTCGCTCAGGTGAGCTAAAATAGTATGCACGCACTTTAATAATAGTAATTAAAGTCCTGATATCTTTATCATATAAATGATACCATGGCAGTACCAATGCCGTGAGATACAGAACCAGGAAATTTATCTGTTAGTTTGTATCATGCTGTAAATGTATCAAAATATATGTACCAGGAATTATTGACGAAAATTCAAAAGTTACCAAGAACTACTTGGCGCATGTTTTCCAAATTATAGATCAAGTTATGAAAATCAGTCCTCTGTAATTAGTACAGTTTGAAAATATTGTTTTAGAAAAATTGACATGAAATTATGTGAACGGAAACTTCCTGAAATATGATACATTGTATGATAATCAGGTTAAGTAATAAATTATAAATGCGATGCAAAGTGGCTCGAATCGAAATAAATATATAAAAACAGTGTAATTCTTTACATCAAACTAAAACCGAGCCTTGTAGTACGGTGACCAAGGGTATGAAAAATTCATTTTAATTGACATTCAAGGTACATGGCTAATAAATACATGTGATAAAAGTTTAAAGCATTGTCTTTCATATATAAGGTGTCGTAAGAATTGAAATAGGTGCGAAAGTGGTGTTTTGGGCGGAAACGTGATTTTTGTGAAGGAAAATCACTGGAAACGGGAAAATGTCTACAAAATTTAGAAGATTAGAACATATGAAAATGTAGAGTTTTAAATGCTTTTTCTAATTGTGTATAAATCAATATTCTGTTCTAAGCAGATATGTGTGTTTTTGGCCATTAAATTTGTTTTTTTACGAAAATTTGATAAAATGTGAAGTTAGTTTCAAATGTAGTTGTCTCCCGATATCATTAAGCAGCCCCTAAATGATAATTCTATGATTTACAAAATAAACATAAGGTATGCACTTTCTGTTAATACAATTTTTTGTTTTAGATTTCTTTGCGAAATATGCCAAATTTGAAACTTTTTATTCAAACCAGCTTTTTGAAATCGGTGATTCTTTCATACATCGCAAGCTCTTCAATAGTGAGTTGTGCTTGAATGTATTTTCCAGTCCTCATAAATGTCTTTGATTTTAGTATTTTGTCAATATATAACATAAATATATTTATGTTTGTACATTTCACTTTTGAGAAAAAGACTTTTTTTTTCATTTAAAAATAACAAAATTCTGGGTATTTTTGTAAAACATTCAAAAATTTTTCAGCGTGTTATCGGAATTAATTTTTCTAAATAATTCCACATATTTGTAATGAAATAGGCGCCCTGTATTACAAAAAGTGATTGAAATTACCTTATATTTTGGTCGAAAGAGTGTCTTGTACCATCGAGTGGTAAAGATATCAATTGAAGGATGTTATGATTTGCAGTTGTCGTCAGATGTATATACTTTAAAAAAACGCAATATTCGATCGATTTTGATATTGCCTAAAAATTTCCTTTTTTTTCACAGCAATAGCTTGAGATAGAAGAAGGTTTTGCAGTGATGAAGAAATCATACAAATTCGCAAATCTGGAAAGGTTTATTCCTAGTTGCTCGATAGAACCGATTTTTGGTTATAATTCAATGTCGATTCAATGTCGATGTCATTATTTAATTTTTTCAAATTTTGCATTTTAAAATCAGTCGTATCTTTTGAGGATTTTGAATACTGACTTTCGCTGGAACCGCTGGAGTAACTACGTTTTTTTAGAAGAAAGGAGGAAATCTCCAACAACACTCAGATGCAGTACCAACAGCAAAGCTCCAAAATACCAACTGCAAAAACACAAAGCAGACACGCACAGAATGAGACGGAAAAATACCGGACATACATAGCATCATATCCCATCCATCTTGCTACGTCTTTCGGTACATTTTTGGACGTAACTTTCATACTTTTTGGCCATATTACATTGCTTAGATTGAGGATCACGGACGAGGGTTATGTACCCGAAACTTGCATGTCTGGCCCATGCTGCAAATTTATCTGTTCTTAAATGAGGCTATTGAATTTGAAGAAGTTCTACATTTGTATCGATGACTTTCATCTCATTTAAACCGACTCTTGAATACAAATTGCGAAACCTGTTCGAAGAATTGTTATACCGATATCTCTAACTAATATCTCTGTTTTCAGATTGTACCTAGTTGTGAATCGTTTACAATAAAAAAAAAAAAAAAAAAAAAAAAAAAAAAAAAACAAGCATGGCATTTTTACTCTTTTTATGCACCTGGTATCACTCAATTGAAATATTTCACTCTTTTTTTTTTTTTAATGATGTCGACATTTTCTTATACATATGGAATGTTGGTGATTATTTTATAAATGAACTTCTATCATTCTCACTATAAAAATCTATAATATTGATAGGAAAAAAAATGTAGAAATTTTCCTATCCTTCAATACCCTTTAAACCTATTTAAATAGTCGATATTCTGAACTTGTTTCCAACAGAATAAAATTATAAATCTTACGGACTGAAATAAAAAGCATTTTTGATTACAGAAAAAAAATGCATATTCGGAATTAGTTTTACACTTATCATATACGAATTTTTATTTCATTTTTTCATAAAGTGTTTATTCTTCGACTGAAATGCAAAATCTATTCGATTCTAATAGTTTATTTGATTTATCTTACTGCTTTTTCATGTTTTTTTTTTTTTTATGAAAAATTAGATTTTTCCGTGAAAACACAAAATTTAATAATTTCAATTAATATACATGGTAGGGTTCTAACTCTATACCTTCTTGAAGAAAATTCCAGACAAATTTCCATGCACCAGTGTGTGTACAAGTGTTTCGAATATTGAATTCTCATCAGTGATGTTACCAGCGGAGAAACAAAAAATCATTTCAGTAGCGCCCTCTTTAATTTTTTTGAATTAAGATTTGTACATTTACATTACAGAGAGTGCGCAGCTCTATCCAAATAAAATTTATGTTCAATACAGCATTGGAGGGATGGTGCTAAGATGTTAAACTCCTTTAATTTCGATATTTATCGGTAAAATGGCAAGTTTCCGAAATAGCAAAAGAAATATATATGATGTCAAAATGATAAAAGGCCAAAACAAAGCTATATTATAATTAATTTTAACTAAGAAGTAAATTCCTTCCCTTAATTATCCGAAATAAAGGGTTAATATTTTAACTTCGAGAAAATTATAATGATTCTCCACTTCAAAGAAAAAAGTTTCAATTTTTTTAAAAATCCCAATTTTGAATATATTTTTAAAAGAAAATGAAAAAAACCATGTCCGTTGAAAAGTAGGCATTACTATGCATAAGAGAAGGAGCTGAACCTAATGGGTACCGTCCTGCTTTTTTTCCACTCACATTTTGCAGGAGATTAAACTTTTGAACCTAAAAATACACATTCTGTATCGAAGTTGACTTTGAATAAAGATACTTCAAATAACATCACATTTACATGATTTTATTTGTATTGTAATTATTTCACTAAAATTGTAGACGTTTTCAGAGTTTTTCTTGCAATTATAGGGAATTTTGCCCCAAAGCCCACTTTTGCACCTGCTAAGGAGCTGTTAAGATAAGGGCCGTATTTAGCCCTGAATCTCGTGACTGATTTCTTGCGCATGGCGAATCGTATACAGAAAAACATGAATCATTATTGAAATATAATGTATTTGCAGACCTTTTACATGTTTTACATTGTGTTAAGGAACTCTTAAGGTTGTAAAATTAAGGTCGAAAGAGGTAGGGGTGCTCGGATAGAAAATCCGATAATATTGACAAAAAACGTGTACATTTTTGAATATTTTATCTAAAATGGATAAATATAAGCTAAAAGACATCAAATATGTCTACATTGTGTATCAGAAATAGATTTCAAAAGTTCTACCTCCTTTAATCGGTAAATAATGAAGTCCGGAACTTAAAATACGGTCTTATTCTTCATTCAATGGCTACAATGTAAGCCTTTTAGCGCGAAATACACATTGACGGAGAAATGAACATCACTCTTGCTTATTTCGTTCATAATTCTTGTATCTTTCATTCAATCATATTGAGTACACAATGTTTGATGGATAAAAGAGGAAAATTAGTCAAATGTGCTATATTAAATGGTCAAAAAGATCGATTCTTAAAAAATGCACCCCCTTTCCATTTTTTAGTTTTTTGCCTCTGGGGTAGTGTTCCCCCCGGAGATACAGAACCCCACTTTGCCAAAAAAATTGTATCATGGATACACATCTCCAGTAAAAGTGGCTTTCTGTATATCCGGGGGGAACAATGTTCAATAAAACTTTTCCGTTTTCTATTGATTTCTATGAGAAAAAGACACGTTTTGACCCCAAAATTAGCCATATTATGCAAAATAGATAAAAAATAACTTCATATCCTGATGGGATGCCGTATAGGTATACATTTTACCAAAATAGGTTCTTGAAATTTCAATTTTCAAAATTCCACTTTTCAGGGCTGATTTTACGCCTTATCTTAACAGCTCCTTTTCTTTCGACATATCACATATTGAAGGAGAATATTTAGGCTTTGCTTTCATACATCAAATGTCTATGTGCTGTGAATGTAAATCATATTCTCTAACTAGAACACATTCACTTTGGCACTTAGTCTCCCCTTTGTAATCGAAGGTGTCGATAGTTAATCACTCATTTTGTTAATTTTTACAAAGTTAATTAAAGAAGTATAATTGCCTATTGGAAGGGCAGGCATAGTGGCTATTCTTTAAATTATGCTTGATACTTAAGTTGCTACATGTCGGAGCACGGAGCGAAATATATAAGAAATTAATCTGACTTTTTCTCTAAATTTGCCAAAAAATGAACTTTTTTGTCCAAAAATACTTGCTCTTGTACTGAAATTGAAACCGAGTGTTACTAAAATTGAAAGATAATTCCAATCACGACACTTCAACATTTTTTTCCAAATTTTTATATTTATTCCCAAAAGAATTGTAGGCTTTTTCCTGTTTTTAGTGTTTTTCTGCTTGATTGGACGGTTTTTACCTTAAAACACAACTTTCGCACCCGAGTTTTTTCTTACGACACATTACATTTCAAAGAGGAATCTTTAAGCTTTGTTTTGAGACGATTGCTAGCCGTGTACATTGAGTGTCAATTAAAGTCGAAAACTAGAGCTCTTTTTGACACTTGGTCACCCTACTGTTGCTCGATGCTCAATAAATTGTCGACAAGTCCAAGTTTCGTCAATTTATAATTGAAAATGTCTCTTGAAATATTTGATAGAATTAGGTTCTTCTTCTACCCGAAAAGAAGTTATAATCAACATAGGGTCTAACCCATATACAAATTCTTTCCCATCCCCCTCCTCTAGACCTGGGCTTGAAAAGGATCATCGTTGCAAAAGAAAAAGAAGAATGTTATAAAAGATATCTTACACGTACAAGACTACGTTATAAAATCGTAAAATTGCAAATGAAAACTTCAGGAACAAAATGACTGGATAGAACAAGAAAACTCATAAACAAAATCATTGTAAATGGGGCCACTGAAAGGTATTATTCTGTTATGCAGGACAACGGACTTTTTGCCCAAGCCCGTTTGAATCTATAACTATGGTCCCTGGTGCTAGCTTACATGCTGTTCCGTTGACAGTGCTTTCTAATATTGTGGCGTTGTATGTTCTGTAATAAGTTTTAACCTAGGCTATCATTATTTTCAAGGAAATTACTTGAATTACATCAAAATGTTAACGTTTTCGATCACGCAACTCCCATCCTAATTGGACAAAACGTAAGTTTTGTAACAATTTCCTTAAGGGACGATGTCACCGGTGCATGTTCGTCCTGCGCGACCCAATCATATAGCACGAGTTCCAAATTTACCTACACAAATATGTCTCGATTGGTTGGAATTCCTGACCTAAATAGGTAGAAGTTCCTTATCGTTCGTTCGTTTCGAAACGAAATGGTACCTTGAAGGAATATTATGTTATATCCGTATGTACTCTCCGGTAATGGTCCCATTTATTGTTGATTTTATTTCACAAACTTCAGTAAGGTATAACAGTGTATTTCTCCCTTCGGTGACCTCTTTCTAGCCTCTTTAAAGATGACGTCATCTTAAGCTCTGCGCATGCTCATTCTCTCTTTCGGCTGACAAGTTGCCATCACGATTTTTCAAAGAGACATTTTATCCAGCGCAATCGGCTACTTTTTCGCCATTATTTATACACAATTTTGTGTATTTTGCATCTATTGAACATCATAGTACATGATGACCGACAGAGAAAGTGATTTCTCCGAGTCGAATGAGTCCAGAAGGACAAAAGTTGAGACCAGAAGGTCGCCCGCATTTCAAGCCAGAAGGCATGGCGCTTATGAATCAGCTAGCTCAGAATCGGAGTCTGATTATTATCACAGTGACGATGATCACTATGCAGATTTTGCGACTGATCATTCAGACGAAGACGGGTCGCAGGGCGAGGATGACTCCAGAGAGCGTTTTGACCCCACAGTCGGGGATCAGATTGATAAACTGACCGGCGGCATGCGTGATTATGTATATAAACATTTCACACGCCACATCAAGGATGAGGTTATCAAGGAAAAAATCCTCAAGGAAACGCCAATACCAAGTAACGCCGTGTTTACCACTCCTCTTATGGACGATTTTGTCGAGGAGCTTATAGACGATAAGAAAGCCATTATGTACACTAAGATACATGACGGAAGCCTGAAATTCGTTCAGAAGAGAATCGGGCATGTAATGGGCCCTTTGTCCAAAATTTGGAAAACTGTCCAGAAAGGAGTAGACGGGGATGAAAGTACCTCTATGGGAATTGATGAACTCTTACAACTAATTGAGAAAACTATCCTTTTGCTGGGACAGGCAAACGTTGCATGCCTGTACGAACGTAGACTCAATGTGCTTTCTAAAATTTTTGGAGACGCCAAAAAAAGCACGGAAATCTATTTTCACGAACGAGACTCTGTTTATTGAGGGCACCCAAGGCAAGTTGTTGGGAGAAGACTACTACAAAGTGTTGGAGAGACATTCGAAATCCAGAAAAAGAGCCAGAGAAATTTCGGACTCGCTAGGCAAAGGAAAAGCCCCCAAGCGACGAAAGACCGTCGACGAGCGACGATCCTATGACCAACCACAGAGTCAGAGGCGTCAGCCCTTTCGTAGGGGGCCCTCGCGCAAGATGCAGCGTGGGGGCAGAACCAGCACCTACAGAAGGACCTACCAAGCCCAAAGGTATGCAAAACGAACTTCCTCCAAACTCTCAAGAATCAGAGGAAATTCGACCAAATGTTCACCCAGAAGTTTTAGACCTGGGTTTGATAAACATGCATTCATGTTCAAATGTAAAGTCCCTACCAGTGGGGGGAAGACTGGCCAACTTCACAATGAATTGGGAAATTTTGACTCAGGATCAAGTGATCCTGGATGCAATAAAGGGATACAAAATAGAATTTGTTCAAAATCCTCTAAAATTCTGTCAAAATCAAGTTTCTTTTCCAACAAACAAGGAAAATATGAAGCTGGTAGAAAACGAAATACAGGACTTGCTAGACAAGAATGCGGTAGAATTGGTCGAATTTCCAATAATACACAATCAGGTTTTGAGCAATATTTTCATACGACAGAAGAAAGACGGAGGCCTGAGGCCAATCTTCAATCTAAAGGGACTGAACAAACATATTCAGTATCACCATTTCAAAATGGAGGGGTTTTTAACTGTAAAAAATCTCATTCAAAAAGGGGATTACATGGTGAAAGTAGATTTGAAAGATGCTTACCTCAGCATATTGATCCACGAAGATCACAGAAAATATCTGAGGTTTTTGAATTCAGAGGGTCAAACCCTACAGTTCAGATCCCTACCGTTTGGATTGGCGTCAGGCCCCCGCCTATTCACCAAAATAATGAAGCCTTTAGTAGCATTTCTAAGACGAATAGGCATCCGTCTTGTGATTTACTTGGACGACATACTGATAATGAATCAAAGTCAAGATGCGCTCCAGAGAGACAGAGATTCATTAATATGGATCCTTCAGAATTTGGGTTTTGTGATAAACTGGAAAAAATCACAACTGACACCAACCCCAAATCTGGAGTTTCTAGGTTTTTTGATAGATTCAGTAATGATGAAGGTCACACTCCCAGAAAACAAAATTCACAAGATTCTGGACAAGTGCAATCAAGCTCTAAACAAAAGAGAGATAACTATCCAAGAACTAGCCAGTCTTGTAGGCTTACTAAATGCATCAAGAGATGCAATAGTGCCAACAACACTGTATGTAAGAGAAATGCAAATGCACCAAACCAAACAGCTTCTCCTTGCAAAAAATTACCAATCAAAAATAAAACTAAGCAAAGCTTGCAAAGAAGAAATAAAATGGTGGATAAATCATGTCCAGGAACACAATGGCAAACAGTTACTGACGCCCAGTCCAGATTTGATGATCGAATCCGATGCATCCAATCTGGGATGGGGAGCAGTATGCCAAGACATGAAGATGGGGGGCCCTTGGTCCAAGGAGGAAAAGAAATTGCACATCAATGCATTGGAGCTAAAGGCAGCCCACCTTGCTCTCAAATCTGTAGCAAAAAACAAGACAGATATGCTAGTTCATATCAAGATGGACAACATAACGGCAGTGGCACATATAAACAAAATGGGGGGAACAAAGTCCCCAACCCTCAATCAAATAACCAAAGAGATATGGGAATTCTGTTTAAAGAGGGAGATAACTCTCACAGCAGAATACCTACCAGGTTTAATGAACACACGGGCAGATTGGGAGAGTCGCCATGTGAAGTCTTCATCCCAATGGAAACTGAATGTAATGATATTCAAACAATTAAACAAGGTATGGGGGCCAATATTGATAGATCTATTTGCAGACAGGTTGAACAATCAAACCCCAGCATACTTCAGCTGGAGACCAGACCCAGGGGCACTGGGGATAGATGCATTCATGAAACATTGGGGTCAACTGAAAGCATATGCGTTTCCCCCATTCTGCTTGATCCCGAGAGTCCTAGCGAAAGTAATGAAGGACAAAGCCAAAATAGTGATAATCACTCCTTCTTGGCAAACACAAGCAGCCTACCCAATGCTTCTGAGCATGGCAGTAGACTGTCCAATTCTGCTACCGCCAATGAAGAATTTGTTAACATCTCCCGAGGGACAGGCTCATCCTCTGATACTAGACTCAACACTCAAATTGGTTGCATGGAAAGTATCAGGGGAGAAGCAGGAGCAAGAGGACTTTCGCATGAAGCTACAAACCTCTTGGTGGAATCATGGAGAAAGGGAACTCAGACCTCTTACAACACCTGCTGGAAATACTGGAGTAGCTGGTGTTGTGAGAGGAACCTGGATCCCATTCAGGCCCCTGTGGAGCATGTAGCAAATTTCCTTGCAGAATTGTATGACAAAGGCTACGCATATAGCTCCATAAATTCCTATCGCTCAGCCATATCAGCTTGTCATGTTGGCCATAATGGGACACCCATAGGTCAGCATAATGTAATTTGCAGACTGTTACTGGGAATATTTAATAAAAGACCCCCTATGCCTAGGTACACATGCACCTGGGATGTAGATTCAGTCCTTAGGTATATCAACTCACTGAATGATAACAAAGTACTTACTTTAAAGGAACTCACATTAAAAGTAACAATGCTCATTGCCCTTGCAACAGCATGTAGATCATCTGAAGTGAGCAAGTTAGATATGGAATATATGAGCATGGGTGATGATTATATTCAGTTTACACTCCCAACACTTACTAAGAGTAGGAGAATGGGGGGTAAACCTATATCTCTCACCCTTAGACAATTTGAGTTATTTCCAAAACTGGATGTGGTTGATTGTACCAAAGAGTACATTAGCAAAACACAGAACTTGAGGGGTAGTCAAACCATTCTACTTATAAGTTTTATAAAACCTCACAAATCTGTCAAGCCATGCACAATTGCAAAGTGGTTACAAGAAATGATGAGCAAATCTGGAATAGATGTTTCAAAATTCAAATCACACTCAACTAGGAGTGCGTCTACTTCAAAAGCCTTAAAACAGGGTTTATCAGTAGCTCAGATAATGAAAATGGCAAACTGGAAATCAGAGAATGTTTTTAAAAGGTTCTATAGCAATACCATTGAAGGGGAGAGTGGAAACAACCAACAAAACTTCTCAGATGCAGTTTTAAACATGTGAGCAAGTTTAAAACTATTGCTTTGAACAATACACTGTTATACCTTACTGAAGTTTGTGAAATAAAATTTAAAATTTTATAAGTGCACGAAGTGCACGAAATGAAATTATAATTTTATGAGCAAACTTCAGTAAGGTATAATCTCCCTACCCTCCCTGGCACCCATAGTGATTATACCTACATATACTAGAAAAATGTTTAATATACTGAAGTTCTGACATGCATCTGTATCGACAGTTTTGTTTATTCGATGCTCATTGTTTATTTTCAGACAAGACAAGTAAAGGCATGCAGATACAGGACAGTTAGGATACACCACAAAGACTATAGTGTTACTGTTATAAGTGAATCAGATAGATCTAGAGCTACGAGGAGGCCCTGGAGGCAGGACAGAAAAAGTCTAAAGTTAAATTGATGTTTTCAGATTGTCAGATAGACAATAAGATGTACATTTACGTATATATACCACAAAAAAAAAAAAAAAAAAAAAAAAAAAAAACTGCATTCTTATTATGTTATAAAGACACATGAGTAAATTTTATAACTGTTTGATGTATCTTCATTGTTGTTTACATACATTGCGGACGCCCAGGGGAACACCTTGTTTTGGTCGTCTCGACTTGGTCACTTTTCATTCTTTGATGAAAAAAAAAAAAAAAAAAAAAAAAAAAAAAAAAAATCGGACAAGCACATGACATCCTCAAGAGAGAATGAGCATGCGCAGAGCTTAAGATGACGTCATCTTTAAAGAGGCTAGAAAGAGGTCACCGAAGGGAGAAATACACTGTTATACCTTACTGAAGTTTGCTCATAAAATTATAATTTCATTTCGTGCACTTCGTGCACTTATAAAATTTTAAATTTTAAGAATAGTTTCAGTGTCAATTGTACCAATTGATTTTATTTGAATTATTCTTTGATATCATATAACAAGAAAGGATGAGTTTCTGAAAATTGCTAACTTTAAAGCATTTTAGAGTTTAGATATACAAACCATATTGTATCTCAATAAATTGCAAAATTGTTAAAGTTAATCCTTATAATCTTATCTAATACCAGAAAAACTTCGATTAACTTATGTTCAACTTTAAACTATAAACAAAATTGTAACAAGAGCAGAATATATAACAAAATAACAAATTATATAACAAAACAGCAGAATATATAACAAAATTGTAACAAGAGCAGAGGAAAGTATCCGCTCAGTTGGTTGCTTTTAGCAACCGCCAACGGAAGTGTCCTGGTAAGAAAAATGGCGATTTTAGAAGAGAAAATATTCCTACCTTAGTCCATTTCTATACCCAATTGTCTTGCGTCGCAGACCCTTCGAAAAGATGGACGGCTTTCATGTGATAGGGAAAGTATGGGTTGAACACAGTAACTCAATGGAAACAGGTCGCCATTTTGTTTTAAATTTGATATACCAATTAAGCAAACCAATTTATGGAGATATAATATGCTTCCAACGACCAATCAATATTCTTGATACGAGTAAAATCGAATTATTCGCGAATAAAGATAGGGTCTCAGAACTCTTTGTATATTTTGAACATGTTGAATTTTTCAACAATTATATTTTTTCCCAATTTTTTACTTAATGTTTTCTTCAATACCTTGTATGAAGATTGGGCTTATCTTGCCGGGCAATTCGCGTTCGCGTATACGGTGAAGGTGGATGATGTAGGAGAACTATCTAGTTATTCTATATATCGTATAGAATATTCAAAAATAAAAATCCCAACTTAGCAAACTCTTCTCTATCTTGAAATATGTCCACTTGATACCATCAACTCTTTACTATAGTTTTAGACAGTTTTTTCACATCTTTATGATACTAGTAGTGTGCTGTTGAGGATCTAAAATGTCGAGACTTGGTCATCCTTGAAACATTATCATTGATTTGAAATGTTAAGATAATATTCTTTTGATCTGGAATGTACTTATCTTTGAGCCTCGGCCTAAAAGTGAGTACATCCATTTAAAACTTCTGATATTACTGAAACATAATTCGAATAGAAAATCACAATTTGAATACTACAGAAGCAGGTAGATGCATAGAATTCAATTAAAGAATATTTTTCTGCAAATTATTTGAAGGTCAAGTATGTAATAGCTGTGTTGGCTCTTGTAGAATTACTGGTACTTCAGACAAATTTTCGACCCCTTGACCTTCATCAGTACAAAACGACAATTGTGTGCAAAAACGACAATTGATGTGCAAAAACGACCATTTATGTGCAAAAACGACAATTCTTATGCAAAAACGACAATTTATGTGCAAAAACGACAATTTATGTGCAAAAACGACAAGTTATGTGCAAACACGACAATTTATGTGCAAAAACGGCAATTTATGTGCAAAAACGTTAATTTATATGTGAATTAAGTGAAATACATCTTTTGAATTTAAGAGTTCACTGCAATTTGCAGATTATCAGTTAATCCTTTTAGTGGAAAGGTTGGGTTTTACATATTATGTTTGCACTTGACGAAGATCAAGAGGCCTAAAATGTACTTGAGTGTCTTTTTGTTTTTATTTGATATGCCTTTGTATTAACAATCTATTCATTTGCCCGGAATTGTTTACCGGTACAGAATAAATACTTTTAGAGCAGATATGATATGATTCACGAATATATCTTAATTCCTTGTCTAATCTCATTAAAATTTTACCCTTTCACGTATGAACTACTCTTGGGTCGAAGAACCTACAGAAGATAATTTCCGGAAAGCCTAATCTTGTACTTATCAACTTAAATCACGATTCGCTCAAATGACAGTCGCTGAGCAAGTGGGTCACAGAAGAACAGGAAAATGGGGAAAACAAAGTTACATCCTCTTTTCATAATATACATCGGATTAGTCTTCCTCATTCTTATATATACTTATGTTAGTGACAGAAACATCGGGTTTTTTTTATCCTGATGTGATCAAGATCAAGTCTTGGCATATCATTTTCTGCAAAACAGGATTTCGCTACACTCAGCAGAACTGAAGTTCATAACACTTCACCATGATGAACGCAAGCTTGAGTGTAAATTTCACGGAGGTGGAACTCCGGGATGATTTGAACTATCACCTGCTATTGAGGAGACTTCAAACGGTAATAGTAACCGCAGTCATTTTGTTTCTAGGAATTGTGGGAAACATCCTCGTTTTGGTGGCATATTGGAATCTTCTGCAGCGACGAAAGGTAAAAGAGCTGAAAGGTAGATATTTTATGCCGATTCTTGCCGTAGCAGATCTCGCCTCAGTGTTCGTTGGTGGTATTTTCTTTCTCTATACCGACTTCAACAGAGCTACATTTGAGTCCACCGCCGGATGTAAATGCGGGATGTTCTTCTCTTTTACTACTAACACCATTTCCATTTTGATCTTACTACTGATTGCAATCAGCCGCTATATGAAGATCTGTCTTCCGCATGGCAAGAAGATGACCGAATACTGGAAGAGAATGTCAGTCGTGATAGTCTGCATCATCTCTACGGTGTCATGTATTCCATTTCTATATTTTTCTGGAAGTGTCACTAAAAGCGTGAACTTGGGTACACTGCTTCCTATTACCTATATAGACCCGGACATGGCACCTTATAATGTCACCTTTCATATGTGCTTTGCAACACGAAGGAATGATGTTTGGTGGAAATTGTACTACAATGCTTTGTTTTTAGTACAAATAATAAACATTGGCACAATGATTTTTCTTTATGTGAAAATGGGTCGAGTAATCCAAGAAAGATGCAAAGCCAAAATTTCAACCTCGATTAGGTCATTTCCTAAGCCTAGTAAAACTGAAAAGGTCAGTCCCTCAGATAAAGAAGTTGACAGTAACGATGAAGTTGAAATTGAAAGTACATTGCGTACCGAAGACAGCGGAGTTTGTCACGCCAGTACCGTCTTCAGCACATCTACTGCCAACAATGATTCTTCGACGACCGGAAGTTTCAACACCCGCCATGTTATAAGGCGATCAAAACGAGGTAGAAAAAACAAGGCATGGAAGAGTGCTAGGAATCGATTTACAATGATGTTTGTTGTCATCGTCATCATCTATGCCGTCACAAATGTTCCTACCTTCATCTTTTTATATATGTTCATGGAGAGCAAGTCGTTCCAAAGATACTTCACACTTCATGCCCACTTTGAGGAGTATAATCTCATTCTAGTTCTTGTCAGAGTCCATCTGATCAACAACATTATAAATCCTTACATATACGGATATTTTGATTTCGCTTTCCGACGTGAAGTCAAAAGAATTTGTTACAGCATCCTATTGAAACCGGCACGTTACCTGTGGAATCGTCGAAGTTCAGTTATCACCCGTTCGACAACAAATTAAAATTTCGGAGAAGAAATGTACTATAGCGGGTGAATTGACGCTTCCGAACGCGGGAAAAATTTGAGAAATTCCATGACGTCACAATGCAATTTCGATGTTTGACCGAGGTTCGAAGCTTGTATGTCCGAGGTAAAAGCATTGTGACGTCACGAAATTTTGCATTTTTTCCCGCAATCGGAAGGGTCAATTTATTGTTTCCTCCAGACAGTGTCATTAGAGAGAAGAGAATCTGGTTCTAAATTAAGATATTAGTATTACTCTACTACTGCTCTCTGAAAGCAAATTTTGGGAAGTTCGTTCTTCTTCTGAAATTCGTTTCCGGTGTCAAATAAAAAGCCTACTAAGTCTACAGGCACGTAGCCAGGCGTAAGAAAAAACGCAAGTGCTTCCACATCGTTATCAAAAAAAGTTATGGACAAATAAGTGTACAAAGGTTCAATTCTAATGTAAAAAATTGCCCTGGAAATGTGTAAAATTTAATAGCTTCCTAGTAGTTTCACCCCTTGAATCCCACAAGGCATCGCCTTGGACCAATTTTGGACCTCACGATGGCCCTCAAACCCCCTGTCTGATTGAAAAGTACACTGGCTTCACGCCTGTAAGAATATTCAAACGGGTAATACTTCTACATGTATTTTAAGTAATGCACTTTGATTACATCTTCACAACATTAAAAATTTAGGACTAGATCGGCCTCATCTGTATAGGCTTTAGGATAAATTGAGTTTGTTCTTCTTATTCAATGGTATAATAATTTTTGTAAGCATTTACCAGTACTACTATATATGCGTTTTTAAAAATTTGATTAAAAAAAAACTTATTTTAAGAATCGTAAATGACTTATTGTATTGACACATTTAGTGCATTTGTACATTTCCTCTCTGTTAGACATTTCCGGGGTGTTCAAGTCCGTTATGAACAAGGATACTTTTTCAAAATATGTTCAATTCTATATTAAAATTGTGGTTTTCAAGTGCATATATCACTTTCTTGTATTATAATTAAATTCGAATTTGTAAATCAAAATATTTCACTTCTTCCTTTTATATATTGTTGTTGTATTTCCTATTTTCAAATATTGTTTTAAAATCTACATTTACTGTGCATGTTTGCTTTACTATGCATTCATGTACCACCTCTAACCAATTTGTATAGAAACCATGAGTAAAACCCATACCGTAAATCGAGCAATAGCGTATGTGTCAAAAACGGAATATTTTCGGAATGCAAAGAGTTTACTTATTTGAGATGATAAAATCATTATAAAACATGTCATCATAAAATTGATTTTGTAACGTCAATTTCGTACCGTCATTTCCAAGAGTTAAGAAGATATGCGTATACATTTTGACGTCGCAAACTCAGACAGATTTCGTCATTTCATTGATAAAATCCAAAAAGTAGTAAAGATTATCTTTGTCGTCACAAGTTTTCTACGTCAGGCACCGTTCCAAAGGAGAGGTAAATCTAGTTGTCGAAAATACCAAATTATATAAACTGTCGTACAACCTATTTGTAAGGAGCATGAATATTAAACGTCTTCAAATTCAATAGCATCATTTAAGAACAGATAAATTTGCAGGATGGACCAGACATGCACATTTCGGGTACTTAACCCTCGTCAGTGCTCCTTAATCTAAACAATGTTATATGACCAAAGAGTGTGAAAGGTGTTATATTCAAAAAGTGTAGCAGGATGGGCGGAACATGATACTACAGGACCCTAGCTTTAGAAATTTCAAGAAATTTTGATAGCAGAAATTTTGTTGAAGAAACGATAAAGTTGATCGAACGTGGCTGAAGAATGATTTGGTGCCTTGCTTTAGTACTGCTAACTTTTGTTCGCCAGTCAGTCAACTTTTCTTTGTAAAATAAGAACTACAAAAACGAACGAGAAAATTTTCAATAAAAGCACTATTTGTGATAACTAGACAAGTCTAATTAACATATTATTGACCGAATCAAAATAAGATATCTGTAACAGGACAGAACTGTACTGAACACACATCGCACATTTTGGCAATATTAAAGCTGTAACATTAGTACGGACTGCCTTTTCACTTTAAGCATGCCAAGTTACTATGAAAGTTCCATGAAATTTAGATCTGTGTCTGATCTGTGTTTTTGCATTTGGGTGTTTTGGAGTTTTGCTATGTGGCTATGTGTGTTGCAACCGAGTGTTGTTGCAGATCCCCTCCTTTCTATGATCTAAAACATCGATTTTCTACATGGAATTGACCTCAGTTGAACAATGTGAATGATTCTCGTGCAGTTTTGCGTTTTCATTATACTAAAAGTATGCTTTAGCGATGTCATAGAAGCTTTTGAAATAAGCTGATGTCCACCATCATTTACTAAAGGGAAGGCAACACGTTACACAACAATGTTACGTAAGACTTTGCTGACAACAATTATACAGAAAGATAGCATCAATGAATAGCCATACTAAGAACAATTCACAGTGAACGTATTACCCACTGTTGTCCTTCCGTTCTAGAACCTTGCAATAAATCTCAAACAAAATAATCATACAAAAACATACAGCTGGAGAGGACGAGACAAAAAGGAGGACCCACCAATATTATACTGAACACCAATTTTATCAACTAGAAACCGGACAAAAATAACATTCATGGGCGGATCCAGGAATTTTTTTTCAGGGGGTTTCTAAAGTCCGAATTTTTTGAAGCGCAAAAGAGAGCAATGGCGAGGAAAAATCTTAAAATCTTTAATTTTTACATCATATATACTTGATTATTGATTGTCAGTTCTAATATGTAAGTACAACAAAAGGCGAGCGATAGCGAGCCGGCGAAATTTTTTTTCTCCGAGAATTGGAATAAAATCCACTATTCGTGTCTTTTTCAGTTTCTTTTCATTCTCTTAGTGCCCTTGTTTATTGACTTAGAAGTATATATGTATATGTGTTGTATATAGGAAAGCGAAGCATATTCATTTGAAAATAATGTACATGTATGCAATTAATTCTGGCTCGCTTACGCTCGCCAGAAAAAAATTTTGAAATGCTGACCTCAAAATATTATCAAAATGAAAGATTTCTAATACAAGTTCATGATATATTTTTCAAATATTATGACAACAAATGGGGAATTGGGACTTTAAAATAATTTAGCTATTCTTCGTAAATTCCGGAGGGTCACCCCTCCCCCTCTGGATCCGCGCTTGACATTAACTCTAAGGGAAATAACGCAAAATGACCAGTGTAAACCCGATGAAGGTTTAGACGTTTTTATTTCTATTGCTAACGAATGTAGTATTGAACCTGATTGCTCAAATACAACTATAAAACTTATTCGGATACGCAGACATATCAAAGGATGCATAATTTTCAGCAAGAACATTATATCATATATCGAAAGGGATATGTTAAGTTATGCTCATACAATGTTGAAACAAAATGTCAGTTTCAAAGTTCACCGCAGGTACTATACGAAGCAAAAGTTCAAGTACTAGTATTCAGAATTAAGACTGTTCGATCCGGGGCTTGACAAGTATGATAAGGAAATAAATATTATGATAAGTGAATTTCCGCAAATATATAAACGAGCCTGATTCGTTTCCGTTCTAAGTTCAGAGAAAAGCCTCTTATTGGAATTATTAAAATGAGAGAAAGTCCTTGGACTTTGAAATCTCAACTACATGTATTTTCCTCGCGTATTACTCTTTCTTGGTGGGATACATAATTGGATTCTCAATATTGAAATCTACATATGGTATAATTTCGGTGTACTATATGCGCATTTCAACAAGTTGTGTCTCATCAGTGATGTTCGAAGCCAAAAAAGATGAAATCCAAATACTATTTAAGAAATAAAAAATGACAAGCCGGGCTCTATTGTCTCATAATGCCCGAACGTCCTCAGTCAATCACATTTATTACCGAGCCGTGTCAGCGGCGAGGTGATAAATGTGATTGGCAGAGGACGCGATGGCATTATGAGACAATAGAGCCCGGCTTGTCATTTTTTATTTCTATTCTAATGATGACCAAACTTAGACCTTTCGATTCTTGGTAAAAACCAGTTCCTGCCGGTTTATCTGCTTTCAGAAAATGGGTAGGCGTGGCTTATCGCTATAGGGCCTATATTGGAGAATAGAGCCCGGCTCGCGTCTGTTGTCTTAATAGGGAAAAAGAATCAAGTCATATTAGAATAGTAGATATAATCCCAACTATGACCTCAAAATAAGCCACCCGGTTACGAAGTTATGTAATAAGGAGAACATTTCTTTGTTTTGGATTATGTATCAGATTACTATCCGCGCAGCTCAGAAATTTCAAGTTGTCAAGTTTAAATCGAAGATTTGAATATTGTTTCTAAGCAACGAATCAGACCAAGATGATGCATAAACAAGAATATGCAAGCATTTGATACAACATGGAAGCACTGTATTTTCGATACTTTTCGCGGATATACTTCTTATGTGCACAACTTATGAGAAATATTCACGTCAAACGTCGATATTTCCATCGTCCAATTCGTTCAAGGGGAACAGATACATGTATCACTTATACTCTTATATACAGATGAAATCTGCCGAGGACTGAACTTTCATACATTTTAAGCATATTACATTGTTTAGATTATAGGATCACTAACAAGGTTTAAGTACCCGAGACGTGCATGTCTGGTCCATTCTGCCAATTTATCTGTTCTTAAATGATGCTATTAAATTTGAAGACGTTTAACATATGCTAAGTACCCGAAAAGTGCATGTCTGGTCTATGCTGAAAATTTATCTGTTCTCAAACGATGCTATTGAATTTGAAGAGTTTAACATCTGTATCAAAGGTACATGTGCTTTCAACATTGTACATAGTCACTGTTCGCAGATCCTTCCTTTATTTACACTTACGATCTGGAAATTAATTTGACATCGTGTTTCACATCCACAGTAACATGAACGGATAAAAGACATTAAAAAATGTTGTGAAATTGCTCTTTTTCTTCAATTAAAATTTACAAGAAGTTTTTTCTTCCGAGTCATTTTGATATAATATTAAACTATTGTGTCGTGATACTTATCGTTTCGTGAATGACATATCGTGATACGTATCGTACCGTCAGATTGTGTATCGTTGCATCTCATGGATTATAGATCTCGAACTCTCGTAACTAACGGTTCCAGCTATACATCCGTGCGACCAATACTAAATTCACAGTGAAAGATTATAGTTTTAGATGGGATTCATAGTGAAAGATTAAAGTTTTGAATATTTTCCCTGACATGGTCGCCTTAGCACTTTCTATATAGACATAACCTCAGAAAGTGCATGTATTTTGTGTATTGTTTTCATTTTCTTGCATGAACATCGACGGCGGATGCGGCTTGCCAACAGGGGATGCTTACTCCTCCCGGGCACCTGGTCCTACCTCTAGCTTGCTAGGGGTCCGTCGGTGCTCGATTTGGTGCTCTATTGTGAGTGCTTTTGAGGATTCGTCAGGATCTTCTTTAACTCCTGGGGAGTTGTCCATGTTTATTTTAGCGTGACGTTGTTGACGTTCTTCACATACTCCATATTAAGTTAAACAGCGGCAACGTCACGCCAAAATTAACACAGAAAGCTCCCTATCTAAAACTATAATCTTCACCGTGAGCGTTTTTGGTCGTACTTACATATAATTTGCATCGTTAGTTACGGGAGTTCGAGATCCCCCTATATAAATTTCAACAGGAAAATTTGCTGACAAAGTAGACAAAGCTTAAATTTTTCGATTTCTTAAGTGAACTGCGCGGACAATAAGTGACAGGGAATATACAACTATTATCATATTGAAATACAATGTACATATATATTTTATTCTTATGATTTAGAGCACCTTATGCGCATTTCAACAAACAATGTACCATCAGTGATGCTCGATACCAAAAGAAAGGAAGTCAAAATAGTAAAAATACGACGAGAGAAATTCTGAGCTTGAAATTAAATGTATGACAAAGAGCAAGCAAAGGCAGAGCTTTGTTACAGAGGGGATAACATTTTCGTACTTCCTGTGACATATTCACTCGCAGGTGCGGTTTTCCTTTTAACGAGAAATCTTGATGACTTATTTTCTAATCGCGCATGCTTTTATGTTGTGACATGGTATGGAATAAAGTTTTGATGTTACTCTATTTAAAGTTTTGGTTTTAATTTTTAATTAAAAAGACTTTTTTGAAAGGAGTCATTTTGTATGGAAACTCACTTTTTGAGATGAACAAATATTAACTTTATCGAGTCAAGTATTTTTTTTTAAAGAAAATTGTAATTCACGATATTAAAGTCTGGGAATCTTCGAACTAAAACTTAAGAAGTCCGTATTATATGAGATTAAATAGACACTGATATGATCATAGTGAAACACACACGCGTGAGACGTAAAATTCGGTCTTTTTGTAATACAGAGTTACTTCCCATTTATACAGGTATCTGACGTAAAACGTATTGCGATGTCATAGAATTTTAAAGAAACCAGCGTAAAATTCAGGGAAACAGTGTTACAAATATAACTTTTTCAAAGGAATTTAATGATGTCACGATGCTATTACGTCAGATACTTGCACAAATCGAACATTGGCCTGTAAAATCGAAAAGACAAAATTACGCCCTGTAAACTATCCAGGTCAATGACAGTCGGAGACGACGAGAACTTTCACACGAAAACGATCGACAAACAAAGCAAAATACAACTGAACCATAAAGCACAATATGTGTAATTCAATTATGCTAAATCATATCAAAAGCGTTTATCGAACATCTATTGCTGGACTTAGAATGCAGATTTTACGATAAAACCACTGACAGGATATCACTATGCATCCTGTTTGTAACATCTATAAGCATCTTTTGTTTTCCTAGATTTGTATTTATACATTCATTAAATATAGCAAACAAGGATAGTTGAATTTAAAAAAGGGAGGAGGTTGTCTCGTATTTATCAAATTATTTAGAAGATAATACATTTTCACTTAAACCATTCAACAAATCAATGAACGAAAGTGAAATACAAAAGCCGAAATCAGATTACAAAACAAATTCTTGAAAAAAAAAACTTTCACACGCGAAAAAAAAAACTCGGACAAACAGACGGAGACAACAACACATTTCAATAGAAACGCGGAGGACAATTGATCTGATGGAAATTCTCCAGAGTCTAGTGCACGTGCGAAATGCACTGTGAGTTTCTTGGTGCTCTATTGTGAGTGTTGTTGAGATTGTCGTCAAGGTCTTCTTTATCTCATTTAAGCATGTCATCGAGGATAACCACACAATCTGCTACTGACTTGACAGATGGCCGTCCCAATTGCCCATTGGTCTCGTTGGTTTATGTGTAGTCATTTCTATGTAATTTGGCGTTCATTGTACCATTTCCGTCTCAATATGAGCGTGTCTGCTTTGTGTTTTGCAATTGGGTTTTTTTTTTTTTTGCTGATGGTACTGCGGCCGAATGTTGTTGGAGATCCCCTCCTTTCCTTGCACTATCAAGTATATTATTAGTATCTAAAAGTAGGACCAAAAGGACGCTTCAAGCCTGCTTTAGTTTCTTTCTTCGTATTATCTATAAACAAATGGGGAGTTTCGCTCTATGGTCGCGATATGAGTTAAAGAAGATCCTGACAATAATCGCAACATCACTCACAATAGAGCACAAATTTGAGCATCGACGGACCGCTAGCAAGCTGGAGGTGGGACCAGGTGCCCGGGAGGAGTAAGCATCCCCTGTACGGCTAGCCCACCCGCCGTCGATGTTCACACACGTAAATGAAAACAATGTCTAACATGCATGCACTGTCTGGGGTTATGCCTATATAGAAAGTGCTTTGGCGACCAAGTCTGGGGAAAATATTCAAAACACTTACTGCCAAACACCTCGCGGGGAACTTTCAACAAGCTCCACACTGTAAAGGCCATAAGTGTGACATAAATGAGTTAAAGAGGATTCTGACAATAATCGCAGCATCAGAGAACCCAGAACCCAGAACAAGAAAGTAAGCAACAACGACTGTATGTAGTGCCGTCCTAAAAAAATCGATGATGAAATTACATGTACACTATAACTGAAAAAAAAATGCAAATTCAATAACTTAATCAATTACATGTAATAGAACTATATGGCTACAGAACTCAAGCAACAACTGTGCAAGAATATAATAGCTGACTACTCCATTGAGTTCAATATTTCAACCGTCCCATACATAATTGTTTATATTCAGTTTAATTCATGTGAATTGGAGAGCTGAAATTCCTTCTAGTATACTGCTGTAACGCAAGCAGCTGTGTATCACAATCGCATGTCACCGCAAAAATAATGTTAAGATACATGTAGCAGATAAACTAGTTTACAGAATGAAATTAGCAGCCTGGACCAGACATGCACGTTTCGGCTACTTAACCCTCGTCAGAAGGTTTTGTCAAAAGGAAAGTTTTGACACAGGATTTCAACATCATGTCTTCATGTGGTAACGTTTGATCAGTTTGCGCCACATCAGCACGTGCGAGGAAATTCGCTCTTTTCGAAATAGAGAGTTACTTCCCATTTGTGCAGGCATCTGACGTCAACGCATTGTGAAGTCATCAAACTTTATGAAACCAGCATGGAATTCAGGGAAACATGTTTTCAAATGAATTTAGTGCTTTTACGTCAGATACCTGCACAAATCGAACGTAGGACTGTACAATCGAAAAGACGGAATTGCAGCATTCAGCAAAATACATAATACACGTAAACATGCATAAATGAAGCAAAGAAAAAAAAACCAAACATAACCAATGAGGCAAGAAAACCAAATACATACTCTTATGACTTAAAGGGCCTGAACGATTACATAGAAACTGACTAGAAAAAACGCCGAGATGTTATTTACTTGGTTGAAAAAAATAGAGTAATTATCCTTTTTTACGTATACACAGCCCTGTTAAATAAATCCTCTGAAACGCATACCTCGGTATTTTCGAAATAAAGAATTACTTCCCATTTGTTCGGGTATCTGCCGTAGATTAATTAATGTCATCTTATTCTATATGATCAAACGTTAAATTCAGGAAAACTGCTTCAAATATGGTGATCATATGGGAATTAAATTTCATAACAATGATTTTACGTCAGACACTGTTCTGGTAAAAAAAAACCGCTAGAAATATACATGACTTCTTTACTAGAAAAAGTATAAATGTTTAGCACTGAACGCAAGAAAGCCATTCACTACAAATAAAGCACTTCATAATTTTGCCATGAAATGACACAGCGACCTCCTACAATGTACACCAAAACTGTGTTCATCATCATGACAAAACGCTTGTATAGCAATTCGTAGTGTCCTTTTGAAGAACCTGATTTACACAGCGTTTCGTTTTTGGACATAGTATTTTTCACTTTTTTTGGCCATATAACATTGTTTAGATTGAGAATCACTAACGAGGGTTAAGTACCCGAAACGTGCATGTCTGGTCCATGTTGCTTTATCTGTTCTTAAATGATGATATTCAATTTGAAGACGTTTAACATTTCGAAGAACGAGATCAGTTCTTCCTAAATTCAAATTCAAAGACTACATTAACTTTTGGACCGAGAATCTTTTGGACTGCGAAATTGGCCAACAATAAAACTTTAAAATGTTTCTCAACAATGCTTACTTAAGCACAATGATATGATCGACAGTTTATTCTGATTTGAAATTTTAGAATTTACACTTCCAACATAAAAGCATCGTATGAACCCCCAGCGCTTTGTGAGCAGCTTCCTCGTGGATTACACACAATGTCCTACAAAGTGAATTTTCTCTTGGTTTAAAGAATGATATCAAAATTATATTCTGATTCCATGCGAAAGAACATAAAATCAGCAAAGTTGCATTAAGACATTATGATGTATGTAAATCAGTGTTACCTCCAATTTGTCGATGCTCCATAATTATCTTCAGCACAAATTGAAGAGTTTTTACTTTTCAGCTCACTTGTCTACGAGAGGATCTTTCTGTTGAATTTCAATATTGAAATTTCTGTTTTATGTTAATAATTTCAGTGAATCATATCCATACTTATGTTTGTTATGTACGAATGGCACTCGAAACGAGAAAATCAAGAGATATGCCTAAAAAACTTTGCACTTTGGCACAATCAGGAAAAAGATAATTTTCGATATAATTCCTCTTCATTTCGATTCATTATCTCTATGCCTGTTCGCATTGTTTCGATCTGTAAAATATACCTTTGTTTTTGGTAACTTGTTTTGAAAAAAATATTGTTGACCTGTTGAACATACAATTGTGGTGTAAAGCAACCTCCTCACTGTCGTATGACCACACAAAAACAAGACCGCAAAACGCAGTGGCCCAAGCAACACAGATGAATATGTAAATGGATATCAAAAGAGGGCGTATGTAATACAATCCGTGCTCTGCCACCGCGAGCTCATGTATGTTATCACCCGAGGAGTTCGACTGACATTCAGAGAAGACAGGTGGTCGGGGCCCTGTCTTCTCTGAAGAGGTTTGGACAGGGCTCTTAATGGAGTCCTGTCGTCACAGTTGAACTTGCAAATTATGCACGTTAAACGTCTTCAAATTCAATAGCATCATTTAAGAACGAATAAATTTGCACCATGGACATGACAATGTGTAATGATCAAAGACTGAAATAAACATAAAAGAAGTACATATCAGTTATTCAGTCTCAAAATCGAGAAGTTATGTCCAAAATGTACCTAAAGACGAAGCAGGATGGATGGATTATGATGCTACAGGACCCATGTTTTAGAAATTTCAAGAAATGTTAACTGTCTTCAAGTTCAAAGCTTGACAACATATTTTTTTGAATGCGTTGAAGAAACGATCAACCGAAGTTGATCGAACTAGGCTACATGTGCCGTCGGGGACTCCTGGTCCACCAGCAGTGACACTCACCACGTCGTACAAATGTTAGACATCTCCTGCATGAAATTAAGGCCATTTCTGTTGGAAAACAAATGTGAAACATATATCTCATGCATGAAATAACGACCATTTCTGTTGTATTAAAGTTCAAGAAGATCGGTATGACGGAACAATTGTTAAACGTCTTCAAATTCAATAGCATTATGATGCGTCAGGACCAACATTTAAGAAATCTCAAGAAAATTTGATTACAGAAATTTTCGAAAGCATTCAAGGGACGATCAACTGAAGTTCATCAAACTTGGCTACATGCGCCCTTGGGGACTCCTGGTCCACCAGCAGTGACAATCAGCAAGTGGTACAAATGTTAAACGTCTTCAAATCCAATACATAACTACAGATAACATGGATGTTCGATTAGTCTTTCACCTTTTCTTTTAAAAAAGAAAACAACTTTGTATTGATCACATGACTTTGCCTGAATGTCAGTGGTCTCTTAACCCGCGGATAAACTGAACTGGATCTTCTTTATCCTTTATTCGGACATTATCACTCAAACCTAAATCATATACGGTACTCCTTCGGTTTTTGTTGATTAACTTAGCTGATACTAAGTGTACTTGTACATCAAATGCGTCAGTGAATGTTATAGTAATACCTATGTTGTTAAATTTACTTTGGGAGACAAGTACTCAATATACATGTAAATATTTCCTTAAAGTAAAGTTCAAAGTTTCTTTTCATGAACTCTTCCTTTGCTCGAAAGGTCAAATTTGACTTCGCACAAGATAAATTTGTATATTTGAGTGCACGGATTGTACGCAATAAACGGATTTCTATCATGCGTGGGTGCAGAGTTTTTTTTTTTTTCAGGAGGATCCGGACTTGATAGAAGATTTAAGAAAAATAATACTTGTGCGTGAAGATGCAAAATGTTTGCTTTTTTTAAAATCCAATGGGATGTGGGGCTCTGTCCGCGGAACCCCTCTGGGTATGCGCATTTGACATCATATCAATCTACTAGACAATGTATCAAGTGGATATGCAATGAACTTGAAGTGGTATGCCGCTATTCAATATGTTTTAAAATTAATCGACAATTTGTTCAAACGTTACAAACATACGAATTATTGTGCAAGAAATACAATTCAAGAATAATTACTTCAATAATTGGTATAAATCTACACTGATGAGTTAGTAAGCCTTTTAAGATTTAGCTTTGCTGAATTAATTTCAGGTAACATGTTGTCACATAGATTCACCTTAAATAATAAAAAACAACCGTGACTATTTCAATTTCGACATCTTTTACCGTTTTGGATTGGTCCTGTCCGCCCTTTTATCTATTGCGTTTCGTGGAGGTGGATATACATCAGAAATACAGTGGATGGTATCATTTTTATTGATGATTAAGACAAATTACGACTTTCAAATGTATCTAAAAACAAGAAGTATGAACCAATGAGCTTGTAGTTTCATCGATGAATGAAATAAGCTTTTAAAATTAAATCAACATTTAGATTCAAATTTATACGGCACAAATGTTCATCTCACATTCTGTGTCCTTACACTTCTTGACTAATTCTAAAATGTTCCTTAAATAACTTCCTCATAAATTAGGGGAAACCCGCGAGTTCATAGGGACAATGTTGTTGAAATATGTATGTCAAATTGTCGAATTTTTGTATGGCTTCCTTATATGACTAGAAAATGGGATCGGTTGTAGACAGACTTACATGTTTATATCTTATTAATGCTAGGAGTAGACAAGTAAAGAAAAGGGAAGTAAAGCGCTTTTCACTTATAAGCATGTACATGTAAGGATCAGACGGGTGCAATTTCTTCGAATCTTAACTAAATTCTTTTGAAAAAAGTCAATCTAAATTAAACTTGAATTTGATCTGCATCAGACTATAATCTATTCACATACAAAAAATCAGTTTATTATATATAATCTGCAATAACAGACATGGAAAAGTCTGAAAACTGAAAATTTCATAAAATTTGCTAAGTCCAAGGGCCATAAATCTTGTAAAAATAGGCCAATGGAAACCAAACTCAAACTTGGTCTGTATCACACTGAGATGTATTCATATACCAAAAATCAGTGCATTATTTGCAATAGAACCGAAGAAAAGTTCGGAAAACTGAAATTTTCATAAAATTTGCTAAGTCAGTGGGCCATATCTCTTGTAAAAACAGGTCAATCTAAAGCAAACTCATATTTGATCTGTGCCACATTGAGATATATCCACATACCAAAAATGAGTTTAATTAATATATGCAACAACAGCGAGCAGAAGTCCGAAAACTGAAATTTTCATAAAATTTGCTTAGTCCAAGGGCTATAACTCTTGTAAAATTAGGTCAATCAAAATCAAACTCAATCTGTGACACATTGAGATATATCCACATAACAAAAATGAGTTCAATATTTGCCACAACAGCGAAAAAAAGTCCGGAAAACACTGAAAATAGGACAGACGGACAAACAGACGGACGGACATACACAGTCGGATATTTCATCAATAGTTTCTGTGCTGCTGTGTCATTGTCTCCGTCTGTTTATCCTTTGTTTTATCTTGACAGAGAAAGTTCTGTGATATATTTTTCAAGAATTTGTAAGCCTATTCATTGTAATTTCCGGAGTATGATTCTGG
Source organism: Pinctada fucata (assembly GCA_028142955.1). Taxonomy (NCBI): domain Eukaryota; kingdom Metazoa; phylum Mollusca; class Bivalvia; order Pterioida; family Pteriidae; genus Pinctada; species Pinctada fucata. Next base: position 29,833,677 of record AP027105.1, read on the forward strand.
GGTTTTCGCTTGACTTTCATTCACTGATTTGAGACTTGTACTTTCTTGGTTATGTAAAGTTATTTGTTTCTGTCATAATTCCATATCTTAAATATCATAAGAACATCCCGGGTCAAGATCTATTCCCTGCAAAATGAATGGCAAATTATTTACTACTATTTGTTCCATACAAATGTTTCTCAATGGAGAGAAAACAGAAGAATTTATATAAAATTATGTAACAACCCTGCTTGTTTTTTTTTCATAGACCTGTACTTTAATATTCATGTATCTAAGAATTTTTGAATATAAGGAAAGCGAAGTAAACTCGAATGACCCTATTAACATGGTGCATATTGATAACTTTTGACCTACCAGTCTTGAATAGGAGGAATGATAAGACGTTGGGAACATTGTAAGTACATTTTCAAATTAGACAAAGGTAATGTCCTCAATCTACTATCCTAGATTTATGTAATATGTTTTTCTATGAGTAAAATTTTTGATATAATCAATATAAATTGTGATTTTAGCGTAATTTATTTGACTTTCATTTACATTCTTACATTTCAGAAATTGACAAAATAATGAAATACCTTACATGTGAGTACCAGATTTTATGTAACACTTAGATATATAGATATTGTCCTCTATATTGTTGTTACGTCATATATTAGCATATTCATCAGCTTACACCTTCATCTATGAAATACTTTTTTCCAATAGTTGCTGCGCTTCTGGTTATTTTCGGTGAGTAGCATTTTAAGTTGAATGATTATTTTTCTTCGTTACTTGAGGCATAATCTATTCGAGGTCAAAACTTAGTTTATTGACATTGTTTTTATCTCTGTATACTGGTATGAATATTTTGGCATATTATTCTGGCTCATCTGCAATTTGTGCTTTCTAATTTTTGCCGATGTGATCTTTTAAATGGTGAGGACTGCTAATCAAACGTTCATTTAAGATCAAGATAAGAGCAGTATTGATTTTGTTCACGGACGAATTCATCAAATCTTAAATTCATAAAAAAAAGTCATAGCGCTATAATCCTTCGTTTTTTTGTATTGACATAATGCCTCTTTATTCACACAGAACTTCATCATGTTTACGGAATCCAAATAGAATGTGCTAGTTGTGAATTAGCACCAACAATAGGGGAATGCATGCTTAAGAAGACAATTTGTGGGGATGGCGAGGTAACTTTTCATTTTCCATTCAGATTCTTCCTAATCATCTTCTTTTCAAATTATGTTTATTCTTTTATACCTTTTGTATCTTTCATCTTGTGGTGTGTTCCGCTATGGTTAATACAGGGTAATCTTCAAAATTTTTCAACCATCAGATGATGTACGGTCGCATATCACGTGATACGCAAATGATATGTTCCACGGGAATTTCGTTTGTTTAAACTAGGTAAATACTGTCTAAATTTCCTTTAAATGAATTCATTTCATGCCTATCACATGAAAATCATTATCAATTATGTGATGGCAAATAAACATCAAAGAAGTGTCTATCAATTGGAACGGTTGCGAACCTCGGAATGAATAACATTTCTAAGTGAGACCAGGTGCTTGGGGAGAGTAAGCGTCTCCTGATTGCATCCTTATCTATTCTGGTAAAAAAAAGTATATTCAGAGAACACTTTAATAGAATTTTTTTATCTGCCCGTGCACCATATCATAACATGTTCTTTTTTTAAAAGTGTTCTCTGAATATAACTATCTTGATCAGTATAGATATTCATATGATAGGCCTGAAATAAATTTATATAAAGTAGATTTAGATAGACTTTAACTAGTTTAATCGATGTGGATTCCCGTTGAACATAGCATTTGTGTATCACGTGATCTGTGATGTTGGTTTTATTTGGGGGGTCTAAATGGCTGCTCTCTGGCAGTAGAGCTGCATTCTGTTTCACAAAAATACTTCCCAAAGAACAATTTCAGGAATAATCGTAACTTTTGATTGCTCAGTTCTACTAACTCACTTAAATTTGAGTAGTTTTATGTTTAAATTCATATTAAGTATGTAGAAAGGATATTGGAAACATGATACAATCTAACACGAAAACAGCTTGAACCTTTTATTAAAGGACAAATATAACGAAAATTCCTGAAAAAGTTTGTGAGAATTTCTGTCAAACAGGGTGCTGGATACTTTGTCTTTCTTATTTATTTAATTGTTTAATTACTCTTTTTATTATTAGGAATGTTTTTTGGAGAAAGTCACAACAGATCAGCTAACGATTGCTTTTAATGCCGGATGCCGATCTGAGAAGGTAAGTACACAACGTGATACATTAAGGTCTTTCCATACATGTTCCGTTTTTCTTATATACTTCATTAGAATTTGGAGTTACCTCTTAGATATGAGGGGGTGGACAGGGTGAAAGGGAGGTGGGAGTTAGGGGGCGGGAGAGAGGGAGGAGGGAGGGAAGGGGCAAAAAAGGAAGAGAGGGGAGAAAGGGGAGGGAGAAGGGAGAGAAGAGGAGGGAGCGGGAGGTAAGGGAAGGGTGAAAAGGAGGGGGAGGGAGGAGGGGACGGGAGGAGGGAGGTAAGGGGGTGGTAGGGGGAGAGAGGTACCCCCTGTCCGCCTTTAGGTATGCCGTTGATTTACTTTGCAATTGGAAATCTCTAATGTGCGGGGGTAACCCAATTTTGTGAGCAGGTTGTTCTCTTATGTAGATATGACTCAGCTTGGTACAGTCCTTTTGATTTCCCCGCCTTCATAAAATTTTCAACTCCTCTGTCTACTCTCTCATTCTTTAAGAAGATCATGACGATAATCTCAACAGCACTCACAATAGAGCACCAAATTGAGCATCGACGGACCCCTAGCAAGCTAGAGGTGGGACCAGGTGCCCGGGATGAGTAAGCATCCCCTGTTTTGCTAGCCGCATCAGCCGTCGATGTTCACGTACGAAAATGACAATATAAAGACAATATCTAAAATACATGCATTGTCTGAGGTTATGTCTATATCGAAAGTCCTATGGCGACCATGGCGGGGAAAAATGTTCAAAACACCTACTGTGAAAACCCCTCGCGGGGAACTTTTTTACGAGCTCCACACGGCAAAGGGCATAAGTGTGACATTAATGAGTTAAAGAAGATCCTGACGATAAAAACGAAAACACGGGGTTGACGTACACAGTCAGAAAACAAAAGGGACAAGGGTCACCAAATACTACATCAAAACATCAAATACAAATACTATGAATAAAGCATAGTCGTAATGAAACTTGTACTAGCTGTTCTGTTTCAGGAATACTTACGGCTTTATCCTTTCCTAGGTTTGTCGAATTCAAGAGATGTTAGCAGCTGGATCACCCACAGGTAGAAGAAGCCTTGCATCAGGTGATACTGTTTCCTTCAGAGAAAAGGAAAACGAAAGGAATAGACGAAACATCTTGATCAATTGCGCTGAATGTTGTGATGCCATTCCAAACGAATATGGTCCATGTAATGCCAAACTGTGTAATCAAAGTAAGGACAAAAACATACTCTAGGTTAATACCATCCCAAAAATAATGCATCCATCAATTGTACTGACCGATATTTCTTTATCGAATTTATACAGGATGGCGCTATTTAATATTAATTCAGTAATTCCTTGGCCAAGCATTATGTGGGGCTTGTGTCTTCTTTTGCGTTTGGAAGTTCTGTTTTGTATTTTTTTCCAAAAATTCGTAAGCCTTTCAATTGTGTTTTTGGAATATGGTTCTGACGTCTGTGTTTGACTTTCATTCACTGATTTAAGGCATTTACCTTTTCAAACGTTTCTGCATAATTACATGGATGTATGTTGCAAGCAGAAGAGGCTTACTCTTCCCGGGTAGCTCAATTCATCTTCACTAGAGATCATTTTCCTCCTATGCAGAATATTCCCGGGTTTTTTATGTTTCATGAATTGATCGCCCATTGATAAAAGATTTCGAATTCTGATTTTGGGTTTGACCACTAGATTTGCGCATTCCAACATGTAATGTTAGTCCTCGGGGATACCCAGTTTCAGAGTGTTTCGATCCTAGAAAATATATTCTCTGTCACAAAATGATAAAGTATTCTAAAACTGTGCGATATCTCTCTGAAGACAAAGCCTTCCTTAGCATCTTCTTTGGTATAATTTTGAAGTCACGTATAGAATGTTGCTCTTCATATCTTTATCAATTGGATTTCCTCAATTTCAGTCTCGGACGTCACTGATGTGACATTACTTGTTGGAATGCGCATATAGTGCACTTAAACTTTACAACAGAACATAAATTTCAAAACATATTGATTATTTCATTCATTGATCATAGTCTTTAATTGAAAAAAGTGGTAAATCTTAGAATTGTTAACGGGCTGTTCTTCGACTTTTTTCCATCTCACGTTAAAGTAGGTAGGACAACATGGAAAAAGAAAACATTAAAAGTCCATAGTTAGGCATTTTCTATTCAGCTCGGGATTTCTGAATGTCGTTCGCTTTGCAGTCGTATTTAGAACCTTAACAAATTTTGAGCTGCTAAATCATTGTTCAAAAGTTTAAATCTATAATCAATGTGTGGTTGAAACCCTTTACTTTCAAGACCGGATTTTGTAACCACCGAGTAAATAATTTGCACACCGGAAAAATGTAGGCTTGTTATGTAGTCTTTCTATAGTTGCAAGCGAGAGTGAGCTGAAAGTCTGAAAGACTGATAGGGAAAAGGGATGTCAATTACTTTATTGTATGAAATGTTTCATATCTTATGTTTTGTAACAGGATTTATTTGAAAAGGATCGAATAACAAACAAAACCTATCTTATTGTAAAAATGTAAACTCTGTAGTGGTCAAGGAGAAATTACATTAAAATTCATCTCTCCTCGTATGTGTTTGACTCTTGGGTCATCTCTATCGCCGGGAGAGGACTTAAATAGACTTTGTCTGTTATTCAATCCGTATCAAATCATTGATTAAAATATCGATTCAACTAAACATCTAAGTCAGATGCAATGCACTTTTTTACTATGTATGTCCATGGTGACCAAGGCTCTCTGAAAGTAAATTATCCTCAGTGAAGTCACGTGATAACGCGCAGCAGCGTGATCCTTTTCATGCAAGAGTTTGTAGTGAGCGGACGTGTTTTTGTAAAGCTAAGAAGTGGACCAAGTTGTATAGGTAACGTATGCTATATATTTTTTATTTAGAACCTTGGTGGTTCAGATTAACTTGATTAGCCATGGTGGCTGTTTGTAATTTACCTTGGTGGTAAAGACTTTTGTAAAGAATAGCCGTGGTGGCATATTTTGTATCTGCCTTGGTGGCATTTCAATTTTGGAATTATTGGTAATAGCCGTGGTGGCAATTATTTGGATTTACAATAAATTAAACGGTTGCCTTGGTGGCTTATTTTATTCAAAGTATGTGGAGATCGGCGATAAAATGCATATATAGATAATTATGGTGGTTATATACATGAAGATCAAGGAAATAATCGAATTAATTATATAACATAGAAAACAGCCATGGTGGCTTGATGTTATTAAATGTTTTGGAAGACGACCATGGTGGTTTATAATGTTGTTTTTAAGATTTGTCTAACAAGATCTGCATGGCGAAGCGTTCATCTAGAAAATGTTGGTATTATTCTTGGTGAAAAGACAATGTATTTTCTAATTTTCTTCATCGATTTTTAGTATATATACTTTTCAGAGTTGCTTTGTTAGTTAAACAATTCCTATTCGTTCGTGGGATTTTTATACAGTTCAAATGTACTTTAAGAAAATCGTAGTGACTTTACTCTCATGAAAAAAATGCTTACTGCAGCTATTACTGAAAGATATAAAATGTTTATATACTGATTTTAGATAAGAATTTTCTTTCTCCGTGCAACGTTCTATTTTAATAATAACCAGATGTTGATGTTTCATTGTTAGGCGAGAGTTAATGTGTTCAGTGATAAAACGTAAGATTACGTTTTGACAGGTCAGCATACTTTCTCACAGCATAATTTTGTCAGTTAGTTTTCGTATTTTGTATCGGACAGTCGCAATATATACATAACATGTAAATAGTGTAAAAAAAAAAAAAAAAAAAAAAAAAAAAAAAAAAAAAATCTATGAATAGTTATATTTCATTTCTTGTAGAATGCCTTCCATAACTTTAAAGAGAAGACACTCGTTGAAAGGGAAAAACATTCTTCCTTTGGTAAGAAAAATGAAGGCCGTTGGGCGTGGAGACCGGATGCCGGCTTTGGCGAGATTAAAATCCAACGCTCCTCTGGATGAGATGTCTAGGGACGATGTTATCTCCGCTTTCAGAGAGCTAACGGGCGAGAACGAGAAGGAAATTTTGGAGATGGCGCAGAAGGAGTGTACTGACGGTAACCTGAGACTCCTCCTTCATTTCGGGATAATCCTTGCCAATGAAATTGGTGAACCTACGGGGCAAGCTTTGCGTGGGGTATGTGATAAGTAACCAGTACTGCAAACATTATGTATCAAACAGACACCTTTTATCAATGAGAAGGATATAGAGTGTGGGAATTAGAACTGTACATGACACTTTCTGGATATTTTAATCACTCAATCCATCTATTAATATTATAAGCTTGACCCCCTTCCTTACGAAGCTTGATCTACGCCCCAAAAACGAATTGATGATGTTAGTAATAACTAAAGTATAGTTATTAAATGATCATAACAATAACACTGATAATAATAATGGAGAGAAAGGATGAGAGATGAAAAGAATACTATTTAAAACATGAAAGTCCCTTTAAGTTTAATTTGCTGGTGTTTATACAATACAATTTATGTTTGTTTAGGCTAGTAATGAGGATGAAGGCGATACAGAAGTCGATGAGGAGATACCAGCACCTCCTAAAAAGAAAAGGCCGTCTGCAACCGTCACAAAAAGTGTAGAGAAAGAAGTGGAGTCCATAAAGGATAAGGTGAGGCTCCTTGCCCAACAAAATGATCCAAGCGAAGCATTAATCCTCTTATCGCTTGATGAATTAGCAAAGACCGCGCGCTCAGCTCAGGTGGATGACGCGGATATTTTTGAGGAGCTGTACAGACAGGCTTCTAGGAACCAAGGGAAAATCAATATGGTTAATCTTGTCCTAAGTGTGATGGGAGGGAAAGCCTCCGATGTGGTGGCAAAGGCCCTAACAAAGTGCAAAAAAGAACAGGAAGAATCAAAAGACGCGTCGAAAGAGGAAAATGCTCAATCGCCGTTGCAAAATCTATACCAGCCGATTCAATTTCCTTACATGATGCCTTATCAGCCTCAAGGAATGGGGTATCCGTATCCTCCACAAAGGCCTAGGTTCGCGTACAGGGGGAAGTTTAATCAACATAATTCCAGGCCGATCGGCCCATGTCTTTTTTGTGACGCCATGGGTCACTTGGTGAAAGACTGTCTAAAACTTAAGGCTATAAAGCAAACAAAATGAGACTTAATTTCAGTATGATTTACATCATTCTCTACATAGATATGTATAAGTTCAGAAAATGATCCGGTTTTCGTGATACCTTGTCGTTTAGCGAAGATTATTGTACTTGTGCATGTGTTCCGTGCATTAGATTATTTGAATTTATTATATATAATAAATGTATTGATTTGATTGGCTTCATTTGAGTCCATTTTTCAGCAAGATATAAATAATTTTAACCCCTCCCCTTTTCCTGGCTCAGAGAATCTAATTCTTTAGTGAACTTTGTTCACGCGAGCCGCTAAGGTGAGGGCCTCTTTCCTCTTAGGTCGCCATGTAGGAATTTTTCAAAGGAGGGAATCGTTGATTCAAGTATAATCTTATGTACTTTAATTTACTTTATAGGTGTTTGCAAATGAAGCCAATGTCGCTTCAAGGATATCAGTTCCAAGTTGGGAAAAGGAAATTTAATTTGACCCGTATTCAGAATTGACGATGGGAAGGAAAAAAACCTACATGGCTATCTCTAAGGGAAAGTAGTCCTCACTTTGCGGCTCACGAAGATTTTGATCACATTATGTTACGGGACCCCGAGAATTTTGTATCCGGTCTTATCCTCGAGTCACTGCCTTACTGGGAGAATCTCCTTTCAAAATATCCAACAGAAAATACAAAAATGGTTCTTGATTGGATCAGGCATGGAATAGATGTGAAAACATTTTTCAGGAAATTCAAAGGCAATTTTGAGGGGAAATCATATGACAGCGAAATGCCTCCAAAAAATTTCTTTCAAAACTCAACCGGTTGTCAAAACTTTGTACCCTTTATTAAACATCAGCTGTCTGAGAAATTGAGAAATGGATCATTGCAACTGCTTGGGAAATTGGGCCATTGTGACTTGCCACACATTGTCATGCCTTTAACAGTAGAGCCAACAAAACCACGTTTATGTCATGACGAACGTTATCTGAATCTTTGGATACAAGACAGCCCTTTTCAATTAGATACGCTAAAAGATGCACATCGCCTTATATCAGAGAATGTCAAAATGTTTACTTGCGACGAAAAATCAGGGTATGATCATGTAAAATTAAGTGATAACTCCTATAAGTACTTCGGAATTCAGTTCGCAGGTTGGGTATTTGTCTGTACAACTCTGCCCTTCGGTTGGAAAGCTTCCGCTTACGTATATCAAACAATAGGAAGCTGTTTAACTTCATATTTTCGGCGACAAGGATTTCCGTGTATTCAGTACATTGATGACAGACTACATGTATGTCCCACATTAGACTCAGAAGAGACACTTATCGAAGTAATAAGAATCCTCACCTCTGCCGGATATACCCTTAATCTAAACAAATGTCAACTAGCCCTATCGAAGAGAGTAAGATATCTTGGGTTCATTGTAGATTCAGAGAAGCAGGCCTACATCGTACCTGACGATAAGAAAATAGCATTCATTAACTTACGAGAGTCTATCTTATCGTCAAGCAGTGTCACTTTACATACGTTATAACGCTTTGCAGGGAAATGCATCTCATTAAATCTTGCCGTACCGGCAGCAAAATTGTATACAAGGGAGGTGAATCTAGCGATATCAAAATGTCGGAAAAACAGTAGGAATGTGGTGGTTTAGATGTTAATTTGGACGCCATAGATGCAAGGATCAACGCTCTACTACGACAAAATCTCAGTAAACAGTCCACTAAAAAAAGAGTTAGTTTAGAATTAAAGTTAGTAAAATTTCTCGCCGCTCTCCCAAATAGCCCATCCCTAAGCCGTGTAGAGCCAAAGGATCTTTGCAGATTTTTAGTATGGTGCGATGACTCCGGGAAAACAAAAACTCATTCAAATTCATGTCCTTACATTGGTGAAAATAGATGTCATATCTGTGGCTGTCGAATGGCTATGTCATCGAATACGTTATCAGTTATGATCGCTCAGTTAGCAAAAATTTTTAAAATACGCGGTAGAGGTGACACATGGAATACAATAACAAATGAGGGAAACCCTGCTTACTCTCCCTTGATTAAGGATTACATCACAGCTGTGAAAGAAGAACAAGCAAAAGCTAGAGTATTGCCTAAACAGGCTAATCCTATGTTTATCGGCAAAATCAGATCTATAGCCTCATTCATTGACGACCAACTAAAATCTCAATCTGGCTCGATAACATCCAGAGAAAAATATATTCTACTCCGTGATCAAGCGCTTTTCAAGTTACAATTTTTTGCAGGCGATAGGGCTTCTGATATTTCGAACCTATTAGTACCGGAAATAAAAGAACTTCCTGATCAATCTGGATTCGCATTTAAACACACTTACAGTAAAACCCTGAGAGGAGGTGATGGAAAAAATAACACATTTGCAATAAAAAGATGCGAAGATAAGCTAATATGCCCGATACGTGCTGTAGAAAAATACGTTCAATGGTCATCAAAATGGGGTGTAAATTTGACAAATGGTTTTTTATTCCGGTTGGTATCAGAAAATGGTATTGTACTGGAAGATGCGGTTACTTATTCGGCAATTTATGAACGACTTAAGTATTATCTTCAGATTCTTGGAATAGACGAAGGAGAGACACCTCACAGTTTACGGGCAGGCTGTGCTGTGACGTTGGCTATCTCAAAAGAAAATACCGCGAAAGACATTATGTCACACATCGGATGGTCAAGCTTAAAAATGGCAAATTACTATAGCAGGGTTTCTCAACTCAAGAACGCATGTAATGTTGCAGGGGAATTAGCAAAAAGAAATATAGAGGATGCTGCAGAAATTTACGCAGAGTTCGGAAGTACTGAAAACTTATCTAATGCCTTTGGTTCTGGACAATAAATTCTTCAAATATTATATTTCGTTATTTACAAATAAATGCACAGTATATTTTTGTATTTTATTCTATCTTATTTTTTACAAGTATTGGGAGTAAAAGGTTTCTTAGTGACCAAATTAGGAACATATTATACAAGTATTATAAACACAGGAACATATCGACACCATTTTCAGCCCGATACTTACAGAGCTGCGGAGTGAATTTAAGTGAAAGAAACTGAGGATATGTCATTATCCTCAGTGAAGTCACGTGATAACGCGCAGCAGCGTGATCCTTTTCATGCAAGAGTATGGTTGTGGCTGAATGTTTGAGGAAAGTATTTGATAATGCATATGTTTTATTTATGGTGTTTTCCCACCCTCCCACCCCTTGATTGTGAAATGAGTACTGTTAACAAAACACTCCAATGCTCGACACCATTTTCAGCCCGATACTTACAGAGCTGCGGAGTGAATTTAAGTGAAAGAAACTGAGGATATGTCATTATCATTTAGTTCGAGATCTGTTATGTGTTATATGAAGCAATGGTATTTCTCAATCAAAATTATCTTTTAAAACATACCATATATTTGCTTTCTTTTTATCAGGACCAAATGCAACTTTAAAACAGTGTCTGAAATGCGATAATTACCATGCTGGACCTAACTTATGTACAACCAGAGATACGTGTCAAGACACGGAGGTATTCGCTTCGATAATTCGCATAGATTCAATCGATAGAGATCTTATTTATGTTTACATTCGAGAAAATATTATTTTCCCACCTCTGTCACCATTCCATGATAACAAAACGAAATGTGAATTTGCCAAATGATGCGGTTTATTTTCATTTCAAGACAAAAAAACTACTTTTTTCTCACAGAACAAAAAACCCGTTTGTTAAGATAGAAATAAATTTACAAAATGTACGGAAACTGTTTCATGCAAACGTTGTTCTTATTGCGTCAAAATATCTTTTATTGTTGCACGGTCTACGTTGTAGACGGTAATTAACACCTTTCCAGACGGTGCAATATTTTTCATTGTGACGCAATGATTAAATAAATGATTGAACCAATCATTGACCAATCAAGTGAACCGTTTATTGTCCTTAACTGACCCGAAGTCAGCTGTCTTCTGTTTTGAAAAATGGAAACGCATTTTTACTTTACAATTATTAGAAACATCACTAAAAGCGCATTTCTAAGGAATGAGTAGGACACCCCGCGACCTACAGATTTGAATTACTAAAAAGTTTCATCAAAGTCATGGGCGGATCTAGATTTTTTCCACAGTGAATGGGGTAAGGGATCCAATTAACCTATGTTTGTGAAAAAAAAAATTGAAAAACGGCAAATTGTAGGGAGGGGCGGGATACTGAATCCCCTAGCGCCCTCTAGATTAGTACTTGAATGAATAGGATCCGCTACAAACGGAGCCAGGTAAAAGTAAGATTTGGATCGAATAATATTGTACTGACTGGAACCATTGAATAGCTTTGGACAGAACACAAATAATAGCGGAGGATTCCAACAGTTTCGTATATTTTATGGAAAATTGTGCAGAAAATAATATTGTATCATTAGTTTGAATACCGTATTAGTTTCTTTTATTTTCTCTCATTCAATTCGAATTCTGGAAATAATTCTTTTAATTTCTTTAATGTAATTTTCTTTCAAATCAAGTCAGTTTTAAAATGCGTCAAATTCTGATCTCTATACGATGTATCTTGTACAATTGTCATTGTCATTGTTTACTGACCATGAGTAGTTTTCTCTTACCGTTACGTACTAGGAATGACGACTTATAATTACTCAATCATTGGTGATAATTGTTTGATGGCCGAACAATTGCCGTGCAACAAGTGGGTTATTCAACTGCTCCTCGGGCTACGCCCTCGGAGACAGAAGAATAACCCTTACATAATTCCTAGCTATGTGTATAACATACCGAGATGAGATTAGTATATAGCTTTTTTAAAACTTTTTGTGCTTAGGTCTGCCATACTGGTATAAGGATAGTAGACAACCTTGTACGATATGAATATGGATGTGAAGACAAGCATGTAAGTTTTTATTTTTACATTTCTGTTGTTATAGAAAGAAGGGGATCTCCAACAAGATTCGGTTGCAGCACCAACACCAAAGCACCAAAAACACCCGATGTAAAAACACAAAGAAGACAGGAATAGCAAGAGAAGTAAATGAGACATACGACATAGAAACTTCAAACATAAAAGGCTACACATAAACCAACAAGATTACCTATCTATCACACCAAAAGACAATATTGTGGTTATCCTGATTGCATGCACACAACCCTCTCACTTTTGTGGTTACCCTAAGGTCTCGACGAATGCATAATTATAGCGTAAAATAATACCTCACTGTAATGTACTGCAGTTTGCAAATTCTAAGAGCTTTAAGAAATATGATTTTATTGGATAATACAGAATCAAATCTGACGGTGAGAAAAACATCCAAGTTGTTTTCGAATTATTTCGTTTAAGCGTTGTAAGGCGTTTATCCAGAATATCAACAAAACGGACAGTTTGGGTAAAAGAGACGGGGTTGGAGTAAAAATTTGCGATGCTTGTTGCGACGGACATGAATGTAATAGGAAGGACTGCTTCGAAATTCAAAAGTGTGAGTTTTTTTTTTCATAGAAAATAACTTAACCTGATCACACATTTTACAAAACGAATATTTTTCTAATATGTGTGGTATATAAACGAATTAGACGAATTAGGTACTTTGTATTCCTTTATAGCATGCATGCGGTAGATGCTGCTAATAAACTCATATTATGCACATAACTATCGCTCCGTTTACTTATAGGAGTGAAACATTGTTAAAAGTGTTTATAAGCAAATATTTATCATTTTCATCAAATCTCTTCCACTGTGGCCTCTAGTTTCAATGAGGAAAAACTAATTTTTTCCCTCTTTATTCATTGAAAAATCTTATTCTGTTTTATTTCAGCGATGACATTGCAAAGCATCGGTGCAGTTCCAACACCGCCTCCTTGATTTTGCTCATGATTGTGTACAAAATATAGTCTCAATAAATTTTATGCATTTGTCATGTAACATATTTCGGTATACGTCTACTTACAAATACAAAGATGTGTCAATTACACAGACTAATATACTTGATGCATATCTTTTCCTAATTCTTCTTTATAAGAAAAATATTTTACATATTTTTGTAAACACACTGAATTGTCATGTAGACTGAAAGAAAGGCAGCGATCACCATCATAACGACGCTTCAATTGTTAAAAGTATTCACATTCATTATTGTCGTGGCAAACTGACCTGACCGGACGAGGCTTTTACTTCTCACCAGGGGATTAAAACTATTGTTGCACGGTCTTCGTTGAAGACGGTAATTAACACCTTTCCAGACGGTGCAATAATTTTCATGTGTAGCAATGATTATATTAATGATTAAAGTAATGATTGAATTATTGACTGAGTCGTTGACTGACTACCATGAGTAGTTTTCTTTAGCTAGCAATGAAGAATTATATAAGTATTGGTGGTAAATGTTTGATGGCCTATCAATTGCCGTGCAACATGTGGGTTATTCAACTGCTCCCCGGGCTACACCCTCGGAGACAGTAGAATAACCCTTACTTGAAATAACGGGTAATGAGTATTTACTCTAATTACTACTTCTACTACATGCAATTCAAAGTCTATCTATCCTAAATTTCAATCGCTAGATTGAATTAGCTCCGCCTGGTCAGGTAACTTTGCTACAACAATAGCAAGATTTACAAGCTGATAAATTAACAACATGGACCAGACATGTACTTTTCGGATATTTAACCCTCGTCCGTGATCCTCACTTTAAACAATGAAATAGGGCCAAAATTTGTGAAAATTATGTCGAAAATATACCAAAAGACGTAGTGAGATGGCGGGGATATGATGCTACAGGACCAATGATAACATCATGTAAACGTAAAAAAGAAACGAATACAAGAGGAGAACAATCACATTAAAGCAATAAAAATCAGGGGAAACATCATAATCCTAAAGATTGAGCAGGAAAAGCTTTTTAGCTCAACTTCAAAACATTTGATATATTATCATGCCTTTTTATTTCTGATTCGTACGCATGAGTGATTTAATTCAAACACAAAAGCCGAAAACTACGGTGTTCATTAGGGGACATCGCTTCTTCAAATCTTCGCCCTACTATATATCACCAGTCGAAGAATTGAAGAATTGAAGAAATGATGCGAAGATTTGAAGTAATGATGCGAAGAATTGAAGTAATAATGCGAAGATTTGAAGAAATGATGCGAAGAAACGATTATTTCTTCAAATCTTCGCATCATTCCTTCAAATCTTCGAGTCATTACTTCAATTCTTCGCATCATTTCTTCAAATCTTAAAATCTTCGCATCATTTCTTCAAATCTTTAAATCTTTGCATCATAACATCAAATCTTAAAATCTTCGCATCCTTACTTTAAATCTTAAAATCTTCGCATCATTACTTTAAATCTTCAAATCTTCGCATCATTACTTCAAATCTTTAAATCTTCGCATCATTACTTCAAATCTTTAAATCTTCGCATCATTACTTCAAATCTTCAAATCTTCGCATCATTACTTCAAATCTTTAAATCTTCGCATCATTACTTTAAATCTTTAAATCTTCGCATCATTACTTCAAATCTTCAATTCTTCGCATCATTACTTAAATTCTTCAAATCTTCAATTCTTCGCATTTTGACTTTGTCAGAAATAATCATTTTTGAACTATATCTTTCAATAACTCAATGATGTATATGATTTTATGAACTGATTTACTGTATATTAATCATTTTAAGTAACTTAATGCTTAAATATATATTTCATGCTAGAATTGCATTTTCAGCTTCTTTTCCACAAACACTCAGAAGAGGGGGAACCCAGAATTCTTATTGCATCACATGTACAATAACGTGTTATAAGTCGATTTTTTTTTTCAACTGTAAAGTATAATTATTTTAAAAATTGAGACATCTTCGAAATGATTAACCCATAGTCTTTGTTTTTATAAATATATTTCTGAGTGATTTTGTATTGTTATTTTCATTCATTTTGGTAGCTTTTTCTTCTTTTTTTTATATATGGGACATTGAAAAAGAAATGTTTTACGCCAGAAATCCAATATTTTTTCTATTCAAGATTTTGAATCGGGTTTACATACGGGCGTGTCAACCTCCTTAGAAATTTGCAAATTGAAAATCACCCCCTCCATTTTTACATAAGGAAATAATTCATTAAGATTCAAAATGAATAAAATTCCAGCATAAGATATATATACTTAAAAATGATTAATATACAGATAATCAGTTCATAAAATCATATATATATATATATATATATATATATATATATATATATATATATATATATATATATATATATATATATATATATATATAAAAAGCACAGGAAAAAAATAAACAACAACGTTAAGTATTCAGAAAATGTCGGATCGGCCCAAAGGCTAATGCATGTCTCTCGCAGAAAAAAGATATAAAGAGCACAAACGTGGCGCGAGAGACTCACGACATTAAATTAATTTACCTCAAATTTTCAGAGCACCTCGGCTCCTTCTTCAGGAGACACTCAGAACATACATTCAGAAAAAAAATGAAAAAGGAAAAGAGAAAAAAATGATAAAAAAAAGAAAAATAATGGTGTTATGTGGCTATGCTCTGGAAGGCATGTCATAAAACCATGGCAGTCAAAAAATGAAGAGGGACGTTACAATGTAAGGCAGACAAATAAAAGGGGATGTGAAAGGGTGTTTGCCTTGTTTTTCTTACTTTTAAAGGTGTTGTATGTATTTTTCATTTCATCTCACCTTTTATTTGCCCATTTTTCTCCAGTATCCGTTATTTTTCTTTAGGAACTTAGATAATTTCAATAAATATTCCATGTTCGTAGTAATACCGTTTATCCGCTAGATGGCGGTCTAATTTCATTCATTTTTTCCTGCCATTCATTCCCTCGTTTTACTCTATGATTCCTTTCCTAGCGATCATGTCTAAGTAGAATAGATGGTTTTCACGTCCCCTTTTATTTGTCTGCCTTACATTGTAACGTCCCTCTTCATTTTTTGACTGCCATGGTTTTATGACATGCCTTCCAGAGCATAGCCACATAACACCATTATTTTTCTTTTTTTTATCATTTTTTTCTCTTTTCCTTTTTCATTTTTTTTCTGAATGTATGTTCTGAGTGTCTCCTGAAGAAGGAGCCGAGGTGCTCTGAAAATTTGAGGTAAATTAATTTAATGTCGTGAGTCTCTCGCGCCACGTTTGTGCTCTTTATATATATATATATATATATATATATATATATATATATATATATATATATATAAAAGCACAAAAAAAGGTACAAGCGACCACGACACTAAACGTGTTTAAACCCAGCGGAAGGGACAGTACATCATTCATTCGAAGGTTTAAACACGTTTAGTGTCGTGGTCGCTTGTACCTTTTTTTGTGCTTTTATATCTTTTTTTTCCAAGCGACGTGCATTCGCCCTTTGTTGGGCTGATCCGACATTGTCTGAATAGTGAACGTGGTTGTTTTCACCTCTTTTGTGCTGTCTATATATATATATATATATATATATATATATATATACAAAGCACAAGAAAATCATGTATATGTATATAACAAGGTACCCTATTTACCTATTCTTCCCTGCCAGAGATTCGAACCCACTACCTGCGGCACCTTCCGCCTGGCAATATATATATAGACAGCACAAAAGAGGTGAAAACAACATATATATATCACTGAATTATTGAAAGATATAGTGCAAAAATGATTATTTCTGACAAAGTCAAAATGCGAAGAATTGAAGATTTGAAGAATTTAAGTAATGATGCGAAGAATTGAAGATTTGAAGTAATGATGCGAAGATTTGAAGATTTAAAGTAATGATGCGAAGATTTGAAGATTTAAAGTAATGATGCGAAGATTTTAAGATTTGATGTAATGATGCGAAAATTTAAAGATTTGAAGAATTGAAGAAATGATGCGATGATTTAAAGATTTGAAGAAATGATGCGAAGAATTGAAGTAATGATGCGAAGATTTGAAAGAATGATGCGAAGATTTGAAGAAATAATCGTTTCTTCGCATCATTTCTTCAAATCTTTGCATCATTACTTCAATTCTTCAATTCTTCGACTGGTGATATATAGCAGGGCGAAGATTTGAAGAAGCGATGTCCCCTAATGAACACCGTAGAAAACAGACTACAAAAACCACAATCGAAAAAACAAAACAAAACAGAACTTCCTCACGCGAAAGAAAAATTGGATAAACAGACGGAGGCAATGACAGAGCTGCACAGAAACACGACGGACGTAGTGTCTAATGAACTTTTTCCAGTACAAGTGTGCAAGACATTGTAGAATGCATTGTAGGTGGCGCTGTCAAAATGCTCCGTCCTAATGACAAATATGGATAATGACCATATCTCTGTATACAACACAACATCGACAAGAAAACTATTGATGCAAAGCATCAATTCGCCGGTAGAAATAAGATACCATAAATGTGTTAATGATGTTTTTATATTTTTGTCAGATAATACTACATAAAGATAGCGATTCAATTGTGTCTTAGACCATAAGCGACGAATGTAAATTTATAAGTAAATTAAGGTCGAGTTGACTATTAATGTGCAGTTTACCCGCCTTATGATGTCATGCACGAGTTTTATTCGATCTTCTACTCTTTCGGGTTTATTATTTAGTAATCCCTTCGCTATACTAGTATAAGTAATTGTTTTTTATCGACCTTTTTGCTGATATACAAATGAGAGTTACAGCATCGATGTTTTTTTCTAAACCTTTCCTATCATAACACATTAAAAGCATTATCTTTCGAGTGACTATCCAAATAAAAAAGCATATTCGACTATAATGAATATTGAATTACATCACATCCGGTATGGCTTAAATATCATCGAGTATCCTCGAGATTTATTACTAAGAGAGGCAAGAAAAAAAAAAGCGAAATATTCCGTACGAATTTACATAAGCCCATAGACATTCTCTAAACCCATCAATATAAAACGCCGGTCTCGTGACCGGCGTTAATAATACAGAAAATCAGAAACCGAAGGCATACAAAATCAGGATAAAACAGGAACCAAAGCAAACAAACAAAAACCTCCACCATATGAAAAGAAGCGAACTCCCGATATGGGAATGAGACCAGGTGCCCAGGAAGAGTAAGCATCTCCTGCTTGCATGCAACCCCGCCGCTTCAATTCGGTAGAACTGTCACATCCGGTTACTTTCATTTCGGAGGACATAGTGAACAATCTTTGGTTGGATGATTCAAGTGGTCTATAACAGAGTATGATCCACCATTCTGGAGTCAGGGACATCATAGTGTATGATCCCCATATCGACCGTAGAACTTCCTCAGTGACGATGTTAGTCGGTCACAAACATATCCCTGACTGAGAAGCTTATCTGAAAGACGTATAGCTCTCAGAACAAATCCATATATTTGGTACTTGCTCTGTCATATATTTGATATATCACATGAATCATGATACATATCTAATACAAGCACAGTATCAAAGTACGTAGGACCAAGAAGGACGCCCAACGCCCATCCCAGTTTCTGTCTTAGTGTTACCCAAGGTTTCGATGATTGACCACCGAATGAATCCGTCTCTGTACTATCAAACAAAAACGAAGTGCCGAACTTTGTTGCATCGTTTTGTATCAAGGCACCGTACTGACATATGGAATGTACCGTTTTGTCGCTTATAATGAATTAAAGAAGATCCTGACGATGATCTCAACAGCACTCACAATAGAGCACAAAATTAAGCATCGACGGACCCCTAGCAAGCTAAAGGTGGGACCAGGTGCCCGGGAGGAGTAGGCATCCCCTGTTGGCTAGCCGCACCCGCCGTCGATGTTTAAGCACGAAAATGAAAACATTATATAAAATCCATGCACTGTCTGACGGTATGTCTATATAGAAAGTGCTATGGCGACAACGTAAGGGAAATATATTTAAAATAACTACTGTCAAACCTCTCGCGGGGAACTAAGTGCTTACTTTTGGTCCCCTCGCGGAGAACTAAGTGCTTACTTTTGGTCCAGTCCTAATCCGTGTATTAACTTCCAATCGGGGACTCTTGGTCCACCAGCAGTGACACTCACCAAGTAGTTCAAATGTTAAACGTCTTTAAATTCAATAGCATCATTTAAGACCTGATAAATTTACAGCATGGACCAGACATGCACGTTTCGGGTACTAAACCCTCGTCAGTGATCCTAAGTCTAAACAATGAAATATGACCAAAAAGAATGAAAATTATTATGTCAAAAAAATGTACCAAAAGACGTAGCAGAATGGGTGGGATATGATGCTACAGGACCCACATTTTAGAAATTTCAAGAAATTTTGTAACAGAAAATTTCAAATGCGTTGAAGAGACAGACGATCAACCGAAGTTGATCGAACTTGGCTACTTGTGCCCTCGGGGACTCTTGGTCCACCAGCAGTGACACTCAGCAAGTAGTTCAAATGTTAAACGTCTTTAAATTCAATAGCATCATTTAAGACCTGATAAATTTACAGCATGGACTAGACATGCACGTTTCGGATACTAAACCCTCGTCAGTGATTCTAAGTCGAAACAATGTAATATGGCCAAAAAATATGAAAATTATTACGTCCAAAAAATTGTACCAAAAGACGTAGCAGAATGGGTGGGATATGATGCTACAGGACCCACATTTTAGAAATTTCAAGAAATTTTGTAACAGAAAATTTCAAATGCGTTGAAGAGACAGACGATCAACCGAAGTTGATCGAACTTGGCTACTTGTGCCCTCGGGGACTCTTGGTCCACCAGCAGTAACACTCACCAAGTAGTTCAAATGTTAAACGTCTTTAAATTCAATAGTGAGACAAGGTGCCCGGGGAGAGTCAGCGTCTCTTGATTGGATGCAACACCCGTCGCAACAGCTCCATGGAAACCTGTCAAATTCGGTGATTGTCTCGATGTACATTTTGATGTACATATCAGGTAAATATGTCTTGTTTGGTGATGATGACAGCCATTCAATCACAATGTAGAATGCCACTGATCATTCTGGAAAGGGGGATCTCATATGCTTTTATAACATCCCCGTAGCGACCGAAGAACTTCCTCAATGATGATTTCAGTCGTTGTGTAACGTAACCCTGAACAAGTAGCTTACTTGCAAGCCGTCTGGCGCTAACAAATTTCAGCTTCCTCCGCTAGCAACAAGACTTTCTAGGCTCGCTTCACTCGCCTTACACTAAAAGATATTTAAAAATTATATCAAGTCCTATTCCTTTGCACATTTACACAGTATTACAAATGCAAACATAAAAATGTGCATATTTATTTTACAAATATGATAAGCTTCAAGTTTTACAGAAATGTCTATAGTACACATCAACTACCTACTTCTGTACTCAACATGGCAAAAGATGTCTTGGCATACCCCTCTTCCAATGTGCTGTAAAAACTCAATATAGAATATGCAGGTGATACATGTACATTCATGTGTCTATTGACTTATTGAAGTGCCATCAAAGTCTTGCACATTATAAAAAATCAATGGCGTATTTAGTTGACATAACTAGGGTACGTGTACACGTACATGTGCATATATTCTTGGTTTTTGGTGATTTTTTTTGCTTGTTAAGATTGTTACAGGTTGAAAATAAATATTCTGACCTTGAGTTACTGGAAAATAAATAATCCGGCCGGCCCTGATATTCTTGATCAGAAAAGATTACCATCATATAATTGATAATGATGGCCATATGATAGGCCTAAAATGAATACATATGATATTAGGTGAATTAAGACAGTACTTGCCCTTTTAATCAAAGGGAATTCCCATGTACTAGAATATTTGCGTATCATGTGATATGCGACTGTGAAAATTATAAGAAAATACATGTAACTTACATGTTTGTCTTCACAACCATATGTGAATCGAATACCACCGTTGATGTAGACAACTCCTGTATGACATACCTTAAGAACAAATTATCGAAGCAAGAATAGAAATCTCCATAGATTAATTGAGCGTTCATTGCCAAATTTAAACTTAAGATTTTTTTTTTATACTTACATGTGCCTGAGTGCCTTGTTTTTCTTACTTTTGGGTTCATATTATCATATTGAAATATATGCTCTACCGTAAACGTTTAGTGCACCATAAGCGCATTTCAACAAGCAATGCACCGTCAGTTATGCTTGAGGCCGAAAGGGAGGAAATTCAAAAGTTGTTTTTATCCAAGCTATATTGCAAGAATAATAGCAAATTGAGAACTGGACCTTTTCTCTACCGTTTATTTTATGCTGACATTACTGACTTGATAAACAAAGCCAGAAAGGTCAGATAGGTCAATTGAACCGTAGCTGTAAAAGGACAATCAATTTGCTTCTTTACCTTTAGTAAAATCTTGAAGTATGGTTTGCTGGATTTCGAAAACGTGGGTCCTGTAGCATTATATCCCACCCATCCTGCTACGTCTTTCGATACATGTTTGGACATCATAATTTTCTTACTCTTGGTCATATTACATTGTTTAGATTGAGGATCACTCACGAGGGTTAAGTACTCGAAACGTGCATGTCTGGTCCATGCTTCAAAGTCATCTGTTCTTAAATGATGCTATTGAATTTGAAGACGTTTAACATTTGTAAAAATATTTTTCATTGAGAAGGCAAAATTGCTAATTTTACACGTTTGAGTATACCTTTATTTATATGGATTATTGGTACTGTTACATAGGCGTTATCCGGATACTGCTTAACAACATCAAAATGTATCTGAAGATTGCCATCTGTCCTGAGAGTACATTGTTTCCCCCCTTTTACCCTTTGTTCTTCAGTTTGATCTTTGCTAATTATATATGTCCTTGTATTAGTATTCTCTTTAGGCCTGTTAGTCTCTTGCTATTTCTATTCATTTTTGCTATTTTCTCTTTCGCCAATTGGTCTCGTTGGTTTATGTGTAGTATTTTTTCTTTGGAGTCATGTTTGGTGTTCCTTGTAACTTTAGCGTATCCCTTTTGGGCGTCCCTTGCTGTGTATGTCTACTCTGTATTTTTGCCTAGAGTGTTTTCAGTTTTTTACTGTACGTGTTGCAACCGAGTCTTTCAATCCTTTGCATCTGTGTATCGTTGGCGTCACTGATTGTTGTCTTGTTGCAGATCTTTTCGCTTAAAGAGATGAAATTAGTGGAGACATAATAATTGATGTACACTCTACTCGATCATTTGATAAGGTTGAAATAAAATATAGAAAGAACAAAGCCAAAGTTAGTTTGCTTAATCCCATCCAGATTATTTCTGACTATTTTGTTACTTGAAAAAAACAATTAATGATCATACATGTGTTGCGTTCTATGTGCGGGTGATTACTTGCTACCCATAAAACAACAATATAGTGGATCCTTCCGAGAATCAGTGTATTGCCAAGACAAACTCTGTGTGTAATGACTAACAAGTCTTTAGATAAAGTTAACAATCTTTAATAAATTATGGATATATATATATTTGCAACAATAATATGGATCAAATAGAATATGCCCTAACTATAATAACAGTGTCAAGAAATCTTGGGTGAGAATGTGGTGTATGGGTGAGTGTGTGCGTGTTTCCTACCAAAAATGTATGGGTACTTAAATTGGGTATTAATCCATAAATTTATATAAAGTCAATAATGTACAGCTTCGCCAACTTCCTAATAAATGATATATTTAGCCTTAAAGGTTCATAATTTACTTGTAATCAATGTTGGGTAAAGTTACCCAAGAATTGGAATCAACGTTGGGTGGACTACCCAAGAATTACATAAACTGGGCAAGTAGCCAAAAAGGTGCCAGAGGTAGCCAAACGTTAGTAGGCTATAATTACCAGTCTGTCCTGTTCCACATCATGAAGATTTATGTTCTGGACCACACTGGACATGACGCTCTCTAGCAGTGTCAGTGATGAACTGCACGTCTTGACTCTATTACAGCGAGTGAGCAACTGAGAAGATCTCCGGCCTTATATACTAAAATCGAATAGTCGCGCGTATAAGTTGGCTCCAAGTGACGTCATACATAAACATGAGAAATGGCGGAGTCCGCACGAAGCAGACTAGAGAGAAATGGACTGAAATGGCTATTTAAACGACGTGGCATTAATAAATTACTAAAGAGAATCACCGAAGGATGTAAAAGGTATTTAAGCATGATCGATTAATGACTTTTAGCCATTTGTATAATAGTAAACTGCTATCTCGGAGCCGACCTCATTAATATGCACGAAGCGAGGATCGAAGGGATAGAATTGATCAGCTACAAACAGTGTTTGCAAGAAATTATCTGGGTGTAACCTATAAATATGAACATATGAAACGATATAATAATTATCAATAGACATGAATACAAAGTATGGATCATGTGTGATCAT
Source organism: Pinctada fucata (assembly GCA_028142955.1). Lineage (NCBI taxonomy): Eukaryota > Metazoa > Mollusca > Bivalvia > Pterioida > Pteriidae > Pinctada > Pinctada fucata. The sequence goes on from AP027105.1 coordinate 29,857,382, forward strand.
TTACACTTAAAATAATGTGGAAACCTTGACTTCGATTTCCGTCTCTCCCTTACGGCGTTGGCTAGCTGTCAAACTACACGTGTTTACGAACTAGTAAAGTTATCTAGCGCCGTACAAGTTTCCTAACACTGCCTCCCACCTTCAGGAATCATTCGTCCCGAATGAGAGAAAATGTAAGTAAAGTTATTCAATTCTTTATCAAAAGTAAACATAGTTCAATTCATATAGCAAAATATAACGATAAATAATGCATGAAAATAGTACAAAGTTACAACACATGTTACAATGTCCTTCTGAATGTCCATTCACAATGTTCTTAGCACAGAATAGTCCATGGTTAGGTAACCTGAACAGTTTATAGTTTTTCAATTTTCTCCACGTAGGAATCGCAAAACTTTCCTTTCCAACAAGGACTGGAGTTCGGATAGTTCATAGAAACCAGCTTCAACAAAGATCTTCCTGAGTGTGATTAGTCCTTCTGGAAGGGTGCACTTTTCACCATTTAATAAATAGTCAAGAATATATTTAAAACACTCGGGACTGCGATTTACATAGTAAGTTAGAATTTTGTCAGTGTAGTACGGCTGGAGGGATGAGGTCTTTCTCATCATGCGTGCCAGAACTGAATTCGGCTCTCTTCCAAGTAGGGTCTGGGCACTAGTGTAAAAATTAACTCCGCTGACACAAAGAATAATCTGCTGATTCTAGCATACTGCCAAGTCTTTCAGCTTCTTGGCTGCAGTGGTTGATGTCACTGTTGTTGAGGGTCCAGGTCTGTCATCCGCATCTCCCTTTGCATTGGGTTCTGGTTGCATGTGGTCTGTCTCTACTGATATGTTGTCATTGTCATGGTCTTCTTCTGTCTGATGTTCGTCCAAGCTGCTTGTTATTGCTACTTCCCATGTTATCACAGGTTCGTCGGGCAAAAAGTCATTGATGTCGTCCTGAGTTGTAAATCTGGTCTGTTCCTCGTTTGTCGTTAGCTTAGCGTCACAAGAATGGGCGTTGTTGGCGTTGGTGTCCTAGTTTGTACTGTGTCCTCTGTCGGTCGGTTGGTGTCTTCTTCGTCTGAGAGTTGTAGGTCCTGGGTTAGAGTAACTGGTGGGTCAGTGGGTACGGTTACGGTAACAGTTAAGTCCCGGAAAGATTCTTCTTGTGAGGTGGATGATGATGGTGGAAGACTGTCGATGGATTTTGACAGGTTTCTCTTGGTCTTCTTACCACCTCCCATGTGATGGGGCTTTGTTGGCATTGTCCGCTTTCTAACTATGCCTGAGCCTTCCTTTCCCCCTTGATCAGACATCGGGATTTTCACTGTCAACATGTACTGCTCCACCTGGTCTCGTCGTTTTTTGATCAGCTGATGGTATTCTTCAAGCTCTTCAGGAGTGCACGTCATGGTAGTTCTCTTCACCAAGTCCCTAGTTGAGCCATGTCCCCCTTTACAAGCATGTTTCTGGTCCCTTCTGGTCAAGAGGAATCTGCAGTTGCTGCAAGCATACACAAATCCTGAATGTGCCGAGGTAACGTGTCTTTCTGCCTGATGCCGATGCATAAATTTGTCCTTTTGACAAACTAAGCATCTGTACCTTGGGACCTGAAAAGAAGTGAGCACTTTATTAGTGAAGGTCAATGTTAGGCTGGTTTGAACCTTTATATGGTTTTAAATTATTACGATGAACTGTTTTGGGACGTGCTCTTGACCCTTTTTGAATTTTGTACAGAACATCATTTATTTTCTCCGTGACAGTGTATGGACCTTCCCACTTAGAGCCTAATTTTGTATGGTTTTTGTTTTTAACCCAAACAGCACTTCCAGGGGTATATTGATTTAGATGTAATTTTGTATTATACTCCCTGATCATGTTTTGGCTGGACAAGTTTAATTGACTTCTTGCAAATTCATGAATTTTACTTAATTTTGTAGATAATTTGTTAGCATATTCTGACCTATTTGTATAATTACTTTCAGGTTCTACCCTTCCCAGTACCAGGTCAACAGGAAGATAGATGGGCCTCCCAAAAGTCATTTCACAAGGGCTTACGCCAATTGACTCTTGCACCGATGAGCGGTAGGCTAACATAAGAATGGGAACAAGTTCATCCCAATTTTTTTTGATTTTTGCTAACAAAGGAAGTCAACATGTCAATAATTGTCCGATTGGCTCTCTCTATCATGCCATCTGATTGGGGTCTATAGGGGCTGGTTCGAGTTTTATCGATACCTAAAATAGCACACATTTCTTTGAATATGTTTGATTCAAAGGATCTCCCTTGATCGGAGTGAATTTGCATTGGAACTCCAAATATTGTCACAAACCGATCAATTATTTTCTGTGCTTTAGTATGTGCTTTTTGATTTGTAATGGGTATGGCATCCACCCACTTAGTAAAATAGTCCCCTATGACTAGTAAATAAGAATTTTTCCTATTACTTAATGGTAATGGTTCTAATACATCTACAGCCACACGTTCGAATGGTACACCTACTAAGTATTTCTGAAGAGCTGCTTTTGGCTGTTTATGCGGCCCTTTCCGAGCTGCACATATGTCACAGTTTGTACACCAAGCCTTTACGTCTTTTGACATTTTATGTCAGAAATATTTATCTTTAATTTTGGCTAAGGTCTTTTTGATACCTAAGTAGCCCCCAGCTTTGCTGTTATGGGTACCAATTAGTACTTCATTCACCAAAGATTTTGGTAAAACAGCCTGGTATTTTGGGTTGACTCCTTTCCATATATGATATAGGATACTGTTTTCGTATGTCAAAGAGTCATACCTAGCCCAATAATATTTGATTGTCTCATCTAGATGGGAAATTTCCTCCCATGTGGGCTTATGTTTGCTTTTAACCCAATCAATGATTATTTTGATTTGTGGGTCTGATATTTGAGCCTCGGATAAAAGAGTATTATTATTTTTTTCAGGTTGAGACTGAGATTGACCAGCTGTTTGAGACCTTGTTATTACGGAGACAGAAGGAGAGTAGTTGGACTCTGCCTTTATACAGTGCTTACACTCTGAGTCGGAGCAAGGCCGTCTCGAGAGGGCATCTGCATTACCATGGGATTTTCCTGCTCTATGTTCAATATTGAATTGGTAAGCAGATAGTGTCTCCAGCCATCTGGCAATTTGACCTTCTGGGCTTTTGAATTTCAAAAGCCATGGAAGAGATCCATAATCTGTTCGAATTTTAAATTTTTGTCCAAAGAGGTAGTGATGAAAATGTTTCACTGCCTGTATAATAGCAAGAAGTTCTCTCCTAGTAACGCAGTATCGTCGTTCTGTGTTACTAAACAACTTACTATAGTAAGCTATTACTACTTCTTGACCATCTTGGATCTGGGAAAGTACTGATCCAGATCCAGAATTTGATGCATCCGTATCCAGGATAAAAGGAGCTCCTGGGATTGGATACGCCAAAATTGGTGAGCTTGTTAAAGCTCTTTTCAGTTTGTCGAATGCATTTTGGCAATCTAAGGTCCAATCAAACTTTTGACCTTTTTCTGTCAACTTGTGGAGAGGGCGAGCAATGTCTGCAAACTTATAAACAAATTTCCTATAATACCCACAGAGACCAAGAAACCCCCTTATTTCTTTTAGATTCTTGGGTAGGCCAGTTTGAAACTGAGGATATTTTCTCGGGATCTGTATGAATACCCTTTTCACTTATAACATGTCCCAAATATGCAACTTTTGTTTGCAGGAATTTACATTTTTTTGGATTCATTTTAAGATTAGCTTCACTTAATCTTAGAAATACTTGTTCTAAATTATCCAAATGATCTTTGAAAGTTTTTGACCAAATAATTATGTCATCCAAATAAATCATGCATATGTGCCATGATAAGTTAGCTAATACTTTATCCATTAACCTTTCGAAGGTTGCGGGTGCGTTACATAGCCCAAATGGCATTGATATAAATTGCCAATGGCCCCCACCCGGGATAGAGAAAGCAGTTTTGGGTCTGTCTTCCTCTGCAACTTGTACTTGCCAATATCCACTCTTTAGATCAATCGTTGAGTAGAATTTGGAACCGGATAGTGCATCTAGTGTAGCATCAATCCGAGGGATAGGATGGCTATCCTTGTATGTGACCTCATTTAATTTTCAATAGTCTATACAGAATCTTAGACTATTGTCCTTTTTTCGGACAAGAACTACAGGTGAGCTCCAGGGGCTGTCAGATGGTTCAATTACCCCTTTTTCAATCATGTCCTGTATTTCGTTCTTAACTTCATTCATTTTAGCAAGTGGTATTCTTCTGGGTGCTTGTTTGATTGGCTTTGCTTGACCAGTGTCAATTTTGTGTTTGGTCAAATGTCCTTCCCATATCTTGGGAGGATTTTGAGAAACTTGTTTCATATTTTAGAAGTAGTTTCTTTAACCCTAACTTTTGTTCCTCATTCAAATTTTGACATGCTTCCTCATATATCTTTTTCAGATGCTCGGGTATATGGGTGTCAAGTGAAGTTTCAACGTTAACAGCGTTTACATAGCTACGTTGGGAATTATTGCCGACACACTGCAGTGTACTTTCGACTTTCTCCAGTACAGCTATAGAGCAGTTTTCGTGTAAGGTGAGAGCGTTATCAGAGGGATTTAAAACCCTCATAGGAATAGTATTATTCCTAAAAGGTTCCAATAGCGATTTTGCTACGAGAACGCCATATTTGGAAACAAAGTCCATATTTGGTTCCATAATGACCAAATTACAATTAAGGACCGGACCTATGATCCGACCTTCAACCACACTCTCAGAATTTGGTGGGAGGATAGTGTCCTTTGCCACCACAACCTTACAAGTAGAGTCAGGATCATTTTGGGTAAATCTTGACAAGGGGACTTGTTCACCTTTAATTCTTAATGACATAGTTTTTATGAATATATCACAAGAAAAGGTTGTCATAAAATCAAGTCCAATAATTCCATCATAATGGATTTCGGCAATTAGTACTTTATGTAAGTACGAACTTGACCCGAGTTGAATGGGAATTTGGCAAGTACCTATTACAGGTATAGAATCTCCAGATGCAGAGATTAATTTTATGTCTATAGGGTCTATTTTTGGATTTTGATCTAAATTTTCCAAAGTTTTTGAACTTAGAATTGTAACATCAGCACCAGAATCTATTAATAGAATTTTGGTTTGGCCTAAAATTTGGGCTTTTACATACAATCCTGTTTGATTGCTATTCATACCACAAATTTTTATTTCTTTATTTTTATGGGAGTTATTTCCCTTTGTCTCCCAGAGGTCGTTTGCAAGTTCAAGATTTATGGGAAAAGTATTAGTTGAAACATTGGGTCCCGCAAGGTCGACATGTACTAGTTTTCCTCCCTTGAGGGTTGATTTTGTTGGGAACTTGTCCCTTGACCTTGCTGTTTGTTTCTAGTAGCGTGGAAGTTTTGGGTTTGACAGTAAGTGTTTTGAATATATTTCCCTGACATGGTCGCCATAGCACTTTTTATATAGACATAACGTCAGACAGTGCATGCATTTTATATACTGTGTTCTTTATCGTGCATTAACATCGACGGCGGGTGCGGCTAGCCAACAGGGGATGCTTACTCCTCCCGGGCACCTGATCCCACCTCTAGCTTGTTAGGGGTCCGTCGATGCTCAACATAGTGCTCTATTGTGAGTGCTGTTGAGATTATCGTCAGGATCTTCTTTAACTAATTTTGATTAGTTCCACGTCTTGGAGTCCAGTCATTGAATCGTTGGAAATTACTTTGACCATTATTTCTTTTTAGTTGGCCAATATCTTTGAATAATTTCCCAAAATTGCTATCTAAAGACTTTTGAATATCTTTAAGGCAGTTTAAGATTGGGTCTGGACTAGAGGCTTTATTATCACGTATAGCGTTGACTGGTACGCTGTTACGTGTACTTGATTCTGCAACTTGATATGTATTTAACCTTACGGCTAAGGTTTCGGCCTCAGTAATGTTTTTCGGGCGAGATTCCCGAATTCTAAGACGCATTTCCGACTTTGGTAAAGCGTCAATGAAATAGTCCAGGGATAGGATACCCAACATGTCCTGATCGGCATGTGGATATGCTTGTCGTGTTAGCTTTTTGGCTAACTGAGCAAGCTGTGATATATCTTGGTCTTTCTCTTGTTTTAGGACTTTAAGCTTAGCCCAATATAACTCAGACCTTTCAATTGACCCAAATCTTGTGTTTAGAGCTTTGACCAAAGAATCAAAATCTCTTCTATTTGTAGGAGTTAATTCCCCTAATATACCTACTGCATGTCATGTTAGTGCACTGGCCAGTTGCAGAGATTTTGTGGGATAATCCCACTGATTTAGATCGGCAATGATCTCAAATTGAGATAAGTAGTCCCCAAAATCTTCTAAACCATCATAGGACTTGGGTTTTACATTTGCCTTTTTTGTACCCGAAGTGCTGTTTGTGGATTTCGCAGTTGGGCTTGAATTGTCCCCATTACCCAAATTTGAAAAATTTCTATTCCCCAAAATTCTTGATGGCCCATAAATTAATGGTGGGGGTGACCCAAAAGAATTTTGTGAATTCTCTTTTTGGATTTTTCCAAAATCTTCCCTTTACCTGTGGGTATCTGAGATAGTTTTATCCAAAGCCATTTGCATATAGTCCAATCGTTCATCAATCTTACGATCATTATATGATAACTGTTCTCTTATAATTTGATTAAACCTATCAAATTGGCTTGATATTAAAACTTGGACTGAACTTAATAAGTCATTTGTATCCACAGATTTGGAATGCTCAATGTTTGGCTGACCTCGGCTGGGAGAGCTGTGCATTATGGAGTCGTGTGGTGAGCTGTCATGTTGGGTGGTTTGTTTGAATGTGATTATTCCCGAGTCATCAGAATTGTCGGGATATGTTTCTGACATTTTTGGGTAACCTAGTGACTTAGTGATTGTGTTATGATCAAGAATAGATTAAAGAATTTTGAAGTGACAATTGAATTCTTGGAATATTAGGAAAATCCCATCCTCGTCACCAGTGTTGCGTTCTATGTGCGGGTGATTACTTGCTACCCATAAAACAACAATATAGTGGATCCTTCCAAGAATCAGTGTATTGCCAAGACAAACTCTGTGTGTAATGACTAACAAGTCTTTAGATAAAGTTAACAATCTTTAATAAATTATGGATATATATATATTTGCAACAATAATATGGATCAAATAGAATATGCCCTAACTATAATAACAGTGTCAAGAAATCTTGGGTGAGAATGTGGTGTATGGGTGAGTGTGTGCGTGTTTCCTACCAAAATGTATGGGTACTTAAATTGGGTATTAATCCATAAATTTATATAAAGTCAATAATGCACAGCTTCGCCAACTTCCTAATAAATGATATATTTAGCCTTAAAGGTTCATAATTTACTTGCAATCAATGATGGGTAAAGTTACCCAAGAATTGGAATCAACGTTGGGTGGACTACCCAAGAATTACATAAACTGGGCAAGTAGCCAAAAAGGTGCCAGAGGTAGCCAAACTGAGTTCCTACTTGTTAGTAGGCTATAATTACCAGTCTGTCCTGTTCCACATCATGAAGATTTATGTTCTGGACCACACTGGACATGACGCTCTCTAGCAGTGTCAGTGATGAACTGCACGTCTTGACACTATTACAGCGAGTGAGCAACTGAGAAGATCTCCGGCCTTATATACTAAAATCGAATAGTCGCGCGTACAAGTTGGCTCCAAGTGACGTCATACATAAACATGAGAAATGGCGGAGTCCGCACGAAGCAGACTAGAGAGAAATGGACTGAAATGGCTATTTAAACGACGTGGCATTAATAAATTACTGAAGAGAATCACTTAAGGATGTAAAAGGTATTTAAGCATGATCGATTTATGACTTTTAGCCATTTGTATAATAGTAAACTGCTATCTCGGAGCCGACCTCATTAATATGCACGAAGCGAGGATCGAAGGGATAGAATTGATCAGCTACAAACAGTGTTTGCAAGAAATTATCTGGGTGTAACCTATAAATATGAACATATGAAACGATATAATAATTATCAATAGACATGATTACAAAGTATGGATCATGTGTGATCATTTACACTTAAAATAATGTGGAAACCTTGACTTCGATTTCCGTCTCTCCCTTACGGCGTTGGCTAGCTGTCAAACTACACGTGTTTACGAACTAGTAAAGTTATCTAGCGCCGTATAGGTTTCCTAACACATGTGTATCCTGCCATGTATCTTTAGTTGTGCAAAAATTTGGTGGTATCCAGAGCAAACTAAACATACTGGCTTGGAAGCAATTGCCTCTGGTATGAAAAGTAAGATTCATGATTATAAGGAAATGGATAAATTTAGATTTTTCTAAAATTCCTTATCCTAATGATAAGAATGAGTTAAAGAAAATCCTAACGATAATCTCAACAGCACTCACAATAGAGCACTAAATAGAGCATCGACGGACCCCTAGAGAACAATGCGTAAAATCGATACAGAATAAGGTTTACCTTCCATGTACATGTACATGTATAACAAGACATTTTTACCTGATATGTACATCAATATGTATATTGAGACAATCACCGCATTTTACAAGTTTTCATGGAACTGCTGCAACGGATTTTGCATGCAAACATGAGACGCTGAATCTCCCCGGGCACCTGATCTTGCTTCGGAATATTGTTTGTTCCGGGTTTGGCAACTGTTCGAACGGAAGTTCTTAAGATTTCGCCTTACCCTCTCGACTTTGAGACTGAATAACTGATGAGTATTTCTTCGATGTTTATGTATTTTTAAATAGCTATTCTCTGTAAGCATTTGCACTTTTATGAAGGACACATGGCACGGCATATCTCAGATTTTGATAAAATTTGTACATAAGGTTGAGTCTGACCCAAAAGTAAAGAAGTAATAAAAATTTTCTTAATATCACATCCGGTTGCCATGGAAACGGACTTTGAATATTGAAAAATGCATTTTGGGCGTTTTTGAAATCTTATACATAATTTATGCAGCATAATCTAAAACAAACACTGATGAATTATCGGTACCCTATCATTGCTCTTTCAAGTTAAGTAATAATAATGTTGGGTTTATGGTCTTATCTATATGTTTCCATGGCAACAACACAGGTACCCCATCAAAATAGCGTTTTTGGCGTTTTTTCAAAATTCAATGATAAATTACTTACATTTTTTTGTTTTTTATGCAAAAAAAAAAAAACATAAGCATTCACATTGGGACAAAGTTTCTGTTCGTTGCTATGGCAACATTACCTCAAATCGCAAAAATGAAAGCAATTTTGGACAATATTTAGAGCCCTTTTATTACTAGATCATTGAATCTTAATTCAAAGTGATGAAAATTAATTAATGTATTCATGTAGATCTTTCATTACATGAAAGAAATTTTTTTTGAAATATTCAGGTAATGGCCCGTTGCTATGGGAACAATTGTGTAAAATTGCACATAGGCCCACTTTGAGTCCTTGGACCCGGGCATCAAAAGTTAAGTAATCTGAAATGTTTTAAATCTAAAATAAAGTTTAGACTTTGCTTTATCGTATGTGTAAAAAAGAATGTGTAAGCCTGTTTCGTTTTTTGGGGAAAAGGCTTTGAAAAACGACAAAAAATGCTTATTTTTGTAATGTATGACCAAATTACTACAGCAACCAATAATTATCCGAAATTTTTTATTGTATTTTGATAGAGGGTTACTTGATCTTTCTTGATATTGAATTTGAACTTCCTGGGATTAATAATTACTGTTTTATAATAATAATAATAATAAATGGTTGCCATGGTAACACATGTTCCCCATACTTTTTTCCAGGTTTTTGAAAGAGCTTTTTGTGTTGGATATTTTCCCACAATATTTATCTGTTCATCATGATGCAAAATTTTTTAAAATGACTCTGAAGTTGCAAAATAAGTAATATTATAGACCATAGTTACAGTTGCCAAGGTAACTTATGTACATAGCAACAAGTGAGTTTATCTTGAATTTGCTCATTTTATAAAATAAATCATACTTCCTTATCATATACCCATCAAGAGAGAAGGAAAATTGGAAAATACAAACAGCATTTTGAAATCAATATATCAAAATTAACGAATTATGTTGTCATAGTAACAAGCCTTTTTAACAATTTCAGACACTACTAGTGAGCTTATCTAAAATTTTATGTCCTAATCTTTAGGATGCAAAAAAAAATCTTCCATTAATGTCGTATATAGACAAAATTATAGGGCTTCAAATTAGCTCAATTTGCCAATTTCTCAACTTTAAAGGCCGTTGCCATGGTAACCAGATGACATAGAAATAAAAATTTTGTCAAAGTTTTCCTTTTTCATTGGTCCCTACTTATGTGTGAAATTTCATGAAAATCGGAGACTATGCGTACCGAAATTGTTTAAATGGTTACAGAGAATTGCTATTAGATATTTTCAATATTTCAATCTAGTATTTTTGTTCAATTTTTATGCCCCCGGAATCAAGATTCGGGGGCATATAGTTTTTGGCCTGTCCGTCTGTTTGTCTATTTGTCCGAAAAAACTTTAACATTGGGCATAACTTTTGAATGGAAGGTGATAGAGTTTTCATTTTTCACATGTGTATTCCTTGTGACAAGACCTTTCCATTGATACCAAAATTTTTTACCTTTTGACCTTGACCTTGACCTTTGACCTATTTTTCAAAAACTTTAACATTGGGCATAACTTTTGAATGGTAAGTGATAGGGCTTTCATATTCCACATGTGTGTTCCTTTTGACAAGACCTTTCCATTGATACCAAAATTGTTGACCTCATGACCTTGACCTTGATCTTTGACCTACTTTTCAAAAACTTTAACATTGGGCATAACTTTTGAATGGTAAGTTATAGGGCTCTCTTATTTCACATGTGTATTCCTTGTGACAAGACCTTTCCATTGATACCAAAATTATTGACCTTGACCTTTCACATACTTAACAGGAAATGAAGTTTATACAAACAAAGATGCCATCGGGGGCATTTGTGTTTCACAAACACAGGCTTTATTTCTTATTCATTTTGAACTCTATGTTTCCGTTCTTAAATGTAGATTTCTGCTGACAAGTATGAATTACTTTTTAGCTCCCTTGGCGAAGCTCATGTGATCGATTGTCATAGCGTGATGTCCAGCGTCCGTTATCTGTCGTCCGTCCGTCGTAAACTTATTTTTACATTTTCGACCTCTTTTCCAGAACAGTTGAAGGGATTTTAATCAAACTCGATAGGTAGCAAGCAATGACGATCCCCTACAAGTGTTGTTGTTTTTCGTCCGGATCCATAAACATGTGACGCCAGCACAGGCAAACGTAGATAACGAGGGTATCCTCCTTTCTTCACCGAACCACGTGTCGACAAAGCGAAAGCATCAGGATGATCTAGAGAGATGTCTAAAGAAGTGTTCTGCTCCGAAGTCAAATTTTTTACACTTTTTTGACGTTGTTTGGGACTTTGTCAGAATTGCACATTTTTGCACTAGTTTCTTTTTAATAACTAAATAAATGTATGATTTTACACACTCCTTTACTGTATATTTGTCATATTTTTAAAGTTACTTAATGCTTTGATCTATATTTTATGCGAAAATTTCAATTTTTTTCATTTTTTATTAATTGTTTCTTATGTAACAAGGAATGGGGGTGATTTTCATACATTTTAAGCTTATTTTTCCTAACCACTTTTTAAACTAAACTCGGTAGGTATGAAGTACTAATGCTCCCATACAAGTGTTTTTGTTTTTCGTTCAGATCCGTCATTAGGTGGTTGCCTCCACAGGCCAATTTAGGTCACGGGGGATACCCTCATTTGAAAAACTTAGAACTTTCTTCTTCGAAGCTAAGCACATATCGACAAACTGAAAGCATCAGGATGCTCTAGAGAGATGTCTTAAGAAGTGTTGTTATTTTTGGATCCACTTCGCAGTCAAGTTTTCTTTTCCTTTGACAAACTTCTTTTTGTTTTATGTGCTTAGTTAACGTAGTTTCAGGTAAGCGATTTTGGCCCTCTTGGGCCTCTTGTTCGTGATCATTAAGCGAGGCGCATAACGACGATTCATTTACAAGAAGAGTACATGAAAAACTTCAAATCCGAAACCATACATCGAAAATTATCCTAAATTGGGAAAAAATAGAGAATCATCTATCAAGAAAACTTTACCTATGAACGTGTTTCCTTTATGTTTTAATTCGTTTCACTCAAACGATCATAAATAGTTTATAATATAAACAAAAGACTATATAGGAATATAGCGCTCAAATGAGTGCATTTATTGCCACATTGTACATTGTCATTTTTAAACTATTTTCCATCACACTTCACATCATCATCATCATAGTCCTGAAATTATAACAAGCATGTTACTCAACTCACATAAACATAAACATTGAAGTATCAATAAAATGTGTCTGTGAAAAACGATTATTTGAGAAAAGTAGAAATATATCATGTAAAAATATTTAAAAGTAATCTTAAATCACATCACTAAAAGGTTGGTGGGTGGGTAGGTAATCATAGAAGCGAAATAGCGTGTGAAATGAGCCTACGAATGGCTACTTGAACACTCTCTTCTATTCATGAATAATCACGTCACGTGATTATTCAACTATATTTAGAATAACCTGCAAGACAGGTTTGTCGCTTATGTATATATATGATGAATATTAATATCTTCGTTTTAACTGTTTACCAAACAAGTGTGATATCGTAAAGCAATGACATGACTGGAAAAGCCTTACTTTTAGACATTGTAGATATCCGAATTGACAATAAAAAAATCCTCATCTTTATTTGGAAGCACCCTCAAAATCGGATAAATTTTATAAATCTAAACTTCAAGATTTGCACAGTAAGTATGTCCTTTCTCCGGCAGGCAAGGCAGAAACAACACTAAAATCATTTGAAAGCGCTATTACATATCAGTGTTACTTTCGGAACTTTCTACCACTAACACTTATATAAGAAGCAACGAAACTTTACCTTCCATTTTACAAAAAGCATCTGGATGAAACTTCTTCATTTCAACTCTCTATTTCGAAATCAGACGTACCAACTATTTACTGTCTACCCAAACTTCACAAGTCTCCTTACAAATTTCGATTTATTGCCAACTCGAGTAATTTTACTAATACTGTTTTATCCAGAAAATTGACAACAGCGTTAACAGCAATTAAAGATCATGTATCAAAATATTGTGAAACTGCATTCAATAATAGCGGCATCAATTGTTTTGGTCAATAAAGAATTCTGGTGATGTGATCGACAAATTGAAATCATTTAATTTTTAAGCCGAATCTATTTCATCCTACGACTTCTTTAACGTGTACACCACGTTCCCTCATGAAAAGATAAAAGATCGCTTATCAAAACTTATTAAATGATGTTTTGATCGAGAGGGTAAAACATTTATATGTACCTCTGACACAACAGGTTTCTTTTCCTCAGTAGAATACAATTCGTACAAATCATGGACTCGATCTGAGTTGTGCAAGGCCTTGTCCTTTCTTTTAGACAACATTTTTGTAAGATTTGGTAACACTCTACACATGTACCTCTAGGTATCTTGATGATATTTTGAATATTGATAACCCACATTTTTACCATTACAAAAATCAAATTTATCCTCCAGAGTTAACATTGAACAAAGCAAACACAAATGTTATAGCTACACCATTTTTGGATCTTGATATCAAAATCAATAACGGAGAAATTCAGACAAAGATATACGACAAAAGAGAAGACTTTGACTTCAACATAGTTAATTTTACTTGGCTTGATGGCGATGTTCCAAGATTGCCATCGAACGGAATTTACATCTCTCAGCTCATCAGGTAAGCAAGAGCTTGCTCTCATATTTCCGACTTCCATGACAAAAATATACAAATTACAAAAAAACTTATCAGTCAAGGATTGAGATGTCATAAACTTGTAAAATCTTTTTGGAAATTTTACAATAAATATTCTGAACTTCTTTCAAAATTTTGGACGAGACGACTACAGCATCAGTATATGTATCTTTGGGAATTTCATTGCCTTCATTTTACGGTGACCTTACAAACAAAATAAGAAGCATCAAAGGCAGATCAAACTTCAACCACAAATGTAAGAAAATAGTCGGTCGCCTGCTTTACCGAGGATATGATCCTAAAGTTATCACAAAAACACTGGGCATGGTACTGGACCAGTCTACAGTTTTGTACCAGTGTCTTTTCCAACATTGCACACGGTCAACCGTGACGACGGGACTCCATGATGGGCCTAGTTGAAATCTCGTCAGAGAAGACTGGGTCTTCATTCTCTGTCATGTCTGAAAGTTGGTCAGACTTCTCGGGTGATTGATCTTGAGCTCATTTCAGCCAGCAGAGCACAGACTGTTATACGCATGCCATAGAATTTTTTAGATCCATTTGAATAGAATCTGTGTAACAAGAGACCGCTGCATTTAACTGTCTAGAGTGATGTCACCTTACAGTGAGCAGTTTTATGTTTATACAACAATTGTGTTTCTATGGAGACCTCTGTGTATCCGGATAAGTGGGAGGGTTGTGCGCACGTAATCCGGATGACCATACCAATTGCTAATAGCAGATGGCCGTCCAAAGTCGGCGCCGGGTGCACATTGGTCTCTTTCCTTTTATGTGTTGTCATCAATGTTTGATGTTTCTGTATGTCTGTGACAATTGTTTTGTATGATGTTCAAGTGAACATTGTTGTGTCTTTTTGCGATTTGTAGTTTTGTATGATGTCATTTATGTGTCAATTTCTTGTGGGTTTATTTCGCTGGGTGAGTGAAGGGTGGTCTTGCTGGATATCATTCCCTTTCCTTTTGAAAAAGAAATGTTGTATTGAATATTTTGTTTTAATGAGACTTACTTAGCCCGCAAAGTTGGATATTACATGGTCCGTGTTTGTCGTCTTTGACTGTGTCGCAACAATCAATGCAGTTTAGAAGATACTTTCTTTTTCCTCTTTCTATGAAATTTTCTTCTTCAACAGATCTTTTACCGACTTGTAAATGCATAAAACCGCATACCTACTTAAAAGAAAGAAAATTTTCCTTGAGTCAGTAATGCTTCCATTATATATGTTTGTCTTTAGACGGGACGTATTATGGTATGGCAATGTTGAAAAATTTCTGCACAGTAAAACGGCTGCTACACTGATGGAAAGTACGTATTGTAAGAGATATTGAGAAGTTGTTTACATTTTCAATAAATTACGTTTCTGAATACACCACTTAATAAAAGATCACTCTTGGCAAAATAAATGCATTGATTTTGTAATTCAAACGTAAGAGCGCCACTTCAAATTATAGATGTTTTTATCTTTAATCAATTTGGTTGCTTGGAGTACCACTGGTTGGAATTAATTGTCCGAAACGTGTTCATTTGCAGCGCCGCGTTTGGAATCGATTTCCGAAACGTGTTCATTTGGAGCGCCGCGTTTGGAATTCATTGCCCGATACGTGTTTATTTGGAGCGCCGCGTTTGGAACCGATTGTCCGATACGTGTTCATTTGCAGCGCCGCGTTTAGAATTCGTTTTCCGATACGTGTTCATTTGGAGCACCGTGTTTGGAATTCATTGTCCGATACGTGTTCATTTGGAGCACCGCGTTTGGAATTCATTGTCCGATACGTGTTCATTTGGAGCGCCGCGTTTAGAATTCATTGGCCGAAACGTGTTCATTTGGAGCGCCGCGTTTTAAATTCATTGTCCGATACGTGTTCATTTGGAGCGCTTCGTTCAGAAATTTCTGTACAGAAGGCTGTACTCTTACAGCAGAGTTGGATATATTTGTCTTTCTTTATAATGGAAAACATACAATGGAAGGAAACTAATGTCATCCTTTACATAATTTTTCAATAGAATTGTTTGTAGCTGGTACAATAATACGGAAGTGTTCCAACTCTATACCCTCCCGAAGAAAATTTCAAACCAATGTATAATGCACCAGACATGTGTTTCGGATATTTAGTCCTCATCAGTGATGCTTCCATCAAAAGTAATTTTAGACACAACCAAAATTTATTTTAGTTGCGCCCTATGGTTATATTTTCTTTAAATTAAATTTGTGCAGTGAGTGCGCGGTTCCAAATTTTCTGTTGGGCCATTTCAGTAGCATATCCAAATAAAGCTATGTTCAAAATAGAGGGATGGTGCTAAGATGCTAAACTTTTTTAATTTCGATGTAACATACAAATAAGCAATAATATAAAAGGTCAAATAAACCGATTATTCCTTATCCTTTGTCTTGCTTCATATTCCGTGTTTCAATTTTAATGCTAATAGCACTTCCGTCAACATATCCATGACGCCTCATGATTTGTGTCTACAAGATATTTTATAAGCAGAAATGCCAAAAACACGAATACTTTACTTACACTTTTCATTTCATCCAAAATTGGTTTGAAATTTTCTGCAGCAGGTAAAGAGTTGGAACACTTTCGTATTATTTAGTTTTATGAGCATAAGTTCTCGAGATCAGGAATAGGTAGTGATCACTTACCGAATGTGAGCGGCATCCGGCATTATACGCAATCGTGAGCTGCTCTGTTGTCACTTTCTCCAAAAAACAATCCTGTAGGGATATAATACCTGTGTCAGAATATATCCTACTGAATTTGTCATTTCCAAACAAAAAAGGTGCAAATTAGTTCTTTTCATTTATAATTATATTATATATATAAATATATGCAGGCAAGTTAAAGGTTACGCATTGTCTCGTTAGGATTAATCTGTCATTAGTGCATGGTTCGCACCTTTGGAAATAGGATTAATCTGTCATTAGTTCATGGTTCGCACCTTTGGACAATAGATAATTGATGGTGAGAATTGGCTTGGTTCATACTAAGTTAGATTTCAACTCTTCATTGCTTCAATACGATATTTTTATAGTAAAGGGAGCTTTCATTTTATTTCTAGGAAGAGGGGAGGAAAAACTTGAAAAAAAACTCCGGATGGGGATTTCTGACCGAAACAATTGAAAAAAAATGATGACTGACCATTTGACTGAATACGAAAAAATAGATTCGGGTTGCACCCCCTCCTCAACATAAAATCAAATGGTTGCTCCCAAAACAACGATCCGGTAACTTTAGGTTCTATATCGAATCCAAAATTCTGAAATGCTAACAGTCCTATGACATATTTGAAAAACAAAACAAAACAAACAAACAGAAGACAACAAGAAAAACAAAAACAGATATGTAAATGAATTAATACGTAAAAATTCTCTCTCTTTTTTTTTTTTTTTTTTTTAGTTCATTATTCCAAATTTCGAAAACATATCCATCCTATAAATCTGTTATTTTATACATCAATCGTTCCGGCACACGGAACAGTATTTCATTATAATTACCAAATGTGTTTGTATATCTGATTCTAAGCATTTTGATTGGTCGATCGCACATTATGTGTCTTCCGTTATGAGATGATAAAATGTCAATATTGACCGGAACTACTTTCACACTAAAGCAAAAGAAACTAAGAATTGTCTAACGCGTGAAATAAACAAAACAAATGGTATCAAATAATCCATTAAAACTTGAAACATCTCCATGTGTCGACTTATAAATAGCACAGCACAGTACTGTGAATATTACGCAGTGATTACATCGGTTGCTACGCGCATGATCTGAAAAATGCAACAAGTGAACATAATGGCAGTTCGTTGACGTGTTTCTTGTGTTTCTAGAGAAATTATGATAGACCTACTAGAGATTCATGGAAAAAAACTTTTCCTCTATTTGTTTTCACCAGAATTAATCTAACACATATGGATATAGGATGAATAAATTTGAAAAATACTTAAACAAGAGCTTCCGCGCGATCACGACTTACCGAACTTGTCATGCCGATTTCGTTCTGATTCCCAAGAAATAATTTACAGCCGATATTATATAATTCCGATACCTGAAGATCTTAATGACGGGGTTTTTCTTCACACATAAGATAAAGGAGGGAATTTCCAATAATACTCATTTGCAGCACCCACAGGAATACTTAAAAAAAAACTCAATGCAAAAACACAGAGCAGACATCCATAGAAAGAGACACAAAAGGGACAACAAACACCAACACACACCATATGAATATGAAACATAAAAGACAACACATAAACCAACGAGACCAATTGGCAACCGGTACCGACTCAGGACGGCCATCTTCCACGTAAGTAGCCGACGGTGAGGTTATCATGGATTACGTGCGCACAACCCTCCCACTTTTCCGATTACCAAGAGGTATCCAAGAACGTACAGTTATGGTGTAAAACAACATCCACACTGTTAGATCACCACACACAAACAAGATCGTAAAATGCAGAGGCCCCAACAACACAAAAGAATATGTAAATTGATATAAAAAGAGGACGTGCGTAATACAGTTCGTGCTCTTCCGGCTTTAGCGAGCTCATATATATATATATGTTATCACCCGAGGAGTCCGACTGTCATTCAGAGAGGACAGGTGGTCGGGATCCTATTTGGACAGGGCCAGCAATGGAGTACTGTCGTCACAGTCAGTTAGAGTGCAAGATCTACAAGTACAAGAAATGTTGTCCGAGAGTCAGTATAAATTCGTTATTGAATTTGAAGACGTTTAACATTTGAACCACTTGGTGAGTGTCACTGCTGGTGGACCACGAGTCCCCGAGGGCACATGTAGCCATGTTCGATCAACTTCGGTTGATCGTCTGACTCTTCAACGCATTCGAAAATTTCTGTTATCAAAAAATCTTGAAATTTCTAAAACGTGGGTCCTGTAGCATCATATCCCACCTATCCTGTTTAGTTTTTGGTATATTTTTGGACATAACATTTTTCACTCTTTGGTCATATTACATTGTTTAGTTGAGGATCACTGACGAGGGCTAAGTACCCGAAACGTGCATGTCTGGTCCATGCTGAAATTTCATCTGTTCTTAAATGATGCTATTGAATTTGAAGACGTTTAACATTTGAACCACTTGGTGAGTGTCACTGCTGGTGGACCACGAGTCCCCGAGGGCACATGTAGCCAAGTTCTATCAACTTCGGTTGATCGTCTGTCTCTTCAACGCATTCGAAAATTTCTGTTAGCAAAAAATTTTGAAATTTTTAAATTGTGGGTCTTGTAGCATCATATCCCATCCATCCTGCTAAGTTTTTGGTATATTTTTGGACATAATATTTTTCACTCTTTGGTCATATTACATTGATAGATTGAGGATCACTGACGAGGGTTAAGTACCCGAAACGTGCATGTCTGGTCCATGCTGAAATTTTATCTGTTCTTAAATGATGCTATTGAATTTGGAGACGTTTCAACTGTCACGTCTGCTGTCTTCGATAAACAACGCGTCACAAATTACGTCATAACAGTACAGTAGAAAGTGCAAATAGGTACAACATAGGTTCTGAAGGGGGAAATATTTTTTTCCAGAATAAATGTCGGCTTGGCTTTTTTCCTCTCCAACATTTTTGTTGTTAGGGAACTAGATCGTACCAGTTATATATTTTTACACACATGTACTGATACGTTTATTTTCCTTAGAATTTATCCGCATTCAGGCCCTTACTTTGTGTTATGTTTTACAAATTGTTTAAGTCATCCGGGGGTCTGGGTCCAGCATATTTAAAAAAAGCGGCAAAACGGGAAAATCCTAATTTTTGGCAAATTCCAGGGATGGTCCTGACCTGCCTTACACCCCTCTAGATTTGTGCTTGTATTTTTTTTCAAATACGCTATAATATATAAATTTATATATATAAATATTTCGGCTTTTATGTTGTAGTTCAATATCAACACTTGAATCACTTGAAAATTGCGTTAAAATGTCAAAATAGATCTGTGAGGATATTCCAATACGAGACTCTGCTGAGTCCTTCATCAATTTTAGAAAACTTTTTTTAATCCTTTCTTTACTTATGACAGAAGGTGACAGACAAATAATTCCGATAATCTAATAAATGGTAAATGATTAATTTGAATACCAACTCACTTGTTTTAATTTTCTATGGGGATATATTGCCTGAGGCATACAATTTTGACAGATTTAGGGGTTATATCAGAAAACCCTTATATCTGCCCGATCTAACCATGTATTAAGTCGGTTGGTACACTCTTTTCTCGCCCCCTCGTGGTACTTGAAAATCGTGTACAAACCTTCACCTAGCAACTCTCTATCGTAATAGGGTTGTGAATACTACCATTTGAACATCCACAGTGTATAAACATGTATTTCTCGCATAAATTGTGTTTCGAAATTATTGTAAAATAGCCGTTTTCATACTCGGGTTAAACTTCGGAAATTGTTAATAGTATATGCAATATTTAGAAATGTGAACTTGAATGAAGTATTCATGACTACGAAACAAAGGAGGGGATCTCCAACAACACCAGGTGGCAGCACCCATAGCAAATCCCAAAACACCAAATGCAAAAACAAAGTGCAGACAAGCAGAGAAAGAGACGAATCATGTAGTAGTAAACCACCTGCGTATACTACTTAATCATTGTCTAATCTTTATATATTGGAAAAAATAACACCTACATTACTTGAGTTTGTATTTTTTCTATAAAAGGTTGATATCATCTATCGATATTATACATTATTGCATTAAAATGTCAAAATAGCTAGCTATGTTAAACTTGGAGAATCGAACACTCTCTAATGATTAATAGGGTGTATTAGGAGACATTTATGGGCCACTGACTTTGTCATTGCAAATTTGTTTTAGAAGAAACACTTTTAAAAATATTAAGCATTATAGGATCTTGTTGTCCTCTATGTTGGAAGATAATTTAGGTTAGAAACACACAATTAAAAAAATGACCTTGTATTTCATTTTTTTCTGCATGGCCTTGGTGACGGATGTTTCTAGCAAACAGGAGACGCTTACTCTCCCCGGGTACCTGATTTCATCTTTCACTTAAGCTTCTTTGCAGAATGTTTTAAAAATTAATTTTTCTCTGTTTCTTACTTTATGTCAGTATGGTAGTTTTCAATGTTAACTGTATTTCTATTTAGTGATAACATCAGATTCCACCAGTAATTATTACGTTTGGTCAGCTTTTGGATCAACTGAATTTTTTTCTTTTTTTAATTATAGTGTACATCCAATTTCTTCATTGAATTTATTCGAGGTGTGGTCACTTACGATATGTGTTGGCAATTTTCCTATCCTTAATTCAGATACTGGGGTCAATGTGCAAACCCTCCCCCCATAGTTGTCAAATATTTTTACAGCCAGAGTAGCTCAAAATAACCTTTAAGTTTCCGTTTTGGTCCTTCTTACTTAGATATCATAACTTGCATTATATATGTTACATGATTATTGCGATATTTGAATATATTTAACGATACAATTAATACATTTTATACTCAGTATAGGCGTACCTCATTGTCACCACAAATCGTTGTATTTAGCCTACATTCCTCTATAGAAGGTGCTAATTCACAGCTAGCACATTCAATTGTAGCTCCATAAACATACGTAAGACCTGCAACAATTGATCTCAAGTGAAGATAATGATGACAAATCTGGATAATGACGATATCTCTGTATACAGCACAAAATCGATAATTCAGAAAATTAGAAACCGAAGGCATACAAAATCAGGATAAAACAGAAACCAAAGCAAACAAACAAAAACCTCCACCACATGAAAAGAAGCGGACTCCCGATATTAGAGTGAGACCAGGTGCCCAAGAAGAGTAAGCATCTCCTGCTTGCATGCAACAACTGAAGCTTCAATTCGGTAGAACTGTCACATCCGGCAACTTCCATTTCGGAAGACATAGAGTACTTTCTTTGGTTGGATGGTTCAAATGACAGAATATCATCCACTATTCTGATGAGTGGGACATCATTGTGTATGACGAGTTCCTCATATCGACCTTAGAACTTCCTCAGTGACGACGTTAGTCGGTCACAAACATATCCCTGACTGAGAAGCTTATCTGAAAGACACCTAGCTCTCAGAACAAAATCCGTATATTTGGTACTTGCTCTGGCATAGCGTATCAACTGAGATATGAACACGCAATAAACAGGCGATGAAGGGATGTTGCTACTCAGAAAAGGAAATTTTGTGATGCTGAAATTGAAGTCGTCACATTTGTCATAGAGTGAGGTGTTCATGTGACCATCAGTGTCGTAGGACAACATTATGTCCAAATAGGATGCTGAATTATTTGTCTCTGTAGTTTCTTTGACTTCAAGCTCTGAAGGATAGATACTGCTCAGGTAATCCGCGAATTTTGGATTATTGATGGACAACACATCGTCTATGTATCTAAGTGAAGTTGAAGTCAGAAGCTAAGTATCTTTTCCCTTCAGAGACCGAAGATTGAATGAATTAAGCTTCGTACGAGTAAAGGAAAATGTCGGCAAGGAGTGGGGCACAATTGGTCTCCATTGGAATTCCGACAAATTGCTGGAAGACCTTTCCTCCAAACCAACAAAAATGTTGTCGATCAGAAAGTTTAACATCTGAATTATATCAGTTTCAGTGTACTTATTTTTAGAATCGGACTTTTCTTTTACAAAGTAGGTTTTGTCATAGTTAACAACAATAAATTTGTATTTGCGATTACCGTTCTTACTTGTAAACACATTACTTATAATTTTTGCGAGTCTCTCTTTCAATTTAGAATGTAGAATTGTAGTGTAATGATAATAATAACTTAACAAAAAGTTCAGTAGTGGTCAATAATAGTAAAAACTGCGAGAATAAGCCAGTAAAACCTACCATTGACAGTAAGTGTTTTGAATATATTTCCCTGACATGGTCGCCATAGTACTTTCGATATAGACATAACGTCAGACAGTGCATGAATTTTATATATTGTTTTCATTTTCGTGCTTAGACATCGACGGCGGGTGCGGCTAGCCAACAGGGGATGCTTACTCCTCCCGGGCACCTGGTCCCACCTCTAGCTTGCTAGGGGTCCGTCGATGCTCAATTTTGTGCTCTATTGTGAGTACTGTTGAGATTATCGTCAGGATCAGTTAACTAAGTATCTTTAAAATTATACAGCACATTTGGGAGTTTTGGGAGTTCAGGGTAACACAAAACTATTCGTAAGTTTGAAATGAGAACTAATATTCGTAATAAGTAATTATCTTATTATTCAGTTTTGATAATTTTCTTTGTATAAAAATGCCAAATGTTATTTTCCATCTGAAATAAGTGAAAAATTAGGTTGATTGCCTGTAACAAAACTTTGATTTTTGATTCAACAGGTAACGTTCCTCATATAACATCTCCGGGTATTGATTAACCTCCCCTTTTTATATTTTGTGGCATTGTATTTTATTTCACATTTCTCTTTGCTTGTTTTCTTTTATAGTTTTTCTTGATGGTGTATGAGATATCTTCTTATCGCTCTTTTACCAGTTGCATCTTTTTGCATGCCATTCTTGGGGCAAATCTTTTGACTTCTTGGGGCTTATGTTTGGCTTTTACTTATCATTCAACGAACGTCTTTTATGACGATACTGTTTTGTATTTCATTCATGAAGTTAAATGAAAAATAACTTCCTTTTACGACATGAAACGTAACACCTTTTGAGAAATGCAATCAAAAGATTTTGGCTTTACTATTGTCATTTCTTTATTTTCTCACATTTACTTTATGGAAATAAAAACTTCTGGAATACGTCTCATAGTTTGGATTTCTCAACATTTACAAACTTACCAAGTATCACGAAAAGCACAGCAACTAACAAAGGAAAACATATAAAATTAATAAAAGAAATCATAAAAGTATGGAAAAATTTACATTTCACCCTTTTATCAGGGATATTCCTAAGCTGAATATCGCAGACCGGTTCGTTAGCTTTATTTTTCTTCATTTTCACTACATTTTCATAACTGTGGCCAAGCGAAGAAAGATTTTGACTAAAATGGAAATTTCAAAAACGTTTCGGGGTACTTGAATTATTTTCAAATGTTAAACATTTGGAAAGATCTGCAACAAGTCCTCTTTGTGAAAATATTTTGTAAAATTGATATAGATTTACTCACTTGCAAGGTGACCCATTGTAATTCAAACCTGAAAAAGGGATAGAATATATCGCTTGTTACCTATTCAACATCGAATAAACAAAAACAGATTTCAAAAATAACTTAATTTGAAGACGTTTACATTAATAGCAAAATATCGGTAAAATATCTACCTTACTGACAAACTTCCCAATGGAGAATGAGAGCAGGCCAACAATTGTGTAAGAAATGAGAAGTTAAAGGTTATCGATTGCACTGCACGAACTGGGACATAATTCAAATCTATGTTGCATTCGATTGGCGGAATGAAACTAACCCCCTCTGGAAAAATAATTCCTTTCAGTATTTATGTATCTGACTTCCTTTGTGTCTGTCGTATGAACGTGGACGGAATGCCTTTATGGCTCAACATTTGACCACAAGACTCAATGCTGTCTCAGTAAATCAGTTTCACGCTTTTATTTTTTGTAAGACGCCTTAGTGAGTCATTTTATTCACTCTTCTTCTGCAGAGTTAAACTTTCGCAACAATTTATGCCCCTTATCCAATCCATGCTAAGTCATCAATTTGCCACATTTAAAGTTACAAATGGTCTAGTTGAGATCAAACCATGAATAAAGTAATTTGTGATTTTCTTTTTCATTGAACCGAGTCTAGCATTGTAGTCTATGTACTCTATTGTACTCTATGTCTTCCGAAATGGAAGTAACCGGATGTGACAGTTCTACCGAATTGAAGCGGCGGGTGTTGCACGCAAGCAGGAGATGCTTACTCTTCCGGGTCCCTGTAAAGTGCGAAACGAAACAAAAACGAAACGAAACGAAACAAATCTAAACGAAACGAAACAAATCGAAACGAAACGAAACAGATCGAAACGAAACGAAACGAAACAGATCGAAACGAAACGAAACAGATCGAAACGAAACGAAACAAAAGAAAATGAGAAAAAGAGGGAAAATCGCCGAAAACGAATATTTCAAGACAAGATCAGCATGTAATATTGCCTTAATCCAAGAGTTCTACATTTGTAACTAGTGCCGAGAGGGTTTCTTGAAAGATTCAAAGTTGACAATTAAAAAAAGTAAATGTCAAATGCCATCCATGCATTTAAGAGGAATAAAAGGGAGGGGATAGAAAACCTCGCTATGACACCGTAATGAGATCATAAAACGGGGTGGGGGCACATTTCAGGAAAAAAAAATCTTATCCTTTTTCAAACAAAATGTGCCCGTTCTCATTTTTCTGATAAAATTTTCAAATACACATAACGGAACAGTTCCGTTTCCTCTACGCTAGACTCCTCCCTGCTAAATAATATTTTTCCGTCTGTGACGAAGTTATTCATCTCAATCACTCTCCTTTAAAATGCAATTGTGCTATATACCGTATATATTATGTTTTAATCGTCAACGTTGATTCTTTAAAAAAAACCCTCCAGCCACAAGAACTAACGGTTGAAGGCAATGATGAGGGGGTGGACAGGGACAAAGGGAGGAAAAGAAAGGGGGCGGGAGGAGAGGAAAGGGGCGAGAGGAGGGACAGATGATTGGGAGGGTAACAGTAACCCAAAAAATTAGGAAATTACTTTTAATATAAATAATCTTGCTCTTATACGTTCATGTACATAATCTCAATTTTAGAAATTACCACGAAATTCATCTATTTATACCTTAAAACTTTTTCCCGATCGCTTCGCTCGCCGCAATTTTCAATTCATTTTTCAAATACTTCAGGCTTGCTTCGCTCACCTTAGTTTTTCATCTAAACAGGTCTATTTCTTTTTTCAAGGTTTAAAAAAGGAAACAACCCAAATAACTTCACTTTTGCACCAATTTACACTTTAAAGTTTAAACATTTGTCTTGACCGCCCAAGACCCCCTCCCCCCCCCCCCACGGGGAGGGGGAGGCGGCAGGAGGAGAGTGGTACCCCCTAACCCTTCAATAAGATCTTGTCTTGAAATAGTCGTTTTCTGCGATTTTTCCTCTTTTTCTCATTTTCTTTAAGTTTTATGTTTTGTTTCGTTTCGTTTCGATCTGTTTCGTTTCGTTTCGATCTGTTTCGTTTCGTTTCGTTTCGATCTGTTTCGTTTTGTTTCGATTTGTTTCGTTTCGTTTCGATTTGTTTCGTTTCGTTTCGATTTGTTTCGTTTCGTTTCGTTTCGTTTTTGTTTCGTTTCGCACTTTACAGGTACCCTACTCTTCCTGGGCACCTGGTCTCACTCCCATATCGGGAGTTCGCTTCTTTTCATGTGGTGGAGGTTTTTGTTTGTTTGCTTTGGTTCCTGTTTTGTCCTGATTTTGTATGCCTTCGGTTTCTGATTTTCTGAATTATCGATTTTGTGCTGTATATAGGGATATGGTCTTTATCCATATTTGTCATTTTGAACGAAATAAAATATCTTCATACGATATCAACATTTTATTTACAATTCAAGAAAACGTCAGTACGACCTCAAACAAGTAATTTGTTATTTTTTCTATCGTCAGAATTTGATAAAAGACAATGAATAAATAAAAGTATACAAGTCATGTGATTTACTACATGTTTCGTAGTAATCACACGATGTAAAGTTCATTTAAGTGATTGGTTGGTCGATTTACTGTGTTCACTCTGACCTATATAGGGGACATATTTCTAAATACTGTATATGCAAATTACGATTTCCGAAGTTTTCCGAAATCGTGTGTACAAATTTCAGGCTAGTACATATTTACATGAAAGATTTATAATTTGAACCCCAAGATATTTTAAAATGACAATAAATAAGACTTTAACATAAATTCATAGGGTGGGGAAGGGATAGATGTATTCATCCCTCTACAACGATAATTTAATTTCATAATTCATCGTAACATATCAGATCGACCAGTAATGGTTAATTTCAATGATATCAAATAATTTTTTGCAAAACATTTCATTCCGAAAATAGAGCAGCAATTTATCAGGAAACTGGTACAGAAGGCATGGAAAACTCATCAAATCTTAGACATTCTTTTATTCATTAAATCAACAGAATAATTCAGCTTTGTAGGGAAAATAATAGATCATTCATTAAAACAGTCTGATATCCTTAAACATTTTAAGTTTCCATAGAATGACAGTAAACCTTTGACACTACCTGGAAACTTGTACAGTCCTAGTATGATCTTACTTTGAATTGTTCTCTCTCACGGGCAGGAACACGTTACGTCGCCTTACAGTACCGTTGTCAGAAGTATTTAAAGTTCTGCACTTAAAACCGTCCGTTGACATTATGCAACAGGTGAGGATATGTTGGAAACCATCCGTTGTCATGAAAATTATAGACAAAATTTCAGTAAAATCACAAATAAATCATTAGGTAACCGGTGATTTCTTTTAAAAAGCCAACGGGGGGTAGCCATACGCTTCAGTAATACATTACTACCATGAAATGAATAAAACTCCTTTTATGTTATGAGAAGATCTAATTGGCGATGATCTACTGTCAGCAACAAAAACGGAAATTTGAACAGGAAAACTATCCTGTCTCTTAATTATTTGATTTTATATACCAATTTTATGTAGAAAATTATCGACAACATTATACAAACAATATATGTGAATGACCGTCTTTTACATTGTATATTTATTGTATACTTTGATAATTTGATAAAGAATGTCCGTTGTTATGACAAGACAAGAAGATATGGTCCGTTGTCATGACTCTTAACGGTATTTGGGCATGAATGAGGAATTGAATCTTTATTTCGAATCTAAGGCTGAACAATTAAATTAGCTTAGTTTTAAATTCTTAAAGTATTCAGCTCTCTTTTTTGTAAAGCTGTAAAGGAGGATATCATATAATTTTCAGGTTACGTGTCAGAACAAAGATCGTATAGAATAGATTTGAAATTGAAAATATGATTCATGAATTTGAAGAGGTGTAGGATGAGTTCATGAATTTATACATTGATCAATTGAACATAATTGTTAAAGGGATTTTGAAGTCATATATAGCGTTAAAAACAAAGACATCAAATATCGGTCATCGAAGACATTTTGATAGCCTCAGCCTTTATCACGTAATTGTTCCGAACGTTCTTAACATGGGTATGATATAGACCTTACATGTATATCTCATGTGATGATGAAAATTGTAGTTGATATGTTATTTACATTTGTGTGTGTCTGTATGTAAGTGTGTTTTTACGTCAGCGTCGATATCGGTGTCTCCGTCTGCCTGCGAGTGAATTCTTTTGTCCGCGTTTGTTAGCATGTGTGTCTGTATGTGAGTGAGTGCATCTGTCTGCGTCTTTTGTGTGTGTGTCTGTCTATATACATGCCTGTCTGTCCGTTTGTTTTTGCGTATGTCTTTGTATACCCTGTGTCTGTCAGTCTGTCGTTTTGCGCATGACTGTGTATGTCTTTCAGGATATTCCTTTCAGGATGTTCATGTCTGTGTTTTGATCAGTGTCTGTCTGAGTTTGTCTGTGTGAATCTCTTTTTGTTTCTCCCTGTGTCTGTTTTTGTGAGAGCTTGACTATGTGTGTCTATCTGCTTGACTTGATAAGAGGTTTTTGTCAAGAAAGAGATATTGGCCTAGTCTGATTTTTCGTCTGTCTTGCATGCTGTGATAAAATGTGGATTTACTGAAATCAAAGTCAATACATGTTTTGTTTGTGTGAGGGTGAGTACATCTGTGTATGTCTGTCTACCTGTCTATCCGTCTGCCTATGCATATCTTTCTGTATTAGTGTGTCTGTTGATGAATGTGTTTGTCTGTATATATGTATTTGTCTGAATATACATGAATTTGTCTAAAACCCCATATATGTGTGAGTGTCTAACCCTCCCCCCTCCAAGAAACCTCTTACATATTCTACAAAAGAAAAAATAGGAATAGGGTCAAGTGTCCGGGAAGAGTAATATATCCTGCTCTATTGAAGTTTTGTGATTTTTTTTTATTACAGCACACGATCTGTCTTCCGCCAGTCTGTAAACTTTTCAAAATGTCGAGTTTCTTCTGTAGAACCGATGCGATGATGAAAATCAAATTATAAAGTCAACTTTTCAAGAGTGATAGAGACTATTGGTGGGTAAAGAGAAGACATGGGTGCAATATATATGTAAGACCATTGGAGCAATTTTCATGCATTTTGCAATATTTGAAGCAAATTGAAGGTAAACAAAATACGGACTTAACAGGAAAAAATGGTTATATAACATTTCTTCTCTATGGGGAAAATCCATGCTAATATGAGGAAACTAATATATAGCGAAATATCTCCAAAGGGAAGAAACCTCTTATATAGCAAATTTTCCTATGACAAAACTACTGCATTACACCGGTTTATGATACACTTATAAAGTAAGATACTGTATACATTCAAATTTTCGCCTCCATTTATATTTTACCCTTTTCACCCATAGCCCAGAAGATGAATTTAAGACGGGACGAATAAAATTTAATGTTAAGGATAGCTTAACAAAACGGATGATTCGGCGAATTCAATTCAGTCTCCATTCTAAATTGGTTGAAAATTAAATTGTGCGTATTGATTGATGAATTTTAATGATTAGTACAGGTATCATAGTATCATCCCGTCCATTAAAATATAAAGCAGACAACGGACATCTGACAACGGACAGAACTTTCGCAACATGGATTGACAACGGACTAATTTTAGAAAAGTCCCAAAAAAGTGGTCCAAAATTGAATTTGTCATCATGACACTACCAGAGGAGCATTATATAGACTTGATATTTATTATTAGTATATTTCTTGAATAAGATAACCTGAATATTCAAAGATTTCAAGAAAAAGGAAGAATAACACATGTGCAGGACGTGGTGATCAAAAGGACGCCAACTCGATCTCCTCTTTTCAAACTGTATATCAGTACCAGAAAAGCATATAAACCAATAGCTTTGTGTTATGACTACCCCCATTGAATTTTCGAGTGTATTACTTCTAAAATTTCAACGTTTATTAGAAAATCATACTTTCCACACATGCTCATTGTCACGACAACGGATAGTTTCCCTCATATCCTCACCTGTGGTATAATGTCAACGGACGGTTTTAAGTGCAGAACTTTAAATACTTCTGACAACGGTACCGTAAGGCGACGTAACGTGTTCCTGCCCGTGCTCTCCAAAAATAATCATATTTAGCTGTCCTGATTATAAGAAGACACCTTATCAAAATTCCCCTTCCGCTCTTTTCATCTTTACTCAGGCCCTGTTACTATCAAGTCAATTAACATATTACGCCTAAATAAATTCTGTGCAATTTCTTCGTCGACGGCGTTTTAGGTACGTATCGTTACAGGTAGATTATTGTGTCTGTAGCGGTTTGTGAATGTTGTTCACCTAACGTATCATTAGACTCGTTACAGGTGGATTTTTGTAAATAAATTCTGTGCAATTTCTTCGTAGATGGCAGGGATTCCATTTACCTGGACAGTGTGTGCGGTGAAGCAAAACATAACGGTCCTCATTTATAGAGACTTGCAGTTTAGATATATTAAAATTCATACTATTAAACAGAAGAAAGAAAGTAAACTGCAATTTTAGAAATCACGTATATAAGTAAATTTATTTACAATGTTTATGAGGAAAAAGCAGTTCCAAGATCATTTGACAGAAAATTATCCATAATATAATATGCACTCTCTCTCTTGCGAAAATTAAAAAAATAAGTTATACAAAATGCTATGTTTTAAGTTTTTTTTAAAACAAAAGTCAATTGAGATTTTATCGTATCAATAATGATAATGAATAGTATAAAGGTACTTTCATTAAAAGTAACTATCGTACTAGATTTTTAAAAGTAGCCTTTGCAATCTTCAGACGTTATGAATGAAACAACCAGATACTAGTAAAATCGATTTATCACGACAATGAGTATTAATAGCTATCCTCTGTAAGCATTTGCACTTTTATGAAGGACGCATGGCACGGCATGTCTCAGATTTGAATAAAATTTGTACATAAGGATGAGTCTGACCCAAAAGTAAAAATTTGTCAAAAATTTTCTTAATATCACATCCAGTTGCCATGGAAACGGACTTTGAATATTGAAAAAAAAAATGCATTTTGGGGCATTTTTGAAGTCACATATATCATTTATGCAGCATAATCTAAAATAAACTCTGAATGAATCATAAGTACCCTATCATTGCTCTTTCAAATGAAGTAATAATAAATGTTGGGTTTATGGTCTTATCTATATGTTTCCATAGCAACAACACAGGTAGCCTATGAAATAGTGTTGTTGGCATTTTTTCAAAATTCAATGATAAATTACTTCCATTTTTGAGTTGTTTATGCAAATAAAACATAAGCATTCACATTAAGAAAAAGTTTCTGTTCGTTGCTATGGCAACATGACATCAAATCGCCAAATCGCAAAAATGAAAGCAATTTTGGACAATATGTAGAGTCCTTTTTTTACTAGATCATTGAATTTTGATTCAAAGTGTTGAAAACTGATGAATGTATTCAAGTAGATCTTTCATTACATGAAAGAGTTTTTTTTCAAATATTCAGTAAATAGCCCGTTGCTATGGGAACGATTGTGTAAAATAGGCCCTCTTTGAGTTCTTGGATACGGGCATCAAAAGTAAAGTAATCTGAATTTTTTAAAATCTAAAATAAAGTTAAGACTTTGATTTATCGTATATGTAAAAAAGGTTGTGTAAGCCTGTTTTGTTTTTTGAGGAAAAGGCTTCGAAAAACAACAAAAAAATCCTTATTTTCATAATGCATGGCCATATTACTATAGCAACCATTAATTATTTGAAACTTTTTTATTGTATTTTGATAGAGGCTCACTTGATCTTTATTGTTATTGAAATTGAACTTCCTGAGATTAATAATTACTGTTTTATAAAAATAATAAAAATTGGTTGCCATGGTTACATATGTTCCCCATAACTTTGTCACGGTTTTTTAAAGAGCTCTCTGTATTGGATATTTTCCAACAATTTTTTTCTGTCCATCATGATGCAAATCTTTTTAAAAATGACTCTGAAGTTGCAAAATAAGTAATATTATAGACCATAGTTACTTTACCAAGGTAACTTTTGTACATAGCAACAAGTGGGGTTATCTTAAATTTGCTCATTTTATAAAATAAATTCTATTGTTTAAACAAAACTAATTCCCTATCGTTTCTCATTCTTTCCTCGTTAAAGGTGTACAATTTTCTAGATCCACTCCTGATACATATCATGTTAGGTCTACTAACATCTGTGCAGATTTTATGACATTGACCATGTTTACATTAATAAGGATCTGTATCGTGTACCTCGCCATTGTACTCCTAATCCTATAATTATAGCTTGTGACAGACCCCATCCGCGATGACAATGTTAATATTGGTTCTTATCAATCTTATAGAACATTTATACCCCAACACATACTAAACAGTAAATTTTAACCATTATGTCCAACATGTCGGACGTCGTTAGTCCATTGTACTTCTCCTGGACGTGAAACTCGCATTTCTGCGGAATGCAACATATGTGACTTACGGAATTACAGTTACCATGGATTTTGTGAAAAATTAAGAAGTGAAATATCTGCATTAAATAACATGTCCGCTAAGACAATGAATCGTGACGATCAAGGCGACTGGGTAGATGCAAATGAAAAGTCCTTCTAAAAAATTTTATCGGCTGCAAGACATGATTCAAAATTTGGACCAAATCCAGCCATGTGAAAGTCTTTGGGAGGTCGCCATTCATTGCCAAGTAGTTATTCTTTGAACATAGTGGTGAAACGAGATAAAGAAGATCCTGATGACAGTCTCAAAGTGGCGCGAAAAAAATTTACAGTTTTCGAAATCACATCTAAGTCCTTTAGAACTTGACATTAATAAAGAGGAAATGAAATATAATGAACTATGGGCAAAAGTAAATTCATTGGAGGACCTTCATTGTCTAAATGTTGCTGAAAATAAAACGGTTCCGTTATGCGGGAATTGTCATCTAAGGGTTTCGAATCCCACAACAAACGAAAATGTAAGGCGCGATCATTTGATCATGTACGTATGTGTGGCAGTCTTTCTTCCCATGAAAATGCGATGACAGTCAGGGCTTGAAATTCATAGAAATTCCAAAGGAGCCATACGGGCTCCTTGTTCTGGAATTCAAGGAGCCCGTATACCAAAATTCAAGGATCCTGTAAATATTTTTGTTTTCTATTAATTACATAAGATAATTGATGAAAGCCAATTATTTATTGCGAAAGACCATCTTTGACAGCAGTTTAAACACAACGTTGAAGTAAATCATTTGGGTCCAAGTAATCTCTTACAAAGAAAGCTGACAATTTTTTTACTTAGCCTAAAATATAAGAGCGCCCCCCCCCCCCCCCTTCCAAAAAAAAATTATATACCTTGTAATGAAATACTTAATATAAAGACATTATCCACTAATTTAATAGAATATTATATTGTAAAATGTGCGTGTGTACATGGATTCATGAACTGGGGTTTTTTTTTGTCATTTTATACAAGTTTCTTTTATTCTTTCTTTCTTTAGTCGCTAACCACAATACATGTCATGTGTAACTTACGATACTCTGCAAAGTAATGGTACAATGTACTGAGGCGACTCGGGATTTAACACCGCTGCAATCAATATACTAGAAACGCCATCTACGAAGAAATTGAACAGAATTTATTTACAAAAATCTACCTGTAACGAGTCTAACGACACGTTAGATGAACAACATTCACAAACCGCTACGGACACAATAATCTATCTGTAACGACAGGTTTTTAAAACGCCGTCGACGAAGAAATTGCACAGAATTTATTTAGGCGTAATAATTTACGAATTTAATTTATATTCCTTTAACTCTCTAAAGATATCAAATGAGGGACTGTCTCTACATATACTACAGTTCATATCATTCCTTGGTCGAAGTCACATATCTTTTTATACTACGCAACAAATTTAACCTTGTCTAGCTGGATGTACAGCTCGACACACTATCCGAATGGATAAAATCCATCAGAGGGTTACTTTTATCTAAAATTAACCGATTAAAATCAACCGTGAGCACCAGATTCGAGTCTATATTTAAAGGCCCTGATGTTATCACAGAGCTTACCTACCTCCAAGAACATTATGTCATCACACCAGCGGACAAAGCCTCAAATAATTACACATTTACTTGCAAAAAGTTCTATTTCGAAAGTCTAGTTAAAGAGTTGGGTTTAAATTCGACACCTAGAAATCCCACTTACACCCCAACAAACCTTTCTGCCTCTGAAATAATAGATAACCACAAATCAGCTCTTTCTTCCTTTGGCTTCCAAACTAACAATTTAGATTTAGATTTACCATACTTATACTGCATACCTAAAATGCATAAGAATCCGTACAAACAACGTTTCATCGCTGGTTCCTCAAAATGTTCTACCAAATCTGTATCGATCTTACTCACCAAAGTTTTATCTGAAATCAAATCTGGGCTTCAAAAATATTGTTCGACAGTATATTCTCGCAGTGGTATCAACAAGATGTGGATTTTAAAGAATTCGAAGGAACTTTTAGAACATCTGAAATCCACTCATTTTAGTAAAGTTCATTCGATCAAAGCCTTTGATTTTTCGACTCTTTACACTACAATTCCACATTCTAAATTGAAAGAAAGACTCGCAAAAATTATAAGTAATGCGTTTACAAGTAAGAACGGTAATCGCAAATACAAATTTATTGTTGTGAACTATGACAAAACCTACTTTGTAAAAGAAAAGTCCGATTTTGAAAATAAGTACACTGAAACAGATATTATTCAGATGTTAAACTTTTTGATCGACAACATTTTTGTGGTGTTTGGAGGAAAGGTCTTTCAGCAAATTGTCGGAATTCCAATGGGGACCAATTGTGCCCCACTCCTTGCCGACATTTTCCTTTACTCGTACGAAGCTGAATTCATTCAATCTTTGGTCTCTGAAGGGAAAAGATACTTAGCTTCTGACTTCAACTTCACTTATAGATACATAGACGATGTTTTGTCCATCAATAATCCGAAATTCGCAGATTACCTGAGCAGAATCTATCCTTCAGAGCTTGAAGTCAAAGAAACTACAGAGACAAATAATTCAGCATCCTATTTGGACATAATGTTGTCCTACGACACTGATGGTCACATGAACACCTCACTCTATGACAAACGTGACGACTTCAATTTCAGCATTACAAACTTTCCTTTTCTGAGTAGCAACATCCCTTCATCGCCTGCTTATGGCGTGTTCATATCTCAGTTGATACGCTATGCCAGAGCAAGTACGAAATATACGGATTTTGTCCTGAGAGCTAGGCGTCTTTCAGATAAGCTTCTCAGTCAGGGATATGTTTGTGACCGACTTACATCGTCACTGAGGAAGTTCTACGGTCGATATGGGGAACTCGTCATACACTATGATGTCCCACTCTCCAGAATGGTGGGTGACATTCTGTCATAGACCATTTGAACCATCCAAGCCAAGATTGTACTCTATGTCTTCCGAAATGGAAGTTACCGGATGTGACAGTTCTACCGAATTGAAGCGGCGGGTGTTGCATGCAAGCAGGAGATGCTTACTCTTCCTGGGCACCTGATCTCACTCCCATATCGGGAGTTCGCTTCTTTTCATGTGGTGGAGGTTTTTGTTTGTTTGCTTTGGTTCCTGTTTTGTCCTGATTTTGTATGCCTTCGGTTTCTGATTTTCTGAATTATCGATTTTGTGCTGTATACAGGGATATGGTCATTATCCATATTTGTCATTTTTACCACTGTCCATGTGTCACTGCTGGTGGACAAATTGTCCCCGAGGGCACTTGTCGGGCAGTATTTTGCTTCAATGGATAGTACACAAGAGACCTACAAAGTGGCTGGGGCGTCGCCCACTATAAAAAGGCCCAAACCTGTTGCGTCTACGGACACATACGCAACAGGTAATTTAGGTGTCCCTAGAATTAGACTACATGACATTAGAGACGAGACATTTGTAGCGAGTACAAACCATGAGTTTTGGTACAAACATGCAGACGGGTATATTAAAATCAAGCCCTGTAAGATTGAAGTGGTCGATATACTAAAAGAGCACCAATTTTCACCAAGCGATTGCTCAGTTTCTAAGTGCGGCACGAAGAACTGCAAAACTTGTAAAATCCTTATAACAGACACTTCATTCTCAAGTAATCTCACAAAACTAACATTTAACACGCATAGTTTTGAAAACCTAAACTGTATGACATCTAATGTTGTGTACGTAATAGAGTGCTCACTTTGTGGATTGATTTATGTGGGTGAAACCAAAGGTAAGCTCCGAACAAGAATGTCAGGACATCGGTCAAAAATAAATAATAAAGGAAGTCAACTTCTTTACCAGCATTTCGACCAGGCCATTCATTCTGTTTTATCTATGAGAGTCAGAATCCTGGAGAAAATATATCACCCCACAAACAATCCCAATTTGAGCACACCTTTCCGTCGCAACAGAGAAGAGTTCTGGATAAAAAATCTTAACACTGCAGCGCCCTATGGGTGTAACGATGATATAAGCAGCTTAGGAAACTTAACAAGTCCAGGTTGTCAATCGGTAAATGTGAATAGCTTATTCAACAGACCACAAAGAAGACCTCGAAGTCATGGCATTCGTAAATATAATAGGCCTGAGATACATAGTTTCTCCTTCGATGACTTGGTTCCATTTTTGAATGAGCCCCTAGGCCTGCATTATATTCGTACCAAATTATACTCTGTTCCATTACGGAAGTGACACGAAATCTACGAATATACGAAGGACCTCACTTATACCGATACACGTTCCCCAGAATACAGACTACAAGGAGTCATCTTGGACATTTCTACCTTTCGTTTATTTCAAGCAGTTAGATCAGATAAATCAGAGGAGAAAACAAACCGTCCTTTCATTTAAGTAAAATTTGCAAACAAAGGTATTGATAAATTGAATCTTGGTCAAATTTTGAATCACAAAACTGTCACAGAAAAAATCCCACCATATTTCAAAAGACAAGAAACTCCTTGTATTTCCTATAGCTACACACCAACAGTTGCATCTAAAATTTACAATTACAAATGATTCTTGCAGTGCATTTATTTAAGTAATCCCTCACTACATCCACTTCCTTGCGAATGTTCTTCATCGGATTTTAACTATTCTCCTTGTGGACACTTTATTACAGGTGACCTTAGTATAGTCAAGAACGACAAGTTGAGAGATTTGTTAAGAAAGGGTCCCAAATACAGAGAAAGTATGTCCTTTACATGGAACCAAAATTTCAAAATTATCATGGACTCTTGTGAGGAATATGCAAGACGTTGGGCAAAGAAAGAGGATGTACAGCTCGACACACTATCCGAATGGATAAAATCCATCAGAGGGTTACTTTTATCTAAAATTAACCGATTAAAATCAACCGTGAGCACCAGATTCGAGTCTATATTTAAAGGCCCTGATGTTATCACAGAGCTTACCTACCTCCAAGAACATTATGTCATCACACCAGCGGACAAAGCCTCAAATAATTACACATTTACTTGCAAAAAGTTCTATTTCGAAAGTCTAGTTAAAGAGTTGGGTTTAAATTCGACACCTAGAAATCCCACTTACACCCCAACAAACCTTTCTGCCTCTGAAATAATAGATAACCACAAATCAGCTCTTTCTTCCTTTGGCTTCCAAACTAACAATTTAGATTTAGATTTACCATACTTATACTGCATACCTAAAATGCATAAGAATCCGTACAAACAACGTTTCATCGCTGGTTCCTCAAAATGTTCTACCAAATCTGTATCGATCTTACTCACCAAAGTTTTATCTGAAATCAAATCTGGGCTTCAAAAATATTGTTCGACAGTATATTCTCGCAGTGGTATCAACCAGATGTGGATTTTAAAGAATTCGAAGGAACTTTTAGAACATCTGAAATCCACTCATTTTAGTAAAGTTCATTCGATCAAAGCCTTTGATTTTTCGACTCTTTACACTACAATTCCACATTCTAAATTGAAAGAAAGACTCGCAAAAATTATAAGTAATGCGTTTACAAGTAAGAACGGTAATCGCAAATACAAATTTATTGTTGTGAACTATGACAAAACCTACTTTGTAAAAGAAAAGTCCGATTTTGAAAATAAGTACACTGAAACAGATATTATTCAGATGTTAAACTTTTTGATCGACAACATTTTTGTGGTGTTTGGAGGAAAGGTCTTTCAGCAAATTGTCGGAATTCCAATGGGGACCAATTGTGCCCCACTCCTTGCCGACATTTTCCTTTACTCGTACGAAGCTGAATTCATTCAATCTTTGGTCTCTGAAGGGAAAAGATACTTAGCTTCTGACTTCAACTTCACTTATAGATACATAGACGATGTTTTGTCCATCAATAATCCGAAATTCGCAGATTACCTGAGCAGAATCTATCCTTCAGAGCTTGAAGTCAAAGAAACTACAGAGACAAATAATTCAGCATCCTATTTGGACATAATGTTGTCCTACGACACTGATGGTCACATGAACACCTCACTCTATGACAAA
Organism: Pinctada fucata; assembly: GCA_028142955.1. Classification (NCBI taxonomy): domain Eukaryota; kingdom Metazoa; phylum Mollusca; class Bivalvia; order Pterioida; family Pteriidae; genus Pinctada; species Pinctada fucata. Next base: position 29,895,921 of record AP027105.1, read on the forward strand.
CGTGACGACTTCAATTTCAGCATTACAAACTTTCCTTTTCTGAGTAGCAACATCCCTTCATCGCCTGCTTATGGCGTGTTCATATCTCAGTTGATACGCTATGCCAGAGCAAGTACGAAATATACGGATTTTGTTCTGAGAGCTAGGCGTCTTTCAGATAAGCTTCTCAGTCAGGGATATGTTTGTGACCGACTTACATCGTCACTGAGGAAGTTCTACGGTCGATATGGGGAACTCGTCATACACTATGATGTCCCACTCTCCAGAATGGTGGGTGACATTCTGTCATAGACCATTTGAACCATCCAAGCCAAGATTGTACTCTATGTCTTCCGAAATGGAAGTTACCGGATGTGACAGTTCTACCGAATTGAAGCGGCGGGTGTTGCATGCAAGCAGGAGATGCTTACTCTTCCTGGGCACCTGATCTCACTCCCATATCGGGAGTTCGCTTCTTTTCATGTGGTGGAGGTTTTTGTTTGTTTGCTTTGGTTCCTGTTTTGTCCTGATTTTGTATGCCTTCGGTTTCTGATTTTCTGAATTATCGATTTTGTGCTGTATACAGGGATATGGTCATTATCCATATTTGTCATTATGCAGATTTTTTTTTCAAAATTCAAAGAAATAAATTTTACTGTGTACTTTTTCTTTTTGCATGCTCATTCTTCTGCTCTGTACTCTCGAATTTCTTAGAATAGATAGGAAATACTCTGGTGGGGTTTTTTTTGGGGGGGGGGGGGGCGGTTCCAGAAGATATAAAAGGTAGTTCAAGATCAGACTAGTGATAATGAATACCGAAGGACTCAAGAACAGATGTCATTCCCTAGTCTGCAAGCTATTGGTTAAATAGACAGTAATACTAAAGATATGTTGAAAAGGCACAATCAGTTGCAAATCGTCCATAAGCCTTTTCTTTACAATTATCATCTCAAATTTCTAATACAGAACCAACTGTTGTTGATGTTGACAGAAAAGTCTTTACAAAGATTGATTTCAGTTTGCTTACTCATCGGCTCATAAAATGCAGTGGGTTTTTTCATTGAAAGCACCGGCTTCTGTTCTAGATTTTGGACAGCTGAGCGAATCTCACATTCTTTTTTCCTTATCTAGATGCTCAGTAACTCATTTCATCGATAGAGTACCGACTCGGTTGGTTTAAAGTGGAATATCTCGGACAATCGGCGAGAGATTACTGACTCGAATGATTGACTAGATAGATTACTGACTCGATTGATTTTACGCATTTTAAAGGTATATGTTATAAGAAGGGGGCTAATTCCGACAGCATATCTTTGTTTAATGTCATCTAGGAATAGTTTTCTACCCATACAGTGGAATATGACACGTCTGAAATGGAATCATCAAAAGGTGGCTAAAGGGCGATGATAATCTAAGATCTTCCTGGAATGACATATTCTGTTTGACCATGTCATTTCTATTGGTTTGATTGTTGAGATTTTTCTTCATCAATCGAAACAGAGGTTCGGAGAAAAACGTATGCAATGTGCTGTAAACTATGGGACAATTTTAGATGTTGATATATTCATTAACCCGTGAGACTCTTTACAAATAATTTTACTTTTGACTAGTAATTAATTGGAAATTCATCTTCCTCCTCCTTGTCTCTTTTTCCTTCTAATTTTAAGAAGACAAATTTATATGGTGCACTAAAATGAAATCTGTAAATACATGTTTAAAGGAGCATCCATTTGAAATTTATGGGGGAGGGGAGGGGCAGGAAGACTTTTGCCATACAGATTATTTTTATCTATCTATTTACTCAGCAAAATCTTTAAACCGGAAAAAAAATCCGACGGCCCTGCGAGCAAGGGTATATTTTTTTTATTAAAATAATCGAGCCAGAAAGTTTTTGTTGTGCAAAGCCTTTCTACCCTCCTCTTAAACTAATATCAAATGAGTGCTTGATCCCTAAGTTTTAGATAGTATAAGTGTTCAACTGATGGTAAGAAAAGACATTCAGGATATAATTTCAATGATCACAAAACATTTGGAAGGAATGGAAAGAGCTGATGGAATTCATCTTTCTCTTTCTTGTCTCTTTTTCCTGTCAAATTAGATTTAGAAGATAAAAGATTTCTTCGTGCACACATGGTACACTAAAATGAAATCTGCATTATGGGGGAGTGAAAGGGTAGGAAGACTTCTACGAGACGGTTATTTTTATCTTTCTTTTTACTTAGCAAAATCTGAAACCGGAAAAAATTGAGGCCCTTCGAGCCAGAATATATATTTCATAAAAATCGAGCTGGGAACTTTAAATTCATTTTTTGCAAAATCTTCCTACCCTTCCCCTAAAACTAATATCAAATGATTGCTTGATCCCTAAGGGTTTTTTTTATTTGGGGGGGGGGGGGGGGTATGAGTGTTTAATTGACGGTAAGAAAAGACATTCAGGATATAATTTCAATGATCACAAATCATTTGGAAGGAGTGGAAAGAGCTGTTTCTCAAATTGAATTGATTCAGCTTCAAAACCAAATGAGTTAAAGAAGATCCTGATGATAATCTCAACAGCACTCACAAAAGAGCACAAATTATAAAAATAATAGAGGTGGGACCAGGTGCCCGGGAGAAGGGAGTAAGCATCCCCTGTTGGCAAGCCGCACCCGCCGTCGATGTTCACGCACCAAAATGAAACAATATATAAAATACATTCATTGTCTGAGGCCATGTCTATTAGAAAGTGCTATGGCGACAATGTCAGGGAAAATATTCAAAACACTTACTGTCAAACCCCTCGCGGGGATTTTTTTACGAACTCCACACGGCAAAGGGCATAAGTGTGACACAATGAGTTAAAGAAGATCCTGATGATAATCTCAACAGCACTCGCAATAGAACACAAAATTGAGCATCGACGGACACCTAGCAAGATAGAGAGGTGGGACCAGGTGCCCGGGAGGAGTAAGCATCCCCTGTTGGCTAGCCGCACCCGCCGTCTATGTTCACGCGTCAAAATAAAACAATATATAAAATACATACACTCTCTGAGGCCATGTCTGTATAGAAAGTGTTATGGCGACAATGTCAGGGAAAATATTCAAAACACTTACTGTCAAACCCCTCACGGGGGACTTTTTTACGAGCTCCACACGGCAAAGGGCAAATACACTTGGGAGGAAATGAATACATTTTCCGGTTTGGAGATTTATAACTCAAAATAGATGAAAATAAAGAAAATGAGTTATTGTTATTTTATTACTTTTTATTGAAACTTTGAAGTCAATTTAATCAGAACCCAAGTTTACGCTTATCAATGTTCTTTTGTGTTGTGTGCTTTTTTTTGTACTATGGTCCTGTAGATGGTGCAACCGAGGGTTGGACCGAGGCAGGTGGGTTGTTTGTGTTCCCCACTCCAATGCTTGCAAGTGACATTTCTGAGTTAAAAAATTACATTTATTATAATAATTATGTATTCATATGAAATGTAAGATTGGAAAATTCTGTTTGAATAAAAGAGGAAACAAGAGTGTAAGGTTGTAAGAATTCAATTTTCCGTCTTTGTTCTTGATAAATATCAATATCATGTTAAACGTCTTCAAATTGAATAGCATCATTTAAGAACAGATAAATAGGCAGCATTGTAAATTGTATTACGATACAGTTTGTACAAAGAACGTACATTGTACATTGATGAATCAACAATACTCATTTCATTACGTACTTTTATATAGCGCAAAACAATCTTCCTTGTTACATTCATTACCAGTACAGCAAGCGTCACACAGGTGAACTCCAACATCTTGTCTCTTGCCCGAAGACACACTGTCCGTCTTGTTTTTGTGATTTATAAAAGCCTCACATCGCTAAAACATTAAAGTTGTACTTATATCGATAAGAACTACTAACATTTTTCTTATTTATATGTTATGGAGAACAATAATGGGATCATTTTGGATGTCAAACTTTCCGATTGCCAAAGATCACGGTCTCATATCACCTGATACGCAAATAATCTAGTGCAAGGGATTTCCTACGCTTGAATAAGGGAGACAATTTCTACATCTTCTTAAATGGCTTTATTTTAGGTATATAATATCACCAAAATAATAAATTATATGATTGTAATATTTTCTGATCAAGAATTGAGGTATATTCATAGTACACTTAAGCAGGAATTTTCTGCATTTTTCACATGTTATGATATGGTGAACGGAAAAATACAATCTCTTGATCAGAAAAGTTTAACATCATATACCTGATAATGATGCTCATATGATAGGCCTAAAATGAATACATATATTATTAAGGTGATTTTAGTTATTACTTACCCTTTGAATCGAAGGGGATACCCAAACACTAGATTATTTGCGTATCACGTGATATGCGACCGTGAAGATTATAAGAAAATACATGTAACTCACATGTCTGTCTTCACAACCATATGTGAATCGAATACCACCGTTAATGTAGACAACTCCTGTATGACATACCTTAAGAACATAAGTATAAGAAAATAAAGGTACAAATTGTTTTCGAAGCAACAATATGAAATATCCATATGCAAATGATTGATTGTGCGTTCATTGCAAAATTTTAAAACCTAAAGAGGTTATATACTTATATGTACTTGAGTGCCTTGGAATTTTTCCTATTTTGGGGTTCGCATTATCATAAAATCGTAAAAATTTAGTGGACCTAAACATACAATGCATCAACAGTGATGCTCAAGGCTTAGTTGTTTTATATAAGAATCAAAGCGAAATGAGAACTGGGCCTTAACAAATATACGTTTTCACTACAGTTTATGTAAAGCTGACTTGACTGACTTGATAATCAAAGAAAGAAGGGTGATAGAGGTCAATTAAACAATAGCTGTAAAATGAAAATCAATCGACTTCTTTACCTTTGGATATAATCTTGAAGTCTAGTTTGTTCATTACCTTTTATCGAGAAGGCATTTTTGCTTATTTACACGTTTGAGTATATCTATATTCATGTTGCTTATTGGTATAGTTACATAAATGTGGATGTTTCCCGGATACTGCTTAATTGAATCTATCTTAAGGTTGCCATCTGTTTCGGGAGGCTTCCCTCCTGTTGCCCTTTGATCTTCAAATTTATCTTTGCTTAGTGCGTTTGTCTTTGTATAAGTATTTACTTAAGGCCTATCACTCTCTTGATATTTTATTCCTTTTTTTCTATTTTCTCTCTTGCCCATGGGTCTCGTTGGTTTATGTGTAGTCTTTTTTGTTAGGTGTCATATTTTGTGTTCCTTGTACCTTTAGCGTGTCCCTTTTGCGCATCCCCTGCTGTATTCCGTATTTTCAAAGACCAGAGTTACTTTCCATTTGGGACGGTATCTGACGTAGACTAATAGTGACGTCATCAAATTCTATAGAAACAGTCTGGGTAACGAATCGCTCACCTAGTTTTAGTGTTTACGCACTGCATTGAAATATAATCTGTATTCCTGTCATCAAATTGGACCTAAATTTCTATAACTAAGGGGTATCTCCCTCATTGCATAGGTTCTGTTCTTATTTGGGGTTTCGGCATATTTTATTTTCGCTTATGTTTAGAATTAAGCTCCTTGCGCCTACCCTCCAACGATTTTTGGCCATATTTTTCACTTAAATAACACTTGAATAAACCCTACCTAAAATTTGAAGCCGCTCATTTTGGCAAGAGGAAATTAAAATTTGTATTGTAGATGGCGCCAGGAAAATTCACCTTGGCTTTATTTAAACTGTTTGACATGAAGTACTACTGACGAGGATTCAATATCCGAGACTCGTGTCTAGTACAAACAATAAAATTGGTACTATAGAACATTTATTTCAATATTGACAAATTCAAAATCGTCGTTACCATACCAATTTCATGACGTCATAATGGTATGACATCATAATGGTATTATGTCATATACCGTTTCCAATGGGAAGTAACTCTGTATTCCGCAATATGTCTACTCTCTGTGTTTTAGCGTAGGGTGTTTCAGGTTTTTTGTCTTTCAATAATAATGATAATAATAAACATTAAAGAAGTACTACATGTATGCATCTGTGTATCAATGGCGTCACTGATTGTTGTTTTGCTGAAAATTTGTCTGTTCTTAAATGATGCTGTTGAATTTGAAGACGTTTAACATTGTTGCAGATCTTTTCATTTAAAGAGATGAAATCAGTGGACACATACTAATTGTACACTCCATTCGATCATTTGATAAGGTTAAAATAAATGAAATTTATTGTTGATCTAAGGATCAATGATACCCCCGCCCGGCATATTCTACATATAAGCAATATATAAAAAGTTTGAAGGGGCACAATTCAACACAAAATTGAGGAACATGACTCTTTAGTTGAACTTGACCTGTATTTATCAATGTAAAGCTACATCTAAGAAAATAATAAAATTCATATATTCCCTGTTACAATTTTCATTTAAATGTCAGGCAAGCACAAAATATTGATTTTTTCCAAGTTTAAAGGGGCATAACTCTGCACGTAATTGAGGGACATGACCTATATTTAAAGCTGACCTTAATTTCTTGGTGTAAAAGCTATATGTAAGAAATGAATTGATTATCTGTAACGGTTTTCCTTTAAATGTCCGGAAACCACAAATTTTTGAATTTTTCTAAGTTTCAAGGGGCATAACTCTGCACAAAATTGAGGGACACGACCCATATTCGAACTTGACCTGTATTTCTTGGTGTAAAAGGTATATGCAAGAAATGAATTGATTATCTATAATGTTTTACCTTCAAATGTCCGGAAACCACAATATTTTGAATTTTTCTAAGTTTGAAGGGGCATAACTCTGCACAAAATTGAGGGACACGACCCATATTCGAACTTGACCTGTATTTCTTGGTGTAAAAGGTATATGCAAGAAATGAATTGATTATCTATTATGTTTTACCTTCAAATGTCCGGAAACCACAAAATTTGGAATTTTTCTAAGTTTCAAGGAGCATAACTCTGCACAAAATTGAGGGACATGACCCATATTCGAACTTGACCTGTAATTCTTGGTGTAAAAGCTATATGTAAGAAATGAATTGATTATCTGTAACGGTTTTCCTTTAAATGTCCGGAAACCACAAATTTTTGAATTTTCTAAGTTTCAAGGGGCATAACTCTGCACAAAATTGAGGGACACGACCCATATTCGAACTTGACCTGTATTTCTTGGTGTAAAAGGTATATGCAAGAAATGAATTGATTATCTATAATGTTTTACCTTCAAATGTCCGGAAACCACAAAATTTGGAATTTTTCTAAGTTTCAAGGGGCATAACTCTGCACAAAATTGAGGGACACGACCCATATTCGAACTTGACCTGTATTTCTTGGTGTAAAAGGTATATGCAAGAAATGAATTGATTATCTATTATGTTTTACCTTCAAATGTCCGGAAACCACAAAATTTGGAATTTTTCTAAGTTTCAAGGAGCATAACTCTGCACAAAATTGAGGGACATGACCCATATTCGAACTTGACCTGTAATTCTTGGTGTAAAAGCTGTATGCAAGAAATGAATTGATTATCTGTAATAGTTTTCCTTTAAGTGTCCGGAAACCACAGGTGGGACGGACGCACGCACGGACACACGGACGGACAAGTGCATCACTATATACCCCCACCATTATATGGCGGGGGTATAAATATGGAAAGAACTAAGCCGAAGTTAGTTTGATTCAAATTTTTTCACATTATTTCTGATTACTTCTATGGATGTGAGACTGAATAACTGATCGGTACTTATTTAATGTTTATTTACTTGAAAAAAAAAATCTGATTAAGGTATTCATTGGGTAATGATATAAATTATCCTTAAAATGTTGAAATAAGGAACATTTGTTTGTGACTTTTGTACTAGGCTAATAGATATTGGAATAAAAAATATATAAAAGGGTCATGTCTTGGAGTTATTTCTCCTTGATAATAAAAGTTCAAAAAAAAAATCAATGACAGGAAATCTAATTAGTGAAGTTTTGATGTTTGTTGAAGCGATATTTGACACCAAGTCCTTTTATCAAAAATAACAATCCAAGGAATGCTTGTGTCGCCTGCGAAGCGGCCTATTTTTAAAAAGTTGATCAAATGTGTAGGTCGAGGTCACTTGGTTTAATATTTGTACCTGTATCAGTGGGAAAGTCTTTTCAAATGAACTCACATGTGAAATATTAAACCTCTTACTTACTAATTAAAAGATATGGTCAATCTATTACACTCAGAAAAGGTCAATCATCTTGGTGAAGGTCATTAGGTACAATGTTTGGGGGAATAAAAGAAAGGACTCATCATAAGAAATATATGTTTGAAATATTAAAGCCGTATCACCTATAAAACAAAAGATATAGCCAATCTCAATTTTTTTTAAATGTAGGTCAAATACCAAGGTCAAGGTCACTAGGTAAAGAAAATATGGTATGTGTAGAAAGGTCTAATGACAAGGAATACAAGTGTGAAATATCAAAGCCCTATCACTTACCAAACAAAAGATATAGCCAATCTTAGTTTTTTTTAAAGTAGGTCAAATATCTAGGTCAAGGTCACGAGGTCAAAAATTATGGCATGATTATTAAGGTTTTATCACAAGGAATACACATGTGAAATATCAACGCCCTATCACTTACCAATCAAAAGATATAGCCAATCTTAGTTTTCTTTTAAAGTAGGTCAAATATCTAGGTCAAGGTAACGAGATCAAAAATTATGGCATTTATAGTAAGGTTTTACCTCAAGGAATGCACATGTGAAATATCAAAGCCCTATCACTTACCAATCAAAAGATATAGCCAATCTTAGTTTTTTTTAATGTAGGTCAAATATCTAGGTCAAGGTCACGAGGTCAAAAATTATGGCATGTATAGTAAGGTTTTATCACAAGGAATACACATGTGAAATATCAAAGCCTTAACACTTACCAATCAAAAGATATAGCCAATCTTAGTTTCTTTGAAAAGTAGGTCAAATATCTAGGTCAAGGTCAATAGGTCAAAAATTATGGTATGTGTAAAAAGGTCTGATCACAAGGAATACACATGTGAAATATCAAAGCCCTATCACTTACCAATGAAAAGTTATGGGGTGTGACACCCAAAGTGTGACACACAGACAGACGGACGGACGGACGGACTGACTGACAGACGGACAACGGACAAAGTGATCCCTAAGTATCGCTGTGCTTCGCAGGCGACACAAAAATTAGCTTAGAAATAAGTCTTTTCCATAGAGTTTAATGTTAACTCTAACAGTCAGGGAAACTTCCTTATATGGAAGTCAAATATAGCGGAACGATGCGTCACATAATCAGTTCAGAGTGAGCGCTCTCTCATATTCAACCAATCGCTTCAATGAACTTTGCATTATGGGATTACTATGATAGTAAAATCTTGTGTATATTTTGGCTTTAGTATTGTCTTCAAAATTGCTTCGCTATTGCAGAAATCGCAATTAAAATCCTTGACATCTTTGTCACTTATACTTCAAAGGTATATTTATCGATTCCATGTTGCATTTTTAGAAATTCAAACTCTAAATTCAGATATAAAGATGAGAAAATGGCACATGTTTAATAACGACTTGCATTGGACATACACATAATCTTCGAGAAATCGATCCATACAAATATTTTTCTGTACTAGACATGTATAAATTTACGTTTGTGAATATAAAAACATCGGATATTGAAGAATAATGTGTTTCTAATGTATACATTGCAAACTGTTGTTAAAGAAATGCCAGGAATTGATGAAGAATTCATCAGGTACACCCTGGAATTTGCCGAAAGTGCATATCTTTTCATTATGTTTGTTTTTTTTCTCAAGACATGGCTTTACACCCCTTTCCATTGTATGTACTATGTACTAATTTGAAAAAAAAAAATCAGATATGTCACGGAAAAGCATAATAAATAATCGAATTTATTGAACAATAAAATGTATACTAAGTTGAAATCCACGCTTTCTACACCATTAGCAAATCTAGATTTTTTCCAAGGAGGGGGATGTCCAGCCTGTCAGGAGGGTCAACATATGAGTCATAAAAACATATTTACATACAAACGGGAAATATAAAAATTGGGTATTCTAGAAGGGGGTGTCTTCCCCCCCCCCCCCTGGATCCAAATTATTCAGTTAAGAGCATACTATAGATACATCCATTACCTTAGCTGGAATCTCATTCTCACAATAAATAATAACTTATCAAAACTACTGTACATGTAGGTGGCGCCACACACTTTAAAACAAATTCATTTGAACAGAATTGGGAAATTTATGAGTTTTTATTTGTCTTTCAGAGAATTCTGGCATGATAAATTTATCGGTACCGATGTAAGGTTGGGATGGGAGATATTAGAGTTTTATTGAAAGTGGAATAGGTCGGGATTGTTCTTTTTATCCTAGTTTATAGTTCTCTGAGACGTACCCCTGCTTCCTCATCCAGGGCAAATTTTATGCTCTCTCTCTCTCTCTCTCTCTCTCTGATTTTGAATTTGCGAAAGAGAGGAACTGAGCTAATGTAGAACGTGTAATACGAATGATATACCATAATTTTCATTGAGATCACACATTGAACCATTCAAAAGTGCATGATCTTCTCACCTTGATTTACAGTCTTAGACTTAGAATTTTTAAAAACGCAATATGGAATCGAAAGATATACCTCTAAAGTATAAGTGACAAAGACCTTAAAGAAGTCCTCTACTCGTGGGTGTTTTCACTTACACATACTCGGACAAACTCAAATTACAAAGTATTGGTAGTTCCATAAAAATATATTGTCTCGTTTATCCATGAAACAGCGATTTATAGGCCCATATTATCAAGCTAGCGATTTAACACAGAACTAGTCTGCAACTTCCGCCGAAATTGAAAGTACAAATTCGTGACGTCAGATGTGTATATACACTACACATTCACACGATGACGTAATGTGAAACATAGTATATGTATCTCTTTGTTTATATGGTACATTTATAATTATTTTTCGGTTTAACCATTTTCAAAGTAAATTAGACATCAGTGTTTTTTTTTAAAAAGACCTGTACAATTTCATTGTCGGATCCATCCAGGTGGAGTGGGGGGGGGAGGGGTTCTTCCCCATTCCTGGTAAGACTTATATGACCACGGAAAATATTACATATGGCAAAATAGCGCTCAATTTATTCATATATGCAAATGTATACATATGACGATTATATTACGTCATATACCTATGTTTGAAACGCGCCAAATCTTGAACAAGAATGACCCGACATGCCAGGAAAAGCAACTACATTTTAAATGCATCAGATCAAATAAATACAGAGAGCCGAATGCGCCCTTGCAAAATAAAACTGTTTCTAATCCAATTTAACTTATTTATTACCAAAAAATTTACCCACTCTACGTATGAACACAACATTATCTTTATCCTGTCAAAGCCGATAAAGTGATTCCATCAATATGACAGGCCTGTTTCTCAAAATATCGATTTTTCAACCCAAAAGTGACAGAACTTAATTTCATTTAATGATTCTCAAGTTGACCAAATCCGGAATTTGATATCGCGATCTATCCGAAACGATGTGGACAAATACACAGCTCCCTTGATTTCCTAGTGATAAACAAAGTTAAAGTGCGGCTAGTGACAAGTTTTGGACTTTCTTAACATTGAGGGTATGGGCAGTATCGCCTCGAATTTTCACCTCAAAAGTGACAGAAGTAAAAATTCGTTAATTTATCAAAGATGTGGATTTATAAGTTCAGATTGTTGTAGAGTTTCTTCCTATATGAGGACAAATTTGATCGGTGTCATGAAATCGTGAGTATTCTCAATTTATTATATGCTCCCCATAGACTCCTATAGTAAGAATATGAAGCCTACGGAATCCAACATGGCCGCTATGCAAATTAGGAAATTGAGCACTATTTTGCCATATGAAATAATGAAGGGAGGGTGAGAGATCGAAATTTTATAGGATATGAAATCCCAAGTAAAGCCTATCCTAGCTGTCTAGAAGGGATCTCAAATTGATATTCTAATCAGCTTATAAATAGCTAGGATTGGGGGGGGGGGGGGGGGTAGGCGCAACTGTATTAGGAAGAGGGTGAAAAATGAAAATTAATGTTATTTAATTGACGACACATTTTTTAGCCGTTTCAGATAATATGAAATTTATTTTCTGAAGTTATATAAAGTTGTGAAGGTAAAAAAAATTTAAATGATTAGGGTCGACAAAAAAAATGATATGGCCTCAGTGGAAAGTTGTCTGTTAGCTACGTTCAGGATTTCTGTGTTGCCCAGAACAATAAGAAAATAGATATCCGGAATACATATACAAGAATTTGATATGGTATCTTGTTTATGATTATCAATTATATTTTTTTCCGAAATTCAGTCGCGACTCCTTCCGCAGTTAAAATGTACGTCCCCACCCCAATCCATCGAAAATTTTGTAAACATGTAACAGGTTATGCTCTGCATATTGAAAACTGAAGTTCTTGCGTATTTCGATGTTCCACACGGATCCGTTTCAAACCAGGTTTCGTCATAAGCATGTCATAGACGGAACGTAGTACTTAGGACACCGTTCATTAATAATTCTCGTAAAAAGGGAAAGAAGTCGAACTCATCAGTTGGACAATTTCCAGGGCAGGGAAAGTCCCAAACCGATAAAAAATGGCACGTTAAATCGGCAACTCCCTACGCCCTAGTACACATTATTCTACGGTGACCGTGTCTATTTTCGGCTTTTAAATTAATCTCTCGTATTTACGTTGTTACAAATGTACGTAGGCATCTGCTCTTTACTATTATGATACAATATAATATTGATTTTTCTCCAACATGCTCTGCGCCTTATTTAAATCTCCAACGTCCACTTACGTATCTTAAATTTACGTACAGCCTACAGGTACGTACGAAAGCCGAATAGTGTCAAACAAAAAATTTAATTTATCTCGTTATTACGAGAAAAGATCTCGTTATTACGAGAAAAGATCTCGTTGTTACGAGAAAAGATCTCGTTAAAACGAGATAATTTTCTCGTTATTACGAGAAAAGATCTCGTTATTACGAGATAATTATCGCGTTATTACGAGAAAATTATCTCGTAATTACGAGAAAAGATCTCGTTATTACGAGATAATTATCGCGTTATTACGAGAAAAGATCTCGTTATTACGAGATAATTATCGCGTTATTACGAGAAAATTATCTCGTAATTACGAGAAAAGATCTCGTTATTACGAGAAAATTATCTCGTAATTACGAGAAAAGATCTCGTTATTACGAGATAATTATCGCGTTATTACAAGAAAAGATCTCGTTATTACGAGATAATTATCGCGTTATAACGAGATAACTTTCTCGTTATAACGAGAAAAGATCTCGTTATTACGAGATAATTATCGCGTTATTACGACTTAGTTATTAGGTGAATATTTATGAATAAAGCATGATTTATTTATATGCATTTTTTAGAGTTTAAACATGTTTGAATTGAACCAGTTCATAAGAACTTGTTTCCGAATAGGATTCAGTAACAAGGAAATTATTCAATTGTTAGCACATTCTGAGAAAATAATAATAAGTATTTCGATACTGAAAAGAAGAATGAAATCTATGGGTTTGTTCATTTAAAGATATCTACAAATAGTACCATTTGAAGATATCTTTAATTCATTTAAAGATATCTTTAATTCATTTAAAGATATCTTCAAATCATTGAATTTATGTTAAAACGGCGCTCTGGAACGCCGTTTTAACATTTATTCAATTATTTGAAGATATCTTCAGATGAATTAAAGATATCTTAAAATGAATTAAAGATATCTTCAAATATTTAAAGATATCTTTAATTCATTTGAAGATATTTTCAATTCATTTGAAGATATCTTCAATTCATTTGAAGATTTCTTCAAATAATTGAATATGTTAAAACGGCGCTCCATACATAACCTCCATCCCCCGAAAAAATATTAAAGTGATTACTTATTTAATTTTAACACACATAATTGCTTTCAAATCGCTAGCAAGATCTGTTTGTGAAACACTGATGTCCCCGGCGGCAACGAAGTCCAAAATGGCTATTTTTAGACTAAAGGTCAAAGTCAGGGTCACAAGGTCATCGACCTTGGTGTCATCTGAAAGGGTTTGTAGGGTAAGCATGCCAAATATGAAGTCTCTATCTTTTCTCGTAATAACGCGATAATTATCTCGTAATAACGAAATATTTTCTCGTAATAACGAGAAAATTATCTCGTAATAACGAGATCTTTTCTCGTAATTACGAGATAATTTTCTCGTAATAACGAGATCTTTTCTCGTAATTACGAGATAATTATCTCGTAATAACGCGATAATTATCTCGTAATTACGAGATCTTTTCTCGTTATTACGAGATAATTTTCTCATAATAACGCGATAATTATCTCGTAATAACGAGATCTTTTCTCGTAATAACGCGATAATTATCTCGTAATAACGAGATCTTTTCTCGTAATAACGAGATAATTTTCTCGTAATAACGCGATAATTATCTCGTACTAACGAGATGTTTTCTCGTAATAAGGCGATAATTATCTCGTAATTACGAGATCTTTTCTCGTAATAACGCGATAATTATCTCGTAATAACGAGATCTTTTCTCGTAATTACGAGATAATTTTCTCGTAATAACGAGATCTTTTCTCGTAATAACGAGATAAATTTAATTTTTTGTTTGACACTATTCGGCTTTCGTAGGTACGTGTGTATGCGTTCGTCCGTAAAATTATCATGTCATTTTAACTTAAGTGGTCAGTCAATGGGTAAATTTGTTTTTGCAGACTCGACAATGTCATTTTATTTTCGATCTGGCGGGCATAAATTGCATAGAAAATCCTTGGGACAAAAAAAAAAAGATTCGATGTTGATGTTCGCATCCAAGTAAAATCAATGCGATTTTTAAGAAAAAGATGCGAGAATCTCGCAAAATCGCGCCCAAAAATAATCCCTGCCGGTTTGATGAAACATTTGATGGACATTTATTTGTTTACATTCAATAACAATTTTTTTTCGGCACTTGGGACCTGTATATATGTAAAAAAAATCTAGCTTGTATCTTTCCTTCTTTCTTTCTTTTTTCCCCGCTCACAAAAATAAGTACATTGAACATGTCGATGACTTATATTTTTACATTTAATTCTCACCGATATTTCACAGACATAATTTCTCCCTCTTTTAACATGTACATGGCATGCTTTTTCCAATATTTATTGAAGTACGTATACGTGTCGACTGAAAGTGGGGAGGTACAAATGTCAACAAAGGCGGATGGTATCAATAGGCTGAACGGGAGGGAGTCAGATTACCGGGGAAATTATAGGATTTTGTAAATAGGATACCATCTACAAGCGTGATCTAGACGGTTAGGACGTCACGACCCCTTGGATTCGCCAAAAATGCAGAATTTTTCTTTGTTTACTAACTAGTACATGTAGAATGTTTTTTTTTCCGAAAAAGACGGCTTACCTCAACCCCCATTAGGGAAGAAAGGAAGGTTGATTCCCTTAAGTTTTTTTTATCTATATATGCCTTAGAATCCCTCTCTGAGATAAACTTTAGGATTCTGGAAGTCGTTAAAAATATATCAACACATGTACGTACGTATATATATAAATTATGTACATTAGTAGTTTTAATGTAAATATTTAGGTTTTATTATTAAATGCTCTTTTATCATATTTATCACTCATACACTCTTATTTGATATGTCCTTTATTTTGGCATTTATAATTAAGAGTACATTAGTACATGTATCCACAACATGCATGTACATTTCTATATATAGCGTTATGAAACGTGGTTCCCTTTTACACACTTCTGACGTACTTCCGGTGTGTACAGCTATTTTGAGAAATTGGAAAAGGTGGTAAAATATAAATTGGTCTATATCAGCTCTGAAAGAGATTACATAATAAGGAAATTTCTTGTTGGAATTAAGTTTGATATGAACTGTAATATACACGAAAATCTCCACGACTAGAGAACTTCTTTAAGGAATTTAGTCGCTTTTTCTGAGATAGAGAAGCAATTTTGAAGACAGTACTAAAGCCAAAATATACACACGATTTAAGGCACGGTCCATTTGATTATCTGGGGGGGGCTTGGGTTTTTTTCGAAAAAAATAATTTTGCTCTGAATTTTGATAAAAAAAATAAATTTGCTTATGGTGTGACAGAAAAAAATAATCTTGCTCTTACAAATAATCTGAATTTGAAGAATTACCATAAAATTTTGCTAAAATTTTGGAAATTTTTCCGGCTCGCTTCGCTCGCCGCAGTTTTCAATCTATCAAAAAATCTTGGCTCGCTTCGCTCGCCATAGTTTTCTATCAATCATTACTTGCTAATGTCAAAGTTCGTATATTTGAAGATATCAAAAGTGTTCATTAACAATACTTATGTACAACTTTTGATACATATTGTTTCAAGTATCCCATAGAGTCTCAATTTTATGTTCTTGTTAGCATGGAAGGAGAACTTCAGTTATTCACCATTTTACAATTCTACATTTTGTATAGAATACCTTCCCCAAAGACCCTTTTATATTCATGTACCTTATATAAATTTTGTTTATTTAGAATTGTATTGTAGAAATCTTTTATCTCTCTATTTAGAATTGAATTGAATACTTGCATAAAGATAAAGTATATATTAATATCTAGAGTTTTGAGTAAAAATATAAATAATATCTATTGATAAAACACAAACATTCTTAATATATATGCACATCACTTTGTTAAAAAAAATTCCTTGCTCCAACTTTGCAAGAAAAAAAAAAATTTGCCACGGTCCGAGGCGAAAAAAATAATCTTGCTCCGACAAAAAACCCAAGCCCCCCCCCCCCCCCAGAATATCAAATGGACCGTGCCAAACTAGCATAGTAATCCCATAATGCAAAGTTCATTGAAGCGATTGGTTGAATATGAGAGAGCGCTCATTCTGAACTGATTATGTGACGCAGTCGTTCCGCTATGCTTGAATTCCATATAAGGAAGTTTCCTCGACCTGTCTAAGGTCCCATAACACTTGAAGTGACCCTTTTACAGGTCGAGGAAACTTCCTTATATGGAAATCAAGCATAGCGGAACGACTGCGTCACATAATCAGTTCAGAGTGAGCGCTCTCTCATATTCAACCAATCGCCTCAATGAACTTTGCATTATGGGATTACTATGATAGTAAAATCGTGCGTATATTTTGGCTTTAGTACTGTCTTCAAAATTGCTTCGCTACCGCAGAAATAGCGACTAAATTCCTTGACATCTTTGTCGCATATACTTAAGAGGTATATCTATCGATTCCATGTTGCGTTTTTAAAAATTCTAAGTCTAAGACCGTAAATCAAGGTGAGAAGATCATGCACTTTTGAATGGTTCAATGTGTGAATTCAATGAAGATTATGATAAATCAATCGTATTATACGTTCTACATTAGCTCAGTTCCTCTCTTTCGCAAATTCAAAATCAGAGAGAGAGAGAGAGAGAGAGAGAGAGAGAGAGAGAGAGAGCATAAAATTGGTCCTGGATGAGGAAGCAGGGGTACGTCACAGAGAACTATTAACTAGGATAAAAAAAAAAAAAACAATCCCGGCCTATTCCACTTTCAATAAAACTGTAATATCTCCCATCCCAACCTTACATCGGTACCGATAAATTTATCATGCCAGAATTATTTGAAAGACAAATAAAAACTCATAAATTTCCCAATTCTGTTCAAATGAATTTGTTTTAAAGTGTGTGGCGCCACCTACATGTACAGTAGTTTTGATAAGTTAATATCAATTGTGAGAATGAGATTTCAGCTAAGGTAATGGATGTATCTATAGTATGCTCTCAACTGAATAATTTGGATCCGGGGGGGACACCCCCTTCTAGAATACCCAATTTTTACATTTCCCGTTTTTATGTAAATATGTTTTTCAGACTCATATGTTGACCCTTCTGACTGGCTGGACACCCCCCCCCCCCCCCCCCTTGGAAAAAATTAGATTTGCTAATGATGTAGAAAGTGTGGATTTCAACTTCGTATTTATTGTTCAATAAATTCGATTACTTACTATGCTTTTCCGTGACATATCTGATTTTGTTTTCAAATTAGTACATAGTACATACAACGAAAAGGGGTGTAAAGCCATGTCTTGAGAAAAAAAAATACATAATGAAAAATTATGCACTTTCGGAAAAAACCAGGGGATACCTGATGAATTCTTCATCAATTCCTGGTATTTCTTTAACAACAGTTTGCAATATATACATTAGAAACACATTATTCTTTAATATTCGATGTTTTTATATTCACAAAGCTAAATTTATACATGTCTAGTACAGAAATCTCTTTGTATGGATCGATTTCATGAAGATTATGTGTAGGACCAATGAAAGTAGTTATTAAAAATGTGCCATTTTCTCATCTTAATATCTGAATTTAGAGTTAGAATTTTTTAAAATGCAATATAGAATCGATAAATATACCTTTGAAGTATAAGTGACAAAGATGTCAGGGATTTTGATTGCGATTTCTGCAATAGCGAAGCAATTATTTAAGACAACACTAAAGCCAAAATACACACAAGATTTTACTATCATAGTAATCCCATAATGCAAAGTTCATTGAAGCGATTGGTTGAAAATGAGGGAGCGCTCACTCTGAACTGATGATGTGACGCAGTCGTTCCGCTATATTTGACTTCCATATAAGGAAGTTTCCCCGACTGTTTTAAAAAGGTACTGAGAGCGAATAGCTTAATATCAGAATATGACATTGTATCATTTATGCTGTATGTCATCAAACTTTCCTTCGTAGACAAGTTTATGCAACTTGCAACAATTATAGAATAATTATGAAATGCTAATCCATAATTATGTGATTAGAATTAAAAGATGACCGTCCTCGAATTATCATATTCAAAAGCACCAATACTAGTGGCCGACCCAGAGGGTTGGCTAAGGGGGTAGGGAAGGTAAGTATAGTGGAAGAGGGGAGTTGGTTGTCGTGCAATCTGAGACAATCTCTAACAAATATCTTCAATTAAAATGCATTCAAGGTCTATATTTTCATTAAGTTTGTACGTCCTTGGTACATTCTTCTTCATTTCCAATCTTAAATCTTAAACTCCATACGTATTCTCGTAGTCTGGAATGTACCGATGCCTATATGATTTTAAAAGTCTACGCATGACGTGATGTTGTCGTAATTATCATCAACTACATAAAAGTTTGCTCGTTAGAAGGATTTATGTGAGAAAGATTAAACAACTAATACAAAGTCTACGTATCTTCTCGATTTTTTTAAAACTTAGATCGAAATTTAGAAAGGGGAAACGGGACGGGACGGTGCATACAACGAAAATGATTCTAAATATCTTTGTGTTTTACATTTACTTTTTGGAAATGATATGAAAACTGGCGAGGGTTACAAGCTGAAAAATTTAACGAATAAAGAATAAATAGTGTCTAAATTCAGTATTCTGTAAAATCAGTTTTATTTTACGAAGCGGCGAGCGGCGCGAGTCGGTAAGTTTTTGATTATCTGTATATACTAATATTTTTTCCACGGCTTTTTTGCAAAGTTTCTAGAAAATGATATGGTGTACGTAATAATGAACAAATATTTTTTCTCAATTTTTTTGAACGTCGGATTTTCTAAAACGGTAAACAGCAATAAGACGTCTCCCGTAAAAATAGTTTACGATGAATATAGTTGTATCCCCCCTCTCTCTCTCACTCTCATCACATCAGGAATTTACGTATGTATACATGCCTGTTCAGATCTTCAATTTTCGGTCCATCATAAAAAGGACAGGGGGTTGGATCAGTACAGCTACTTATAATTAGTTATGAAACGTATCTCCGATTAGTATCAGGTACATCGTATACATAATTATACCTTCCTCGTCAACGACCCGTGAAATGCTTGCCCCTCCCTCAACAATGAAATAAACACGTATCCACGCATGTACATTGTTCTATTTTTCGTGTTTATAAGCTCACTACATAAACATGCGCTTCTACGTAACAAAACAGCTTGATTCTAAAGTAAACGTTACTTCGTTTATACATAGAAGCAGCATCTGCCCTTCACTTTCTCCGACAGAAGAAGATTGGAAGATTTAATACGTCACAATTCTGAAAACCCTGTGATTTGATTGGTTCGTGCTTCAAATTAAACATGTACGGAATTGGGGCCCTCTAGCGTGAAAAAATTCAGGTGATCACTTAGAGCTATTCGCTCAAAAACTAATTGGCCATTTTTAAATTTATTTTTTACATCCTAACTATTCCATAAATTCCAAAATTCAATAAATTTCTTGAAATCCGTTTGCATGCTCAAAACTTGCCACACTACAGAGCGGACTAAGGCGTCCGTTACTTATACGTTACGTGTCCGTTGGTATCCGTTTTGTCCGTTACTTCTCCGGTAGGTGTCCGTTGATATCCGTTAGGTGTCCGTTGATGTCCGGTACATTCGAGTCACGAACGGACAACTACCGGACGTGAAACGGATAACAGGGAGTGTTTTAAAATGGGCAGCTACCGGAGGCCAACGGACGAGTAGTGGATGTCCATTTTGTCCGGTTCTTAAACGTTGCATTTCCGTTTTATCCGTTGCTTTTTCGTTACTCGTACGGTTAAGTCCGTTACACACCCATTTCTTTTCCGGTAGATCTCCGGTACTCGTACGGTACGTATCCGTTCCAAACTACTGTCCTGTTCACTTAACCCAGAGCACGCTGTTTAGATTTGTCAAATTTATCATACATCATGATTTTAAGCCTTGAAGCTGTTAAATAAACTATTTTACATCGGCACCAGCAGTTTTTACTATTATTTAACCTTCTTTCGAGGAGTAATGGACTCTTTTTTGAAAGCTATATTTCAACAAAAATTCCATTTTCTCGAACATTCATCACATGGTGTGCCATACGATTTTATCGAATTCAGGCCCTATTTATCATATCAAAACTTTGATTTGGTAATTTTCTTGGAGAAGACAAGTCTACTATCAGTATACGTGAAGAAAAATCCCCAAAGGCAAATAAATAGACTAATTCTAGGAGCAAGAAGACCAAATATGGTAAAATTTCTTGATTTTTGCAAAAATAACGAGAAATCGGTACAATTGAATGTTTCTAATTGAAAAAAATATAAAAATAATAAATTTACAAAGAAAAACAATGATGTAGATAGTCAATAACACACCGTATTCAGTCAATTAGGTTTAAAATGTGGTCGAAATGCATTGAGAGGCTGCGTCCAGATACTTCATTATACTATCTCTTTACGTGATTATCTGCACAGCGGGGATCTTAATCAGATTAACACTTACGGGAAAAGCTGCAGGGCGATGTATATAATTCTTAAAGTCTTTCTTTCGAGAAGTTCTCGCATTTGAAGTTTGATATTTGTTCTGTCATTACTGTTCATACATGGACATTGATGCTTTTAAAATTAGTATGACCGTTTATTTCGATCGTTCATCGATAACGTTTTGAAAATGTCACTAAGGCAATACATTATCGATATCAAAAGCATGTATCCACTTTTTGTTCCAACTCTTGAAATAATCTACAATAAAACCCCATTTACTAGTTTTTGTCCATTTTCCCCTATAGGTGTCATCCAAGGAAATAAAAACCTTCTTTGTATGATTAATCTTTTAGCTCAATTTGAGTGACTTCCAATCCTTCAATAATTATGAATTTGGTCTCGTTGGATTTGGACACCTTTGACACACATAAAAATAACAGAAAAAGGGGGGTCATGCATACCGTTTTCTCACAAATTACACTTTTTTACATCACCCCTCTATCCATTTCGAAAATTTTACAAATTTCATCTATTTTTAAATCGATCTATAGATTGCATAAAAGACAAAAACAGGTTCAAAACTCAATTTATCCCGACTACAGGGAATGGTACATTGATTTCATGTGCTATTTTTAAATTTTCAATAGTTTTGACCAATGGTGTGACACCTTTTATTCTGCCCTGTTCACCAGTCAAAGCTGAGGGGATTCCCCGCTAAAACGATTTCCTTGGATTACACCTTTAGGTGATTTTGTCAGCCGTCTTAGGAAATTTCCAAATATTCATTGTCTTCGTAGATTGACCTCCGTTAGTCGTAACAAGAAATGTGCACGAACTCACTTTCTCAACTGTATTTAACCTGTCATATGAAAAATAAAATGTCTACGGGAATTTCCCATGTTAATTTCAGCCTGCCGCCATCTTGTTCTCCGTATCAACAATGGTAAACAGTGACGTCATGGCGTCCGACGTCACGCATTTTAGTCATTTTTACAACAGAAATCTCCCTAGACATTTTATTTTGCGTCGTATTTTTTAACTAAGCTTCGCACAAACAAATGGGGGGCATTTTCTGTTACGACTAAGAGTGTTCTATAGACTGGATATCAATTCTGTATATTTCTGTATTGTATATTTCTGAGAAAATCGCCAAAACAGGGTGCTCTGGATTTAGTGATCAGGACAGTAGTCGCGAGAGCCTCGAGTAATGGCAGCGTTGATTTTTTACAAACGGTCCACCAACGGAATGACATTTTCAGTTTCTTTTTCATCCGTTAGGCGTCCGTTTTCGCTCTCCGTTAAGGTGTGATGCTACCATTAACAATCGTACCTGTGTATCCTGGCATGTATCTTTAGTGGTACAGAAGTTTGGTCCAGAGTGGTATCCAGAGCAAACCAAACATACTGGCTTGGAAGCATTTGGCTCTGGTATGGAAAGTAAGATTCATGATTATAAGAAATTAGTTTTTTTTTTCCTTACACTACTGATAAGAAGAACAATGCATGATTCCTCGTACATGAGTAACAAGACATATGTACCTGATGTGAACATCAATATTCACATTGAGACAATCACCGAATTTGACAAGTTTTCATGGAACTGTTGCGACGGGTGTTGCGACAGGAGACGCTGACCCTCCCCGGACACCTGGTCTTACTTTGGAATATTTTTTATTCCGAAGTTCCAAACTGTTCCAATGGAAATTCTAATGATTTTGCCTTACCTTCTCGACGTTGAGGCTGAATAACTGATGGGTACTTCTTCGATGTCCATGTATTTAAATATTTTCAATATTTCGATCAAGTATTTCCGTTCAATCCTTTGGTTCATTTTGAACTCTTTGTTTTCATTCTAAAATTAAGATTTCTCTTGACAAGTGAGGCGCAAAAAGACGAATCATTTATATGTAGAGTGTATGAATGAGAATCCGAAACCATACACTGAAAATTATTCGAAATCAGGCAAAAATAGAAAATCTATCAAGAAAACTTCACGTTCATATGTTAGTGTATCTTATCCTCGTTTAAACGTCACACCAAGACAATTGACCCTTCCGATTGCGGGAAAAAAATGCAAAATTTCGTGACGTCACAATGCTTTTACCATGTGTTTACCTCGGACAAACAAGCTTCGAACCTCGGTCAAACATCGATATTGCATTGTGACGTCATGGAATTTCTCAAATTTTCCCCGCGTTCGGAAGGGTCAATAAGGAAGATCGCAAATACTTCTAACCAAGACTATACGAATGTTCTCGCGCACTCCTTGATTGTTCTCTATTGTTATGACGTCATCAATTTACTTGGGCAGAAAAGGTGCCTAAGTTTGAACAATGGTTTAGGCAATCTCCAATGCAGATTTACCTTCCTTGATGAATTCTATGAATCTCAATGTGAAAGAGAGTGTGGTTTAGGTAGGTGACTAAAGAAAAAATCAGAACGGACACGCTGCACGCGCTGCATTTACGATCTTGCGTATTGTGATTACATTAACCTGAGGTGAACATAACTTATACTTATTCAATTTTGTACCATCATTCTTTTTTGGAAATGCTTTTGTACATGTATTGATTCTTTAGTTCTACAGTGACTTACGTAACCCGCAAAGTCGGACATTGCATGGTCCTAATTTGTCGTCTTTTGCTGTTTCACAGCACTCTGCACAGTTGACAAGAGTCTTTCGTTTTCCTCTTTCGTTGAAATCCTCTTCTACAACAGATCTTTTCCCGGCTTTTAAACTATTCATGACGATGCATATCTATTTAATGATATAGAACACTTTCCTTGAGTATTTATATGCTCGTCTGTAGACGGGACGTATTATACTATAAGAGAAGGGAGGGGATCTCCAACAAGACCCTGTTGCAGCACCAACAGCAAAACAGCAAAACACCCGATGCAAAAACACAAAAGACGAGCATAGTATGAGACAGAAAAGAGACATACGACATGTAAACATCAAACACAAAAGACTACACATAAACCGACGAGAACAATGGGCAACCGGTACCGACTTTGGACGGCCATTTGCCACGCGAGCACAGATGGTGTGGTTATCCTGGATTACAAGCGCACAACCCTTTCACTTCTCCAATTACCCAGAGGTCTCGAAGAACGAACAATTGTGGTGTAAAAGAAGGGAGGAGATCTCCAACAAGACCCCGTTGCAGCATCAACAGCAAAACACCAAAACACCCGATGCAAAAACAAAAAAGACGAGTACAGCACGAGACGGAAAAGAGACACACGACATGTAAACATCAAACACAAAAGACTACACATAAATATGGTAAAACTGGCCCACGATAAATACCAGAGTACTTACCTTATGGTCAGTTGTACCACGAAGTCCCAAACCATCACTGCAGCCGTGAATTCCCGGAGTACGGTGAACTGCAACTGCTCTGTAATGGTGCTGGTTTAAGACTTACCCAGAATTCCTCAACGGTCGAGTAAATGACGTAATATAGCGCACGTAATGTTTAGCGCCAACTACTACACTCCTCCCCCTTTTATTTGAGGACTCTGGGTATAGTCTCTCAAATAATCATACCTTGGAGTTTGCACCAAAAGGTTTTTCATACTTTCTTGAATAATTAATTAGCTGGGCTTTTTAGCCATACAGCTACAAATAATCTTTCTCAGTTATTATCATATTTGACCTAGAACAGAGGTAAGACCCACATTTGCATGTTGCCTCCTGCTGTTCTCTAACTGTACTTTAACCTTGACCAATGGAGAACATAAGTATGGCCCACATTGCATGTTACCTCCTATTGTTCTCCAACTACAGTAGTTTCAACTTAACCGACAGAGAACATAAGTATGACCCACATTTGTGTGTTGTTCCCTTATGGTCTCTGACATCAATGATGGTGTCAGGAAATGCCTCAAACCAACATGGATCATTAGAAGCTCTATTCTGTGTATAGATCCCTATGCCAGCTATCATCAGCAATTTCCACACACCAACCCTAATGTCATTTTGAGGAGGACCAAGATGCATGACCCTGGTCACTCTCAAAATTACAGGCTATGACCTTCAGTTGGGCACATATGTCTCCAAGCTGAAGTTCCAGAGCCGACACCCTTTTCTCTAGGTCAGAGGACTGTGGACAGTCTGTCATGCCTACACTAGAGACTCTGTATGACACTGGGAATGGTTCATGATCTCCAGAATAAGGACTACAGACCACTCCCTTATTCTCTACCTTTGAAATGGCCAGATGATTAAACTGATAGTGTTTAATCCTATCTATAACTTCCAGAATACTGCTCAAATTCAGGTTCACCACAAACTGCCCAGCATTTTGGTCCAGGCATCCGTGGCAAATCCTGTAAATTACTTGCTTATTTTGGAAGTCATCTGGCAAGCCTTGGAATGCTTTTGCAGCAACTTGCTGCACACGATCACTCCATTCCTCCAAGCTTTCATCTGGGTTTTGAACCAGGGTGCTAAATTTTACCTGTGCGGTTTCTGGCAGTTCACAATCCCCAAATCTCATCTCTAATTTTGTCATCAAGTCAGCAAACCTTACACCAGGGTCTTTTTTTTACCACACCTGTGTAAAATTCACTGGCCTGACCTTCCAAGCACCAGCAAAGATACCCTCTGCTTTCCAATTCAGTCCACTGTTTTGCTTGAGCAAATACAGTGAATTTCATTTTGAAAGCTTCCCAGTTGTCTGTCCCATTATATCTAATGGTTTTGGGAATAGACTCTAAGTTTCTTTCCATAGAAACCATAGATTCTACAAGCCTCAGTTCGGATTCATCTGAAATCCCTTGATCTTGACTTGTAGCGACCTCAGTGACTTCTGGGGCTGGGGTCTGATTGTATACGATCTGGTCTTGGCCATGAGGTTCAATATTAGAAACCAGGGACCCATTTCTCTCATTTGGACCCCTTTCTTCAGTTGTTCCCATTTGATTTCTGTTCGCATATGGACAATTTTGAACTGGATAGGGAGCATATCTCTGCCTATTGGCAGCTATGTCATTTGGTAGATCAGCCCACCTAGGGTCAAAACAATCCATATACGGAACATTGTACTGGTTGTACATAGGCGGGG
Source organism: Pinctada fucata (assembly GCA_028142955.1). Taxonomy (NCBI): domain Eukaryota; kingdom Metazoa; phylum Mollusca; class Bivalvia; order Pterioida; family Pteriidae; genus Pinctada; species Pinctada fucata. Next base: position 29,922,306 of record AP027105.1, read on the forward strand.
GCATTGGAAACCATGGACATCCATATCCAGGATACCAACCTGGTGGTCCTAGGGGGGCAAATATGGGAGGGTACCCCCAATTTGGTATAGGCTCTGGATATCTGGGATACATGGTTTCATGTACCTCTCTACTCATCCCTTCTCCATTAATAGGTCCTGTTGGAGGAAACTTTACCTGCTGTGTGGGTGTGACACCTCTGATATCATAATCAAAGGGTACTCCATGCGACCTTTGACCTCCATAGAAGCCCTGGTAGGGGTTCCATATGGGCTCATTTCCATATGACTCCACAGAGGAGCCCACTCTAGATTTTTGTTCTTTTTCAACAAAGAATTCATTTGATCCTTGATCAATGACCTTCCTAGTATCTGGACATCTCTCCATTCTACTTTCAGAACATAAACTGTTTTCCTTATTATAACTTTGAACTTCTTGCAGGTTCTGTTCATTTTCAGAGTTTGTAAATTCAGTAGTCATATTCCAATATAATATGTATTTATTATCTAATAGATATGATAATCTGTCTCTGATATTATATAATTTAATGCTGTAATAATGAGGAAAATCTACCCAAATTGCAAGGTCGAACACACAAACACATTTGCATTAATGTGAACCCCTTACCAGTATAATAAATGCAACAATATACGACAATTATTCAATAAATAGTGTTATGACAAGTCAGAGGAAATTCTGTAAAGATCCAGAAACTTATCCTGAACAAATAAAATCGAAATCTACACAGAATAAATATTTCACAAATTTATACAATGTTTGCAATATTACACTGTCAGTTTTACACGCTGACCCTTCCAAAGTTGCGCTGCATTGACCGAATCGCAGTGTACGTGACACCTGTCCAATCAATCAACCCGATTAAGGAAGGTAGACGCATATAAATAACAGCATAAAAGTTGAAAATTGACAAAATATATTCTTTTTCACAAGTTCAGAAGCTGTTACCATCACGCTTTACTTCCAAAATTGCATCTATTTTGACCGACGCTCAGCATGAGACCGGCCCGATCAATCAACACTTTTAAGGAAGAAAAGAGGACAAACAACAGCAAAATGTCACAGTATTTTGGATGAAATAACTCCTTCTTAACTTCCACAAACAATTTCGGAACTATGATCTGTCCAATGAACAACCACAGCCCAATTTATGTTGTGCGAAGAAGTTCGGCCGAAAAGTTCCGAATTCCACAAGATCAATTAAAAATGATTAATACTGAGATGAGTCAATAATCTGATTTAAAATGAAGTAACTGAACAATATTGGTCCAATACCTCAACAAATACTTCAGTTTCTAATAATTTCCCAGCTCACCTGTCGTGAACCAAGAAGCAGACGACACCTGTGATCGCCGTCCTGAATGTAAACAAATTATGTTCAGCAAGATTCAGACCCTGCTCGGCGGCGCCAATATGGTAAAACTGGCCCACGATAAATACTAGAGTACTTACCTTATGGTCAGTTGTACCACGAAGTCCCGAACCATCACTGCAGCCGTGAATTCCCGGAGTACGGTGAACTGCAACTGCTCTGTAATGGTGCTGGTTTAAGACTTACCCAGAATTCCTCAACGGTCGAGTAAATGACGTAATATAGCGCACGTAATGTTTAGCGCCAACTACTACATAAACCGACGAGACAAATGGGCAACCGGTGCCGACTTTGGACGGCCATTTGTCACGCAAGTAGCAAATGGTGTGGTTTTCCTGGATTACGTGCGCTTCCTCACTGTTAGATGGCCTCACACAAACAAGACGGCAAAACGTAGGGGCCCAAGCAACACAGATGAATATGTAAATGGATATAAAAAGAGGGCGTGCGTAATACAGTCCGTGCTCTGTCGGCTGTAGCGAGCTCATGTATGTAATCACCCGAGGAGTCCGATTGAGATTCAGAGAGGACACGTGGTCGGGGCCGTGTCATGTCTAAAGAGATGCGGACAGGGCCCGTCATGGAGTCCCGTCGTCAAAGTCAGTAAGAAAGCAAGTCTCAAGTATGCGCTGATACAAGACTGTAGATTGGTCAAGCCTAGTGTCCGTCTGTTGACATTAGGATCATATCCACTGAAGAAGTATGGCAATGTTAAAATTGAAGGTCACATGGCTGTATTAGCCAATCAAATTTGTTACACACCTCAGGTCACGGAAAATGGTGTCAGAGCTACCAAGTGTTTATCATGAAATGTTGACAATGACAAGCATTATAGACATGAATTTGGTATTATGATAATCTTTGAGGATCGACAAAGACATTTCAGAAAATAATACATATGCTTATTCATTACATATATCAAATTTGATACCATTCTGACCATGGGGGTCCCAACAGGTAGCCATGCATAAATGTACGTTAGCAGATTGTAATGTACATCATGTGTAATTATCTTTCGATTTATAAACAAAAGGTATACTATTTTGTTAAAGGAGCTGATAAGATAAGGGCTGTATTTAGCTCTGAATCTCATCAAGTATTTCTTCTACACAATGATATATACGCAAGAAAAACTTGATCATTCCTTAAATGTAATGCATATGGAGATTCCTCATACAACTTTTCTTTTGGTAAGCTTATTTCAAGATACTTAAAGTACAGCCAAAATAGTAGGGGGTAGCCATGTTGAAAAGAAGCTAATATCGACCAAAAACCGTTGAAAATTAAGAACTATCTGGCTAATATGGATATGTATAAACTTCAAAACATAGTTTAGTCTAGACACGATACAAGATATCAAATTTGAAAGATTGGTCTCAACTTTATCCATAAATTTTAAAATCTTGAATCTGAAATACGGTTGTATTTTGTATTCATTGGCTACAAAGTAGGCAATTTACCGCAAAATAGACACTGTGTAGAAATAAACAGCACGCTTTTTTCTCATTTCATTCCAAAATTTAGTGCATTTCATGTGAACATGTTAAGAATAAATAAATGAATGACTTTAAAAGGGGAAAATGAAACTTTGCTTATATTATGGCCTAAAACACAGATTCGTAAACAGCCCCCCACCCTCCCTTTTCATGTTTTTGTCTCTGGGGCATCGTTCCCTCTTAGCTACAAAACCCCACTTTGTCAAAAGATGTGTTATACACCTTCTGTAAAAACGGCGTTCTGTAGCTAGGGGGACGATGTTTTAAAAAACCTTTTCCATTTTCCTTTTTTCCATTAATTTCTATAGAAAAAAGACATATTTTGCAACAAAATTTAGGAAAACGATGCACGATAAATCTTATCCAAATGCTGATTATGATGAAACTAAAAACTGGTATCAATTTTGTGAATTTTTTTAAAATTCCCATTTTGAAAATTTCACTTTTTCAGGGCAGATTTTACGCCTTATCTTACCAGCTCTTTAAGGAGTAAAGATCAGCCTTCAACAGTGTCCACATTTTATATATGACAGAAATGTCACTTATACTTTGTTTGAAAACTGCATAAAATCAGAAAATGTCACACCTGAAAGCATATCTCATGAGAGAAATTTTAAAAATTGTTTACATTTTCATTTAATTACGCCTCTATATATACAACCTATACAGAATTGGGGTCTGTTTACTCTTGGCAAAATAAATATCTGGAATCTCAACGTGGAGGCTACACTCTAAATTATTGATTATTGTCCCCCGCTTTCGCGAAAGCGCGGGGACATTAAAACCGGTTCGTCCGTCCGTCTGTCCGTCTGTCCGTCAGTCACAAAAACTTTAACCTTGTGCATAACTTTTGAATGGTAAGTGATAGGGCTTTGATATTTCACATGTGTATTCCTTGTGACAAGACCTTTCCATGGATACCAAAATTTTTGACCTTGTGACCTTGACCTTGGACTTTGACCTACTTATTAAAAACTTTTACCTTGACCATACATTTTGAATGGAAAGTGATTGGGCTTTGATATTTCATATGTGTATTTCTTGTGACAAGACCTTTCCATGGATACCAAAATTTTTGACCTTGTGACCTTGACCTTGGACTTTGACCTACTTATTAAAAACTTTAACCTTGACCATAACTTTTGAATGGAAAGTGATAGGGCTTTGATATTTCACATGTTAATTCCTTGTGACAAGGCCTTTCCATGGATACCAAAATTTTTGACCTTGTGACCTTGACCTTGGACTTTGACCTACTTATTAAAAACTTTTACCTTGACCATAACTTTTGAATGGAAAGTGATAGGGCTTTGATATTTCACATGCGATTCCTTGTGACAAGACCTTTCAATGGATACCAAAATTTTTGACCTTGTGACCTTGACCTTGGACTTTGACCTACTTATTAAAAACTTTAACCTTGACCATAACTTTTGAATGGAAAGTGATAGGGCTTTGATATTTCACATGTGAATTCCTTGTGACAAGACCTTTCCATGGATACCAAAAATTTTGACCTTGTGACCTTGACCTTGGACTTTGACCTACTTTTCAAAAATTTATAACCTTGTCCATAACTTTTTAATGGAAAATGATAGGGCTTTCACATTTCACATGTGTATTCCTTGTGATGAGACCTTTCTGTTGGTAACAATATTCTGACCTTGTGACCTTGTCCATGGAGGTTGACCCACATTTAAAAACTTTAACCTTGACCATAACTTTTGAATGGAAAGTGATAGGGCTTTGATATTTCACATGTGAATTCCTTGTGACAAGACCTTTGTATGGATACCAAAATTTTTGACCTTGTGACCTTGAGCTTTGAGTTCGACCTACTTATTAAAAAGTTTTACCTTGACCATAACTTTTGAATGGAAAGTGATAGGGCTTTGATATTTCACATGTGTATTCCTTGTGACAAGACCTTTCAATGGATACCAAAATTTTTTACCTTGTGACCTTGACCTTTGATTTCGACCTACTTTTCAAAAAACTATAACCTTGTCCATAACTTTTTAATGGAAAATGATAGGGCTTTCACATTTCACATGTGTATTCCTTGTGATGAGACCTTTCTGTTGGTAACAATATTCTGACCTTGTGACCTTGTCCATGGAGGTTGACCCACATTTAAAAACTTCAACCTCGACCATAAGTTTTTGATGGTAATTTAAATCATAGGTCTTAAATATATCACATGTGCATACCTTTTCATAAGCCCTGTCCCTTGGAAACAAAACAAAAGTTTGGACCTTTTCTTGGAGTTAATCTTTCATATTTAGAATGTTGATAATATATGAGATATATTATTAAAACTTAAGAATGGGGGGATGTCTGTAAGCATTTCTTTAAAGACAAACACCCAAAAGCGGGGGACCACAATTCCTTGAATTTGATTTTTTTTTATTTCAATTTCTAAATGTATGAGAGGTCAGGTTATTTTACATTATATTTGTGCGTTCTTCGAGACCTTTTGGTAACCAGAAACGTGGGAGGGCTGTTCGCACGTAATCTGGATAACAACATCATTTGCGAGGCAGATTGCCGCCTAAGTCGGCACCGATTACCCATAGGTTACTTTGTTTTTTGTGTAGTCTATAGTGTTTATGTTTCTATTTTGTCTCTTTTATAACAAACGATTTCTACCAATCATGATATTCAAGTAACCGAAAGAATGTTAAGTTAGAAAATTCGACGTGTATATATGAATATGGCACCACTGATACAGACAAACAAACAATCATATAAAAGTTAACATCCTTAGTTTCTTTGATAATATTTGTCTTGCTTCATCCTCCGTAAGTATTTACTTAATAATGCTTTTAACACTCCCCTTAACATAGCAATCTCATGACGCCACAAGATGTATGTCTAAGTACAAAATCAGTCTGAGGTGTATTTTGTGTGTATAATTGTCGCTTACCGTATGCGAGCGGCATCCAGCATTATACGCAATGTTGAGCTGATCTGTTGTCACTTTCTCCAAAAAGCATTCCTGTCGAAAAAAAAGTACTATTAGGAAAAACATCCTCCCGAACTTAAGTACTCATAGCGAGTTTGTAAAACAGATACTTTGATTTTTTCGGCAAAACCCTTCAAAACAGACGCATATTATAATCGAAAAAAAAAGTTCAACCCAAGAAGCGCTGTCTGAAAAGTGGATTTTATTTTGAAATCGGATTTGCATTTTCCGCTACCCATTGGATAATAGCTCGTAAAATTTGAAATGCGTTTGAATTGTACGGAGTCATAAAAAACCTAAAATGGTTGAGTTCAGATGACACAACTGAGCCAAAATATAGATGCAACACTTAGATTTATGCCTGAATGATCAGCGAATATTTAGTTTTGTTAATAGGAATTGCCCTAGGCTTCAATTTTATATATTGGATACTTTTTTAAATCAAAGCACTAAAGGTACTGAGTGCGAATAGCCAGAATAATATCACTTATTATGTATGACAAAATATTGTGTTTTCAAAGTTACATTTGTTCCTGAACACCTTCGTAGGCCAGTTTATGGACGGATAAAGACAGAACTAAAATGCAAATGCATAATGTTGTCGTAATGAATTGAAAGATGATGTCTGACAGTGAACATGAAAATTAAATAACATCACATAAAATCTACCCCTCCCCCTAAAAAATACAACAATCCAATATGACTATCGATCGATGATTGCATATACAAGGAAAGAAGACGAATCTTATTTTCTAATTTGATCCCCACTCTCTCTTTAACCTTTCATGTTCAATCTTAGGTGTGTGCTAAGAATTTGAAGGAAAATTCACTTCTTTTTTAGTATATGAAAACATGATACATCCTAAACGGGAATGTTTTGATCTTTTATTTTTCATAATTGTTAATATCATATTTCATGATGGAAGTTCCTAATTTTTCCGTCGTATACAGATTTTATTTTGTGAAGCGGGGCAAAATAAGCCTACTTGAAGATAGTTTTACGTTTCAATGATTCAACTTAATATCTTTATCGATAGCACCGTTTCATTTATATATTGTCCACTAAAACAGATAATGACCTGGTAATGGAAAGGGGTTTCCAACACACAACCTGTGTTCATCTTAGTACATACAGATGCAATTTTTCATTAGGTCATGCATGTACATAACAGGACAGCTCGATTCATATAGATATAATTCATTGATTCAGACAGTGATCAGACTTTATACCGATCATGACGCTGACGCAGTCCCAATGTACATGTAAACAGAGTAACATCGTTTATACATACTCAGTAGACGGGGCTCCCATGAGTGAAGAAATCAGGCAATCGCTATGTGCTATTCGCACAAAAATTACTCTATTTCTGGGAGAAAAATTTTGGTATTACCCTATTAGTGCAACAAAATAGACACATTAGCTATGGAGGCTTAAAGGTTTTTTTTTTCCTTTTCTTCATCTTTGACAATTTTTTTTATATTTCTTAAAGGTTATTTAATAGGAAATTTTCCGTTTTCTTCGGAGCCTGTTAGTGCTTTAGTCATTTTCAAACGAAAGTAGGCGCGAAATAGTATTTCCATGTATTGGAATTGCATCGTATTTGTTGAATTTCTATCCTACATGAACGGTGTAGATTACGTATTAGAAATTAAGTATAATAATCTTGAATTAGGGAACTTAAGAGGGCAACATATTCAGTTTCAACGCTCTAAATTTATGTAAATAAGAACATACAACACTCAAGCTCACAAGATTTGACGTCTTGGCCTCAGTGTAAAAACCCAGCATTGCTTACCGGTATGTTGAATTGCGGGGGGGGTTGTATCTTATAAAGGTCAAAAATTGTGTACTTGAGAGGTTGTGTTATTTTCCTTTTTATCATTCCTTCCTTTGGCAGAAACATTTAATTTCACTAAAACTTGTATAGTTCAAAACATAGTTCAGAACTACCGGTATATGAGGACATGTTAAATGCCTCTTATGACAAGTGCACGTGAATTCATCTCATGAAATACATTGGTAAGTATTAAACTATTAAACTATTTTTGTACCCATTATATAGTCGTACCTCATTGTCACCACAAATCGTTGTCTTTAATCTACATTCCTCTATAGAAGGTGCTTCTTCACAGCTAGCACATTCTTTTGTAGCTCCATATACATAAGTAATACCTGCAACAAAAATTTATACCAAATAAATTAAGAAAAAATAAATTCGTCTGCATTCATTTAGTTATAGCGTGCAAAAAGGAAATCAGAACAAGAATGAGGAATAAGTTAAAGTTTCCTGTAAACAAAGTATCTTAAGGAATATAACAAAAATGTTGATTTTTTTACCCATGAGAAATCACGGTTATGAATTGACTGTTTCTGTTTTGTCTCATATTTTTGTTTGTTTGTTGGTGTGTTGGGGTTTTTTTTACTATTCTCTTTGTGTTTGTTTTACTTGATGTTTCTCTTGATGAAAGAAGGATCTCCAACAAGATCCGGTTGCCACACCAACAGCAAAACATCAAAACACCAACAGCAAAACATTAAAACACCAACAGCAAAACATCAAAACACCAACAGCAAAACATCAAAACACCAACAGCAAAACATCAAAACACCAACAGCAAAACATCAAAACAACCCTAGGGAAACGCAGAGAAAACATACACTGGAAGAGACACAAACGGGACAAGGAACAGCAACAGCAAACACGACATCAAAACACCAAACACAAAAGACCACACATAAACCAACGAGACCAATGGGCAACCGGTGCCGACATTGGGACGGCCATCTGCTACGTTAGTAACAAACAGTATGGATAACCCCCCCCCCCCCCCCCCCACTTTTCTGGTTACCGGTTGATGAGTGCTGTTTGCAATCCCCTACTTTCTCCTCTTATTATTATTATGATTATTCTTCTTCATTGCGCTTCCTGTGGTTGAATATTTGTAAATACATTTTTGACTTGAGTTTGGATTTCGTTTGACATTTTGGACTTGAGTTTGAATTTCGTTTGACATTTTGGACTGGTCATAACCATGTTGTCTTGCTGGAGTCGTTTACTTTACTCTTTAACTATATATTGATTTTAAACTAGAAATCTGATGCCATCTATTTCTTATCAGTCCATGTTTCAATGCTTTTTATTTCCATTCGTTTAATCTTTGTTCTGAGTCGTTCAGGTTCACTGTGATTTTCTTTGATCCACAAGGGACATTCTCTTATAATGTTACCGTAAGGAATTTATTAATTATGTTCTACAATAGCTTGCTCAGCAGTTAAAACCGTCAATCTTGATGCAAATCGTATCGATTTCTTATCATATTGTTCGGTATAAATCTAGTTCAAGGTAGTTAGATTCACCTACCGCCATTTCTTCCATTCTGTTTTGCATGTCATTGGTGAAACAAAACAAGTTCGTCCATATATGACATTTTTAGACAAGTTATCAAATTTTGAGTAGGCTATAAGTCTTTTTTTCTGCATTTATTTTAAGATATAGTAATTTTCTGAAAATATTTCTCATTGCTTCAGAAGTACTTGCATACTCACCAAGTATCACGAAAAGCACAGCAGCTATAAAACGAAAGACGTATAAATTAAGGGGAATTGATAAAAGCTTATCGGCCATATTGGATTTGACGTGAAGCACACTTGAGAATCATTAAGACTCCAATTTTAACCATTCTAATATCAAATAAGTATTGAGTTACAGCATTACAATTTATATATTTAGTGAAGTAAAGAATATGTAAACAAACAATTTGTATCAGCACGACGATGTTCAATTGACGACTTTAAAATTATGGTAAAACACGCGATAAAAATCGTAATGCGGCGGGTTTTTAGGCAATGCGGCGGTGCCCGTCAAACGAAATTTTAATTTTTCTTGGCCTAAATGTTACTATGATCATATGTCTGCAAAATACCGGGTATCTTAATTTTACCTGCAGGGGGCTTGTAATCGTATCAACATACATGTAGAAGGAATCCAGGGACGGATCCCGGAATGTATGGAGGGGGATTAGGGTCACAATGCTATTTGACTTGCTTACATGTTTCATGCTATGTTGCTTCATTCAATGTTTGATTATTCCATGTTCATTTGTCTTGCTTTCATTTCAAATTGAAATATCTTTCTTCTTTGTGTAATTTTGCTTCCCTACATTTTACATTTGTCCTTCGTCAATGCATAATTGTCATTATACCATGCGTTATGACATCATTCTTTCTGCCATTATCCTTTCGTCTTAATGCTATTATTGCTTCGTCAATGCTAACTTCAATTTTGATACCAGATGGCGCTTCGCGCGACCGCATGTGCCCGTTCCTTGAAATGAACTTTGAAACATCCCCTGTCGTTAGAAATTATTTTAAATCCTACTACAGTATCGTTCGAAAAGTAATTATATTATCGCACGAGAGGACAGAAGTAGATTAGCTGTATGAATATTTGAAAAATATTTTTAAGGAATTAGTAAATATTTGATTTTGTATGCATAAGATTTTTGTAAGTTTTAACCGTCACTATCAATAAAATATCTGCTATTATGAAGAATATCTGTGGCGTAGTGGGGCCCTTCGGGCCCTTGCGGGCCTACGGGCCCTTCTTTAGGTAATAAAGCATATCTTATCTTATCTCTTATCTTATCGTAGGCCATGAAACTTTGTTTTGCATCTTTCCGAGTGGGTTCGAATCCCGGACGAGGATACATTTTTTTCCTTTTGTCAATTTTAAGCACAGGGGTGAGGTATCATCGCTTTGTCACATACCCTTTCCTCGATACAAACCCTTTCTATATTAATATAGACATATAGAAGAAAGGGTAACTTTTTGTAATGAGGAAAGGATTTGTGACCAAGCGATGATACCTCACTCCTGTGATCAGTTTTAAGTATAATGTAACTTGTCCATGTTGTCCATCTGCCCAGTAGAGGATGTAGAAAAAAAATTGGGGGTACTTATAAAAATAAAATGTTTTTATGCAATTTTTTTTCATTTTGTCTTGGCGCGGGGGGGGGGTCATTGATTTGGAAAAAAATATGGCGGGCAACTGTACATTATCATTATTCAGTTGAAATACAAAATCATTTTTATTACAAAACTTTGCAAACGCTTCGTTGGCTCACTATCGTCGCTTGCAAGTCATCTATGAAAAGTCATAATTTTAATTCCTTGCCTTTTATATGCCCGTCAATGTCGTTTCTGTACCATAAATCGGGTGATTCTTGCATAAAAAGATAAAACTTCTATAATAATTGACTTTGAAGTATGGACTTATCAAGGTCAATCCTTGCAAGCATCAAACGCTTGGATTTCAATCTTAACCTTGATCTTGGGTCGAACAAAAGTGGCGGATTTAGGGGATGTTCCTCCACAGACCCAATATTTTCCCGGCAAAAACAGGTACATCAGTAAAATCGGCAAAATTCGCCCCTTGACCCCCGGCAAAGGGGGCGCTGGATCCGCCACTGAACAAGGAGAATCTGACAAGTTTGCCATAGTGCAACCTAATTAAAATTAGACCTTCCTTGGTTTAAACAATATTTATTCAAGAAATAAAATAATTTGGACCTTCCTTGCGCTCCTAACACGCAGTATAGGATCACAATAAAGGTCTAAATTTTGGCCATTGTTGAAAAAGGCTGTGAATGACACTGAACTGTGCCACGTTCCTGAGCAGGCGAAGTCCTGGACCAACGGCGTAGCTCTGCCTGAAAAAGTGGAGGGGCACAACATCCCAAAATTTCTAACAAGCAAAAAAATTAAAATAAAATAAATAAATAAATGAAGAAAAAAAAAATAAATAAAGGGGGAGGGGAATAGATTTTAAAAAAATATGGGGGGTTCATGTTCTGTATGCACAAATTTGGCGAGCGGTAGGAATTCTTTTAGCAAATTTTGACTTATCAGAAAATACTTTCTATACCCTCTATCATTACATGTAATAATATTCTATATAGAGTGAGTTAAATGTCTTCATGTACGTTGATAAAGTAATATGTATAAAGGAAAGATCAGAATATTTAGCTAAATTATTCAGAAAGTCTAAAAAAAAACTGGCGAGCGGTAGCGCCCCCCCCCCCCCCTTTCTCCTACGCTCCGCTTGTCCTGGACAACAGCTTGGAGTAATTTTGGCATACAGAGATGTCAAAAGGTAAATTTTCAATGTCAAAATTATGAAAGGAGACTAGAAACTGCATTATTGACGGAATCAATGGGGCCGGGGGATGTTGATCTCAAGGTTCGATCAGTGTAGGACGCGCGGCAGTTTCAATTTATCTAGAATTTTTTCCATATGAAATACCGCCTTTCCCACGATATCTCAGAAAAAAACTGACGTCTATATAATTTCCCACTCACAATTCAGAAAAAAAAAAATATGTTGCCGATGGGATTCGAACCCATGCGGGAAAAAAATTCAAAGAGGATCGGGCACGCTCACAGTTGAGCCACGAAGTCATTACTTATTATCTGCAAAACTTTCTAGAGCTTTCAAATCCCCAAATGGCTATTACTGTATAAAAAAAACAAAACAAAAACCAACCAAACAAACAAAGAGAAAAGGTCCAAATATTTATCATTTAATGAGATGTTTTTTGTTCAAATATTTCAATCGGCTTTTGCTTTTTTCCGCTATTTATAACTCATTTTTCCAAGTACTGCAACAGGGGACGTCTCAAAGTAAATTTCAAGGAACGGACACATACGGAGCGCCACCTGGTATCAAAATTGAGGTTAGCATTGACGAAGCAATCATGGCACTAGGACGAAAGAATGATGGCACATTGAAAGATGTCATAACGCATGATAGAACGACAATTATGCATTGACGAAGGACAAATGTAAAATACACGAAAGCAACATTGCATAAAGAAGAAAGACAAATGCAATAAAGTCAATTTGAAATGAAAGCAAGACAAATGAACATGGAATAATCAAACATTAAATGAAGCAACATAGCATGAAGCATGTAAGCAAGTCAAATAGCATTGTGACCCTAATCCCCCTCCATAGGAATGTTGCACATTTGTAATTTGTCACCAATAATTTACAACACTATCCCACATTTCTACTACATTTTTTTAGTAATATTTATCATGTAAATAATTAATAAATGAATCGCGAACAGTCGAAATTCTAGTGAATTATCCAAGGAACTTTAAAATCTTTTATTTTTTTCTACCTATGTTTGGGCGAATCGGCACGTGAAAATGGCTACCTGTGAATACTCATGTTCGAAAGGACCCCATATTGTTTGAACAGGAGATTTATAAGATTATGAGACCATGTTCTCAAAATTTAAAGACAAACGTTTGTAGATAAAGAATCAATGTAATGTTTACGGTAAGTTATAGTAATATTCATGAAGTCTTCTGAGGTGCAGCTGCGCAGTGTGGTGCATGAATTTAAAAGTTTTCTTATGTTAAAATATTATTGTAATTTTCCGTAGAAAAGATAGGAAAATGTAGCTTTTGAGGTAGAAAATGCTTGGGGTTAAAAAAGTTAAAAAAGAGCCTTGACTCAGTGTAAGGAAAGATTTTCAATAATACACTACAAAAAAATCCAATGTGGCGAATAATATATAGTTTGTCCATATCCCTTAAGAACAGATATTATTAAAGCGTTAAAATTGTTCACCGTGTCACCAGAGATATCATTGCAGACTTGTTCATTATTTTTTTTTTTCATTATTTACATTATACTATGGCAAATCAAGCTGTGGACTAAAACGGAATTATAAAAAAAAGATAAATAGTTTTCGAATGTTAGAACCTTGCAAAGAAGGATATTGAAAGGATATGCAACAAGTTCGCTTTTTGAAAACACAATTTAAGATTACTATAACATCTACAAAAAGATATCTACTCACATGCAAGTTTACCCATTGTATTGTAATTCAACCTGAAAAGTAATAGAATGTTTCGTTTGTTAGTAATTCAACTTCCAATACATAAAAAGCAGATTAAAATAATTGATTTGCAAAATATCAGGAAACTATCTACCTTACTGACCAACTCTCTAATGGCTAATGGGAGCAGTCGAACAATTGTGTAAAGGAATGAGAAGTTAAGGGTTATCGATTGCACTGCGAAAATTGGGACAGAATTCTAAATTTTGTTGCATTTGATTGGAGGAATGGAACTATCCCCCTCTACAAGAATATGTCCTTTGAGTATTTATGTATCTGACTTCAGTTGTGTCTATCATATGAACGTGGGCGGAATGCCTTTATGGCTCAGCATTTGACATCGCATAGAACAAGTCTCAATGATGTCTCAGTAATCCAATTTCATGCTGTTTATGTAAGATGCCTAAGTAAGTAACTTTATTCACTCTTTTCTAGTAGAGTTAAACCGAGGTTATTGAACACTTTTGACAACAATTTACATTCCCTATTTATATCCAATCCTTGCAAACTTTCTATGAAATTGTCACCCATTTGCTACATTCAAGCATGTAAACATCGGCCAACCTAGTGTCTCGCTCATTTATGTCCCTAAGTCATCATTCTTTTAAATGTGCAAGAAACATTATAGGACAAATTTGGCTCGCTCTTTTCTTGCTTTCCTCCAGACTCATGTATTTATATAAAAGTAAAACTTTTTAAAAGCCCTAGTTTTAAAGTGAACAATTAAGACCATACTAATTAAAAAGTATTCTTTACGTCTGTGGGCTGTTATCTTTTAAATTTTATGTCTCAGGTACCTACATCCTCCTGGCCTCCCTTACATTTCGACATCTCTGGTAGGGAGTAAAGGGAAGGATCTCCAGCGTGACCATACTGCACTCACCCAGCGAAACAAACCTACAAGAAAGCGACACAAAACTGACATCAGACAAAATTTCAAACCGCAGAAAGACACAACTATATTCACTAGAACATTATACAAAACAATCGAAACAGACGTACAGAAACATCAAACATTAATGACAACACATAAAAGGAAGGAGACCAATGTTCACCCGGCGCCGACTTTGTGCGGCCATAAGCAAATTCTGTGATTATCCGGATGACGTGTGCACAACCATCCTACTTATCCGTATATACAGATGTATCCATAGACGCACAATTGTCGTATAAATATAAAACTTCTCACTGTAAGGTGACATCACAAACGAGATAGTTAAACGCATTGGCATCTTGTGACAAATTCTATGTAAATGGATCTAAAAACATCTATGACATGAGTACAAGAGTCTGTAAAAACATCTATGACATGAGTACAAGAGTCTGTGCTCTGCTGGCTGAAGCGAGCTCAAGATCAATCACCCGAGAAGTCTGACCAACTCTCAGATAGGACAGAGAATCAGGACCCTGTCTTCTCTGAAGAGGTTTGAACAAGGCCTGAGTAACCTCAAACCTTTAATAGCTTTTACATGAATTCATTTACATTAATTTTAAATTATTTAGTTCTCATTGAGATAAATAATCTTAGGGTTGAAAAGATTCTGGTATACTATATAGCAACACTCATTCCGATGACAGCACCGAAGACGACATGTTTTGAAAGCTTTAGAAATAGGGTTCTAGGGTTCACTCCTGGATCACAGAAAATGTAAAACTCGTTCGAATGAAATTGAATGATAAGAAATTACCTTCATCTTTTTTCCATTGGATGAGGATACGCGAAATGATACAAATGGAACGTTTTCTGTGCCTTTTTGTTCGTGGTAAACGTCTATACAACGAAAAGAAATTGTATATATCTGATACTTGGAATGCTTCCTCTATCATTTAAAAGTGAGTGAATGAACAATCATCTTTAAGGTCAGGTTTAGACTTTTGCTCTTCATTATTTCATATTTTTCGATTTCCTCTTTTTCGGTCTCGAGTTTGAGATCAGCCATAACTTATTGAAATGCGCATATGGTGCACTAAAATTAAGTAATAGAACATTTTTTTTAATATTGACAATGATACCTAAATCAGAATTCATTGGAAACTAACCATTTCACCGATAAATATCGAAATTAAAGGAGTTTAACATCTTAGCACCATCCCTCCAATGTTATTTTGAACACAGATTTACTGAATCGACCCTACAGGAAATATGGGGTCGCGCACTCTCTGTAATGTAAATGTTCAAATCTTAATTCAAAAAATTAAAGAGGGCGCTACTGAAATGATTTTTGGTGGCTCCGCTAGAAGCATCACTGATGAGAATTTGATATTCGAAACACGTGTCTGGTGCATGGAAATTGGTTTGAAATTTTCTTCAAGAAGGTATAGAGTTGGAACCCTTCGACATTATTACCAATCAGCATATAGAATAATTCTTGAACGCACATTGACGAAGTGGGCTATTTATTCCTTATCTAAAACTACCGGAACTTTCGGAAACCATTTTCAACGGAAAATAATGTTGATGTTGATGAATTTGGAAATTCTTTCCTTTATCGGCTTTTGTCGAAATATCGTGTAAAAATGTCATCTTCAAACTGTTCGTGCAATGGCTTCCTTACCTCATTGAATTTTTCATCATACTACTGAATAGATCGAGAAAAGGTTAGCTTTACTGCCGAAGTGCAATTGACATGTTAGGAAGAATACATGAAACGTAGCGAAATCTCGTTTTCCAAAAATTATCTTGTATAATAATGTGGCCGATAACATTGGGGTCCGATGCAGACATATTGATAAATTTTTTTTTGTATTTTAGTGTCGTAACGTAAACTAAATGCAACTGCTCTAATAGAAATTACGTTATTGGAACCTTCTTCGGGATTCTCATCAATATTTTGTTTGTTTGTAGACAATCTTTTCTATTTTTTTTTTCAAGTCATGCCGTTGACAAGGATTTTCGATCAAATGCAGATGTAACAAAATGTATCTATTAACATTCCCTTCTTGAAAGGAGCTGTTAAGATAAGGCGTTAAATCTGCCCTAGAAAGTCGAGAAATTTCAAAATGCAAAATTTGAGAATTTTATTCGGTAGAAATGTCAAGTAACTTGGTCCACACATGAATCTGCTGTCAGATAGGATAAATTATTCAAAACAAGACCGATATTTAGGTCAAAATAAGCGTTTATTCTTTTTACACAGAAATCAATGGAAAACGGAAAAGTTTTATACAACAGCGCCCCCCCCCCTCGCTTTACCATGAAGCTTTCACCAAAAGTGTTTATCAATTAAACATAATTTCTGGCCAAGTGTGGTTCTGAAGCGAGGGGAGACAATGTCCCACAGGCGAAAAACGAAAAAAGGGGAGATGGAATTGGTTGACTATCTTTAAGTTTGTCTCTAGAGCGATGAAGTAGGTTTTAATTGCCATCTTTTTCTTTCTATATCATGGAGCAATCTATTCAAAATGTGTTCGGATCAATTATTTAACCATTTGGAAGAAAATAAACGAGAAAGCTGTCTATTTCTACACCGCCTGCACTTCGCGACAGAAAGCTACATAAGTACCTGAGAAGAACGAAATAAAACCGGTTTTTTTTTCAGTTTCCGAATCGCAGAGTTTGCCCATTACATCGATATAATAATCTCAAAGTTAATTTCTCTTATCCAATTTTGACTTGAAAAGGTAACAGAAACATAACAAACATAAAAACATGTGTAAAGTAATGCATTTTTTGTGCATTTTTGTTCGATATTCGACGTTTTCCGTTATCTGTACCCCTACCTTTTCAACCTGTAATCATGAAATCTTTCACCAAATTCATTTAAATAAAATACCTACTAGGAATCTTAGAATGCTTTATATTTTTATCCTGACCAAGTTTTATCTAAATTGGAAGGACAGCGCATAAGAAATAATAAAGTGATTTCAGGTTTTCCAGCATAAGAATCTTTATTCATTTATTCACCCCATTTTTATCTTTTATGTTGAAATTTGATTTTCATCCTCTGTGTAGATGACTATTTGTTAACATATCATTTATTCTTTATGACTATTTGTTAACATATCATTTATTCTTTATGGCTATTTGTTAACATATCATTTATTCTTTATGACTATTTGTTAACATACCATTTATTCTTTATGACTATTTGTTAACATATCATTTATTCTTTCAACTGATTCCCTTTCCATTGTACACATAATTAAAGTTTCTCCAATGTGTTTGAGTAGAGATCAGGCCTGTGCGTTTAGACAACAAGTATTTCGTCGGTTCTTTTCAAGATAAGGACTTGATTTCTTCCGACCGAAATCGGTGAAACACTCATGGTTCATAATTGAATGCACCAAACTTACATATTTGATGTATCTTTGTTCAAACTTTTATAAAATGACATTGACCTACTTTTTCCGCTTGAGTGATTTTGCTTTTTAAAGCCAAAAGATACTATACAATATTATAGCCTTTGCTGTGTTGCTTACTAATGTCCCGACAATCCATAACCTTTGTTCACTGCGTCACCTTTTGGGTTCCTGGTAAGCTTTGAATTTGACGGAGTGTGAGTTGTTATTCAATTAGGTGAAATTTTATAAGATTTAATTTGGTGAAAATTTGGTGAATTTGCATAAGATTCAACTTGGTGATTTTGTATAAGATTCAATTTGGTGAACTTGTATGAGATTCAATTTGGTGAATTGTATAAGATTCAATTTGGTCAATTTGTATAAGATTCAATTTGGTCAATTTGTATAAGATTCAATTTGGTGAATTTGTAAAAAAAATTCAATTTGGTGAATTTGTATAAAGATTCAATTTTGTGAATTTGTTTAAAGATTCAATTTGGCGAATACAAATGTATGTGTTTTGTATTATTTTCATACATATTGTGTTCTCCTGGGTGTTACAATGATGTGATGTGATGCGATGTCTCCGTCTGTACGTGTAAACGTCTTCAAATTGAATAGCATCATTTAAGAACAGATAAATGGGCAACATGGACCAGACATGCACGTTTCGGGTACTTAACCCTCGTCAATGATCCTTAAATCTAAACAATGTAATATGCCAAAAAGTATGAAAGCTACTATGTCGAAAAAGAGTATCGAATGACGTAGCAGGATAGGTGGGATGTAAACGTCTTCAAATTGAATAGCATCATTTAAGAACAGATAAACTGGCAACGTGGACCAGACATGCACGTTTCGGGTACATAACCCTCATCAGTGATCCTAAATCTAAACAATGTAATATGCGAAAAAAGTATCAAAGTTACTTTGTCGAAAAAGTGTACGGAAAGACGTAGCAGGATGGGTGGGATATGATGCTACAGGACCCACTTTTTGAAATTTCAAGAAATTTTGATAACAGAAATTTTGAATGCGTTGAAGAAACGATCAACCGAAATTGATCGAACTTTGCTACATGTGCCCTCGGGAACTCCTGGTCCACCAGCAGTGACACTCACCAAGTGGTATAAATGTAAACGTCTTCAAATTGTTCCCTTTTTCTCATCTCATGCTCATTATTGAATGTACCAAGCTTACATATTGGATGTATCTTTGTTCAAACTTTTATAAAATGACATTGACCTACTTTCTCCGCTTGAGAGATTTTGCGTTTAAAAGCCAAAAGATACTGTACAATATTATAGCCTTTGTGGCGTTGTTTACTATTGACCCGACAATCCATAACCTTTGTTCACCGCGTCCCCTTTTTGGGTTCCTGGTAAGCTTTGAATTTGACGGAGTGTGAGTTGTTATTTTATGAGGTGAATTTGTATAAGATTTAAATGGTGAAATTGCATGAGATTTCATTTGGTGAATTTGCATAAGATTCAATTTGGTGAATTTGCATAAGATTTAATTTGGTGAATTTGCATAAGATTCAATTTGGTGAATTTGTATAAAGATTCAATTTTGTGAATTTGTATGAGATTCAATTTGGTGAATTTGTATAAAATTCAATTTGGTGAATTTGTATAAAGATTCAATTTGGTGAATTTGTATAAAGATTCTATTTGGCGAATACAAATGTATGTGTTCTTCTGTGTGTTAAAATGATGTGATGCGATGTCTCCGTCTGTTTGTTCCCTTTTTTCTCATCTCATGTGTGTGCGCTCCGCTGTGAGTTTAAGGTTTGAAACTGAACATTAAAGAATATTTTTCTCTAAAATAGACCCTTTCACAAGAAGGTTCATTCGGATCACTTTTGTCTCTTCGTTTGGTACTTTTTCAACTCAAAACAATGAAATGATCTCATAAAACAGTAGTGCATACCACGGTTTGTAAGAAAGGAGGGGCTCTCCAACAAAACTCGGTTGCAGCACCAACAGCAACACACCAAACACCCCGAGTGAAAACACAGAGAAGACACATACAGCAAGAGACAAGGAACAGCAAACGAGACATCAAACATCGAACGTAAAAGACAACACATAAACCAACGAGACCCATGGGCAATCGGTGCCGACTTAGGACGGCCATCAGCCACGTTAGTAACAGATGGTGTGGTTATCCTGGATTACGTGCGCACAACCTTCTCACTTTTCCGGTTACCCAAAGGTCTCGAAGAACACACATTTGTTGTGTAAAATAACCTCCTCTCTGTAAGATGACCATACAAACAAGACAGCACAACGCAGGGGCAAAACTGTATAATACCACTCCATTGTTTTGAGTGGGAAATGTACCATACGAATAGACAAAAGTTATACGAGCGAACCTTATCGTGAAAGGGTCTGTAGGATTACATGTATCTATACCTGCACCTTTATCTACAGAGTTCTATATATTGAAGGAAAGAAAGGTTTTCTACCTTGAATTATAATCTTCCAACTTCTGTCGATGTAAGCAACCAATTTATACCCATTCTATGCAAGAGAACGTGACAAAAATATTTGATGGAATGAATTTATTAAATTGCAATTAAATTTTTTGTTAAATTTTGAGTACAAAGAATGCAAAACAAAAGGTAGTAGGTTGACATTTCTCTTGCATCTGACCAATATTGCATCTATCGACCTGCAGTTGGAGCTACTGATGGTGGACCGGATGGAGGTGGGGCTTGAGTTGAAGGAGGAGGGGCTTGAGTTGAAGGAGGAGGGGCTTGGGTGGTAGGAAGGGGGGCTTTGGTGGTAGGGGGAGGAGCTGTTGCTGCTTGAGTGGTTGGTAATGGAGCCTGAGTTGTTGGTTTGGGGGTTGCAGGTTGTGCTGTGATTGGAACTGGTGGTTGTGTTGCAGGAGGAGGGTTTGTCTGTGCTGGCTTGTTCCCAATACCAAGACTAGCTAATGTCATTTCTAGGGGAAGAGACGTGTATATGCTTAAATATTTTAAAGATTCTAATACAGAACTTTTTTTCAGAATATGGGATCGAAAAGTTTGTATACAACATAAAGTATACCTATCTAGTGTAACCTCTAATTTTGGAAGTATATCTTTTTACTGCGCGTGTGAATAAACAACAAACAATTTTAAGACCTTTATTCAACTGAGAATATTACAGAACTCCAATAATTTGTTTCTTAAAAAATCTATAACATGTACAAATTATCCTTGAAGACCAGCAATCGTCATATCTGAAAATACATTTTCATCATAAAGGAAAAAGAAAAATATGACTATGATCTTACTTTGAATTGTTCTTTCTTTACAAATATTCATATTTGTTCTCCTGATTACAATTGTTAAACGTCTTCAAATTCAATAGCATCATTTAAGAACAGGTAAATTGGCAGCATGGACCAGACATGCACGTTTCGGGTACTTAACCCTCGTCAGTGATCCTCAATCTTAACAATGTAATATGACCAAATGGTGTGAGAGTTATCATGTCCAAAAATGTACCGAAAGACGTAGCAAGATAGGTAGGATATGATGCTACAGGACCCACTTTTTAGAAATTTCAAGAAATTTTGATGACCGAAATTTTCGAATGCGTTGAAGAAACGATCAACATTTCCCCTCCTCTTTTCTTCTTTACTATCCAGTGGATTAACATAGCTTACGAACTAAAATTCACAATATTCCTTTAACTTTCTAAAGATATCAAACGAGGGACTGTCTCTACATATAGACCCTTTCAAGATAAGGGTCGCTCGGATCACTTGTCTCTTTGTAAGCGACTGTTCCCATTCAAAACAATGGAATTATGTCATACCGCTCTAAACTATGGCAGAAAATGCGGCATATGACGTCATTTCATTATTATGAGTGGAAAATACCATACGTACAGACAAAAGTGTTCCGAACGAACTTTATCGTGAAAAGCGTCTATACTACAGTTCATATCATTCCTTGGGACAAATCATATATTTTGTTTTATTACGCTGCAAATTTAGCCTTATCCACCTAGGGCAGAAACTTAACAAATTCAAAGGAATGATTTTTTTTCTGTATTCGTTTTCTTTTCGCATGATTAATATTCGTGGAGTAGTTTCAAGTTTTGTACTCTCGAATTTCTTAAAATGGATAGGGAATACCCTCGTGGTAGTCATGGTGAAGAAGGGATAGTGGTTTCTGATCTTACTCTTGTAAAGGGCAAAGCAGTCCTCCTTGTTGCATTCGTTTCCGGTACAGCAGGCGTCACATAAATGTACTCCCACATCCTGTCGTCTGCCGGGGGCAGCGATACTGTCTGTTGCGTTGACGTTCTTGATAAAGGCCTCGCATCTCTGCAATATATTTTAGGCATGATTCAAGGAGAAACTTTCTGTCGTTACACACTCGTACTTACAATAGGTATTTTATGCAACGTTACACTGTCACTTAAGTAAAAATGCCTAATTAATTACAATTTCAATACATTTAAAAAAGACGACGCTAGTGACGTATTTTGTAGAATGTTGTAATACAACTTTATAGCCCGGAATCATTTTTACCGAAGTTCCTATGTTGATATTTATTTAGTTGTATCAATCGGTGATATTTATCAAATTATATCATGTGATGAAATTTATCTTATTGTATCATGCGTGTTTTTGGTTGGGAAGAGGGAATATAGTAATCTGAATCATAAGTATCCCAGTTACTTACATGTCTATCTTCACAGCCATATGTATAACGAATACCACCATTGATGTAAACAATTCCAGTGTGGCATACCTAAATTAAAGGATTCATGATAAATGACAAACGTATTGAAGTAGTGAAAATTTCCTTTTCATCTCATTTTTCCTTGGACGACGAAAATTTATAAATGATCAAAATACACTATAGAATTCTTAGATATTATACTTTTGATTCACCATAAGATTTTATAAAAAAAAATCAAAGAGTCGGAAGATATTCTATAATATAATGCAAAGAATTGCCATTTTGTTCGTAAAAATTTTCAATGTATTCAAAGGAATGAAGAATTCTCTAACCGGATTCGGTTGCCCACAGCAAAACACCGAAATACATAGTAGAACAAGTACAAGGAGAAACAAACACAAAAGACGACAGCAAAACACTCAACACAAAAGACTACACTTAAACCGAAAACACAAAAGACTACACTTAAACCGAAAACACAAAGCGACTGCGCAATCCGGAACGGGAAGTCGTGATTGTACATATTCGCTATTTTCGAAAACCAGAGTTACTTCCCATTTGAGACGGTATCTGACGTAGACTGATTATGACGTCATTAAATTCTATGGAAACAGTCCTAAAAGTCTGGGAAATGACGGTATAAAATCGACGTTACCATACCATTTTCATTACGTCACAATGGTTTTACGTCAGATACCCCTGTAAAGGGGAAAAGTCTGTATTCCGCAAAGACTCAATACATGTATAAGCGATTATCAAATGAAAATATATGTTCTGCTGTCATTATTTAAACGCATGGTATGCGCATGTCAAAATTACAGTTGCATACCTGTGTATCCTGGCATGTGTCTTTAGTATTACAGAAGTTAGATCCTGAGTGGAATCCTGGGCATACTAAACATACTGGTTTGGATGCGTTAGCCTCTATTATTCAATTGAAAAATATACATTTGTATTCTATATTTCAAATGGCAATTAAGATATCAACAAATTGTAAAGATCCGTTTAATTTATGCTTAGATAAGCAGCATGATTATTTATACTTCAATACTAATATGAAATGAGACCGTATGGCAATATCACCATTTAATTTGTATTAACTTACTTAAACCGCACAGTTGCACATTACAAGGTCCGAAATCTTTGTCCAAAGCCGTGTTACAACACTCTGCACAATTAACTAAGTTCCTTGCTCTCTTTTCTTTTCCTACGTCTTCTTCATCCTCGAAGTCTACAGATCGTTTTCCCTGGTTTAGTGATGCCATGATTTTGCAGACCTGCAAATTTCAAAATTTACAACTGACGAATTCCCTGCTGCATTTCATCCAGAAATAATACACAAGTACACAGACATTCGAAAGAACTAAACAAATCCCACTGTACTACTGTGTCTGAAAAAGCAGCATGGAGCAGACATGTACGTTTTTCGGGTACTTAACCCTCGTCAGTGATCCCCAATCCAAACAATGAAATATAACCAAAGACTGTGAAAGTTATGTCCAAAAACTACCGAAAGACGTAGCGGATGGGTTGGATGTGATGCTACGTGATCTATTTTTCAGTAATTTTGAGAACATTTTGTGAACTGCAATTTTCGAATGCGTGTGAAGAAACGATCATCCGGAGTTGATCGAACTGCTGTTCCATCAGCGATGGCCAAGGGGTACAAATGTTCCACGTTTTCAAATTCATAGCATCATTTAAGAACAGATAAAATTGTATAGCATGGACCAGACATGCACGATCCGGGTTCGTAACCCTCGTCGTCAGTGATCCTCAATCAAAACAAAAAAAAAACATGTTAAATATAACATGTACTCAAAATTTCTGAAAATTCCTAATTTTCCACCAAGCTATGAAAATAATGATGTTTGCAGAGGATGCCCACTCTTCTCGGGTCTCT
This sequence comes from Pinctada fucata, assembly GCA_028142955.1. NCBI lineage: Eukaryota > Metazoa > Mollusca > Bivalvia > Pterioida > Pteriidae > Pinctada > Pinctada fucata. Next base: position 29,946,934 of record AP027105.1, read on the forward strand.
CTTCTTAACCCGTTTTGTATTTGATTTCTTGTCTTATATTGTACGGTTTCCTTCGTATTCCCCATTGTCTGTTATTTGTTTTGTTTTGTTTTGGTTTGGTTTGGTTTGGTTTTTTTCTGGGTTTTGTGTGTTTTTCGGTCTATTGACAACAGATATCGATTTAGTTAGATATTAAAGATGCATTGTTTTATCTGAATTTTGAAGTTGTGCTATCGCCAACTAGATACATAATTATGGGTCTGCTAGTATCTTAAGCTAGCTACTCACAGTGGCAGATCGGCATCCTGCATTGTATGCGACTTTCAGTTGCGTTGTTGTCACTTTCTCAAGGAAACATTCCTGTTGAAAATTTGAGAAGTTTTAATAGATTAAATTCAAGAAACAAGAAATCTATTGCTGCAACACATCAATTAACATTAAGAATTCAGATACATAAAAATACCTGTAATTAATCATAAGTAAAACAAAATCTAAATGTGGAAAATTTTGATATGTAAATGCCTCCACCCCCACCCCACCCCCATCCGCCTCTGAATATGTCTTCCTTCCTGAATTAATGGTTGTTAAAGCTTTTTATCGCTTAAAAATGTATGACATTAGTTGGCAACTTTTCAACTTAACCAATCAAAAGTATATATGAAAAAGGGGCGCGAACTCGAGACCGATGCTCGTTTCAGTCAATTAAGAATCCTGGGAAGGTCTCCCACTTTTCCTATACGCTATAGGAAAAGCCGGGGCCATCTCAGAATTGTTCAGTCGGATAACCTGTTGTTTCCATATGTCGCATGATAAAGCAAAGATTTCCGAGACCATGGACAGAACATAAAACCATCAATAACAAACGCCGACTTCTGTCGGCGATTAAGATGGAAGTTTCAAACTCGTCACCCTCTTGAAGAAAATTTCAAACCAATTTTAATACACCAGACACGTATTTCGGATAGTAAATCCTCATTGGTGGCATTTCATACCAAAAGTGATTATCAGATACAGCCACTTATATTTAAGCAGCGCCCTCTAGTTTGATGTTTTGATTTGTGTGAATCTACTTAGCATAGAGTGTGCGGCTCCAAATTTTCTTTGGGGTCGATACAGCAGTGTAGCTAAATAAGATATATAACAAAAAAAAGCATTGGAGGGATGGTGCTAGGATGTTCACCTCTTTTAATTTCGATTATATTTTTGGATGAAAAGACAAGTTACCGAAGTAGCATACAATATATGATGTCAAATGATATAGGGCCAAAATAAAGCTTCTTTTAGGCGACAGAGCCGGAAAGAAGTTATAATTACACTTTTAACATTCAATCACAGGGAGCGAGTTCAACTGCTCCACACTGCGAAAAAAATATAACATATAGAGACTTTTCTTCTATCGTCAATTACTATTTTGCAAAGGTTTTGCTTATACAACTATAAAATGTCAGCTGTATTTGATATTTTTTTCAATTAATGAAATAAAGAAACAGTCACATAAGACTGGTTATTTGTTTTTCAATATCGAAATGAAAAAAAAAGTGTCTCAACGTTGCAAATTTTAACAGAAAAAATCAATTTGGAGAGGAGTAAATAAAGTAGGTCTAACAAATACTCTTTTAAATTCATCATTGTATTTATGGCAAACGTACTTTTTTCCCGGGGAAAATGATCCCGTAAAATCGTTTTGTCTCTAATGAAATTAAACTTTCCTCAAAAGATAAAATTACAAGTCCACAGATCTCTACGTCCCCTTTTCAAAAATATTTTCTGAATTTATCATTTTACGTCACTTAGCTCCAATAGTCTCAATCATTTAAGAAACATTCACTATTCAATGTTGTAAAGATAATTCTTAAACTGCGTGAGAAGCAAGTAATCCACTGGCTGTTATTCCGTCAGTTGGTCTTCAAGAAAGTCTATCATCTAATTTTGAGGCACGCACTCTTGCATTATCATGTTTATAAAGCCTGATCTCATATCCGAAAATGCGTATTATATGTTTATCTTTTCTGTAAATACATAAGCATGAATAGTCGCTACATTTTTTCGAAGGTCGTAAAGTTTAGCAAAACCCAAAACGACATGGCCAGCTCAGACATATTTGTGTTATGCAAAATTTGCCTCACCAGTTACACACTGTGGTATTATTATAAGTATTTCAAAAGACAAAGACACGATGCATTAGAGATACTCTTTTGGCATTATGTTTTCCCAACCTCGTCTGCTTCACAGAGGGTGGCTGTCAGTCTCAGACACACTCTTGTTTCATGTCCTAATTGTCTCGACACAAACTCTGGTTTCATGTTCTAATTGTCTCGACAATCTCACAGTGTAAAGTGGAGGGCGCTACTGAAATGAATTTTAATGGCTCCGCTGGAAGCATCACTGATGAGAATTTAATATTCGAAACACGTGTCTGGTGCAGGAAAAATTGGTTTTGAATTTTCGTCATGAAAGTGTAGAGTTGGAACACGTATTATTATTATAAACACTTATTTCATGTTGCAGACACTGTGAAGCAGTTAAAATCGTTCCCCGTGACCTGATGTTTAGAAGTGTATTAATTACTTCTTTCCAGCTCTGTCGCCAGAAAAAAGCTTTGTTTTGGCCGTTTGTCGATTTGACATCATAGATATTTTTTGCCATTTCGAAAACTTGTCATTCCATTCAAAACTATCACCGAAATTGACCCTTCCGAACGCGGGGAAAATTTAAGAAATTCCATAACGTCACAATGCAATTTCGATGTTTGACCGAGGTGCGAAGCTTGTTTGTCCGAGGTAAACACATGGTAAAAGAATTGTGACGTCACTAAATTTTGCATTTTTTTCCCGCAATCAGAAGGGTCAATTAAAGGATGTTAGCACCATCCCTCCTATGCTATTTTGAACATGTATTTTATTTGGATATGCTACTGAATCGACCCTACAGGAAATTTAGAGCCGCGCACTCTCTGTAAAGTAAATGTACAAATCTAAATTTAAAACGCTAAAGAGGGTGCTACTGAAATGAATTTTGGTGGCTCCGCTGGAAGCATCACTCATGAGAATTTAATATTCGAAACACTTGTCTGGTGCAGGAAAAATTGGTTTTGAATTTCTTCATGAAGGTATAGAGTTGGAACACTTCCGTATTATATTTAACTCGTAATTTTGCATTTCACGCTACATTCCTCACAAACTCATTAGAAAGATGTGGACAATCTCAGCCGAATATTGATACAGTGCATTCCCTATGTAATGGACGTATTTCATTGCGTATCCAACAAACTCTACATGGTGTCGTCGAAGCCAGGCACACATTGATATAAATAACATTTTCTTCCGGATCGGTTCCATGCAGATCTGTGGACGGTCTCAGACATTCAACAAGTACATTCCCTATCCCACGACTCTATTCAGTCGCTGACAACTATATATGCATTTTTCGTGAACCTACCTCACCAGCTCCACAAAGTGTAGTAGTCAGTCTACACTCCTCCGCTGAGGGAGCCTCCTGACAACTCGCACATTCTAATTGTTGTGACATGCATCTTGCTACAAAACGAAAGTTCCATTTTAACAATTTGCCAAGCATCATGATCTCGAGACTGGTCACAAAAGTATCGGATGTTAATACACAAGCGCATCAGATACATCCTAGGTCAATTTGGAGTTAATGCAGAACCCTTACACACTCAAATAAGTATATATGCATATTTTGGTTAGAAGTATTAAAGATGCAAGATTCTTTCTATAGGTGTAACTACAGGAAATCAATTTCATGGGGATTCCCCTCCGTTTTGACTGGTCAACCGTACTGAATAAAAGGTGTCACACCATTGGTCAAAAATGTTGGAAATGTATTTATAGCATATAGAATCAATAAAATGTGACCAGTAGTCGTGATAAATTCAACTTTGAACTTCATCTTGTCTTTTATGCATTCTACAGATCGATTTGAAAATACGTAAAAATTGGAAATTTTTCGATGATGACAGAGGGGTCCTGTAAAAAAGTGAAATTTGTGAAAAAATGACATGCATGACCCCCCTTTTTCTTTTCATTTTTATGCGTGCCAAAGATGTCGCAAGCGAAAAAGACCAACTTTACAAACTTCCGGGCATTTTAAGTCAGTCAAATCGAGCTAATTCGTTAATCATGCAAAGAAGGTTTTTATTTCCTGTAGTTACCCCTATAGGGGAAAATGGACCAAAATCACATTATTCGTTTTTCTTGTAGTTTATTTGAATAATTGAAATAAAATTCAGTACAGCTTTATTCTATCTGAAAATTTATCATCCAGTCGACATTTTGAAAACGTTATCGCTTAGCGATCAAAATATACAGTCATACTAAATAAAGAACAACAATGCGCAGTTGAGTATGGTTATGATAGGCAAATTTTCCAACACCAGGACGAGAAACCTTCAGGGAGGAAGACTTACGGAATCCTGTATATCGCCCAGCATGATACTTTGCAAGTGTTAATCAAATTAAGGGTCCCGCTGTGTAGATAAGTACATAAGAACTGAGTACAATCCTTTCTCTTGATACCGCTTCTGCATGCATTCAGTGTCCATAGTGAGGCTTGACTTACTTAAATTTTATCTTTTTCTCGATCAGCATCATTATTATTCCATAAAATAGTGTATTTTAATCATTTGCTTGTTAAAAATTATTCCATTGTGCCGATTTTACTGAAAATTTGTTAATAATCAGATATTTTACCATATATGGTATTTTAGTTTCTGTAATTCAGCAGTTAAAGGTCTTTTATGCTGATTTCTCATGTGTATTGATAGTACGAACCTGGTTTTACTTAAACATGGTGAAATAAAGGGTTTTTTCTTTAAAAGTAAACTTAAACTTGACAGATTTAGATGGAATACTACTCGATGCAGAAAACGTAGAAATTAGAGTTTTGTTGAAAGGGGGGCTGTAGAAAAGAGTCCAATACTCCAACAAACATGGTCATATCGATACGAACTTAGTCGATGCGGATGTAAAATACTTCATTTTACATATCTAAGGCTAAAATTCTTAAAAAATCGAAAAAATGAAAAAAATATAGGTGTAACTACAGGAAATCAATTTCATGGGGATTCCCCTCCGTTTTGACTGGTCAACCGTACTGAATAAAAGGTGTCACACCATTGGTCAAAAATGTTGGAAATGTATTTATAGCATATAGAATCAATAAAATGTGACCAGTAGTCGTGATAAATTCAACTTTGAACTTCATCTTGTCTTTTATGCATTCTACAGATCGATTTGAAAATACGTAAAAATTGGAAATTTTTCGATGATGACAGAGGGGTCCTGTAAAAAAGTGAAATTTGTGAAAAAATGACATGCATGACCCCCCTTTTTCTTTTCATTTTTATGCGTGCCAAAGATGTCGCAAGCGAAAAAGACCAACTTTACAAACTTCCGGGCATTTTAAGTCAGTCAAATCGAGCTAATTCGTTAATCATGCAAAGAAGGTTTTTATTTCCTGTAGTTACCCCTATAGGGGAAAATGGACCAAAATCACATTATTCGTTTTTCTTGTAGTTTATTTGAATAATTGAAATAAAATTCAGTACAGCTTTATTCTATCTGAAAATTTATCATCCAGTCGACATTTTGAAAACGTTATCGCTTAGCGATCAAAATATACAGTCATACTAAATAAAGAACAACAATGCGCAGTTGAGTATGGTTATGATAGGCAAATTTTCCAACACCAGGACGAGAAACCTTCAGGGAGGAAGACTTACGGAATCCTGTATATCGCCCAGCATGATACTTTGCAAGTGTTAATCAAATTAAGGGTCCCGCTGTGTAGATAAGTACATAAGAACTGAGTACAATCCTTTCTCTTGATACCGCTTCTGCATGCATTCAGTGTCCATAGTGAGGCTTGACTTACTTAAATTTTATCTTTTTCTCGATCAGCATCATTATTATTCCATAAAATAGTGTATTTTAATCATTTGCTTGTTAAAAATTATTCCATTGTGCCGATTTTACTGAAAATTTGTTAATAATCAGATATTTTACCATATATGGTATTTTAGTTTCTGTAATTCAGCAGTTAAAGGTCTTTTATGCTGATTTCTCATGTGTATTGATAGTACGAACCTGGTTTTACTTAAACATGGTGAAATAAAGGGTTTTTTCTTTAAAAGTAAACTTAAACTTGACAGATTTAGATGGAATACTACTCGATGCAGAAAACGTAGAAATTAGAGTTTTGTTGAAAGGGGGGCTGTAGAAAAGAGTCCAATACTCCAACAAACATGGTCATATCGATACGAACTTAGTCGATGCGGATGTAAAATACTTCATTTTACATATCTAAGGCTAAAATTCTTAAAAAATCGAAAAAATGAAAAAAATATAGGTGTAACTACAGGAAATCAATTTCATGGGGATTCCCCTCCGTTTTGACTGGTCAACCGTACTGAATAAAAGGTGTCACACCATTGGTCAAAAATGTTGGAAATGTATTTATAGCATATAGAATCAATAAAATGTGACCAGTAGTCGTGATAAATTCAACTTTGAACTTCATCTTGTCTTTTATGCATTCTACAGATCGATTTGAAAATACGTAAAAATTGGAAATTTTTCGATGATGACAGAGGGGTCCTGTAAAAAAGTGAAATTTGTGAAAAAATGACATGCATGACCCCCCTTTTTCTTTTCATTTTTATGCGTGCCAAAGATGTCGCAAGCGAAAAAGACCAACTTTACAAACTTCCGGGCATTTTAAGTCAGTCAAATCGAGCTAATTCGTTAATCATGCAAAGAAGGTTTTTATTTCCTGTAGTTACCCCTATAGCACTAATCAGAAGTTGTAAAATAAGGAGTTCGACACGAAATATTAGAGATTGTAGAATATTGTGAACAAGCTAATTATGCCTTCAAGGTACAATTGACAATCAAAGCGTTGTGCAATTAGTCAGTTCGAGGCTCAATAAATTTTACCTTTTTCTTCGATATTAATGGACATCAAATAATGACCTATATTCCACATACATGAATAAAGTACATTAAAACGTACCAATTGCAATAAGAAAAACCGAAGAAACTGAAATAGAAAATAAATTTATTTATTAATACGCTGTATTGAATCAAAGATTATTATCATATGCAATGCAATATTGGCTCAAGTTGGAGTCATTTGATTGGACACGCCAGGCTCAAGTTGGAGTCATTTAATTCGTTGCATTTAAATGCACCGCTTATAGTTTTAGAATTGTAGCCAATGTAATAAATATTCAAAGTGTATCGCATCATTTATCAAAACTGATTAAATTTACAGAATGGACCAGACAAACACGTTTCGGATATATAACCCTGGTCAGTGATCCTAAAGCCAAAACAATGAGTATCCAAACAGTAAAAAACATATTCAAATGAGTACAGTTAAGTGGAATGAATGATGGGATCATATTTCTTTTTAATTTCATGTATTTTAATGATCAGTAAATTTTGAATGCATATGACGATTACGATCAAATATTTTGATCGGAACTTGGCTACATGCGTCCTCGGGGACCTTGGGTCCACAAGCAGTGACACTCAACAAGGGGTGCAAGTGTAATGCGTCTCCAAAGTCATGTTGTCTTACTGATTAAGTTGAACAATGGAAAGATACCATTCAAAGGTACTTAAAACCTTTGTTTGACATTAACATATGGTTACATTGTCATGAAAATGTAATTGATATCTTGACTTATCTATCATTGTTACGCATGTGTGGTAGAATATAGAAGTAAATTTATAATAAATCCTTCTTCAAAATGAATTCTTATATAGGTCAAGTGGTGTAGTCCATACTTACGTAAAAAGGTCTTCATTTTTTTTTCCTGTAATAAGTTATTGGTGGATTAGAAAAAACAAGTCAAGCTAATTGGAGAAAGGAAGGATCTAATGATCATTTTCCAAATTTTCTATCTTTCTCTCTTCTTTTAATTCTTTAACTTCAGAAAAATCCAATTACCTTGTTCTAGAAATATCACTGTTGACTCCGAGGAAATGGACCGCCGATCTATTGAACTATGGTCTTATCTTAATACTTATAAGGCTGAAGTTACACAATCCTTCCCGTGACACGAAACTGTGTGAAATGAGTTTATCAAAGATTTACATGAGGTCAAAATATTCCAATAACGTCAGAAGTCTCCACTTACTGTGGCACTGTTTTGTACCACGGACAGACTTCTGTCCGCATAGACCTGTTGGCCGTGTCCATGTACCGGTGCTTATGTGAAAAACGAACGTGTCTCTAGTCAAATGAGTTGAGTCAAATGAGAAAATAAAAGTTATGATTAAAACGTGGCACGGTGCAAACAAGGGTCTCAGAGTACAAATAATCAGAACATATTGGTATCAAATGTAAACTTAACAGTTGGGACTTTATTTTCCTTTGAACATTTGGCATTTCAGATTTCATAGAAGATAAGAGGGGATCACATGCACCAGATTCCTAAAGAGAAAATCGTAACCCATCTAACACGTTCTTTCTTTTCTCTTTATCCATTTACAAGGCATGACAGCTCCCATGTTTTAAATCGAGTCGAAACCTACACTTTACCGTTAGCGGCAAGGATGACAACTCGAACTAACAGACTGCGCATTCTAAGAATAACGTAGAGTGTAGGTTTCGACTCCATTTCATGTATTTGGATTAATTGCGGCTAAATGCAAGTAAAATCAATGATAAGTAGGTTACGACCGTGAAGAAAAATATCTGTAGAAAATAATGATACCGGTATAAAGCTTTATGCTGAAATTGTGTTGAAAGTTACGATATTGAGGGACAAAGAGGTGGTGGTGGTGTTTAAACATGGACGCTGTCGTGCCTTAAGGAAAGAGTAAAGAAAAGAGAAACGGGAGTTTTAAGATGTGGTTTTAATTTTCTTATATAGGAATCTGATGCCAGTGGAGGGGGTCGGTTGCAGCCCTTACGCATCATCCATCAAATATGGTGAGAAAGAAGGGAATCTCCAATAGGATTTGATTGTAGCACCCACAGCAAAACACAGAAACAGCCAAATGCGACTTCACAGAGTGGAAAATCACAACGAAGAAGATCAAATGCGACTACACAGAGTGGAAAATCACAAGAAGACATTCGAAAGGGACAAGGAATACCAAACAACAAAGACGACACCAAAATACAAATAAAAAAACAAAAAGTGGAAAAGCAAAATGAAGAAGAACAAAAGGACGAGGACGGGCAAGCGATAAAAGCCTTAACACAAAAGACTGCATGTAAACCTACGATAACAATGGACAACAAAGAATTTTAGGTTCATTCTCAAATAAAAGAAAGAATTTCGCAAATTATTATAATTGCCATCACCAGCAAATTTGGCATCCTCAAATAAACATTAAAAAGTACCCAACAATTATTCAGTCTCGAAGTCGTGAAGACAAGGCCAAATCGTGAGAATTCCCATCGGAACTGTTGCTAACCCTGGAATTAACAGTTTATTACTGTTGATAACGATTATTTGATGTGGTTCTTCTAGCAATAGATATACATAGAAATACCTAATCAAAATAATGAAATTTCTCAAAGATAAATTATTTGTTGAGTTTGGAGGAAAGGTTATCAGCAAATTGTGGGCATTCAAATGGAACCAAAAGTGTTACACTCTTTGCTGATATTTTTCTATGATAGTATGAATTCAAAGTAAGAAGCACTTCGCTGGTCATTTTCTAATTTAACATTCAAAAACAATTATGACATGCTCTCGAATGATAATTTGAATTTTTATGATTACATTAGAGCAATCTATCGGTGTGAACAAAAGGTGAAAATATCTCAGCTAAATAAATATGTTTAGATTATAAATATTGAATAACTTTACTTTTTCTGCTCGGCCTAAGTGGCGGTTGTTGCTAGCAAACGGAAAATGCTTACTCGCCCCAGGCAACATGATCTCATTTCTATTAGGGATTCAATTTTGCTTCTTTGCAGAATGTGTAAGTTCATTGTATTATTTTCACACTATTTGGCCATATTACATTGTTAAAATTGAGTATCACTGACGAGGGTTAAGTACCCGAAACGTGCATCTCTGGTCCATGCTGAAAATGTATCTGTTCTAAATTGATGCTATTGAATTTGAAGACGTTTGACATTTGCACCACTTGGTGAGTGTCGCTGACCAGGAGTCCCCAAGGGTACATGTAGCCAAGTTCGATCAATTAATTTATGTCGATCGTTTCTTCAACGCATTCGAAAATTTCATATAATGATATCATCATATTCCACCCATCCTGCAACGTCTTTCGGTACATTTCGGATATAATAACTTTCACACGCTTTGACCAAATTACATTGTTTAGATTTAGGATCACTGACGAGGATTAAGATGTTAAACGTCTTCAAATTCAATAGCATCATTTCAGACCTGATAAATTTACAGCATGGACTAGACATGCACGTTTCGGGTACTAAACCCTCGTCAGTGATCCTCAGTCTAAACAATATAAAATGGCCAAAAAGTATGAAAATTATTATATCCAAAAATGTACCAAAAGACTTAGCAGAATTGGTGGGATATGATGCTACAGGACCCACGTTTTAGAAATTTCAAGAAATTTGTAACAGAAAATTTCAAATGCGTTAAAGAGACAGGCGATCAACCGAAGTTGATCGAACTTGGCTACATGTGCCCTCGGGGACTCTTGGTCCACCAGCAGTGACACTCACCAAGTAGTTCAAATGTTAAACGTCTTCAAATTCAATAGAACCTGAAACGTACATGTATGGTCCATGTTGCAAATTTATCTGTTCTAAAATGATGCTATTGAATTTGAAGACGTTTGACAATGAACCACCGCAAAAGAATTTGTAAAATGAAAATTCATTGTTTGCGGAGGAGCGTCCGCCCCCCCCCCCCCCCGGCACTGACCCAAAATTTTTCAAAAACAGGTATATTTTTCCCATTTTTTTCAGAACAAATCGGCAAAATTCGCCCCTTGACTCCCCGGCAAAGGAGGCGCTGGATCCGCCACTGATATTGATATAATTATATTATATTGTCTCCTCCCATTGGCGGGGGTTTGGGGGCCTCCCCCGGGAAAATTTTCAAAAAATGAAGCTATTTGGTCTGAAGTGTATTTCAACTGAATTTAGAAGGGAAACATTCTCGACATTTTCTGATGCTGTATTGTTCCAAGTCAACATGTCCTAAGGAAATTGGTGGATCAAGGAAAGTTTTGAAAGGCAGGGAGGTCAGCCCATGGGGTGTGAAATCAGTATTTTTCGCAAATTCCAGGCGGGATCTGACCCATTATCATCAGATCTAGATCCGCGCTTGTTTGTTATTTTTGTAAGGTAAAGAACTGAATAAGTAAATAAAAAATTTCCTTGACAAACAAGAGATCACGAATGCCCCATTCCCTGCATCGTCCAGATAAAAAGGTTTAACTATATATTGGCAATTCGATTCTAAAAATAATGAAAAACATGTATTTTGACTCTTTGCAAAATTCTTGGAGGTATCCGATCCAAATTAATCTGGTCAAAACAATTGTAATTGTTCATTTCTTGAAAGAGATTGATCATGACCTCAATTTTAAACGATCTTTAAGAAGTAAAAAGGTTATATATGGAGCATTTGTGAAGATTTGGTTCAGAAATATGCGTGTTTTATAAAAGCCTTGCATAGGACCGCTATCAGTGGCGGATTCAGGGGGGTGCGAAGGGGGCGTCCGCCCCCCCCCCCGGTACTAACCCAAAATTTTCCAAAAACAGGTATATTTTGGCCCGTTTTCAGTAAAAATCGGCAAAATTCGCCCCTTGACCCCCCGGCAAAGGGGGCGCTGGATCCGCCACTGGCTATTTACAATTCATCCATGAGGTTAAGAAAATCCGATAAGAACACGATTCAATGTACATGTTACCGAAACGTGTACGTCCGCGCATAGACGATGGACAATGCAGCAATGCATCCTTCCCTACTTTGTTATCTATCCCCGAGAAAATTTTGGAAAATTTATTCAAATCGGTTGTTTCTGAGGTGTTTAGGGCTATTTCTAACTAATTTCATATATTTATTTCGGAAACTGTAGTTTAATGCTTCCTATTCTGTCTTCTATTCTGTCTTCTTTGTAAACAATTTGAATACTTTCTATTTATGACCTTGTTTGTATGTAAATTCTTTTTTCCGATTTAATAGCGAGCGGAGCTCGCTGCAAAGGCCCGAAGGGCCTTTGCGAGCGAAGCTCGCCCTTATGGTAACGCGTATACACTTACCTTAGTGAGAAAATATGCTAAATCAAAGAATGAGAATGTACTACTATGCTTTCAAAAACTTTCGTCCCCTCGCAGACAGAGTTACTGCGGAGATGCTGAATATTGCCATTTAATTTTTTTTTCGACTCCGAGTATACGTATATGTTATACTCAATTTTTGTTTACAAGTTAAATTTATTGACATAATTTTTCGTAAAGCAGATTAGGAAATAGCATCGACAACTCGGCGTAACCGCGGAATCTTTTTAGGAAAGCCGACATCTTCGTTTGAGTATTTTGTTTACTGTGCTTCTATGACGTCATTGACGTCATCGCGCCAAATTCTTAATGTCACTTTGACGTTGTAAGATTTTCCTTTAATGGACGTATTTTGCTTGACGTAAACGCTTCTAAGAAGGTCAATAAACCGGCCAAAGTATTCCCATGGGCGATTTTGTGATCAATCCGGATGACTTCACGTTAATATGAATCAAGGCAAAGCCTTTTTGTGCGAACGGAGAGAAAATAAATATGATTTTAGACTATGACGGTTTATCCTATCTTACAAAACTTTCTGTTTGATGATTGCAAAAAAAAAGGCAGTATAAGGCGAGTGGAAACACAGAGGCATTTGTAAAATTGGTCTAGACCAGCAGATGAGCATTTTAAGGGGGGGGGGGGGGGGCTTAAAATATGGTTCTTTCAAAGTCTTTGTACGTTCCTGTTTTGGCCTTGACCGGCAAATATTAGATTAGGTTGAGGGGGGGGGGGGAGATTCCAGTCAAATTTACAGAAAAATACGAGCAAACACAAAAGGTGTATGATTTTGAAACTTTATATCAACGATCTAGTTTAAAGAGCTCAGCTAGAACTGGTCAGACTAAGGATTTATAAACAGACCTGGTTATATTTCCTACATGTGATATTTTTTATTTCAAGCCATTTTAATTTTGTTATAAAACGGTTAAATGAAAATAAATAACTCATTGCATATCGCCCAAAAGAAAAAAATCCATCTCGCCGATGTCAGATACAATCGTCCAAAGCCTGTTTCATAACATTTCAATAAAGAAAACCACTTTAAATTATAATTTTGGAGAAATGTTCGGATGCCTCCAAATATTATCGTAAAATCCGAGAAGTGTTCTGGATTGAGAAACTTAATAACGTGAAACCATCCGGATTGAACACAAAATCGCCCATGGGAATACTTTGGCCGGTTTATTGACCTTTTTAGAAGCGTTTACGTCAAGCAAAATACGTCCATTAAAGGAAAATCTTACAACGTCAAAGTGACATTAAGAATTTGGCGCGATGACGTCAACGACGTCATAGAAGCACAGTAAACAAAATACTCAAATGAAGATGTCGGCTTTCCTAAAAAGATTCCGCGGTTACGCCAAGTTGTCGATGCTATTTCGTTATCTGCTTTACGAAAAATTATGTCAATAAAGTTAACTTGTAAACAAAAATTGAGTATAACATATATGTATACTCGGAGTCGAAAAAAAAAATTAAATGGCAATATTCAGCATCTCCGCAGTAACTCTGTCTGCGAGGGGACGAAAGTTTTTGAAAGCAAAGCATAGTAGTACATTCTCATTCTTTGATTCAGCATATTTTCTCACTAAGGTAAGTGTATACGCGTTACCATAAGGGCGAGCTTCGCTCGCAAAGGCCCTTCGGGCCTTTGCAGCGAGCTCCGCTCGCTATTAAGTTTCTCAATCCAGAACACTTGTCGGATTTTACGATAATATTTGGAGGCATCCGAACATTTCTCCAAAATTATAATTTTGATGTCCGATATTAAAGTGGTTTTCTTTATTGAAATGTTATGAAACAGGCTTTGGACGATTGTATCTGACATCGGCGAGATGGATTTTTTTCTTTTGGGCGATATGCAATGAGTTATTTATTTTCATTTAACCGTTTTATAACAAAATTAAAATGGCTTGAAATAAAAAAAATCACATGTAGGAAATATAACCAGGTCTGTTTATAAATCCTTGGTCTGACCAGTTCTAGCTGAGCTCTTTAAACTAGATCGTTGATATAAAGTTTCAAAATCATACACCTTTTGTGTTTGCTCGTATTTTTCTGTAAATTTGACTGGAATCTCCCCCCCCCCCCTCAACCTAACCTAATATTTGCCGGTCAAGGCCAAAACAGGAACGTACAAAGAACCATATTTAAGCCCCCCCTTAAAATGTTCATCTGCTGGTCTAGACCAGTTTTATAAATGCCTCTGTGTTTCCACTCGCCTTATACTGCCTTATTTTTTTTTTTTTTTTGGCAATCACCAAACAGAAAGTTTTGTAAGATAGGATAAACCTTCATAGTCTAAAATCATATTTATTTTCCCTCCGCTCGCACAAAAAGGCTTTGCCTTGATTCATATTATTAAAATAAACAACCTATCGATTCGGAATAAACTTGTGTACAAATATGGAAGTCAGTGCCCTTTTTTTATCGGGCTCATTGTTGAAGTATTGCGTAAGGCTGGCGAAAATGAAACTAGCATGATGAAAATAATCTTTCGATAGAATGTTACGTAAAAACGTAAATAGATAAACCACAAGAAGAAAAACTAAAATAAGGACGTAGAATCAACTGATTCAGGGAAATTCGGATTTAAATATGGTGAGAATATACCAGGCAGTTGGATGTGACAGAGTAAATTCTGAAAAATGCATTTTCATGCACTGTTATGTACTTCACATTTCAATGATTTGACAATGACTTATACATTTAACACTAACATGAGAGATATTCTATATCTACAAGACTAATATGAATCTAGGCAATGCCTACGAGGGAGTGTAGCATGTTTCAAAGTTATTGTCTTACTTTTGAAGCACCCGTTTGTCTGATCATCAATCATCTACCAATTTATTTATCTACAAATTTATTCAAATTCTGTTGATTTTGAGTTAGTAATTAATTCGTTTGTTAGTATGCGTAAAATAATTATCCTAGATTATAGATAAAGGTATTCCTTTGGATCATGAACATTATACTTCGCATGAAAAGTTGCACATACTGTAATGTCGTACTTGACGTCATAACCTTTTGAGCACTGACATCATTACGTCATTACTCCGTAGTCCAGTACGTTATATACAGAGTGAACGAAAAAGGACATCCACATAGCTCAGTCATTAAACATTCTGAACTATAGGTACTTGCACTACCAGAACTACTACACTCTTTCTTTGATTCTTGAGGCGTGGTGATGTACCCCGCCATGTGGCCCCTCTCCAACCTTATTAACAAGGTTCTTCGGATTCCTTAGCAGATCAAACCGACCCACACACACTAATTCTTCACCTCGTTGCCAATGAAGTAGTTACAGGTACCCAGCGGGACGTGAATCCAGTACCCTCCACTCCGAGCTCCGTAGTCCAGTACATTAACGCGTGAGCTAAAGGCACATCCCAATAGCTCAGTCATTAAACATACTGAACTATTGGTACCTGCGCTACCAGAACTACAAATGTACTACGTTAGCCTCAATATTTCGCCCATTTCATGCGTTGTTTCTCTTCAGTTATTTTTGAGTGAGAGGACTTCAATTCCTTCTAATAGACTGCTGTGGAGCAAGAGGATTGTGTACCAAAACACACGTTGTCACAGTTGACATGCGATAGCAAGATGATTATGTATATTATAACTGTATAATGAAAACTACGAAGGATAATGATATCCTGTGTCAAAACCTACCTTATAAGCAAAGTATCTCTGCTATTATAACAGTAAAATTCCTAGTTTTACTAAAGCCACCGTCTTTGAAGATGATTATTTTGGGAAAAAAAATCGTCTTGTAAGTGTAGAAGTGGACGAGTGGTGGTGCATGTAAATCAGACAAAACCATATGATTTTTATAAATTTATTACCAAGTATCTCTTTACTAAACAAAACCAAAATACATTCTCTTATAACAAAGCAAATAATATTAAAATTTTAAATTCCTTTTCAAATTCAAAATCGCCTCAAATCACCTTAGAAATTGCATACAAAATAACTTGCAAAAATACTAAAGTCAGAAATCAAATCAAACCAAACTAATAAACAGAAACTAAGTGTTCAATTTCTTATTTCAAGTTGTAAGCCGACTGTAGAGGCTTTACAAGCCAGAAAGTCTGGCAGAACACTGCACTGAGCTTGCTAAACGCTCGCTTTATATACTGCTCGATCACATGGCAGTTACCGAACTGTGGGATATAACGATTAATCTGATTGGCTAAAGATAACAGTTTCTATGTAAGTATCTATAAATAGTGTAAAGGTAAAAAGTAAGAATAAAAAAAGATTAATATTGATGACATCAGTGATTTTTTTCAGTAATTTGGGAATGGGGTCGGGGCCCGTGCAATTGGGAAAGATTACGACGTTTGGGAATATTTTGGAAAGTACCAATATAAAAGTAAAATGACAGTTTATACAATTAAAAGTTCAGAATTGAATATTTGATCAAATAATTTTGTTTCAAATATGATTTAATTTCTTATGCTTACAACAATATGGCAAATGATTTGTAGATTTGCTACTTTTGAACCAGTACTTTTCACTAATTTTGGTGATAATTCCATCTGTATGTGATTGGGAAATTTTAGAGCCACAATTGGGAAAAAAAGATACTATTTTTCATTGGGAATGGGGCCGAATAACGGCCCCAAAAAGGGGCAAAAAAAATCCCTGGACATAGACCCGTTCTGTTACATAAGGTTTTACACATAACTCTAAGAAGACAGGGGATTATACCGATATGAAAGCAGAAAGAAGCTGTAAGAATAATTAAGGGCTTGATTTAGCCCTGTCCTCCCTTTGAAGGAAAAGGTTGTTCAGGATAAAAATATGATGTATTAGAAGATTTCTCATACGTATGTTATTGAAAAAAAGTTTGATGTAAGATTTGATAATGATATGGCTTGAATAGGTAGGGGGTACATGTAATAGTGTCTGAAAACATCAAATAGTGAACAAAAATATACAAAAAATGCATTTTTTTACATTAATTTTAAGTGTTTTATGTTTTGATCCCTTCTTATTTTAAAAATGAAAAAGAAAAAATAACTTCGAAACCAGTATGTCAATGTGATCAGTAAAATGCGCAATCCAGAAAATGAAAACTGTTTTCTTTTGTACTAAACGGCCACAATGTAAGCTTTCAGGTGCAAAATACACACTTGGTAGAAATTAATAGACATCTTCATATCATTTATTTCATGTGTGTATGTTGTATATTTCATCGGAATCTGCTCAGAATAGTTTGTTCAATTGTATAACTAGGAGAAATTGGCAATTTTTATCTAACTGCTTTTAAGTCAGATTAAAAAAAAATAGTCCATCCCCCCTTTTTTTGTTTTTTGTCTGGGAGAAATTGTTCCACCCTGAGTTACAGAGCCCCACTTGGTCAGAAAATTGGTATTAATAATATACACCTTTGGTAAAAGTGGCATTCCGTAACTCGGGCTGGAACAATGTTGTAGAAAACTTTTTCATTTTCCATTGATTTCTATAGAAAAAAGAACATTTTAACTCATATATTGCTATTGTTATTGATAATTTATTCAACTCGTCATTAGACTCAGATACGCATCAAGTTTTAAAAGTTGATATTAGCTTCTACTGAAAGATTTCCTCAAATTTCCCATTTTGAAATTTCAACTTTTTCAGGGTAGATTTTACGTCTTATTCTTGCAGCTCCTTATTCAGTTACAATGTTAATTTTAAATCACATGCACTAGTATCTTGTAATCATGCTGTAACATGCCATTGTTATACACAATTGGCTTGCACCGCAGCAGTTTATGGGAAGGAACCGAATAGAAACAAGGTGTGAGTTGGGTGAATTATTAAAGCTTATACATGTATTTCCTTCGACTTTGTTTGTTTGGAATGGGATGTTTCGCTCGTTTGCATGTAAGTTCGCCCTAGGACATTTCGTTCTGAAGGATTGTTCGCACTGAGACATTTTGCTCCAAATTTACCTAAAACATTACATAATTCTTTGAATTTTATGGGCCATCTGCCATGCTCCCAAAACAGAAAAATAATCCCTGCATACATTGTACATGTAATGATGATATTTATATTACAGTTTGAAACTGAAACGATTTGAATAATAGTCCATTTTCAAGTTCTCAAAAGCAGTTACTGTTAAAATCCTTGATTTTACACATCTAACTACAGAGGACAAGTACCTTGTAGCAAACTTTTGAATTGTTACAATAACATCATAGTTAATCGAAGGTTAAATTACATTATGTTTCCAGTGATCCGTGTGTGACATCACAATTAAAAACGTCACCAAAGTGTTTTATTTCCGTAGTCTAACTACCAAAACATCTCGGAAATCGCCTATTAATTTTTGTTTTTCCTTTTTTATACAGAGTACAACAGCAATAGCAATCGGACTGGGATTGGCTGCGGTAGGCTTTGGAGGTAAGTCATCCGACATGTAGTGATGTACACATACTACATGTGCTAAGTGTATCTTGATCCGTATAAATACATGTAAGTTTGACTTCTTTCGCTCAGCAAACAATTTTTGGGACGGTCAAGGGATAAATCTTTCTCTCCTTTTGTCCAACCTTTTTAACCCCTGTAGTGTTTGGATTTGAATTTTATGTCTTGGATTTGTTGTCAAGAACTAAAGGGGGTTACCATACATGAATTTGGACCAATGACATTTTGAAAGATGAAGGTTCATAAATAAATGGTAAAATTTTTTCAACGTTGTAAAATCTGTATTAAATTTCTGCATGGATTTGAAAATTGTAGGCCAGGACATCAGCTGCTTCTTCTTCTTCCTGTAAATATTTTCAGCACGTCTTGCCCTTGACATTACATTTGTAATGTACAGTATTGTGTCTATGATACAATTTACCAGTTCAACTCCATAAGTCCTGCTCAGATATAAATACATATAATAAATGACACACATAAGAGTGTTCGTTCAGCTTGAACCAAGGCTATATCTACAAGGTCATAGGTACTAGTATCAGGATATAAGTTTGGTGAAGTCAATCCAAACCTCTTTAAAACTAGCCTCATGTTGTGAGTCTTAAGAATTTTACTTACCATGAAGGGGTATACATTGTCTTATGTACATGTTGTTGTTTTACACCAAAATTGTTCATTCATCTAGACCTCTGGGTTATCGGAAAAGTGGGAGGGTTGTGCGCACGTAATCCAGGATAACCACACCTTTTGCTATTTTCGTGGCAGATTGCCATCCTAAGTTGGCACCGGTTACCCATTGGTCTCGTTGGTTTATGTGTTTGTTTGATGTTTCTGTGTTGTGTGTTAACCTTTCTTGTCCCTTTGGGTCTCTTTCTGTGTGTGTCTGCTCTGTGTTTTTGCACTAGGTGTTTGGGGTTTTGCTGTGGGTGCTGCAACCTGGTGTTGTTGGAGATTCCCTCCTTTGTTCTACATTCTATGTCTCTCTAGGTTTTCTCTGTTGATGTGCAACTTACTTTATCTTCTGCACTGCCAGTTGGAGATCTAGTGTATTTCAAGATAAATATTCTATATTTATGAAATATATTATCATTCACCATAATTATGCTATTGCAAAATTTGCATGTATTGCTTTGAAATTGACCCTTCCGAACGCGGGAAAAATTTGAGAAATTCCATGACATCACAATGCAATTTCGATGTTTGACCGAGGTTCGAAGCCTGTTTGTGCGAGGTAAAAGCATTGTGACGTCACGAAATTTTGCATTTTTTTCCCGCAATCGGAAGGGTCAGTTGTTATCGATACATTGTATTACCTATAATAAAAATGAATTTATGATGTTGCATTTTATCAGTGATTGGGAAGGAAATATTATGAATGGGCCATTTTCCATGATTTTTAAAAATTTTGACAGGCCATTTCTTAAGAAAACCCTGACTGAGACTTCAAAGGGCCATTTTGCAAATTATTGGCACTATGACGCATGGCACCTGTCCTTCCCAATCACTGTTTTAATTCTTCACTAAAAGCTTCACTTTCTTTCACAGGTAGATATCTTGCAAGATATGGCAAAGCGTTCCAAAAGACGGTAGATTCTTCTTTAAGCTCTGGTGTAAGTGGATGAATAGAACTTTTTTTCTGAAGTGCACGATTCCTTTCATATATTCATATATAGGCATACCTTGGTTGAGGTAGAGTATGACTTGACCTAATTTCAAAAGATACTAACTTCAGACAAAGTTGCTTTTGCAAACACATCTTGTTTTGTCATTAATTTAAGATGGATTGTTTGATTTTTTTTTCATCTGTGTAAATCTAGGTTTTAAACTTGTAAGCTTTGTGTCGGGTGTATCTATTGGCCTATATTTACAGTAGGTGTGACTCTTGTAATAAAAGATTTAGAATGCTTTATGTTCTAGAGAATCTGAGATTTCTTAGATCTGCTGATGCAATGATAGGTCTGTCATTCACAGAGAGTGCAGCTGGATCAGCCTCAAAGCAGATGTTAGCAAAGCGAACTTATAAATAGATATGTTCCAAAAAGAAAAAAAAATATGAAAACCCCTTATTTACTCCCTTAATATGCCCTCACCAATGCACACTATGGCATGTAAATTTTGTCTCAATAAAAGAACTTTCGGTTTTGACGTGCATGTTCAGATTTGAATTAAAAATTTGAGCTAACTGGTAATTTTTTTTATTGAACGAAAGTACACAATCCTGAAGATTGAAACATTTAGCTGTGCTCTCCTACCAGTGTATGCTTTGCCTATGTTTTTATTATATTTAAAAGAAGGAAATATTGATCATGATTTTTTATCTTTCAGGCTTTCAGTAAATACTATAAAGGTGGATTTGACTCAAAAATGTCAAAGAGAGAAGCTGGATTAATACTTGGTGTAAGGTAAGATATTTATTTATATTTATTGTACAAAGATTTTTAAAAAATCCATTTATTGGATTACCATACTGTAAGAAAAGATCTTAACCAATTTGAAATTTACATTGATGAAAGGGATCAAATTCTGTCATAACTATGTAATGACTAGACTACATGTAAGTCAAGCACAATTGATATGTCAAATATCATCGGATTCAAAGGAGCAATACACATGTGTATGTAGGCTCACTTGGGCCTTTTCTTGAGATTTACTTGGTAGTTTTAAGTATATTAAGAGTATTCTATTTAAATTTGAGCTAGATTAAGTCTTAAACATGTTTCTGATTTATTTTATATTAGTCCATCAGCCAGTAAAAATAGGGTAAAAGAAGCACATAAGAGGATAATGGTTGCAAACCATCCAGATAAAGGTATGTGGCTCTTTATTTTTTGTAATGTGTTATAATATTAAAAAAACAGCAAGTGTGAAGGATGTTTGTTGATTAGAAGCTTCTTTCATTTAAACCCATAATTTGACAAGTTCTTTCTTCCTTTTTGTAAATTGATAACAGTTTCATGCTTTTGTAGATTGACTTATAAATAACAGTGCATTTACAATATGATGGGGACACATTTGTAATACATCTTATTTATGGCAAAGTTACTTTTATTGGAGTGAATACATGTAAGTTCAAGTGAGAGAGTACATAATGTATGTGCCTGGTGCTGAAGTATAACTCTCATTAATTATTATCTCTCTCAGCAATTTACCAAATAGAAGAGAGGACTTATTGAATGAAGTTATTAGCTGTACTGCTGCAGCTGTTTCACACTTGCCTTCTTTTCACTGTAAAATTATATTGATTGGACAGATAGCATCAAATTAGAGTACTTTTATAATTGCAACAGTATATTCCTTTCAACTAACAAGAGGCCCAAGGGGCCACATCACTCACCTGAGTTGCAAACAAAAGAATGATGGTGGACAATTTGGTGGAGACCCTTGAGTACTTGCTTCCTTTAAGGTTTCATGAAATTATGAGCATCAGTTTTGAAAATGTGTCAAACAATCAGGGCCCTCGGCGGCCATAGTTGTAAGCCAATCGCCACGAAAAACACAAACTTTGTAAAGGATCATGAGTACTTGCTTTCTGTGAGGTTTTGTGAAATTCTGTGCAGTGGTTGCAGAGGAGAAATCGCAGGGATTTTTCAGGGTATTTTACTTTGGGTCCAGGGTCCGGTAAAATTGGGAAAAATCACGGCGTTTTAATAAATTGGGAATTTCCAACAGTTTAATTTCATTCTTAATGGAATAAATCCTTACACAGAGATATAACTCCTTCTTATTCAAAGTGTCTTCAACAAAATAATTAAACAAAGTACTAGTAAAACCATCTATACTTTAGATTGTACTTCAAAGGACATAATGATAATCTTCTAGGATCAGGAACAGGCGTTCAGAGTCAGAGGGGCTACTTTAATGATCATGATCAATCAGGATTCAGATTCATAGTCAGTGTTTGACGGAGACATTCCCATTGTCCGAGTCGCCCTATTCTGTTACTGAACATGAACTACTTTCTGTTGTTTCTTTTATAGTCACTTTCCAAAATTTTATTTTGAAGAACGTATCTCTCAGGTGAGCTAAAAATGTTTCAGCCAATCAGAGCCCTCGATGCCATATTTGTCTACCGATTGGCACAAAAACACATACTTGGTAGAGGACCTTGAATACTTGCTTCCTATAAGGTTTCGTGAAATTCTGTGCAGCGGTTACAGAGGAGATGTCTAAAATGTTGTAAGTTTATGACAAGGGACGGAAGATAGACAGCATGCTATGACAATAGCTCACTTGAGCTCGGGTGAGCTAAAAACCAAATACTCAAAAATACTTTTAGTGTTTTTGTTTTTATTTGTTTCATTCCTTTCCTTGAAAGGACGCTTTCTTCAAGACTGACTTATCTTTATCAAACTTTCAGACCTTGTGGCCTTGACATTTGACCAATGCTTCAATAGTTTAACCTTTGGAATATTCAGTGATCAGGCTTCATATTTTGTATATCTAATATGCATTCTTCATAACATCTCCTATTGATACCCAAAGTTTTTATCTTGTGACCTTGACCTACTTTCTTAACTTGATTGAAAGCTTTTACTTTGATCATCACTTTGAATGTTACATGCAAGTGAAGGAAATTTTATATGTTAATTATGGTATCAGAATCAAAATGTTGATTAGCAGACTAAGGGAAAAAAAACGAAAATTCTCAAATGAGTTATTCAATATTTTGTAGTCTGCTTTCTGTAACAAAATACTTTATGTGTACTTATTTTAGTGGGATTGAGATTTTTGCGGAGTTAAGGCTGTTTAGACTGTGCAAGTTCAAAATTATGCTGAACCATTTAACTCAAATACATTAATTTTGAAAAATTCAAGTGTGCTTATTCATGACTACGATAAAGTACAAATTTTCCCATTTTTGCCCTGTTTTTGCTAAAATTTCAAAATTTTGTAGCACTAAATATGTACATGCACAGTATCATATTCCTAACAAACAGAATTACATCACTCATCAATTTCTTTTTCAGGAGGATCGCCTTATCTTGCAGCTAAAATTAACGAGGCAAAAGACCTATTAGATGGAAAGAAGAAATGATTGACTGAATTGATTTTTTATTTGGATTGTGATATGACTTTCTTAGAAATTGCAGCCAATTTTTGTTGTTTTGATCATTGAATAAATTTTTACAAACAATAATAATTTTTGAAGGTTTTAATTTGTGAAAGAGTGAGACTGTGGGCCTGCTTGCCTGTCTGTCTGTATGTATGTATGTTAGTCTATAAAACTTTTATCTTGAGCAGAAATTTTGAAATGTTATTTACCCTTGTGACCATGACCTTGGAATGATTTTCTGAACGAAAGATGTATCTTGAACTTGAACAAAGATGAACAGTCAAGGTCACAGTTTGTGTGTGGTCAATTACTTTTCATTGCAGAATTGTTGACCAGAATCTTTGGGTGTATTATGAGCTTGAATTAAGGTCAAGATTATATGGTGCACTTGAATGGTAAAACTTTGCCAGTACCATAATTTTTCACTGCTTGCAAGAATATGAATGATATTTCACCGAGTTGTAGCTCACAAGACTATGCAGTTGTTTGATATTAAAAGTTCTAGCTGGGCCATTACATTTCACTGTTTGTTGCTCTAAACCCAAGATGAATCATGACCTTTGACTAAGGTCAAGGTTACAATGGACTGGTGACGGACGACGGTCATGATTTAAAGATATCCAGGAAGACCCTAAACAACAACAACTTCAAAACAATTCAAAAAACTTTCAGGGGCATAGCCAGTCGTACGTTTGTACGCAAAAACGTCCACATTGTTTTCACAAAAAAAGAGATAATGAATAAGAATG
The DNA here is from genome assembly GCA_028142955.1 of Pinctada fucata. Taxonomy (NCBI): domain Eukaryota; kingdom Metazoa; phylum Mollusca; class Bivalvia; order Pterioida; family Pteriidae; genus Pinctada; species Pinctada fucata. Next base: position 29,971,402 of record AP027105.1, read on the forward strand.
CCTCCCTTGGTGGTACCAAAAGAAGGGGAGGGCACTTATGAGATGGTAAGAAAAAAACCCAGAGACACTCCATAAACCACCGATTTGATCACATTTTTCACAATATTCTCGGGTTTATACATTCGAATTTACACACAACAATTGCTACTAAACAATGTGCAGGCGGTCCAGATTTGGGGAGTATTCAGGGCTGACACGTTCACTACCTGTATGTACATGTTTGGGGAAAAACATTTCATGTCCAAATCGGAAAATTTTCTTTATCTTAGATCGTGTGCTGACACCGAATGATATGCTTGAACATGTGTAATTAATAAAGTAGTGTTGCCGTACACACCTCGAACTTAAAATTTGTTTTACCAATATTGCTACAACTCGCGTAGGAGTAAGCCTATACTAGATACATGTAAATAAGGAGACGATCCCCGACAAGACCACGATGCAGCTACCACAACGAAACACAAACATTCATGATTTTTTAAACAATGACCAAACAACCACATCAACAAACAAGGGGAGACAATGATAACAGTCACTCCAATGGGGGGTCTTAGGGGTTTTTTTTTGGGGGGGGGGGCTGGGTTGTCTTTTTTTGGGGGGGTGGGGGGTATTATTATCATTTGTTTTAGTTACTGTTTTTTGTTTTCTTTTATACATGTATCAATAATCACATAGAAGTAATTGTTTCCAATTTTCAATTATTTTTTTGCATAATTAGTCATGATTTATTCCCATATCCTCTAAGTTTGTAAGTTTCCAGTTTAAAGACATGCACAAAACGTTCTTTAATGAGGCATCCCTCCATAAAGCATACGCCAAAAAAGTCCCGCAGGGATGCAGATCGCCCCAATGAGACATCAATTTTTATTTAATACAGTTGCTATAATTGCGATAAAGTTCAATGTTAAAGCAAAAGCCTCTTTAGGGATATACTTCTGAATGGAGTAGGCAGTAAATATTTTTAATTTTTAATGAAGCCATTAGATTATGCCCGGCGAATGCAGTGAACTGTCCTACATTGTAGCTTTCAGACACGTGAGGTTGATAACACATGATCATCGTCAGTTTGTCCATTAGAATTTTAAATGGATATTTATATATTTTGAATAACTTCTTCAAATCTTTAGTATTTAAATATTTCGTGGGAGCAGGGTGATTCTGGTATGTCCCATAAACTTCGATTTCGGATCTTTGAAAAACAACCCTTTTTCAAATAATTTCTTTATAGCATACTTTCTAATTTTACGTCTTCCATTTTGATCTCTTAAAATTTGACAGGTGTACGCATGCGTAGAGGCATAAATTATTTCGTTCCCACGAAATAATTATTTCATCCCCTCGAAATATTATTTCGTTCCCTCGAAATATTATTTTGTTCCCTCGAAATCTTATTTCGTTCCCTCGAAATATTATATTGTGGGAACGAAATATTATTTCATGGGAACAAAATAGATTTAATTTTTTCACACGGCCCTTTACGGCCACCGTAGTTTCCCTTTCAATTTCCGGAAACTGTGCATAAGATTAAGCGACATGACCCATATTCGAACTTAACCTGTATTCGTTTCTTGATGTAAAAGCTATATCCAAGAAATGAATTGATTATCTATAACACATTTCCTTTAAATGTTCGGAAACCACAGGTGGGACGGACGCACGGACGGACATGTGCATCACTATTTATCCCCGCCATTTTTGGCGGTGGTATCAAAATGTTTAAACACAGGCAAAGCATCGTCGAAATGTTAAAACCAACACACAGGTGCTTGAAAACGGGAACGAAATTTTATACTTATTGTAGAAGGCGCCACCAAGACAACTAAGCAACCCAGTAAAGGTTTTGACAAATAAATGCTTTTCGATTATGGTTGAAACTAGGAAAATATACGTAATTCTCCAAAAAATGTCCAATCGAGACATCAGAAAAATCGCACGGTTTTGATTGGGTTTCTGCCGACATCACACTATCCCGATTTTGACAACCGATGGACACAAAAATTTGGATACAAAATGTATTTGAATTTCGTCCGAAGTTTGTCTCGGCACCTGCTAAACAAAAATTCACCTGCCCATGTAAATACGATGCTGCTAAGATGCCTTGCGATGCAACCCGATATAGACAAGAAGGCTTCACGAAAGATGATTTTTTCATAAGATAGTACAAGCGACGGTCATTCGAGTGGAAAACGATGTTCATACGACATTATTTGTATGTAACATGTGTAAGGATGTACTAGTACTTACAAGAGGCCGCTGGTTTAACTATCTTGTTTTCGATGTCACCTTACAGTGAGAAATTTTATGTATATACAACAACTGTACGTCTATGGATGCATCTATGTATCCGGATAAGTGGGAGGGTTGTGCGCACGTAATCAAAACACCATTTGTTATTAGCAGATGACCGTGAAAAGTCGGCGTCGGGTGCACATCGGTCTCATTCCTTTCATGCGTTGTAATTAATGTTTGATGTTTCTGTAAGTCTGTTTCGATTGTTTTGCATGATGTTCTATGGAATATTGTTGTTTCTTACAAAAGTGATGGCCCATTGGTAAGTTTCATGAAATTTACTATGTCTTAGACCTTTTCTAATACACATATTGAACTTATTTTCATGTGGGCATTCATCTTTTGATGTAAGTATACGTCAAGACATAGTTATAGGACATAAATTAATGCCGGTAGGGGATTTATATAAATATCGATTTGCGAATCATCAATTTATTTATTTTTTTACAAAATCCTCTTCAGTATCTATACATCTTTGCCACCGGTGTTCAAGGGCCTCATTACTCCTTATCGTGACTGGTCAGAAAGCCATCCACTGCAAGTATGACGTCATCATCGGACTGAAAGTGGGTGCCCGAAATAGCTGCTTTCAGTTTTGGGAATAGATGAAAGTTTGATGGAGCAAGATCAGGAAATAAGGCGGATGCTCAATCAAAGTAAAGCCACGATCATGAATGGCAGTCATGGCAGTGAGTGAGTGACAGACTTGTGAACAAGAGCATTGTCCTGATTGAACAACAACACAAGTGAGCTTTCCACAACGCTTTAGATTAACATTTCCCTGTAACTGTTTCAGAAGTGAAGCATAGTATGTGCCATCCATTGTTTGTCCTTTTTTTATGATAATCTATCAGCAAAATACCTTCTGCAGCAAAGAAAACTGAGGCTCACAACATATCAATCAGCCCTCGTATCTCCTGACAAGCATCCGTACATACTCACAAAATTTTGGTTGATAAAAGGACTTGAAGTAAACTGGAAATGACAATGTCCAATCTTAACTGGTCGCTCAAACATGTAATAGGGTCAGATGCAACATCCGTAACATATGTATTGCAGTAAGCATCTTCAGATACATCACCCACACAAGTTTGATTGGTCTAGGACTTGAAATAGGCTGGAAATGGACCTGTCCCATTTTACTTAACCCGATCCCTCAGGCTTGAAATGTAGGTCAGATGCAGTTTCCGTACCATGTATTTTTTAAATAAGCATCCTCAGATAAGTTTGGTTGATCTAGTACTTGAAATAGGCTGAAAAAGGAACGTTTCCATTTTACTTAACCTAGTCACTCAAGCTTGAAATATAGGCCAGATGCAGCATCTGTATCATCCATACGCGTTTGACTGTTTTAGGACTTTTTAAAATAGGCTGGAAATGGGCCTGTCCAAATTTACTTCGCTCAAACGTGAAATATGGTTTGGTTCCTGTTTGATCCTGATTTTGTATGCCTTCGGTTTCTGATTTTCTGAATTATCTGTACATAGGGATATGGTCATTATCCATATTTGTCATCCATATTTGTCATATAGGTCTGCTCCGTATCATGCATTGCAGTAATTGCATTCCCAGATGTATCACCCACCAATTTGGATGATCTAGGACTTATAATAGGCTTGAAAAATATATCCGTCCCATTTTACTTAACCTCGTCATTTAAGCGTAATATATGGGTGAGATGTAGCACCCATACCATGCAATGAAGTAAGCATCCATAGATGCATCATAGTTGATACGCTACGACAGAGCAAGTACCAAATACAAAAATGTATACGGATTTTGTTCTGAGAGCTAGGCGTCTTTCAGATAAGCTTCTCAGTCAGGGATATGTTTGTTGCCGACTGACATCGTCACTGAGGAAGTTCTACGGTCGATATGGGGAACTCGTCATACACTATGAAGTCCCATTCTCCAGAATGGTGGATGATATTCTGTCATAGACCATTTGAACCATCCAACCAAAGATTGTACTCTATGTCTTCCGAAATGGAAATAACCGGATGTGACAGTTCTACCGAATTGAAGCGGCGGGTGTTGCATGCAAGCAAGAGATGCTTACTCTTCCTGGACACATGGTCTCACTCCCATATCGGGAGATCGCTTCTTTTCATATGGTGGAGGTTTTTGTTTGTTTGCTTTGGTTCCTGTTTCATCCTGATTTTGTATGCCATCGGTTTATGATTTTCTGGATTGTCGATTTTGTGCTTTATACAGGGATATGGTCATAATCCATATTTGTCATCCATGTAAGTCTTGCTGATGTCAGGATTTATAAGTCTCTGGAAATTGAGGTGTCCCGTTTTCCTAAACCTGGTTGGGGACGCCAATGCCGACGCCTGGGTGATAGCATAAGCCCCCTCGTCGAGGTGAGCTTAAAATTCAAATTAATAAGCTATCCCAAAGTGAGATTCGTAAGGTATGACCCAAATGTTCCATCCCAATTGCCCATTCTTCTTATGGTAACAATGATTCTGTAATTTTCCATCCTCACAAAGGCAAAAACAAGGAAATATAGCAGCATTGTTAAGAATAATGAATGCTATATCCCATGTCAATTTTTAACCGAACAGTCACGTTTCATTTTTCAATTATTACACGCCATTTGACATGTTGAAGTAAAGTCTAATTATTCTAAAACAATGGAAGAATCTTTATCGACAGTCTGAGAATATTTCATAAAAAAGAGAGACAAAAGACAAAATTCCTTTAATTACGGTGATTATCTTCCTCAAGGATTTACGCTTAATAAAGACACGTGCATCCAATTATATCTTATCCCCATCATTAATTCATAGTAGTATTATCGGATATTTTCTCTCTCGATCATATAAAGCATCGATGCCGTTACCGAGAACTTATTGGAGTTTCAGTTTTGCATCTTTTCTTTTGTGGAAAGCCTGCTTCAAGTTTCAATTTTGATCATTTCTTTTTGCCGAAAGAACCTCAAATCTTTTGGACTCTTTCATGAATTATATGACAGAAAAATTTATTTATTTCAAACTCGAAGTGGACACACTAAAAACAATACAGTGCTTTTGGATATGCATAGGTTCTTTTGTTCAAACTTGTTTGTGGTATGGATTACTATATTAACTCTCTCTATAACGAAGGAGTGTAGGGCAGGATGTCCATCTGATGACCAAAATAACGCAATTGCTGGTTATAGGTACAACACAGGCTCCGTCATAACTTCTATTGAAACTATAGGAATTAAAATGTGTGTTGATATCTGTAACCGAACCGGTGGCTGTCAGTACATCAATTACAACACCAAACATCATTTTTGCGATTTGGTTCAAAGTGATAACATTTCTGTGATACCAACTCTAGAGGAAGAGGACGGAAGCTATTTTGTAGAGATGCATCAAAAAGAGATAGTAAGTTTGATTTTGATATACTTAATACATATATAATAACCACGTTTGTAATAAACACTTCTATTTGTGACAAACGTGACGACTTCAACTTCATAATTACAAAATTCCCTTTTCTGAATAGCAATATCCTTTTGTCCCCGCCTAAAGTGAATTCATATCGTAATCGATGCAGGCTTATACTAAAAAGACTCCGTTAGGGGTGCAATGCGACCTACCGAAAAACCCCTCAACCAGAAATATAATTGTGAGCGACTGTCTATGTGACTGGGGACATTTTATAGATTAGATTAAGCATATTTTATTCAATATAAACATTGAAAGGGATTGGACAAGAGTTTTGGCAACATTATTAAAGTTCTCTCCGACTTTTGTGATGATACAATAAAAATATAAAACATTATAAATTCTTTTCGTCCATTATGTTGAAAGATATTTTAGATTAGAACAATTAAAAACACCGAATTTGATAACATTCACTGATTTTGAACTTTTCTGCATGGCTTAAATAACGGGTGTTGTTATCATGCAGGAGATGCTTACCTTCTCCGTGCACCGGATCCAATCTTCTTTGGGGATTCACTTTTTTCTTCCTTGCAGGAAATTTGCAGTAATTATATTGTCTAGTTTATTGAAATTGAAGAGTTTAACATTTGCAATTTTCTTGGTTTGGATGCCAAGTGGTTAACAAGTGCTTTTTGAATTTTTATTTGAGTTAAATCTGTTGACCATCAGCACTCATTCATTTAAGAAATGACTGTAATAATTTTTCTGTCTATTGATGTATAATTTAATTTTTTCCGTAGTGTCTGTATAACGCCTATACAAACGTACGGAGCGCAATTTTATCTATAGCTGTATAGACAATGTCGCCTATTATGACGTCGCCAGTTTTGAAATTGAAAATCAACCATGCTAAAATGACATCAATTGCAAAAGACACTAGATAATTGAATAGTGATTTAATTTAATGATAAGAAATTACTGTAATAATTTTTCTGTCTATCGATGTACAGACGAAAACCGATGCACAAAGTAAAGTTTGTGCATCGGTTTTTGTATAGACGTTTTACAGACACTACGGAAATAATTGAAATATTTAAGAAATGACTAATAATTTTTCTGTCTATCGATGTATAGACATAAACCGAAACACAAACTGTATAGTCCGCGAAGCGGAAATAATTAAATTATTGATAAATATTACACGTCTTCAAATTCATAGCATCAACGGCGGGTGCGGTCAGCCAACAGGGGATGCTAACTCCTCCCGGGCACCTGGTCCTACCTCTAGCTAGCTAGGGGTCCGTCGATACTCAATTTGGTACTCTATTGTGAGTGCTGTTGAGATTTTCGTCAGGATCTTCTTTAACCCACAGGACCCACTTTTCAGAAATTTCGAGAAAATTTTGTGATCAGAAATTTTCGAATGCACTTGCATGAGACAAATTGTTTGGCGACATAATTTGATTTACTAAAATGTCTACGAAAAATGACGTTACCAGTCCACTATTATTCACTTGAGGGTTGTACCGCAGATTATATGACTCATTGACGTCATCATTGTTCTGCTAATAAAGTAATAGGTACTGGTATATCTACGATTTCATTTTCCTTTTTTGTTTTCATCTAGAACAAAACATGCGGTTCAAGCGAGTGTGGTGAACTAAGCATGTGCGTCACATCCGCCAGACAGAATAAGGCATGTGTGTCACTGGAAAGAAGTTGTAGTGAGAAACGTTACTTAGTAACAGGAAAACATGGAGTTACGTCAGACAGAGTGACGTATTCTTCCTTTTATCCTGGCGTTATATACTATGAACTCGGCAGCACAAGTGGCTGGGCACCTGCGATATCGGACTTGTATCAGTGGATTCAGGTAAAACATTTCATTCCTATTTCATGTACAATTATCCTGAAAAAATATTCATCCAATAAACTTCTTGAAATAATACGGAAGTGTTCTAACTATTTCTTGATGCTTGATTCGTTCAAGTTAATATTTTCATTCGACTAAAAAATCAGTCTCGGCATTCCAAGATGAGACTTGATCTGTTGATCCCAATTGTGGACCGGGTCTATTATCATACATTGCATTCTCATTCTTTTCTGCTTCTAGCTTTCCAAAATTGGGAGCTAGCTTTCCAAAATCGGGAGCATGTAGAAATCTGGTTTTAATCAGATTGGTGATGGCTTAATTAATGATTAACGTCTTCAAATTCATTAGCATCATTTTAGAGCAGCTAAATTTACATCATGGACCAGACATGCACGTTTCGGATAATAAACCCTCGGCAGTGATCTTCAATCTAAACAATGTAATATGACCAAAATCTGTGAAAATTATGTCTTAAATATACCGAAAGACATAGCAAATGGCTGGGATATGATGCTACAGGACCCAGGTTTTAGAAATTTGAGAAAATTTTGTAATCGTTGTTTCTTTTTTATTTCGATATACCACTCATAGCTTGTCCCCTATTTGGTCTTCTTGATTTTCTCTTTCCGTTAAGTCTCCATGGTACACCTGTTCATGCATAATATTCTGATGCTAGTTTTGGTAAATTTAAGAAATATCAAATTTATTTCCATTTCCTTATCGTAAAGGCGATAAAATCTGTTCCATATCTGCTATTTTTCTGAAATCTTAAATGACCAAAAGATTTGCTTTAGACAAATGTATTTAACATATTTTCGTCCCCTTTAGTCATCTAATATACTTTGTTTTATTGGAAAATTGTATTGACAATTTTCAGAAAAAAAGGAGGGGATCTCCAAAAAGACCCGGTTGCAGCACCAACAGCAAAACATAAATCAAAGCACTGAAGGTACTGAGTGCGAATAGCCAGAAAATATCACTTATAATGTATGACAAAATATTGTGTTTTCAGAGTTATATTTGTTCCTGAACACCTTCGTAAGTTTGTAGGCCAGTTTATGGACGAATAAAGACAGAACTGAAGTGCAAATCCATAATGTTGTCGTAATGAATTGAAAGATGATGTCTGACATTGAACATGAAAATTAAATAACATCACATTAAATCTAACCCCCCCCCCCTAAAAATACAACAATCCAATATGACTATCGATTGATGATACCATATACAAGGAAAGAAGAAGAATGTTATTTTCTTATTTGATCCCCACTCTCTCTTTAACGCTTCATGTTCAATGTTAGGTGTGTGCTAAGAATTTGAAGGAAAATTCACTTCTTTTTTAGTATATAAAAACATGATACATCCTAAACGGGAATGTTTTGATCTTTTATTTTTCATAATTTTAATATCATATTTCATGATGGAAGATCCTAATTTTTCCGTCGTATATAGATTTCATTTTGTGAAGCGGGACAAAATAAGCCTACTTGAAGTTAGTTTTACGTTTCAATGATTCAACTTAATATCTTTATCGATAGCACCGTTTCATTTACATATTGTCCACTAAAACAGGTAATAGAAAGGGGTTCCAACACACAGCCTGTGTTCATCTCAGTACATACAGATGCAACTTTTCATTAGGCCATGCATGTACATAACACGACAGCATACAGATAATTCATTGATTCAGACAGTAATCAGACTTAAAATATACCGATCATGACGCTGAAGTAGTCCCAAGGTACATGTAAACAGAGTAACATCGTTTATACATACTCAGTAGACAGGGCACCCATGAGTGAAGAAATCAGGCAATCGCTATGTGCTATTCGCACAAAAACCCCAAGTGAAACACAGCAAGAGACACAAAAGGACAAAGAACAGCAAACATCACATCACAACACCAAACACAAAAGACCACATATAAACCAACAAAACCCGGAAGATCTTGGTAAAGGCTACTCTGGTATGCTAATATTCTTTCTAATTCCATGCTTGTATCTCCTATTCCATTCACAGTTGTTCCAAGTTAAGTAAAAGTGTCAACATCATCATCTTAAATTCGCTGGCGGTAATGGCTTGAGCAGTTTTTATCATTTTCATTCATCCCCAACAATATGCTTTTGGTAACGTCCATAATCCAAAGTCAGTGGGGTGAAAAATATTATCTTGGGTATTTTCTGATTTTCGTTTAGTGTTGTCTACATAGACCAGGTGATTCAATTCATAATAGACCAGGTGATTCAATTCATAACAGACCAGGTGATTCAATTCATAGAAATGACGTTCAAGTATCCAATATAGCGCATCTACAAATTTGCATAACAGTACTCATTGAAAGGAAAGACTTCTATTCGTCCCAGTACCACAACTGACTTATAATTTGCTTTATTAAAGAAAAATATTTCATAAGGGACTAAAAGAAGTTGAAGTTCTTCAACAAAATTCCATATAGTCATACTTGCTGCAAAATCAAGAGGGAACAAGTATTACCCTAGAAGCGATAAAACGAATACAAAAAGTATAAACGATAATATGAAAACCGGCATTACCAATTTGAAACAGATGTCAAAATATTATGCTACGGTAATTCCCGAATATAATTGCAAAGGTGTGCTCATCAGGATTACATAAGCACAACCCTGTTCCTGATCCAAAAGAATAAAGAGTCAAGGAATGTATATATTTTGCATATGAAATTCTCAGTACTTTGCGCAGTGCAGAAAAGACAATAATACGATGGATTAAAAATCAAATTGATAAGTAGGTAAGTGGATGTCAAGAGTTTGAAGCAATCTGTGTTATGGACAAACTCTTGATAACAGAAAACACAGACCAGCTTTTAGAGAGAAAAGGTGACCAAGCTCTTTTTAACATCACAAACTTTCCTCCTGGGAGAGGATGAATGCTATTTCTAAAGGTCGAGATCACAGTGGACTTGTTGATGATAGCGTAGAAGATGCAGCCGCGAGGAGATGGTACGCTTGCGTTGCCTTTATTTTGTAAGGAAATAATTTGATCAATTACTAATGATATGAATGAAATAGTCGATTGTTTCGTTGAATTTGGTAAAGAATTGCACATCCATCGAGTCTGTTGACTTATATGTTCGACTTACCAATCTCTTTTTGCATCAGATTGATACTCCCATTATGGCTTGAAGTTGTGGGTTTAATGTTACACGTCTTCGAGTTCATTAGCATCATTTAAAAGCAGATAAATTTATGTACAGCATGGACCAGACATGCACGTTTAATTAGAAATCCGGAGCAGGGATCATCCATTTCCTGTTACACTTATTAGTGGACAGAAAGTTTCCGAGAAGCAAGATGGCGGCTAGAGAGATGGTTTTTTTCCTAAACGTTTTGTTTGAGTACAAAACAACAGGAGAAATTTAGACGTCGGACTTTTATGAAATTAAATGGTTATTATCATATATTCTGTGTTGTTTTCTTTTACTGTTTCACGTTAGCTATTTTGACATAACAGCGTGACGATGCAAGTACCGACTATATCTCAATTAGAACGTGATTGCTTTTGACGTATGAAACGTACTTATTTTGCCGTCCAAAACATCTGGACCGCAGTTACGTGAAAAAGGCTAAAAATGCAGAAAATTTCCGTCTTGTCAGGGACGTTATGAAAAAAGATATAGAAAAACGGGACACACGCCGGAGTATTTCTACATTTTGGGTTGATGTAAAACAACAGAAAATAAAAGAAGACAACACAGAATAATTTTAAAACATTTATTTCATAGAAAGTTCAATGTTCTTCATTTCCTCCGTCACGAAGCCTTGTGTGCCATATCATTGATAGACAAATGTTATAGTCTTTCAGCCATATTGGATGACGTCACTTTCTAGAGCACTCTCGCTGCACCACCTCTTGACCAGGTGCAGACGGAGTAGCTCTATAGCTACTCTAGATCACTGCGCGGGATCGCTCCATTCGTTCGGAGCAGCTCGGAGTACTCAAAGTTGGTCAAAGGAATCCGCCTTTAATCTCATTCCATTTGGAGATTTTTTTTATATGACACTTTTTCTCGTCTTTTTAAAAAGATTTGTTTATTTCTTGCGAAATGTTTTTGATTTGCCATTACAGATATTTGTTTCCCTATCCATGTACAAAAAATGTACCATGCGTACTTTTCTTTGATCATTTGATGGACGTCATGATAGTTTGATTTTTTCAGTATTGAATGAATGATTCCTAATTTCAATCTTTCAGGTTGTATTTCTGAGTAAGAGGATTGTACTCGGTATCATCACTGAGCCTCGTTATGGATATACACAATGGGTCACTAGTTACAGCGTGGAATTTCTGGATGATTCCAATGAATGGACATACATAACGGATCAAAGTGGGAATAAAATGGTACGATTAAGTTTTTAATGGTATAAACAATGGTACAATTTTTAAAAGTGTCTTTTGTAAAATCAGGGTCATTTCACATCACCTCCATGGTAAATTATGACCATTTTATTCTTGATAACGTAATATAGTTTACCCTTGTTCACTCAAACTCTTTTAACTCGGATTTCCGCATATTTCTTAACTGTTTTTAAATGTCCCGATTCTCTCCGGTTCGTTTCTGCGCTTTTCACTCCTGATAACTCGACCTGATAAATCGATTTCTCTAATTTTTTGTTAAGTCAAACTTAATTCCTAGGTCTCATGATTCATTTTACCCTGAAAATATAACTTGGTAAGTCTAACCAGAAGCAAAGGTTAATTCTTGAACAAATAACAAAATAGGGAGAATTATTCCTGTGTCCTTTTTCATCAAAACAAATCGATCATTTCTTGCATTTATTGAAAATAATTCTTCTGGCTGTCACTTCTAGTATGTAAAGATTGGTAGGCCAAAAAAAAAGATAGCGGAGTTTATTGTCACATCCTGACAAAAAAAAAATAGCGTCGGTAGGTCGGAATTTCTTTTATTATTTCATTTATTTATTTTTTTTTATCTTAGACCATCATCTTGAAAAGACTGTTGTAAACATTTTATTCCTCATTTTACAATTAAATTGTGACCAGGTATAGATTGGTCACTTGTACACTCCGGATAATTGGTCACTCATGCGAAATGGATTAAATCTACCTTGCTGTTCAAATAAGTGTTATGTAATTGATCACAGCTCACTTTAATTGAATACCTGTCCTGTGATTTCATTTCTGGCTATTATATAAATAAAAACGAGTAGGATCGGGGCTAAAAATAGGGTCAATTGGGTGACAGTAAACTCAGGGAGGTTTTGGCCTTTCCTAAGTTTCCTGTTTTTGTTTTCTCTTTCAGACATTTCCAGGTAACAATGGCAAGGATAATTACCAAATTAATGAGTTGATTAGTCCTTTGGTAACAAATGGTATCAAGATACGACCAATTACATATACATATTATATGACGTTAAGATTTGACGTTATAGGATGCTAGCGCAACCATGTATGAAAACAAGACAAGAAAGCCACGTGATCCTGTTTTCAACGAAGAACTTTAAGTCGTTATATATATTCGAATTTGGCGATGGAAATGTATACATTTGTATTATGGTTTTTTTTTTCTCGGAATATGATAGCTGAACATTCAAAGGTAATTAAAGATGATAAAATATAAATTGTAAACAGATTTGAAAGAACAAAATACTTGGTAATACTGATGCGTAATGGGGAAAATTATACTACTATTGCATGTACGAAAGATTTGAAAAATGATGCAGATAAATTTTCGAAGGTTCCATTCTGTACCTATTGGTTTTTCAAATCAAATAAGGTCAAAGTAATTAAATTCTTTTACTTTACGTCGAGGGCTGATTCCTTTTAGAAGAATTGCTAAAAAAATGTTTTTGATAAGGTAATTATAAATTTCAGTAAATTATCTTGAAAACCATAAAATCCATTATGTGTTTATGCCAATACCGCCATTGACATACGGAGATTTCAAGAAGGTAGGGCCACGAAGCCCGATATTGGCCCTAATTTTGAACATTGTACTTCATAGAATTCTTCACTGTTATTTGACATTTTTCATATTTCGCAAAATTGACACAAAAACTACATATCTCCATTAAATTAGCAGTGGCCGCATGCATTAACTAAGATGAAAAAATTATATGTGAAAGAATATTAGTATATCCTTTTGTCATAAACGTTTTATCTCAGTTAACGCATGCGGCCACATTGAATTCTTCGGCAAAAGACAAAATTCCCTGCAATATTCGCCATATTTTGTCAATAACGTCAAAATGACGTCACTTTATGACGTCATTGCAATTAATTGGCACTTTGTTTGGTGAATTTTTTCTTTTCTCTAAAAGCGGTAAACGTTAGTGTATTTTCATGAGAGATATAAAGTATTTCTTATGAAATTTATTTCTGGGGAAAAATCGAGGGCCGATTTAGGGGTCTCGTGGCCCTATCCCTTTATAAAAGTTATGAATTGAATTAGAATTTAATAGATTTTTCTAAAAAAAAATTAAGTCAGAATAAAACATCTCAATTGAAGAAAGATATTTCTCCCATCTGCCCCCATGTGGGATAGAGTTTGCCCATAGCGACGCGTCAGGCAGGGTCACTGTATCCCACATGTACCTCGCGTGAATTTTGACGTCGGCCGTATAGGCCGTATCCATATTGTGACGTCGTTGTTATCCATTGTAACGTCATGATTTTTGCACCTAAAGCGGCGACCTCTCAACAAAAACGTCGATTTAAAACTCTTTTTTCTACATTCTAATTCTTACTAAATCAATTAAGGCTAAGGACTACGGTTTATTCTTTTAGAATAAACCATTTTTGAGGGCGCTGAAAACGAGCATTCCTTTATTTTTCGAATTCGATAAAGTTGACGATTTCATGATTTCGTGGAATTTCAAGAGAGGCCCTAGAAATGGGAGAAAAACGATCAACCATATGTTTGTCATGTGGGATGCGAAAAGCTCACCCTCGGGGTCTGGTTTCCGGTCAGGGAACTCGGCAAGCCTCGTTCTCTAACCAGAAACCAGACCCCTCGGGTGGCTTTTCTCATCCCACATGACAGTATATGGTTGATAGTTATATTCTCCTATTTGCCCCCATGTGGGATACAGTTTGCCCATAGCGACGCGTCAAGTATGATCACTGTATCCTACATGCCATCGCGTGACTTTTGACGTCGGCCATATCCATATTGTGACGTCGTTATTATCAATTGTGGCGTCATGATTTTCGCACCTAAAGCGGGGACCTCTCAACAAAATCGATGTTTTAAAACGTTTATTTTTTACATTCTAATTCATATTAAACCGATTAAGGCTAAGGACTAGAATAAAACATTTTGAGGGCGCTGAAAACGAATATTCCTTAATTTTTCGAATTCGATAAAGTTGACGATTTCAAGATTTCATGGCATTTCAAGAAAGGCCCCTAGAAATGGGAGAAAAACGATCAACAATATGTTTGTCACGTGGGCTGAGAAAAGCCCACCCTCGGGGTCTGGTTTTTGGTCAGGGAACGAGGCTTGCCGAGTTCCTTGACCAAAAACCAGACCCCGAGGGTGGGCTTTTCTCATCCCATATGACAGCCTATGGATGATATTCATATTCTCTTTTACGTTTTCAACGTCGCTATCGAAATCCCTTCATATTGTGTGTTTTCATGCCTGGCGGGAGGGAACGGTAAAGGGACAATCTGACGGTTAAACAATGCCTGTGCATAAATGATATTTTATTCTTCCTCTATTTAAAAAAAAGTGAGATTAAAATATGCTGTCAAAAGCCTAATGAATGATTGAATGCATTAAACATGTATGTTACAGATAAGCGATCTCCATTCTTTAGTTTAGGAGATGAAATACAGGTAAAAACGGTAACATCCTCAATAAATAGTAACGAAGCAAAACAAATTATATGTCTGTCCATGGAGATTACAATAAAGTGAGTAAGGTGTCTTTGTTTTGTTTCAAATGTTGTTTCTTTATTATTGCATAGGATAATACACAAGATATGTTTGTAAACAACTTTCATTGACGATTTGAAACACAGAAATACTTTTCTGGAATATTTCTTAGTCCAAGGAATAGATGTAATAAAACAAATCTCCAACCAGACCCTGTTGCAGTACCAGTGATTCTGACGCATTTTGATGAATGTTAGATATTGTTTGAATAGTGTAGACCCAGATCAAGATTCTATTTAAAGTATGAATTATCGACAGGTTAGAGCATGGAAAGTATCATTTGATGGTTTAACGTCGAGTGGGTATTAATCTGTAAGCAAGAAATTTGAAGTGTTCCAACTCGTAACCTTCTTGAACAACATTTCAACGTAACCTTCTTGAACAACATTTCAACGTAACCTCCTTGAACAACATTTCAAAAACTCATAACCTTCTTGAACAACATTTCAAAGACTCGTAACCTTCTTGAACAACATTTCAAAGACTCGTTACCTTCTTGAACAACATTTCAAAGACTCGTAACCTTCTTGAACAACATTTCAAATGAGTTAAAGAAGATCCTGACGATAATCTCAACAGCACTCACAATAGAGCACGAAATTAAACATCGACGGACCCCTAGCAAGCTAGAGGTGGGACCAGGTGCCCGGGAGGAGTAAGCATCCCCTGCTGGCTAGCCGCACCCGCCGTCAATGTTTATAAAGCATGGAAATGAAAATATATAAAATTTTTGCACTGTCTGACGTAATGTCTATATAGAAAGTGCTATGGCGACAATGTCAGGGAAGTATATTCAAAACACTTACTGTCAAACCCCTCGCGGGGAACTTTTTTACGAGCTCCACACGGCAAAGGGCATAAGTGTGACACAAATGAGTTAAAGAAGATCCTGACGATAATCTCAACAGCACTCACAATAGAGCACGAAATTAAACATCGACGGACCCCTAGCAAGCTAGACTCGTTACCTTCTTGAACAACATTTCAAAAACTCGTTACCTTCTTGAACAACAATTCAAACCCTTTTAATGCACCTAACACATGTTTCTGGTAGTAATTCAACTTTGGAACTGCAAGCCAAAATAATTTATAGACACAAACCTTTTTTGTAATTTTGTGTATCAATTTTGTAAAGAGTGCGTGGCTCCAAATTATCGATTCAGTGGCATATTTAAATAAAGTCTATGCCCAAATAGCAATGGAAGGATAGCATCACAACAGTACAACCAAAGTTACAATTATGTAAGACGTATATATGCTTACAATCAGTAAATGAAGGTCAAACACAAAAGCCGAAATCAGATTCCAAAAATAACAATCAAAAGACAAACAAATTCTGGGAGAAAATATGAAACAGAACTCACTTTCATATTGGGAACTCTCTTCTTGTGATGGAGGTTTTGGTTCCAGTTTTATCCTAATTTTGTATCCCTTCGGTTTATGATTTTTTGAATTATCAATTTTGTACTATATATATGTATTGCGATATGGTCATTATCCATATTTGTCGTTTTTACCAACGTCCATGTGTCACTGCTGGTGGACAATGTGTCCCCGAGGGCACTTGTCGGGCAGTCTTTTGCTTAGATGGATAATACTCAAAAGACCTACAAGAAGGCTTGGACGTCGTCAACTATAAAAAGGTCCCAACCTATTGCGTCTAAACATACGTAGAGGTAACTTCGGTGTCCCTAGAATTAATTTACATATCAATAATGAAACATTCCTTGTTAAGAGCAATCATCAGTCTTGGTATAAATGTGCAGATGGGTATGTTAAAATCAAGCCATGTAAGGTTGAAGTAGTCGATATACTGAAAGGGCATTGATTTGCGCCAATCGATTGCTTAATTTCCAAGTGCTGCGCCATGAACTTCAAAACTTGTAACATCCTTATCACAGACACTTCATTCACAAGTAACCTTACAAAACATTCATTTAATACGCATAGTTATAGTTTTAAAAGCTCATCTGTAAAACATCCAATGTTGTCTGCAGAATAGAGTGTTCACTTTGTGGATTAATTTATGTGGGTAAAACCGAAGGTCAGCTCCGAGCCAGAATGTCAGGACATTCGGTCAAAAAAATCAGTAATAAAGGAAATCAACTCCTTTATCGTCATTTCAACCAACATTATCAATCTGTTTTGTCTATGACAGTCGGAATCCTGGAGAAATATATCATCCTACAAACAATCCCATTTGAGTACTCATTTCCGTCGCAACAAAGAGGAATCTCAACACTTCAGCGCCCTAAGCATGAGATAAAGAAGATCCTGTCGACAATCTCAACAGCACTCACGATAGGGCACCAATTGAGCATCGACGGACAACTAGCAAGCTAGAGGTGTGACCAGGTGCCTAGGAGGAGTAAGCACCCCCTTTTTTGGCTGGCCGCAACCAACGTTGATGCAACGATAACATCAGTCTTTGGTATCAATCGGTAAATGCGATTTATTCAACAGACCACAAAGAAGGCATCGAAGTCATGACATTCGTAAATATAATACGCCTAAGATACTTAGTATTTCCTTTGATGACTTGGTTCCATTTTTGAATGAGCCTCTAGGCCTACACCACATTCGTACCAAATTGTACTATATTCTTTTATGAAAATAACACGAAATCTTCGAATATTTACCGATAAATATTCCCCAGACTACAAAGTGTCATCATAGAAATTTGTACTTTTCGTTTATTTCGAGCGATGAGATAAGATAAATCAGAGGAAAAAACAAACTGCACTTTCATAAAAGATAAGATCTGCAAAAAAGGAATTGATAAATTGAATCTTGGTCAAATTTTAAATTACAAAACTGTCAAAGAAAAGATCCCACCATATTTCAAAAGAAAGGAAACTCCTTGTATTTTCTATAGCTATACACACCAACAGTAACTGTTGCTAAAATTTACAATTGCAAACGATTCCTGTAATGTATTGATTAAGGTAGTAAACACATAACTGCCTATTTCCGCTCAAAATTACACTGTTTGCCGATGCCTGATGATATGCTAATGGTATATTGATATTCGGAAACGATCAGTAAACCTTTGAGGTGCCGACAAACTCAGCTGTAAAATACAAATTGTTTATTTCAACATTTTTTTGTAGTTTCTTTTCATGTTCATCTGTAGGACTTCATTCTATTTCATTTGATACCAAACATGACTACAATACTCCAATTTAACGCTTAGAAATAAATTTACACATAATTAAATTTATTGGTCATTAAAGTTTTTATTTGCTTATAACGTTTTTGTTTCATGCCCGATTGTTTTTTAAATTAGCTTAAAGTGACCGTCTCGGAAAGACCTTTTCAAAAATATATACATTAATGAGACTTTCTTGAAAAATTAAATTCAGAAAATTTCGATGCCACTTTTTTGGGAATTCCCCTAATCGTGCTGTCGTCAACTTATGTTACATCTATGTCAACTTTTCTTACATCGATGTAACAAAATGTAATTTGATTGAAAAAGTAGATGTGCACTATCCATTCTTTTGTTATGGATTGGCTACCTTAAGAAATCCCTCCTTGCAAATGTTCTTCATCGTATTTCTACTCCTGACCTTAGTATAGTCAAGAATGACAAGTTGAGAGAATGGTTTAAAAAGGGTCCCAAATACAGAGAAAGTAAATCCTTTACATGGAACTAAAATTTCGAAATTATTCTTGATTCGTTTGAGGAATATGCAATATATATATACGTTGGGCAAATAAACATTACAGAAATACCCATCAGTTATTCAGTCTCATAGTCGAGAAGGCAAGGCAAAATCATTAGATTTTCCACAGGAACCGTTGCAAAGAAAGAGGATGTACAGTTCGACACCCTTTTCGAATGGATAAAATCAATCAGAGGGTTACCTTTATCTAGAATTCACCACTTACAATCAACTGTGAACACCAGTCTATATTTAAAGACCCTGATGTTATCACAGAGTTTACCTACCTCCAGGAGCATCACCACACCAGCAGGCAAAGCCTTAATTAACTACACAGTACTTGCAAACGGTACTGTTTCAACACTTGTTAAAAAGTTGGGTTTGAATTCGACAACTGGAAATCCTACTTACATCCCAATAAACATTTCCTCTTCATAAATAATAGATAACCACAAATCAGCTCCCGCTTCTAATGGCTTTGACACAAACAATTTAGATTTAGATTAAATTATACTTATATTGCATACCTGAATTGCATAAAAATCCGTACAAACAACGTTTTATCGCTGGTTCCTCAAAATGTTCAACCAAATCTGTATCGATCTTACTCCAAAGTTTTAACTGAAATCAAATATATATTATTGTTCGGCAATATATTCTCGAAGCGGTATTAACAAAATGTGGATTTTTAAGAATTCGAAGGAACTTTTAGAACATCAGAAATACACTAATTTAAAAAAAAGTCTATTCGATTAAGGCCTTTGATTTTTCGACACTTTACACAACAATCCTACATTCTAAATTGAAAGAAAGACTCGCAAAGATTATAAGTAATGCATTTACAAGCAAGAGCGGTAATCGCAAATAGAGATATTCTGTTGTTAACTATGAAAAAACCTACTTTGTAAAAAGTCCGATTCTAAAAACAAGTACACTGAAATGGATATTATTCAGATGTTTAACTTCCTGATTTTGGTGTTTGGAGGAAAGGTGTTCCAGCAAATTGTCGGAATTCCAATGGGAACCAATTGTACCCCACTCCTTGTCGACATTTTCCTTTACTCGTACGAAGCCGAATTCATTCAATTTTTGGTCTCTGGTGCTGTCCATCAATTATCCAAAATTCGCGGATTACCTTAGCAGAATCTATCCTTCAAAGCTTTAAGTCAAAGAAACTTCAGAGACAAATAATTCAGCATCCTATTTGGACACAATGTTTTCCTTCGACACTGATGGTCAAATGAACACCTCACTCTATGACAAACGTGACGAATTCAATTTCAGCATCACAAACTTTTCTTTTCTGAGTAGCAATATCCCTTCATCGCCTGCTTATGGCGTGTCCGTATCTCAATTGATATACGCTATGCCAGAGCAAGTACCAAATATACAGATTTTCTTCTGAGAGCTAGGCGTCTTTCAGATAAGCTTCTCAAACATGGATACGTTTGTGACCGACTAACATGGTCACTGAGGAAGGTCTACAGTCCATACGGGGAACTCGTCATACACTATGATGTACCACTGTCCAGAAAGGTGGATGATATTCTGTCTTAGACCATTTGAACCATCCAGCCACCGAATATACTTGTATCTTCCGAAATGGAAGTAACCGCATGTGATAATTGTACCGAAGTGAAGCGACGTGTGTCGCATGCAAGCAGGAGATGCTGACTCTTCCTGGGCACCTGGTCTCACTCCTATATTGTGAGTTCGCTTCTTTTCATGTGGTGGAGGCTTTTGTTTGTTTGCTTTGGTTCCTGTTTTATCCTGATTTTGTATGCCTTCGGTTTGTGATTTTCTGACTTATCGATTCTGTACTGTGTATTGCGATATAGTCATTATCTATATTTGTCATTTCTAACGCGAGGAGAAAAATGACAAGCAGACGATGACAATGACAAAGCTCCATAGAAACACAAAGGACAATTTATCTAATGAACAATCTCCACAGTCCAGTGGAATTGCGGAATGCACTGTATAATGCATTGTAGGTGGAACTTTTAAAACGCGTCGTGCTAATTTGTAAAGATAGAAATATTTATGTATCACATGAATCATAATACATATAAGATTTGTGTATTTTTCTATTCAATTAGCATAAAGCATATAATTTTACATAATGAATGAAACATAAGTGCATCACGTAATAAATTCTTGGAATTACATTGGTTGAGTGGGCGGGGACTAATAGAGAATAGCTCTGCGACCAATCACTATTTCTTTTTGCTTTAAAGAGTTACGTCGCTTGGAGAATAATGCATTGTAGGTGTCGCCAACTTCTCGTTAATAATCTAAATATTTTCAAAATGCTATCGAGGTCATGTGATGAACTATAAACCCTATTATTGCTCGTTTGTGTTGGTATTTTAAATATCTGATTATATTGCGTTTGGAAGGTAAATAGTGCTTTCCTTGACGCTCGGGTGCTATTCCTACCCAAACTACAGGCAGCTCAAGTTTACGTTCCTTTACCCTACTCTACAACATCACTGCCACAGACTTGTCGCCATATAGCATATCTTAACGTAACGCTGCTATGACGTCATAGTTACTTTATGGCAGGATTCTTGCCATTTCTTGAAGTCTGTGGCAGAGATTGTTTGACTGGAAGGAGGAGACAACTCTGTTCGGATAATGATTCCTACCCACACAAATAAGCATTAATAGGTAATTATTCAAATGTATGCAAGCACTGAAACAATTATGGACTGAATATATCACAGGGGTATTATGGCTGATTTCTTCTTTCGCTTTGTCGCTCCGACAATCCGACAATTATTGACTTTTCGTTCCTCTATTTATCGTCTTTTCGGGGCGACAAAATATAAAATGACAAAATATTATGAGGCGATAATTAGCGAGGCGAAATATATTGAGCTGTCGCCCCGCTAATTATCTGTTTGTTGCCCCGACAACTCTATAATTATTTACTTTTCACCGGGTTATCTTCTTCTTGTTGCCCCACCATACATAACAAAATCGTTAATTCAGAAAATGAGAAACCGAAGTCATACAAAATCAGGATAAAACAGGAACCAAAGCAAAAACAAAAACAAAAAAAAACAAGAATATCCACCATCTGAAAAGAAGCGAACTCCCGATATGGGAGTGAGACCAGGTGCCCAGGAAGATAAGCATCTCTTGCTTGCATGCAACACCTGCCGCTTCAATTCGGTAGAACTGTCACATCCGGTTACTTCCATTTCGGAAGACATATAGTACAATCTTTGGTTGGACCAAAGATTGTTAATCGTTTGTCGATGCGAGAAGACGAAGATAAGCGGGGCGACGTTTGGCAGGGCGACAAGACGAAGATTAGTTGGGCGAAAGTTGATAATTATCGGGTTGTCGGGATGACAACCCATTAATTAGTAGGGCGACAATTCGATAATTAGCGGAGCTAAAATTATCGCCTCATAGTGTTCGTTTTGTGGCATAGTATTTTGTCATTTTTTCGTTTTGACGCTCCGAAAACACCATAAAAAGCGGACCGAAAAGTCGATAATTATCGGGTTATCAGGGCGACAAAGCGAAAGAACCAAACGGTGGAAATCATATATCCAGCAACCCCCACCCATCATTCAAGACATTGCATTATCTATCATTCTTTTGTTGACTTAATTCTGAGTACTATCAAATGAAACCGGTTTCTGTCAGATTTCATTCACATGGTACTAGTACGTCGCATATTTTGTTTTTATGTGCTTGTGTGGTTTTTCTTCCTGGTTGGCTGGTAGCTTTTCAATTTCAAAAGGACGCAAAAACAGAATAAATGTTAAACGTCTTCAAATTCAATAGCATCACTTAAAAACAGATAAATTTGCAGCATGGACCAGCAGACATGCACGTTTCGGGTACTGAACCCTCGTCAGTGATCCTTAATCTAAACAATGTAATATGACCAAATATTGCGAAAGTTATTATTAGCTAAGTATTAATTATCGACGGGTTAGAGCATGGAAAGTATTTCTATTTAAAATTGATGTTCTAAAGTCAAGTGGGTATTAATCTGTAAACAAGAAATTTGAAGTGTTCCAACTCGTTACCTTCTTGAACCATATTTCAAAGAAAACTCGTTACCTTCTTGAACAACATTTCAAAAACTCGTAACCTTCTTGAACAACATTTCAAAAACTCGTAACCTTCTTGAACAACGTTTTAAAAACTCGTAACCTTCTTGAACAACATTCCAAAAACTCGTAACCTTCTTGAAAAACATTTCAAAGACTCGTAACCTTCTTGAACAATATTTCAAAGAAAACTTGTAACTCTCTTTAAAACATTTCAAACCAATTTTTGATGCACCAGGCACGTGTTTCTGATGGTAAATAAGTCCTCCTCTGTTTTTCTTCAAGCCAAATTGATTTTCAGGCAAGTCTAATTTTTAGGCGAGTCTAATGTTGTCCGTCAATTATGCGAGCTTTAAGGACCATCTACATGAAATATATCCTCATGAACTAAATATCAAGAAATTAACCGAGAGCGACAGATCCGCTTCGTACTTGAATATACATCTATCATTCGTCCCGAACGGTCATTTGAACACCTCATTTTATGACAAGCGTGATGATTTTAGCTTCCACATAACTAACTTGCCTTTCATGGGAAGCAACATTCCGTCTTCTCCTGCTGACAGCTGATACGGTATGCCAGGGTATATTCCAAATATGAAGGTTTTGTCGTTAGAGCCAGACGGCTTGCAAGTAAGCTTCTTGTTCAGATTTAACTTATAAAACACAACGGTAGAAATAATCATTGAGGAAGTTCTTTGGTCCCTGCTGGGATATGATAGAAGCATACATGTATCAGACCCCCCTTTCCATGATGATCAGCGACATTCTGGATTGCGATTAAATGGCTTCCATCTTCACCAATTTTAACAAACTTTTTTAAATACCAAATTTCTCTAAGATACATAAATTATTATTAGTTAGAGCATAAAACGTATTGTTATTTGATGTTTTGAAGCCAATGGGACATTAATCGGTAAACAAGAAATTGTAGCCAAGTTCGATCAACTTCGGTTGGTCGTTTCTTCAACGCATTCGAAAATTTCTGTTATCAAAATTTCTTGAAATTTCTAAAACTAGGGTCCTGTAGCATCATATCCCATCCATTCTGCTACGTCTTTGGGTGAATGCTTGGACATATAATAATAACTTTCACACTTTTTGGCCATATATTATATTGTTTAGATTGAGGATCACTGACGAGGGTTAGCATGTCTGGTCCATCTGCTCTTAAATGATGAAAGCCATAGTTAGTAATAGAATTCTTGACAAATGATAATTTCACGAAGAAAAACTAATATGTCCGTGATGAAAATCAAGACTTTTGCTTATTTGAAAAACAGGGTAAAAATTCTGGAAATTTGTTGCTAAAATAGCGAAAATATAAAAAGTGCTAAAATGCACTCATTTGATTTTAATTCTAGTTTTCTTTGTTAACATACAATAAAGCAGGTTAGCAACTTTGTATAAAATTTGATTTTGATAAAGCTTCACCGTAGGAACAAAATTCACAAATAATTTTAAATTTTCTCGATTTTACACAAAAATTACAAAAACCGACGTTATGGTCAAAATATCAGAGATACTGAATATCAACGATTTTTTTCGAACACACAGTAAACTGTGCACCTGAGAAAGACTGTTCATAATATTGAAGAAAAATTATGTGTCCGTGTTGAAATAAGAGAGAACAAACGCTCAAGAATAGTGCCATTTGTGGTTTTTATGAAAATTAAAAAGTATCAGTGCGGTAAGATTTGCCTATATTTGGATGGAATTTCAGCAGTTTATAATTTTTCGGTATATATCAGCTGTATCTTATAAAACAGTTAAGGTCAATAATATTCCACACGTAAAACGAAATTCAGGAGCTATTTCTTACGTAAGAGAAATCCGAACTGTTCAAAAGAGTACCTCCAGCTCAATCTTTATAGAAACTACCGCGAAGCATTTTCTCACAGATGCTTCATTCAGTTTAGATCAAATTTTCAAACTTATCCGCCTTTAGGTATTTAATGAATTTAAGTCTTCAATTGAGTTGGAAATGATAGATATTCCATAATAAATTGAAATGTCTATATAAATCAATATCCATGAGTGCTAAAACGGGAGATGCGCAAGAATGGCTTTAAATTGTGACCAATGACGCACCTTAAGTGTTCAAACTCGTCAATTTTTTTTTACAACATTTCAAATTAATATCAAAGAAGTACCCATCCGTTATTCAGTCTTAAAGTCGAGAAGGCAAGGCAAACCATCAGAATTTTCACTGGAACGGCTGCGAATCTCGGAATTAATAACATTCCGAAGTGGGACCCGGTGCCCGGGGAGATTCAGCGTCTCAGATTGCATGCATCACTCCCAAAATCGTAACCTTTTCAACGACATTTCAAAGAAAGGGGTAGGGCCACGATGCCCGATACTGGCCCTAATTTTGAACACTATACTTCATAGAATTTTTAACTGTGATTTGAAATTTTGAAACGTTCTCTACTGAATAACGAATTTATCTTTTGTAAACATTGCATTTATCAATAGTTTGTAGCCCTTAGAAAACACCAAAATTGGTCATATTCTGCGAAATTGATGCAAAAACTACATATTTCTATAAAAATAGCAATGACCGCATGCATTAACTAGGATGAAAAAATTATATGTGAAAGATTATTATTATATCCTTTTGTCGTAAACGTTTAATCTCAGTTAACGCATGCGGCCACATTGAATTCTTCCACAAAATCACAATTCCAAGCAATTTTTCGCCATATTTTGTCAATAACGTCAAAATGACGTCACTTCATGACGTCATTACAGTTAAATGGCTCTATTTTGGTGATATTTTTCTTTTCATCAAAAGCGGTAAACATTCGTGTGTTTTTATGAGAGATATCAAGTATTCCCCTTGAAATTTATTTCTCGAGAAAAATCGAGGGCCGATTTAGGGGTCTCGTGGCCCTACCCCTTTGAAGTATACCAACTTGTAACCTTCTTGAACAACATTTCAAATGAATTTGAAGTGTTCCAACTGGTTACTCTCTTGAACGATATTTTATAAAATCAATTTCAATGCACCAGACACATGTTTATCGCACATTGGATAGGATGATTCCACTTTTCAGTGGTGCTAGAGAATTCGATCCGGCACCCCTGATCCGGCACTTTTGATTGTTACTTTATGACGTCACAGACAAACTGACGTACGTTATTTCACGCGCTCACATATATTTAGCAACACGTTCAGTCATTCTGATGCGTAAACAAGATACTGTAAACGGGTTTAATTTCGCGGTGTTAAAAGTTCGCGGTTTTCTGAATATAGCCAATTGCGGTGGTTTTAATTTCGCGGTATCGAAAGTTGCAGAAGAAAAAAAAGAACTAGATACATCCATAAAGATTTCGTCACACAAGCACACGTGTAATTTGATTGATGTTTGAAGTTTTAAGTGTTTCACGTGGTAATTAATGACAAACACGGATAATTACACAGAAACGGTTGAATATCAATAATTAAAGAATACGGGAAAGTAGATTGAAACTAATTAACTGCGTGCGTTTTCACTTAAAATCTTAAGCGCGATATGTGTGTCATCGTGCTTTTTATAAAAATATAGATGCATCGTAAGTTAAATTGTAGATACCCTTTACTGTACAAACTATTTAACCAACTTAACCACGTTTAGAGAATTGAACAATTCAGTTAGACATGCACAATAGCTTTCATGCATCAAATGCATATGAACATCTTTGCCTCTATTATTTGTTTTGTCTATTATACAAAATCATTGCGGGGGTTTAATGTTCGCGGAAAATTCGAAAACCGCGAACATAGCGAATATAAAACCACCTCAATCATTTCCCCGTTTACAGTATGTTTAAAATGTGCGAGAAAAATAATCAAGCACCACATTTGAGTTCCGGATAGAAAAATATCAGTCTCGGGTGGGATAATCAATGTCCCAACCTCGGCTAACGCTTCGGTTGGGATTTGATCAATCCCACCCTCGACTGATATTTTTCTATCCGGAACTCAAAGTGGTGCTAGATTCTATTATTCTGATAGTAATTAATCATCAGCTTTGGTACTTCAAGCCAAAGTGATATATTAACAAGTTATTGAATGAAAATCAAACACAAAAGCCGAAATCAGATCCTAAAGAGCTTACAAATTCTGGAAAAAATGCAAAACAGAACTATCTCGCATAGTATATATCTATCATCGAAAAAAAAATGACAAATAGACATAGACAATGACAAAGCTGAATTTGAAGACGTTTAACACTTGGTGAGTGTCACTGCTGGTGGACCAGGAGTCCCCGAGGGCACATGCAGCCAAGTTCGATCAACTTCGGTTGTTTGTTTCTTAAACACATTCGAAAATGCCTGGAATCAAAATTTCATGGAATTTCTAAAACGTGGGTCCTGTAGCATCATATCCCATCCATCCTGCTACGTTTTTGGGTAAATGACAATATGGATTATGACCATATCTCTGTATACAGCACAAAATCGATAATTCAGAAAATCAGAAACCGAAGGCATACAAAATCAGGATAAAACAGGAACCAAAGCAGACAAACAAAAACCTCCACCAAATGAAAAGAAGCGAACTCCCGATATGGGAGTGAGACCCGGTGCCAAGGAAGAGTATTGGTGATTGGCCATAATCACTTTCATACTCTTTCATGATTGGCCATAATCACTTAGGGTCCCAAATACAGAGAAAATATGTCCTTTACATGGAACCAAAATTTCAAAATTATCATGGACTCTTGTGAGGAATATGCAAGACGTTGGGCAAAGAAAGAGGATGTACAGCTCGATACCCTTTCCGAATGGATAAAATCCATCAGAGGGTTACTTTTATCTAGAATTAACCGATTAAAATCAACTGTGAACACCAGATTCGAGTCTATATTTAAAGACCCTGATGTTATCAATGAGCTTAACTACCTCCAAGAACATTATGTCATCACACCAGCGGACAAAGCCTCAAATAATTACACATTTACTTGCAAAAAGTACTATTTCGACAGTCTAGTTAAAGAGTTGGGTCTAAATTTGACACCTGGAAATCCCACTTACACCCCAACAAACCTTTCGGCCTCTGAAATAATAGATAACCACAAATTAGCTCTTGCTTCCTTTGGCCTCCACACTAACAATTTAGATTTGGATTTACCATACTTATACTGCATACCTAAAATGCATAAGAATCCGTACAAACAACGTTTCATCGCTGGTTCCTCAAGATGTTCTAACAAATCTGTATCGATCTTACTCACCAAAGTTTTATCTGAAATCAAATCTGGGCTTCAAAAATATTGTTCGACAGTATATTCTCGCAGTGGTATCAACCAGATGTGGATTTTAAGAATTCGAAGGAACTTTTAGAACATCTGAAATCCACTCATTTTAGGAAAGTCCATTCGATCAAAGCCTTTGATTTTTCGACACTTTACACTACAATTCCACATTCTAAACTGAAAGAAAGACTCGCAAAAATTATAAGTAATGCGTTTACAAGTAAGAACGGTAATCGCAAATACAAATTTTTTGTTTTGAACTATGACAAAACCTACTTTGTAAAAGAAAAATCCGATTCTGAAAATAAGTACACTGAAACAGATATTATTCAGATGTTAAACTTTTTGATCGACAACATTTTTGTGGTGTTTGGAGGAAAGGTCTTCCAGCAAATTGTCGGAATTCCAAAGGGGACCAATTGTGCCCCACTCCTTGCCGACAGTTTCCTTTACTCGTACGAAGCTGAATTCATTCAATCTTTGGTCTCTGAAGGGAAAAGATACTTAGCTTCTGACTTCAACTTCACTTACAGATACATAGACGATGTGTTGTCCATCAATAATCCAAAATTCGCGGATTATCTGAGCAGTATCTATCCTTCAGAGCTTGAAGTCAAAGAAACTACAGAGACAAATAATTCAGCATCCTATTTGGACAAAATGTTGTCCTACGACACTGATGGTCACATGAACACCTCACTCTATGACAAACGTGACGACTTCAATTTCACAATTACAAACTTTCCCTTTCTGAGTAGCAACATCCCTTCATCGCCAGCTTATGGTGTGTTCATATCTCAGTTGATACGCTATGCCAGAGCAAGTACCAAATATACGGATCTTGTTCTGAGAGCAAGGCGTCTTTCAGATAAGCTTCTCAGTCAGGGATATGTTTGTGACCGACTAACATCGTCACTAAGGAAGTTCTACGGTCGATATGGGAACTCGTCATACACTATGATGTCCCACTCTCCAGAATGGTGGATGATATTCTGTCATAGACCATTTGAACCATCCAACCAAAGATTGTACTCTATGTCTTCCGAAATGGAAGTAACCGGATGTGACATTTCTACCGAATTGAAGCGGCGGGTGTTGCATGCAAGCAGGAGATGCTTACTCTTCCTGGGCACCTGGTCTCACTCCCATATCGGGATTTCGCTTCTTTTCATGTGGTGGAGGTTTTTGTTTGTTTGCTTTGGATACTGTTTTATCCTGATTTTGTATGCCTTCGGTTTCTGATTTTCTGAATTATCGATTTTGTGCTGTATACAGGGATATGGTCATTATCCATATTTGTCTTTCATACTCTTTCATGATTGGCCATAATCACTTTCATACTCTTTCATGATTGGCCATAATCACTTTCATACTCTTTCATGATTGGCCATAATCACTTTCATACTCTTTCAATATTGGCCATAATCACTTTCATACTCTTTCATGATTGGCCATAATTACTTTCATACTCTTTTGCGTGATTAGATTAGATTAAGGATCACTGACGAGGGTTAAAGGCCGGGTGAGGACTATAAAAGAAGACAGGTAATTTTCCTGTCATTTCCTCGCTGACCGCTGTAGGGTTTACATCTCTAATCGCAATCTGATTGGTCCTATGTACCCTTTATAACCCTCTCAATGTTTTATTGACAGCTTCAAATAGGTAAAATTGTGGTAAATCTAATTAGCATAATCAAGTATACCTGTCGGTATCATTTTTAATGTCACACACCGCTTGAGTCTCTAGGAATATCACTGGTCAGTAGACGCCGCGTTTATCACGCTTTAGCATCGATTAGCCTATTTCTGAAGATGCACTGCCTATTTATACATTATAAATATCCCATTAGTACATGTACCATCAAACAGGAGGAAACAGCGATGTTTTGCTTCATCCAAACAAATAATGCACGCGAATGAATTTTTAATAGAATTTGAAACTTTGTTTTCTTTCATTTCAAAAGAATTTTATTTGAAATATCGTGATCAATTATTATGCATATGAGGAATTTACCGTGTGGAGCTCGTAAAAAAGTTCCCCGCGAGGGGTTTGACAGTAAGTGTTTTGAATATATTTCCCTGACATTGTCGCCATAGCACTTTCTATATAGACATAACGTCAGACAGTGCAAGCATTTTATATATTGTTTTCAGTTTCGTGCTTAAACATCGACGGCGGGTGCGGCTAGCCAACAGGGGATGCTTACTCCTCCCGGGCACCTGATCCCACCTCTAGCTTGCTAGGGGTCCGTCGATGTTTCATTTTGTGCTCTATTGTGAGTGCTGTTGAGATTATCGTCAGGATCTTCTTTAACTCATTTACCTTGTCACTTTGCTTTACGGGCGCACATATTGCGCGCTAATGGATTTTTGATAGAACCAGAAACTATTATTTTTTCATGTCAATAAGTTTTAATATTTGAAATATCGTGATCAAATTTTATAGCTTTGTTTTGCCTTACGGGCGCAAACATTGCGCAAATGAATCTTTGAATTTTACGGAAGACCGTAGGTGACAGGTATGGGGCCTATCTGGCGGCCACCACTTAATTATCTGGCGACCGCCACTTAATTTATGTGGCGACCGCCACTTAATTTATGTGGCGACCGCCACTTAATTTATGTGGCGGCCGTCAGATCATTATCTGGCGGCCGTCACATAATTATCTGGCAGCCGCCACATAATTTAAGTGTCAGTGCCACATTATTTACAATAAATCAAAACAAAACCATAGCATAACATATTCTTTCTGTTCTTGGGTGCTAAATCCATCCTCTCTTTTAATCTTTTTGATATGACAGATGCAAAATAACCAGAGAAAGTCTAACAAAAGATTTATCAGGCGGCCGCCAGATAATTATGTGGCGGTCGCCAGATAAATTATAATTCATACCTGTACGGGCTTCCGTAGAATTTCAATGAAATTTTAATATTTAAAATATCGTGATCATTTTATTTTATTTTATTTTTTTGTATGATATAAGCGAATTTACGAAGAAATACGCCTCGTCGAGTGCACTCATAATAAGAAATATATCATAACAGCCATTAAGAATTTTTACACTGTCATCCATAAATTACAGTAGTATTCCGTTTTATGTTCGTATTATGATTATCTAAATCGATAGACGCTACGTCATTTTATTTGGATTTATGGAAGTAGTTTTGTTATCCATTGATAGCGTTTTGTGTTACCTGGTAACCCTGTGACTTACTGTCCTGTTTGTAATTACAATAAGGGGCTACTTTTGACAGTGTATTGAATTACCTTGTAGCCCTGTGTTTGTAATTCATAACAAAGGGCGTTTTTTGAAAGCGTTTTCTGTTACCTGCATGGTAGTCCTGTGACTTACTGTCCTATTTGTAATTTATAATAAGGGGCTACTTTTGAGTGTTCTGTGTTACCTGGTAGCCCTGTGACTTACTATACTGTTTGTAATTTATAACAAGGGGCTTCTTTTGACAGCGTTTTGTATTACCTGGTAGCCCTGTGACTTACTGTCCTGTTTGTAATTTATAATAAGGCGCTATTTTTTGAGTGTGTTTTGTTTACTGGTAGCCCTGTGACTTATTGTACTGTTTGTAATTTATAACAAGGGGCTTCTTTTGACAGCGTTTGTGTTAACTGGTATGCTTGTGACTAACTGTACTGTTTATGGTAAGGGGCTTCTTTTGACAGCGTTTTGTGTTACCGTCAAGTCCTTCCTCACAAGACCGAAGAACGTCAATTACAAGAATGATCCCAGTTTCCTCTGTTTCGGTGTCGGCACTTATTTTCTAAAGCAAAATAATTTCATAATGAGTTAATTGCCAAAGAGACATGCTCAAGACGACATCTGTGTTGATAAGAGAAACTTGTTATGATAACATGTACTTTCTTTTCTTCTTCCTTTCTCTGATAACATGTACTTTCTTTTCTTCTTCCTCTCTGATAACATGTACTTTCTTTTCTTCTTCCTTTCTCTGATAACATGTACTTTCTTTTCTTCTTCCTTTCTCTGATAACATGTACTTTCTTTTCTTCTTCCTTTCTCTGATAACATGTACTTTCTTTTCTTCTTCCTTTCTCTGATAACATGTACTTTCTTTTCTTCTTCCTTTCTCTGATAACATGTACTTTCTTTTCTTCTTCCTTTCTCTGATAACATGTACTTTCTTTTCTTCTTCCTTTCTCTGATAACATGTACTTTCTTTTCTTCTTCCTTTCTCTGATAACATGTACTTTCTTTTCTTCTTCCTTTCTCTGATAACATGTACTTTCTTTTCTTCTTCCTTTCTGTGATAACATGTACTTTCTTTTCTTCTTCCTTTCTCTGATAACATGTACTTTCTTTTCTTCTTCCTTTCTCTGATAACATGTACTTTCTTTTCTTCTTCCTTTCTGTGATAACATGTACTTTCTTTTCTTCTTCCTTTCTGTGATAACATGTACTTTCTTTTCTTCTTCCTTTCTCTGATAACATGTACTTTCTTTTCTTCTTCCTTTCTGTGATAACATGTACTTTCTTTTCTTCTTCCTTTCTCTGATAACATGTACTTTCTTTTCTTCTTCCTTTCTCTGATAACATGTACTTTCTTTTCTTCTTCCTTTCTCTGATAACATGTACTTTCTTTTCTTCTTCCTTTCTCTGATAACATGTACTTTCTTTTCTTCTTCCTTTCTCTGATAACATGTACTTTCTTTTCTTCTTCCTTTCTCTCATCGTACTTGTAGTTGGTGTGTTTGAGTGTATGACATTTTTGAAGAAAACTTGTTTTATCTGTACGACATCGCTTTATGTCTGATACTATTAAGATTGCAACTATTAATTGCTAGGGTCTCGATTGTCCATCAAAAAGGAAAGATGTTTTAAAATATTACAAAACGAAAAATTATAGTGTATCATGCTTACAGGATACACATTTTATTGCAGATCTTGAACCTTACATTGAGGCACAACTATACAAATATTAACCATCCAAATGCTAGAGGAAAGAATTCTACAAATGATTACAGATATAGAACTCGTCAACTATTTCAGAATACTAAATCCTACGAAAAAACATTTACCTGGCGTAAAAAAATCCTGTAAATCATAGAAGACATGATTACATTTTATTATCATCTGAAAATCTTAGTAATGTGGTAGATGATATAAAAGTTAGGGTTGGATACCCTTCTTATCATTCAAGTGTAATTTTAGAATTGAAATTAGATAATTTTGATAAAGGAAAAGGGATCCGGAAATTTAATAATCTGCTTCTAAATGATATACAATTTATTGAAAAAGTTAAAAATACAATACAAAGATTAAAAGCACAATATGCAAATATCTTGTATAACAAAGAAGCCGTAAAGGATATTGAAAATAAAAATATTGATTTGGCAATAAACGATAGCTTGTTCCTAGAAGCTCTATTAATGCAAATAAGAGGGATCACTTTATCTCATTCAAGTTTCAGAAAAAAAGAAAAGGACCTAATAGAAAGTAATCTCATAGAGAAAATTAATGAAATTAAAAAGACTATTATTGAAAATAATGAAAATAATCATATTGACAATTTGACTGAAAAGAAAACATTACTTGAAAATTTGAGAAAAGAAAAACTAAAGGGAAACATGATTAGAGCAAAGGCTCAATAAATTGAAGATGGGGAGAAACCCTCACATTACTTTTGTAATCAAGAATCTAGAAATTACACAAATAAGACTATCAAAAAGCTTGAAATTGAAGGGAAGGGAGTTATAATGGAACAAAAAGAAATCCTTGATGAATGCAAAATGTTTTATGAAAAATTATACACAAGTAGGGAAGATGTCCTTGATCATATTGACCTTAATGTACTCCTAGACACATATGAAATTGCCAAATTAAATACAGAATCAGCTGATGACATTGATAAACATTACAGAAAAAGAAATACATGACGCCCTTAAGTAGGCCCTTCAACTAAATTCTAAAATCCAAAAAAATTCCTTTGAAAGTGCTTCACGACTTTTGAATCTGTGTCTAAATAGCAGTAAGGAACTTTGAATTGGGAAAGACATGCTAATTATCGATAAATAATTAATTTTATCTACCGAATTTAAAATTAAATCTGCTTAAGAAGGGAGGTAATTCAAACTATAAAATTTAACAAACATTTGATACCCGGGACCCATCTTGAGTCACCGAGTTTTACGGGTTCTTTAAAATATGTAACGCACAAGAAACGAAATGAAAAGTAACGGAACGATTTTTTTTTTTTTTTTTTTTTTTTTTTGGTCGGCAAGGAATTTTCAAAAATTAAACGTAATATAGTAAACGACGCAGACATCATAGAAAAAGCCCTGTAAATTTCAATCAAAATTTACGAAAAATTTAAAATTAAACGGTTTAAACACAAGTTGTTCAGAAAAGCAAACAAAACAAATTACAAAAATAAGAAAAGATGGAATTTTCACGATTTTCAGATTTCTAAACTGAGTTGTACAGAAAAAATCTGAGTGACTAGATGAATACATTTCATTTAATTTCAGAGATCCCTCTTCTTTTTGCATAGATTGTTTGCTATAGACATTAAAAGAAATGTCCATATCGTCATGATTCTTCACTTTGAAAACAACCTCTTTAATCTATAATACAGCTACATGCTGGGATAACTATAAAAAGGGAGGGGGGGGTCCCATCCCATATTGCACTGAACAATTACTGGTCGACATCATGCAGTGAACTTATGATGGTTTTCTTTTTAAAGCCGAGTAAAATTTGTCAAAAACATCGATTACGTACGTATTTTTTTTATTGATGTAAGAACCTTAAGAATTTTGTTTTCTTTCTTCTCCAGGAAATTTTTTTTTTAGAGGGAGGGCATGGGGTGGTCAGCCTTTCTAACACATGGTTTTGAAAAAAAAAACTGAAGAAAAAAATTGAACTCACGTATACGTATATGCAAATAGAGTCACAGAACATTCTGGATCAGATAAAAACGGTGAATGAATTATATTTATGTTAAATTTGGTGATGTAGGCGAGCGAATACATGCGAGCAGTTTTTTTCTTTTTTTTTTTTTTTTTTTTTTTTTTTTTTTGCTGCGTCTGGGGTAAAAATGTCAGAATTTTTTTTATCTTCCCTCTATTACTCTTTTACTCTTTAAGGAAAAAGGGTACATCGGGAAGCCGTATTGTTATGAAATTATCATATACATTTAAGTGGTTAAAAACTGGCGAGCGAAAGCGAAAGTCAGTGAATGTTTTTATTTTTTTTTTTTAATCGTTACAAAAAGATGGTCAATATTTATCTGTTACGATCTCCATAAATGATTGCATAATATCTTTATATTCAAAATCAAAATTTGAAATTCCAAATCCCCCTTTACCCCCTATTGATATGACAGAGATCAATCCAATCAAAACATTAAAGAAAAGAAAGCAGAATGCAGAAATGTATTGTAAAATCTAAATCGGATGCGTGAAAGTTCCCGTTGGCCTTATCCAAATCAATAACTTTTGATTGAAAGGGGAGGGGAAGAAGGCGCCCCTCCCCCCTTACATATTAATCATATTCACAGATTTTAACATTTAGAACGCGGGCTGA
The DNA here is from genome assembly GCA_028142955.1 of Pinctada fucata. NCBI lineage: Eukaryota > Metazoa > Mollusca > Bivalvia > Pterioida > Pteriidae > Pinctada > Pinctada fucata. The sequence continues at coordinate 30,007,417 of AP027105.1, forward strand.
GTATACCCTACCTCTTTAATTGACCTATCGCCAACTCCTCCCCCTGCTGCCGCAATACCAATGATATTATCTCATATCGTTACAGGCATGCTAATAATAGCCTCTGCCCTGCACGTGCTGGGAGCTCAGACAAACTAACGCGTTATCCTCTTACTTTATTATAGAAATGTAAGATAACATGAGCATTTAGCACATAGATTTTCATCATTTTCTTGATTTATTAAAATGGTTGAAAGATGTGCACATAATACAAGTAGTAGTGATGATGACAGATATCGGGGTAATATTTTTCTCAGATCAAATACATAAAAAGTGCTTAAAATAGACAAAAATCGGCACAGTCATCAACTGATAACACGAAATACATAATTTGCGTATACAGTTGATCAAATATATTATATGCACATCTCATAAAAAACCGATTTTGAGAAGTTCAAACATACATCCAAATTAAAACCCATAACAAGCTGTATAAAAGTCGATCTTGCCGGCGAAAGAGTAAAGAATAGGCAAAAGAGGGGGGGGGGCGTTTTTGAATGAATGGTACCATTTGATTTGCCTTCGATGAAATCATATTGATATTATCTTGACATTAATTCATTTCATACTATTATTCTTACGTACTTTTATTGTAAAATCACAAAGAATAATTGAATCCAGCTAGATGGATAGAGGGTTGCCCCCCCCCCCCCCCCCACTCCTTTGGCTGTACCCTAAAAAGATAAATGATAGCATAAGCACAAAATGATGTTAAGGCAAAGAGAATAAAAAAAGAAATGAATTAAGGCCTAGAAGTAAAGAAAAAAGCTACGGTTTTAAATTATGCTCAAAATATATGAACATGTCATTCCCTAGAAATTTAGAAAAAAATGAATTAAAAAAATCCGGTTCGCATCGCTCCCGTTTTTCTTCTTCTTCTTTTTATTAAATGAAAAAATAAAATTTTGATTTTATGTTATCAGTGATTCTATACACTTATGCATTAATTTCCTAAATTGTCAGGCTTATTACACTCGCAATTTAAACCTTAGTTAATATCATAAATGACCCCCCCCCCCCCCCCCCCAATCAATAAAATCAATTATCGTAATAATATATATTCACGTGTTATAAAAAAAAAATGCTCACACCTCGGGCTGTACCCGCCGACAGTGTTTCCTATTCAAACCCTACCCGACCCGACTTTTCATTTCGCATCCTGAAACAATGTGTTGGACGCCCTCCAAATAACTCTCACAAAAAATATTATACTCTTGTTATGATGATTTTAGAGATAAAGTACATTACACATAATATATTTCATGGAAAAATGATTACGAAAATCAGTTGAAATGGCATATTTTGTTGCCGATTTTCCTATAGAACATGTACTGTTTACATCCGCCTTAGCTGGTTTTTGTCTGAGCTAGCGGGATACAGCGTATTTGGTAATATGGGCGGAGCTTATCTGGGAATTGGCGATAGGCGAATCAGCAAATGGTTGAATTACAAAATAATTTCAATACATGTATATCCATAACACAAACAATTTTCAAACATTATTCACTTTTCATGTGTTCTTTAAAAAGTTCTTGTCCATCCCTCCTCCCTTAAACCCTTTGCAAGCAGGGCATAGGCGGCCGGCGCGGCCAACGCCCTCCAGTTGAAACTGAATCATGCAGATATGCTTTGTTTTACAGATTGTGGACGAGGGTCGATTACATCAGTTCCTCTTGTATGAGCAGTAAAGCTGAAATCTGTATTAATATCATTTCTGCGTTTTTTTTTTTAAGGTTGGGGTCATTGCCGTCACTTTTTTTTTGGATAAAAGTGTGTATTTTCAATGTTATGGATAATCAAAGGCATGCCTCTCTCTCTCTCTCTCTCTCTCTCTCTCTCTCTCTCTCTCTCATATATTCTCTTTATTTTCCCGCTACTTTTGATGCTGTCTTCGTTATGCATTACATGTATTTTTGTTTCTAACTCATGATATTTATCTTAATACAAACAGGTATATCTGGTTTTTATTTTTTATGTTTATTTTAAACTGAGAATTTCGGGATACAATTTTTAGTGAATACTTATTATCCTCTTCCCCCTTTATATAAGCAGAGTTTAACGAAATCGGTTACATCTATGCCTAGATTAAACCTTGTCAGCTATTAGATATAGTCTTTTACAGATCTGAAATGTAGATTATGAAATATGTATAAGAAGTACTGATCTTTGACTCGCAGTTCCCGAGGCACATAGGATGTGCAAGCGAAAACATTACCACAGTTATATTGTAAACGAATAATTAAATAGTAAAATTTGTAATTTTGTTTTTCGTTTCATTTCGTTACTTTTCACGTCGTTTCATAGTTTAAAGGGTCTCGAATTTTACAGATATTATTAAAGAGTTCTCTCCCTTTTAATATATTACCACATGAACATTTGTAACTCGGTCTAAAAATCTGATGTGCAATTTTGTGCTATCTTTCTCTGTCCTTTTATTGTCTTTAGTACATGAAACAAATTAAAATATTATACTCAATCCTACCAACTTTGTCCAACAACCCAAAAGAGGTAAATAAATAAGAAAATTCATGATTTGAAGTGATTTTTGCGCTACATTTTTATGACGAAGCGCGAAAGGTTCCGATTCTGACACTTTGAGTACGAGTTGTCGTTACTCTCAATCGACACCTAGCGTTTGTTGAAAGGCCTACCTTAAGAACACGAAGAATAGGAAATCTCCAGGTAGTGATGGCTTTACATCTTTTTTTTTTTAAGTTTTTCTGGATCGACCTAAAACATTTTATTATAAACGACATATCTAATAGAAAGTTTCTTCCAACTACTCAGCGTTTAGGTACATTGTATATTTGTAATTATATGTTTTCCTAAGAAAGATAAGCCCAGACATTTCAAGACAAACTGGCGACCAATTACCTTACTGAATGTATTTTATAAAATCATTTCTAGTGTAATAAGTAAACGAATTAGGTATACTCTTCCAAAACTAATCTCTAATACACAAATAGGCTTTATGAGTGGACGCTACATCGCAGAAAATACCAAATTTATTTATGATCTAATGTCTTTTACCGAAATAAATAAAATTCCTAGATTGCTAGTTCTCATAGACTTCGAAAGAGTCTTTCATTCCATTGCTTGGTCCTTCGCTTATAAAGTCCTGAAGTTCTTTGGTTTCAAAAATAATATTATTGAATGGATTAAAATACTTAATACAGATATTAGAGCATCTATTTTACAAATGTGGACATCTCTCAGATCAATTGAAAATTCAGCGTTGTTGTCGAGAAGGTGACTCCGTATCCTCTTATATCTTAGAATCCTGGAGAAAATATATCACCCCACAAACAATCCCAATTTCAGCACACCTTTCCGTCGCAACAGAGAAGAATTCTGGATAAAAAATCTTAACACTGCAGCGCCCTATGGGTGCAACGATAATATCAGCACCATAGGAAACTTAACAAGTCCTGGTTGCCAATCGGTTAATGTGACTAGCTTATTCAACAGACCACAGAGAAGACCTCGAAGTCATGGCATTCGTAAATATAATAGGCCTGAGATACATAGTTTCTCCTTCGATGACTTGGTTCCATTTTTGAATGAGCCTCTAGGCCTGCATTATATTCGTACCAAATTATATTCCGTTTCTTTACGGAAGTTACACGAAATCTACGAATATACGAAGGACCTCACATATACCGATACCCCAGAATACAGACTACAATGAGTCATCTTGGACATTTCTACTTTTCGATTATTTCAAGCAGTTAGATCAGATAAATCAGAGGAGAAAACAAACCGTCCTTTCATTAAAGTAAGATTTGCAAATAAAGGTATTGATAAATTGAATCTTGGTCAAATTTTGAATCACAAAGCTGTCAAAGAAAAAAATCCCACCATATTTCAAAAGAAAAGAACCTCCTTGTATCTCCTATAGGTACACACCAACAGTTGCATCTAAAATTTACAATTACAAACGATTCTTGCAGTGTATTGATTTAAGTAATTCCTCACTACAACCACTTCCTTGCGAATGTTCTTCATCGGATTTCAACTACTCTCCTTGTGGACACGTTATTACTGATGACCTAAGTATAGTCAAGAACGACAAGTTGAGAGAATTGTTAAAAAAGGGTCCTAAATACAGAGAAAGTATGTCCTTTACATGGAACCAAAATTTCAAAATTATCATGGACTCTTGTGAGGAATATGCAAGACGTTGGGCAAAGAAAGAGGATGTACAGCTCGACACCCTTTCCGAATGGATAAAATCCATCAGAGGGTTACTTTTATCTAGAATTAACCGATTAAAATCAACTGTGAACACCAGATTCGAGTCTATATTCAAAGACCCTGATGTTATCCCAGAGCTTAACTACCTCCAAGAACATTATGTCATCACACCAGCGGACAAAGCCTCAAATAATTACACATTTACTTGCAAAAAGTACTATTTCGACAGTCTAGTTAAAGAGTTGGGTCTAAATTCGACACCTGGAAATCCCACTTAAACCCCAACAAACCTTTCGGCCTCTGAAATAATAGATAACCACAAATTAGCTCTTGCTTCCTTTGCTTCCACACTAACAATTTAGATTTGGATTTACCATACTTATACTGCATACCTAAAATGCATAAGAATCCGTACAAACAACGTTTCATCGCTGGTTCCTCAAAATGTTCTACCAAATCTGTATCGATCTTACTCACCAAAGTTTTATCTGAAATCAAATCTGGGCTTCAAAAATATTGTTTGGCAGTATATTCTCGCAGTGGTATCAACCAGATGTGGATTTTAAAGAATTCGAAGGAACTTTTAGAACATCTGAAATCCACTCATTTTAGTAAAGTCCATTCGATCAAAGCCTTTGATTTTTCGACACTTTACACTACAATTCCACATTCTAAACTGAAAGAAAGACTCGCAAAAATTATAAGTAATGCGTTTACAAGTAAGAACGGTAATCGCAAATACAAATTTATCGTTGTGAACTATGACAAAACATACTTTGTAAAAGAAAAATCCGATTCTGAAAATAAGTACACTGAAACAGATATTATTCAGATGTTAAACTTTTTGATCGACAACATTTTTGTGGTGTTTGGAGGAAAGGTCTTCCAGCAAATTGTCGGAATTCCAATGGGGACCAATTGTGCCCCACTCCTTGCCGACATTTTCCTTTACTCGTACTAAGCTGAATTAATTCAATCTTTGGTCTCTGAAGGGAAAAGATACTTAGCTTCTGACTTCAACTTCACTTACAGATACATAGACGATGTGTTGTCTATCAATAATCCAAAATTAGCGGATTATCTGAGCAGTATCTATCCTTCAGAGCTTGAAGTCAAAGAAACTACAGAGAGAAATAATTCAGCATCCTATTTGGACATAATGTTGTCCTACGACACTGATGGTCACATGAACACCTCACTCTATGATAAACGTGACGACTTCAATTTCACCATTACAAACTTTCCCTTTCTGAGTAGCAACATCCCTTCATCGCCAGCTTATGGTGTGTTCATATCTCAGTTGATACGCTATGCCAGAGCAAGTACCAAATATACGGATTTTGTTCTGAGAGCAAGGCGTCTTTCAGATAAGCTTCTCAGTCAGGGATATGTTTGTGACCGACTAACATCGTCACTGAGGAAGTTCTACGGTCGATATGGGGAACTCGTCATACACTATGATGTCCCACTCTCCAGAATGGTGGATGATATTCTGTCATAGACCATTTGAACCATCCAACAAAAGATTGTACTCTGTGTCTTCCGAAATGGAAGTAACCGGATGTGACATTTCTACCGAATTGAAGCGGCGGGTGTTGCATGCAAGCAGGAGATGCTTACTCTTCCTGGGCACCTGGTCTCACTCCCATATCGGGATTTCGCTTCTTTTCATGTGGTGGAGGTTTTTGTTTGTTTGCTTTGGTTCCTGTTTTATCCTGATTTTGTATGCCTTCGGTTTCTGATTTTCTGAATTATCGATTTTGTGCTGTATACAGGGATATGGTCATTATCCATATTTGTCTTTCATACTCTTTCATGATTGGCCATAATCACTTTCATACTCTTTCATGATTGGCCATAATCACTTTCATACTCTTTCATGATTGGCCATAATCACTTTCATACTCTTTCAATATTGGCCATAATCACTTTCATACTCTTTCATGATTGGCCATAATCACTTTCATACTCTTTTGCCATATTACATCGCTTAGATTAAGGATCACTGACGAGGGTTAAAGGCCGGGTGAGGACTATAAAAGAAGACAGGTAATTTTCCTGTCATTTCCTCGCTGACCGCTGTAGGGTTTACATCTCTAATCGCAATCTGATTGGTCCTATGTATCCTTTATAACCCTCTCAATTTTTTATTGACAGCTTCAAATAGGTAAAATTGTGGTATATCTAATAAGCATAATCAAGTATACCTGTCGGTATCATCTTTGATGTCACACACCGCTTGAGTCTCTAGGAATATCACTGGTCAGTAGACGCTGCGTTTATCACGCTTTAGCATCGATAAGCCTATTTCTGAAGATGCACTGCCTATTTATACATTATAAATACCCCATTAGTACATGTACCATCAAACAGGAGGAAAGAGCGATGTTTTGCTTCATCCATACAAATAATGCACGCGAATGAATTTTTAATTCAATTTGTTTTCTTTCATTTCAAAAGAATTTTATTTGAAATATCGTGATCAATTATTATGCATATGAGGAATTTACCTTGTCACTTTGCTTTACGGGCGCACATATTGAGCGCTAATGGATTTTTGATAGAACCAGAAACTATTATTTTTTCATGTCAATAAGTTTTAATATTTGAAATATTGTGATCAAATTTTATAGCTTTGTTTTGCCTTACGGGCGCAAACATTTGAACCATCCAACCAAAGATTGTACTCTATGTATTCCGAAATGGAAGTAACCGGATGTGACAGTTCTACCGAATTGAAGCGGCGGGTGTTGCATGCAAGCAGGAGATGCTTACTCTTCCTGGGCACCTGGTATCACTCCCATATCGGGAGTTCGCTTCTTTTCATATGGTGGAGGTTTTTGTTTGTTTGCTTTGGTTCCTGTTTTATCCTGATTTTGTATGCCTTCGGTTTCTGATTTTCTGAATTATCGATTTTGTGCTGTATACAGGGATATGGTCATTACCCATATTTGTCATTTCTTCTCTGTGCCGAAATCTTAACTATTCTAATAAAACATAATAAGGATATTAAAGGTATAATTACTAGTATAAATGGTACAGAACATAAGATATCATTATATGCAGACGATACCTCCTTAACCCTAGATGGCACTCAAAAACATTTTTTTCAGCTCTTGACACACTTGACTTATTTTCTAACATATCAGATTTATGCATTAATTTATCAAAAACAAAAAGATGCTACTCTTCCTGGGCACCTGGTCTCACTCCCATATCGGCAGTTCGCTTCTTTCCATATGGTGGAGGTTTTTGTTTGTTTGCTTTGGTTCCTGTTTTATCCCGATTTTGTGTGCCTTCGGTTTCTGATTTTCTGAATTGTCGATTTTGTGCTGTATACAGGGATATGGTCATTATCCATATTTGTCATCATTATATGGATAGGCTAAAAAAATTTAGTAAAGATGTTTACCATAATACACGGTGAAAGCTAGATTGGGACCCTTCACAATTTTCACTATTAGGTATAGAATTTTCTACTAACTTAGATGAAATGACAAATTTAAACTACAAAATACAAATTCCAAAAATGAGAGCACTTATCACCCAATGGAAAAGACGAATTCGCACTCCCATTGGTAACATCACTGTTGCTAAATCTTTAATTATACCAAAATTAAGCCACCTATTTATCTCACTGCCTTGTCCAGAACCCAAAATTATATCAAGCTTCTCTCAATGCAGAATTACATAAATTTATATGGGGGATCAAGTGTCATAAGGTTAATAAAGATTTAATCACACAGGGTTACTCAAAGGGTGGACTAAAAATGCTAAATATAGAAAATTTCATAATATCATTAAAATGTACCTGGATAAAAGGAATTTTAATTGGGGTCAATCCTGGCTTGAATTGTTTGAGGCTGTAAATGGCCAAAATGTGATTCATAAACTCTTTGATATTGGGGACGATAACTTAAGAAAAGTTTCAAAGATAAGCAGTAATAGGTTCTGGATTGATACTTTCTTATCTTGGCAACTAACTAGTTATGAAGAACAAAACATTTTAATGACAATACATGGTTGAAAGACAATTCACTTTTCATCCCGGTATGGTTTAATTTAGAAATTCTTGTAAACAACAAAACTGTTTTATTGAAGATTGGTATGAAAAGGGGGTAAAAGTTATTGGCGATTTTTTATGAAAATGGAAAATTTCTTTCAAATCAATCCTTCCAAATGAAATTTGGGTTGCAAAATATATGTATTTTGAAATATAAGGGAATGCAAGTGCAATTTGTAAATTAATTCGTTCTTAGAACATGGTGATAGACAAACCTTGCGAAATATTTGCACTATTTTTACCTCCCTTTTATAGAGTTCTCGAATAACAAAGTAAGTAAAGAAATATACAAATTAGTTAATATAAAACACATAATTCCTGCAGCTTTTACTAGATGGAGAAATGAATTAATACATCATGATGAAACTATATTAGAAGATACTTTCAAAATTTGCTTTAAAGGTACAATGGATTCTTCTCTTCAATGGCTCCAGTTTCGTACAGTACACAGAATTTTACCAGTTAGGCCATACCAAATTAATTTAATGTTCTTCGGATTTTCTTGTGAAAAAGGGTGCGAGCGGGCGAAAATATAATTTTTTTTTTTGGTCATGCAGATTTTAAGGTGCGAGCGAATGAAATAATTTTATTTTTGATATAGGTTACCTACGGAAGCGTCCTTATGCCAAATACTGAATTTTTTATCTCCTAATTAGGAGATACTATCTCCTAATTAGGAGATACTATCACCTAATCAGGACTTAGCTATCACCTAATTAGGAGTTACTATCACCTAATTAGGAGATACTATCTCCTAATTAGGAGATACTATCACCTAATTAGGAGTTAGCTATCACCTAATTAGGATTTAGCTATCACCTTATTAGGAGTTACTATCACCTAATTAGGAGATATTATCTCCTAATCAGGAGATACTATCACCTAATTAGGACTTAGCTATCACCCAATTAGGACTTAGCTATCACCTAATCAGGACTTAGCTATCACCTAATTAGGAGTTAGCTATCACCTAATTAGGAGATACTATCACCTAATTAGGACTAAGCTATCACCTTATTAGGAGTTACTATCACCTAAAGGAGATACTATCACCAAATTAGGAGTTACTATCACCTAATTAGGAGATACTATCTCCTAATTAGGAGATAGTAACTCCTAATTAGGTGATAGCTTAGGCCTAATTAGGTGATAGCTTAGTCCTAATTAGGTGATAGCTTAGTCTTAATTAGGTGAAAGTATCTCCTAATTAGGTGATAGCTAAGTCCTAATTAGGTGATAGTAGCCCTGTGACTTACTATACTGTTTGTAATTTATGATAAGGGGCTTCTTTTGACAATTAATGTTTTGTGTTACCTAGCTGGTAGTCCTATGACTAGCTGTACTGTTTGTAATTCATAACAAGGGGCTTTTGGACAGCGTTTTGTGTTAACTGGTAGCCCTGTGACTTACTGTACTGTCTATTATCTATAATAAGAGGCCTCTTTATACTGTCGTAAATGTTAGATATCAGAGTAAATTCCGGCTATTTATTTTTATTGGGAATTATACGTTAATTTTGACACATAAGTTCACTAATTAGTATTGTATAATTGTCTTTATTTACCTAGATAATCTGTTCCTTTCTATTCATATACGTTTTCGGCATTTTTATGGGAAATTTCACTGTAAGTTTAGCAGACGCGCCGTTGTGCACTATGACGTAATGTAAACGAGTAAGCTAGTATATAAGGGGTTATAAATAAATATATAATTTGAAATAGACGTAAACGTAAGCATTTAGATCTGATAGGAAAACCGATAGGGGCTTAGGATTTTCATATTATAGATATTTTTATATTTCTTAGTTAATATTGCATATTATACGTTATTACGGTTACAGACGGGTAATATGGTCTGATAAACCAGACAAGGTATATCAGACCATATTACCCGTCTGGAACCGTAATAACATTTTTGTCATACTGCAAATCGCGTATAAACTGTCATTTCAAAATGGCGTCGACAGTAAAATTTCTAACTTTTTTATTTGTTGATGGATTGTAAAATTTCCTTCACCATTAAAAAGATCGCACCCGTAAATGTTTTATTCAAAATGAATAAACCACGAATGAAATTCATTTAAGCCGAAAATTAAAATTAAAGGATCTGAAGCGAGAGGAAAATTCAAAACGTTTGAACGTTTTTACGGGAAAAGCTCGCTATGACGTCAAGAAACAATAAGGTATCCATGACGTCACAAAGTTCCATATTTACAGCTGCAGACGGGTAACATAGTCTCATAATTACGAAACAACCACTAAGATTCCTAGAAATTTATTTGCACTGTGACAAATTGTTATTGTTAATAATTGTATTTAATAAACGTATAAACTGTTTGTAACTTTTATCCATTATTCACGCGTTTATGGTCACTTCGTACCATAACCAACTCGTACCTTGGTGACTTCGTACCCAAAATTTACCAACTCGTACCATAACCATTTCGTACCATGACCAACTCGTACCAAAATAATTAGTCAATTCGTACCCATTGCAAATTCTTGGGTACAACTCGTACCCAATTTTATTCCAACTCGCACCATAACATACATGTAGTACCATAACCATCTCGTACCCCACATAATCTCGTTAAGTACCCGAAACGTGCATGTCTGGTCCATGCTGTAAATTTATCTGGCCTTAAATGATGCTATTGAATTTATAAGCTGAACTCTTTACAATGTATGATAAGTTTCCACTAATGCGGATTAGATATTCGAAACATGCATGTCTGGTGACGCTTAATCATTAAAAATTAATGCAAAAATTTGTCAAGGTCCGGAAAAAGTTATTTCAGGTTCGAGTTTACAGAGTACAATTTACTGAGTACCATGGTACGAGTTGGTAGGGGTGAGAAGTAATGCATGGTACGAGTTTATGGTACGAGTATTGGTACCATAGTACGAGTTTATGGATGGCACGAATTTATGCATGGTACGAGTTAATGGTATGAGTATTGGTACCATGGTACGAGTTGGTAATGGTACGAGTTTATGTATGGTACGAGTTTATGTATGGTACGAGTTGGTAGAATTTATGGTACGAGTTGGTCATGGTACGAAATGGTTTTGGTACGAGTTGGTAGTAAGGTATGGTACGAAGTGGCAGGTACGAGTTGGTTATGGTACGAATTGACCATACCCCATTCACGCTACCAATATTTAGAATATTTCTCAGAGTAAAGGTTACGACATTTAGTGGCAGCGGTTAAAGAATTTTTATTGTAAATTGAAATTTTATAATTTGATATTATTACTGATTTTTAAATTAAATGTGTGCATCGGCTTTTGAGTGAGGGGAAAAGAATTCATAAATGGAGACTTCTCCTTGAATTTTCGTCGTTATAATATTTAAATAACAGTGTTTACGTACAATATTGAAATTTAACTACTGAAGAATTTAAATAAAATAAAGAGATCGTGAGAATTTACAAAAGGCGACTATTCCTTAAATTCTTGCTGACAAATACTTGTTAAAATAAATCTTAGAAGTATCGTAAACAAAGAAATTTTAACGAGAACCGAGAGAGAATGTTTTCTTGAAAATTCACATTAAAGTTTGTAAGAATTCGTCAAAGGAATACAAAAGAAGACAAATTCTTATCCCTTGGCTGAAATAAACCTGTTTCGTGAAGCTATAGCCTATCAATTTCTAGTTTTCGGTGACAATAAAAAGATGACAAAATCTTATTGTCACTGATTGAATAAATAAGATACGCAAAGTATTTACTATAATTTAGAGTGAGCCCCATTCAATTCAAATAGGAATTCAAAGGAAAACAAAAGAAAACAAATTCTTTTTCCTTGAATCAAATAAAATATCTAAAATGATTACGTAGCGTTTCTAGTATTTTACGATTCAGTGACTACAAAAGGTGACAAAATCTTTCGTTACTGTGTAATTGAATTCATTAAGCCACATATTCGAAAAGTTAGTTGTTGTTTTACTAACCTAAAAAGAAGACAAATTCATAGTTAGTAAACACATAAAATTAAATAAGTTGAAAAAAAAATTAGGGTCAAAACCAGGGTGACAAAAGATAACAAATTCTTACATCCTGTTCACATTTTCACGGATTGCAAAAAAAAAAGAAGACAAAGTCTTGCTTTCCAACGTTAAACCATGGAACTAAGAAGCAGAGAACTTCCAAATCCAGTTTTCACATGGAATACACAGACGCTTAACCAGGAAATGGCTGCATCACCGGAAATCTCGAGGGAACCGGACGTCCAGCTGGAAACTCCACAGAGAGAAAATAGTACCCACTTACTCGAACAGTCACCGAGGGGAACACAATCGGCAGAGTCGAACACCACTTTCGTCAGCCAATCAAACAGCGACGGCAACGCGATGCTGCAATGCATGACAATAATGCAGAGTTGAATACAGGGAATGCAGGATATGATAAAAGGCCTGACGACTCAAAACAACATAAACAACAGTGGGGCGAATGACACAATGGTGCGGCGTTCAGTTTCGTCAGATGTTCGTGTGTCCGGGAACAATCATCCAGACGAACCAAAACCTAGGCTCCCGATATTTTCAGGAAAAGGGACAACGTCATGGGAATCGTTTTGGATTCAATTTCAAATGTTATCGGACCGATTCAGTTGGCAAAGCCGTAAACAGGCCGAACAACTTTTCTTCTGTTTAAAGATCACGCCCTTACATTTGCATCAGATTTGAGTCAGGACGTACGGACCGACATTTTTGCCTTTCACACAGCGATGAAGCAACGTTTCGCGGACCATACTCTACCAGAGACGTACCGTGCAAAACTACAGAGTATGCATCGTAAATTGGAGGAGCCAATACAGGAGTTTGGAACGAGAATAAGTCTCCTGATGACAAGGCGTATCCAGGACTCAATGACGAAAAGCTCAAATCGGAGTTGGCAATTGGACATTTTTAAATGGGCTCAATGACCAAAGAATTGCATACGACCAAGATACATGTAGCAGCTCCGCTGCATAATCTCACACACTAGAATACAAATTTTGTATGGACAGACGAAGCTCAGAAAGCTTTCGATGTGTTAAAGAGCTCACAAGTGAGTAACCCAATATTAGGCTATCCACGTGAAGAAGGATTATATGTCTTGGACACAGATGCTTCCAATATGGGAGTAGGAGGCGTACTATCTCAAGTTCAGGATGGACAGGAAAGGGTAATTTCATATGCATCAAAGAAACTTGACACTCATGAGGTTCGTTATAGTACTACAAGGAAAGAGTTGCTAGTGGTGATTACCTTTACAACGCAATTTCGACACTACTTATTAGGGAAGAAATTCTTGTTGCGTACCGATCGTGGTTCCTTAGCATGGCTGTTTTCATTCAAGGATCCACAAGGCCAAATAGCTCGCTGGCTAGAGGTTCTGGCACAATACAATTTTGATATACAACACAGGGATGGAAACAAGCATCAAAATGCTGATGCTTTGTCAAGGAAACCACAAACAGATTTTGACGAGTCAGAATGGACTGACTTCAAAGAAGATGTCGATGATGTCACGGATTTAGGTAATACAGTTGTTGTGGGTCATGTATTATTTTAGTTTTACTTTTTGTGTAGGTACACATGTACTAGTCATGTTATTTAATGATTTCATAATAGTTTTTTCTAGATTTAACTATGTCATGTTTATTTCATGAGAGAATATTCCAGTGTGTCCTTTGTTTCATCATTATCATCACATGACTATGATTTCTAGAATTTACTCTATTGTTAATCATTTGTAATGAGTCATTGTTCTAGAAGCTTCTGGTAAATTCATTGGTATTAAGTATAAATACCTCCGAGGAACTGTGTTGAGGGGGCATTCGTACACATTCGTAGACACGATTCATTCATCCATTCGATATACTGGGATACTTTATTTGTTGATACTTTAATTCATTTAACAACGTTTGGACACCGATCTTTCGAGAACGTTTGTGATTACCGGAAACCATATATTCGATAGATTCTGTGGACCGTAACGGGCACTTTGATCCGGACATTGTATTGTAAGTTGTAATCATTTTCGATGTATATATTTTGTACATAATTAAACTTGTAAATTTATATTCTGTCTTTGTCTGATTTTTGCTGGCGTTTTGGGGTATTCTGACCCATAACACAGTCCGTGTTGTTCAGAGAAGTCAAAGCAGAAAACCAATGGTCACTTGTTCTTGGATTGAAGGTCATAGTGTACAGGAAATTGCTGAATTGCAAAGAAGAGACAATGGCTTGAAAATTTTGCATCAATGGATGGACCAGGGAATCACTCCCAATCGGGACTATGTTACAAGTCATAGTCCCGAAATAAGGGAATATTTGATCAACTGGCAAATGGTAATGAGAATCAATGATGCGCTTTACTTACGGCGGATATCACATAATGAAAATAGTGATACTTACCTTTTATTGGTGCCAGAGAAACTGAAAACAGATGTTTTGCATGTTTTTCATAGTAATGTAATGGCGGGCCACTTTGGCGTCACGAAGACCACGAACAAGATAAAGGAGAAACTCTATTGGTATAGAATGAGAGAGGAAATAAGGAATTACACATCCACTTGTAACCAGTGTAATAAGGCAAAGAGCCTGAAGCCAAACCACAAGCAACATTAAAATCCTACTTAGCGGTAAATCCGATGGATCGCATAGCTATGGACATCTTAGGACCATTACCAAAAACCAAACAAGGGAATAAATATATACTTGTGATAGGGGACCACTTCACACGATGGATGGAAGCTTATCCAATTCCAGAGCAGACGTCAAAGATAATTGCAGAAAAAATGGTAAAGGAATTCATGGCGAGGTTTGGCATTCCCTTGGAGGTCTATATCGATCAGGGAAAAAACTTTGACTGTAAACTGATCAACGATATATGCAAACTACTTGAAGTTAGAAAAACCAGAAGCACAGCATATCATCCGGAGTCTAATGGACTTATTGAAAGATTTAATCAGACCTTAGGGTGGATGATTCGGACACATGTTCAACAAACACAGGATTGGGACCAATGTAAACGTCTTCAAACTGAATAGCATCATTTATGAACCGATAAAATTGGCAACGTGGACCAGACATGCACGTTTCGGGTACATAACCCTCATCAGTGATCCTAAATCTAAACAATGTAATATGCCAAAAAAGTATGAAAGTTACTATGTCGAAAAAGTGTACCGAAAGACGTAGCAGGATGGGTGGGATATGATGCCACAGGACCCACTTTTTAGAAATTTCAAGAAATTTTGATAACAGAAATTTAGAATGCGTTGAAGAAACGATCAACCGAAATTGATCGAGCTTGGCTACATGTGCCCTCGGGGACTCCTGGTCCACCAGCAGTGACACTCACCAAGTGGTATAAATGTAAACGTCTTCAAATTGAATAGCATCATTTAAGAACCGAAAAATTGGCAACGTGGACCAGACATGCAGACATTGCACTACTCCTGGCGGCATACAGAAGTACAATTCATCCAGCTACCGGATATTCTCCTAATTACCCTATGCTGGGGCGTGAGGTGCTAAGTCCACTGGAAATACAATTTCCATTACCAAAGTCCATAAATGATGATGAAAATAAGAAAGACCAGAATCAATATGCAATGGATCTTCATCTCAGACTTCAGAAAGTTTATGAAGAAGCACGTGATATTCTAAAGAGGGCAGCAGAACGACAGAATCGAGACCACGACACTAGGGCAAGCGAACACTCACATCCTGTAGGGTCCCTTGTCTATAAGTTCAACAATGTTCATCATAAGTTTGAGTCACCCTGGTCTGGGCCCTTCCTAGTCGTTAGGAAATACAGTTCATCTGTATATAAAATTAGAGGCAAACAAAAATCTGAAGTTATTCACCACGATCGCTTAAAACCATTTGTGGGAGGGGAGATTCCAGTCTGGGTTGGGAAACTTAAAGCTGCCATGCACACCGAAGGAAGAGATTAGAATGAAAATGTAATTAATCGTAAATAATGTTATTTTACTTGATTCTTTATCCTTAAAAATGTTTGTTATTGTAGATGCAATTTTCATGTTCCAAGTGTGATGTGACTGGCAAGCTGCAGATTTTTCCATTTCTTCCTGTGGATGGCATCCCATTTTACTGTTCACTTTGTGGATTCAAAGCCACGACATTAAGTCAATACAACAGTCACCTAAAGAAGTCCAAAGTGCACAAGAAACTCCTGGGAAAAGAGGATAACCCGAAGGAATCATACCTGGTGGAGGGGAAACTACATAATGTTACCTGGGGAAGGATGGATACAGACCTCATACCGGTATCGGAGGAACTGGGAATTGAGGAGGTCATCGAAGAAGAGGACTATCTTGTCCTAGACAAGGAGGAGGACCTATGTGAGTTTAGAGACACGTACGATAGACGTTAGTGTGCAGAATGAAAAGACGGAGGAGGAAAGTAGTTTAGAAGAAGCGAGGAGGCAGAACAGGAAATTGGGAGATTACATTGAGAGGATGGAGAAGAGGATGGAGGAGATGAGGAGGGAGTTGAAGGAAACAAAGTAGGAATGCAGGAAAATGGAGATATATGTACCAAGTGGGGCTGGGGATTATGGAATGAGGGAATTCGAAGAGGCATGGGAGGAAGAGGGTGAAAAGTGTAGTACATATTCCAGGAAAGAAGAGGAAAATATAATTTTGAACTCTCAAAGACTTTCTTTTTATTACAGTGTGCGCGAAGTTGATTATTATAGTATTTGATATTAGAAAATATGACTGTGATAACTGACATTGTTTTTTCTAATATTTGCATTGTTAACTATTATTATTATTTTTTAAATGTTGTTTGACATTGTAACATGATTTTATAACAAATATGGATAATGACCATATCCCTGTTTATAGCACAAAATCGATAATTCAGAAAATCAGAAACCGAAGGCATACAAAATCAGGATAAAACAGGAACCAAAGCAAACAAACAAAAACCTCCACCATATGAAAAGAAGCGAACTCCCGATATGGGAGTGAGACCAGGTGCCCAGGAAGAGTAAGCATCTCCTGCTTGCATGCAACATCCGCCGCTTCAATTCGGTAGAACTGTCACATCAGGTTACTTCCATTTCGGAAGACATAGAGTAACTTTTATTTATAGAATAACTGTCTTTTGGAATGTGATTATACTGTGATAACCTACAATGGATCCAGGAATTATGTTCCATAATGCGCGTTAGCGCATTATGAGAAACATAATTCCTGGATCCATTGTAGGTTATCACAGTATAATCACATTCCAAAAGACAGTTATTATATATATTTACATTCCAGTTTTTCACGCTTTAATGACGTTAAACTACGTTGCTAAGGCTCTGTTACTACGTACCGTCAAAGTTCAAATCAAGCGAACTTACTATGACGTCATAGTTCAAATCACGCCACTGCGGTTATACTCCTATAATCACAGTGTAAATTCTATACAAATGATTGGGCATATGTAAATATATATATATATATATATATATATAGACAGCACAAAAGAGGTGAAAACAACCACGTTCACTTTTCAGACAATGTCGGATCAGCCCAACAAAGGGCGAATGCACGTCGCTTGGAAAAAAAAGATATAAAAGCACAAAAAAGGTACAAGCGACCACGACATTAAACGTGTTTAAACCCAGCGGAAGGGACAGTACATCCCTTGAGCCCTCTGGATACACGAATATGTACTTGTACCCAGACGGAACAAGGGACAGTACGTCCCTCATTCCGTTCGGACACAAGTACATAAACAAGAGCCCCAGGGGACACAACGCTCACCTGATACCCATGCACGCTCTAATTGACATACTGACATTGAATACTGATAGTGCCAGTACCAGGATTTTAGCCCACAACCTTTCTAACAAGATTTTTGCTGGATGCAGACAAGTTTTTTTTTTCAGACAACCTTTAAAAGTACAAACAAGAGAAAATAGTCACATTTCAAAACAACAACTTTTTTACTGATTTGAAAAGATGGATTATGCGATCCAAAGTCATATGCCCAGCTAGTATAGTTCGATTATGCAACATCAAAAATAAAATCATTTTGTAAAATTCCACATTAATGTGCAACAGAAACAGATTAAAACAATGAAATGATTTCATAAATTAAGTTTATTTAAAATTGAACACCAAACCTTTCATTATTAATAGCTAGTATGCCAGAAAATAATAAAGCCTGTGTTTGTGAAACACGAATGCCCCGCGGTGGCATCTTTGTTGGTATAAACACCATTTTCTGTTAAGTATGTGAGAGGTCATGGTCAGAGTAATGTTGGTATCAATGGAAAGATCTTGTCACAAAGAATACACATGTACAATATGAAAGCCCTATCACTAACCATTCAAAAATTATGCCAAATGTTAAAGTTTTTGAAAAGTAGGTCAAAGGTCAAGGTCAAGGTCACGAGGTCAAAAATTTTGGTATCAATGGAAAGGTATTGTCACAAGGAATAAACATGTGAAATATGAAAGCTCTATCACCTTCCATTCAAAAGTTATGCCCAATGTAAAGTTTTTCGGACAAACAGACAGACGGACAGGCCAAAAACTATATGCCCCCGTATCTTTGATTCCGGAAGCATAAAAAACAAAGACTTTTCGGTTTTGCCTTTATTCATATTAAATCATACAGAAATCTATGAATGAGAGCTTTTGAATAGTATTGATTTCATCTTAATACATGTAACGTAAAGTCAAAATCGTGTTAATCCAATTAACACAGACAAGTTGTTAGCGGACAATATTAATTCAAGTGAGTTGTGCAGAAATTGAGCCAATTTATTTTCCAAACAGCAGTGTACGGTGTATCAAACCTCATGACCCAGTGAAGCCACTTGGACAAATATTTTCGGTAAATATGCTGAAATGCGGCGCTTGGAAATGTATTTTTAGCATATTGAATCAATAGTCGTGATAGATTTAACTTCGAACTTGATCTTGTCTTTTATGCAATCTACAGATAGGTTTGAAAATATGCAAAATTCGGAACATTTTCGATGAGGACGCAGAGTTCCTGTAAAAAAAGTGAAATTTGCGAAAAAAGGACATGCATGAACCCCCCCCCCCTTTTTTTTTCTTTACATTTTTATGCGTGCCAAAGATTCGCAATCAAAAAAGACCAATTTTACAGACTTCCAGGCATTTAAAGTCAGTCAAAATTTTTAGTGTGCACCTTTTTATTTCCTGTAGTTACCCCTACTAAAGGGGCAAGGAGGTATTGAACCAATCAAATCTGTAACAGAAGATATATGGCGACTATGTTTACCATAGATACAGAAATAAGACAGAGAAAATTATCATTAAATAGGGAAATTGTTCTGAAATATGCATGTATGAAAAAAAAAAAGGCAATCCAAGGAATGCTTGTGTCGCCTGCGTAGCGGATTTTTTTTTTTTTTATTGAAATTAGGTCAAATATCAAGGGCAAGGTCACTAGGTTAAAAATTATGGAATGTTTAGAAAGGTCTTTTCATAAGGAATACAAATGTGAAATATCAAAGCCCTATCACTTACCACTCAAAAGATATAGCAAATCATAGATTTGTTGAAAAGTAGGTCAAATATATAGGGCAAGTGCACGAGGTAAAAAATGATGGTATGTGAAGAAAGGTCTTGTCACATGGAATGCACATGTGAAATATCAAAGCCTATCACTCAGCAATCAAAAGAAATAGCCAATCTAAGATTTTTTGAAAAGTAGGTCAAATATCTAGGTCAAGGTCATGAGGTCAAAAGTTATGATATGTGTAGAAAGGCCTTGTCACAAGAAGGAATACACATATGAAATATCAAAGCTCTATCACTTACCAATCAAAAGATATAGCAAATCTTAATTTTTTTGAAAAGTAGGTCAAATATCTAGGTCAAGGTCATGAGGTCAAAATTATGGTATGTGTAGAAAGGTATTGTCAAAAGGAATACACAAGAGAAATATCAAAGCCCTATCACTTGCCAATCAATAGATATAGCCAATCTTGGGGGTTTTTTTTAAGTAGGTCAAATATCTAGGTCAAGGTCATAAGGTTAAAAAATATAGTATGTAAAAAAAGGGCTTGTCACAAGAAATACACATGTGAAATATCAAAGCCCTATCACTTACCAATCAAAAGATATAGCCAATCTTAGATTTTTTGAAAAGTAGGTCAAATATCTAGGTCAAGGTCACGAGGTTAAAAAAATATGGTTTGCGTAGAAAGGTCTTGTCACAAAGATTACACATGTGAAATATCAAAGCCCTATCACTTGCCAATCAAGAGATATAGCCAATATTAGATTTTTAGAAAAGTAGGTCAAATATCTAGATCAAGGTCACAAGGTCAAACATTATATGTCTAGAAAGGTCTAATCACAAGGAATACACATGTGAAATATCAAAGCCCTATCACTAATCAATCAAGAGATATAGCCAATATTAGATTTTTAGAAAAGTAGGTCAAATATCTAGGTCAAGGTCACAAGGTCAAAAATTATGATATGTGTATAAAGGTCTTGTCACAAGGAATACACATGTGAAATATCAAAGCCCTATCACTTACCAATCAAAAGTTATGGGGTGTGACACCCAAGTGTGACAGACAGACGGACAGACGGAGGGACGGACAGACGAACAACGGATAAAGTGATCCCTAAGTGTCGCTGTGCTTCGCAGGCGACACAAAAAGTCAACATCTTAAAAATAAATTCAGAGTATATTTGATAGCGTATGTGGCCAAGTTAATTCGAAGTATGAAAATAAGTACACAAAGCCAAACTAGCTATAGCTTGTCTTATTCAAAAAAATCATTAAAAATCTAAAAGTTGATATTTTGACAAAATTCTTTCACAGTTTCATTTCTAGCGATAAATATAAAAATAAAAAGAGAAAAAAAACTGAAAAAGGGAAAAAAAAAATTGTTGGGGTCCCGCCGGGGTTTGAAGCCACTCCCCATGGGTCCATTGGGCATGGAAAACATACATTATACCTATGTACAATCTTAAAAAATATTCTTTAAAAATCCAAAAGTGGATATCTTGACATAATTCTTTCACTTTTAGGGTACCATGCATGAGTACCTCATACCTACAAATTGTCATGACAATCTGAAGAGTGGTTATAGAAAAGAAGCAGAAAATGTATGAAAATCACCCCCCCCCCCCATTCCTTTTTACATAAGAAAAAAAATCATAAAAAATCAAAAAAATAAAATTTAAGCATAAAATACATATCAAAGCATTAAGTAAGTTAAATATGATAAATATGTAGTAAATGAGTGTGTAAAATCATACACTTATTGAGTTATTTAAAGAAATAGTGCAAAAATGTGCATTTCTGACTAAGTCCGAAAAGACGTCAAAAACGCATCAAAAATTTGACTTCGAAGTGGAACCAAAAATAACAACACTTCTTAAGACATCTCTCTAGATCATCCTGATGCTTTCGGTTTGTCGATACATGCTTCGGTTCTGAAGAAGAAGTTTGTCAAAGGAGGGTACCCCCCGTGACCTACTTTTGGCTGTAGTGGCGCCACCTGTTGACAGATCCGGACGAAAAACAACAACACTTGTAGGTGACCATGAGTACTTCATACCTACCAAGTTTCATCAAAATCCCTTCAGTCGTTCTGGAGAAGAAGTTTAAAATGTGAAAAGTTTACGACGACGGACGACGACGGACGACGACGACGACGACGGACGACGGACGACGGACGACAGACGCAACACTATGACAATAGCTCACTTGAGCCTATGGCTCAGGTGAGCTAAAAAAAAAACATACATACACTCTCATTCTAGTCAGAACCTGTACTATACTGAAGCTCGAAACGCTATAACTAGTATATCCATGTAGGTAATATTCTCAATTCATGAACCAAAGCAGACCCCGCGAGGGGCGAGACCAGGTGCCTAGGTAGAGTCAGCGTCTCCTGTTTGCATGCAACACCCGCTGCCAAAAAGTCTGAACGGACTGATAGATAGAAACACGTCTTAGACTTCTATAGGTTCAAAATATAAAAAAGCTGAAAAGATGCTCCCTGATTGATTAAGTAACATATTATCAAGTGAGTAAAATCAAACACTGGTAGCTCTGTGACTTACTGTTCTGTTTGTAATTTTTAATAAGGGGCATCTTTTGTACAACTTTTCTTCTTGTGAGTCTGCTGTGTATCCACACGAGTGGGAGGGTTATGTGCAGGAAATCTGGACAAAAAATGGCCATCCAAAGCCAGAGAATTATCTATATACACTGCCATCCATAAATTAGTATACACCATTTCCATTCATGTTGCTGTTAGAAACTGAACAATTTCGAATATATTGCTGTATAACTCTGAAGATGAACCTTATAGAAATCATTTGCAACAAACTTGACCCAAATATTTGCAATTTTTGAATTTTCATTGTTTTTTATATAAAGATAACATTTTTTGAAAAAAAATTGTGCTGATGAAAAAAGTATCTTTTTACATTTTTGTTATCACAATTCATAATTTAAAATTATGTGAAGCCAATTATTATTATTCTTTCAAGTTCAGAATGGAAAAATTAGGATTAATTTATTAAGAGTTTAGAATGATTTCCTTGTTTGTATAGTTATTTATGGATGGCAGTGTATGTTGAGAACATTGCAGAGAACATGGAAATAAGATGATGTCCAAACTAGAGTGTAACTCTGCATATCAAGTTTGATAGAGGAATATCAAGTAAATTAGTCATGTATGTGAAAATGTGACCACCAGACAGACAAACTGACAGATGCTGATAGAGTGATCCCTATACATGTTGCCCTTGAATTGCAGATGACATGAAAAGAAGGCCATGTTCATAATAGAAATGAACTCTGTATAATAAGTTTGACAGAAGAATATAAAGTACAGTCATGTATGTCAAAGCATGACCACCAGACAGACATACTGACAGATGCCAGGAAGAGTGATCCATGTATGTTGCCTTAAAATTGCAATGCAGATGACATGAAAAATTTTTATACTTTCAACAAGTTATGATAATTATGGTACAAGGACAGGTATTTTCTGTTTAATTGTTCACTGAATATTCATTTATTCTGGACCAGAGTAGATTACCATCATACATGTATCATTGATAATGATGGTCATATGATAGGCCTAAATTAAATTCATACAAGGGGATTTAGATAGTATTTACCTGGTTAAATCAAAAGGGGATTCCTGTGGAACATAACATTTGTGTATCATGTGATATGCGACAGTGAATTTCTATCGACATCAATTTGTCTGATGGTGTCTCTGTCTGGAAGTCACACTTTTCCTAAAACTTCATTCATTTGCATCATAATTAACATATAATGAGAGTCATGGTCTAGTTTCATTCATTTATCACGCCTCAGACAAAAATTTTTGAATCGGATTGGTCAGATCATGGTCACATGACGCCGTGAAAAAAGCTTTATCAGGCTTGTAAATCCGGCAAATAGTTTATTATGACGTCGTGAATTGTATGATACAGAGACCCACACACATACAGTTAGAGGTCTTCGACGTGATAAATTCGTTACACGGTTAGTTAGTGACCTGATACGGAAAAATACATGGTGTGAAAAGAAAACCCGTATCAGGCTCGGCTTTCGCCTTGCCCGATACAGGTTTTCTTTTCACACCATGTATTTTTCCGTATCAGGTCACTAACTAACCATGTAACTAATAATATTGGGTGTGTGACAGGAAAGGATATCGTCCAGGATAGTTCAGTTCGTATAAGAGCATCTGCCAAGATAGCAGAAGGTCTCCGGTTGGATTCCCGGTCTGGTCACACAGACTTTAAACTTGTTATCAGTTTTACCCAATCAGAAGGCTATTGTACTAATATCCTAGATCCTTTGAACAGTGATAACCTTTTTTTTAGTGCAAGTTGACAAATGTTTTTCGACTCAAATTCACGATTGCCTATGTCTCCCTTGTAATATAACATGATTATAAAATAGCTGGTAATAAACAAAAAAATAATGAATTTTTCAATTTTTTTAATTAACAATATCTGAAAAACAAGATTTAATTGTGAAATAAGATATCAATGCCTGAGAAAGCAATAAATATGCAAACTCTTAAATCTTTCAAATAAAAGACAAATCTTTCAAATAAAAGACAAAGTCACAGTCATGAACGAAAAATATTTTGTGTGTACACACATGAACAAATAAGGAATACTGTAAACGTGGTTATTTTCGTTGGGGGAAAATTTCGTGATTATAACATCAAGGCGTTACACGTGGGGAAATTATTTTCGATAAAAATGTCCTTTACATTGTAAGGATGCAGCAGGGATATTTTCGTGTAGAGGAAATTTTCACAAAGTCCCTTGATTCATGAAAAACGCTAAAATTATCCCCACACGAAAATTTTCACGTTTACAGTATCAATTAAGAAATGACTGTCTTACTTTTGGTGTTCATGGGTGTACAATTCTGGTTGGGCACGTGCAAATTCCGTGAATCGCAAAGCGATTCTCGGAAAATTTGCACGTGTCCAACCAGAATTATACACCCATGAACACCAAAAGTAAGACAGTCATTACTTATATTTACATTTATTCTAATTATAGGTCATTTTTATTTGCATGAACATCGCACATTTTGCCTGTAACAGCGTCAGATGTATCTTAATTTTGGTAAATTCTCCCTACATGCAATACCTGAACGTGACGTCACAATAGCAACCCAAGTTATTGGAATATAATTCTAGTTGCCTAATGGGCGTTCAACATGGGGAATCTACTAGTAATGTAAATATTGGAAAATAAGAAGAGCATTCTCCATTCAATAAACCATAAACTGCTACAGGCAGTAAGGCCGGATTGTGAAGTGTTTGTATTCGATGAGGTATACTTTTTTGTGCAGAAAGGTCAAAGGTCATTAATACTACTGCAAAATTAATACCAGCTATGGTCATGAGGATTCTACATGTGAAACATCAAAGCCCTACCTCTTATAGTTCAAAAGTAGGTCAAAGATCAATGTCGAGGTCACTTGGTCATAAGTCATGTTATCAAATGAAAGATCTGGTCATAAGGAATCTACATGTGAAATATTAAAACCGTAACTCTTATAGTTTAAAAGAAGGTCAAAGGCCAATGTCAAGGTTATTTGGTCATAAGTCATGATATCAAATTATGACCAAAGAGTGTAAAAATTATTATGTCCAAAAAGTACCGAAAAACGTAGCAGGATGGGTGGGATATGATGCTAAAGGACCCAGAAAGATCTGGTCATGAGGAATCTACATATGAAATATCAAAACCCTATCTCTTATATTTTAAAAGTAGGTCAAAGGTCAATGTCAAGGTCACATTGTCAAAAGTCATGATATCAAATGAAAGTTCTGGTCATGAGGAATCTATATGTGAAATATCAAAACCCTACCTCTTATAGGTCAAAAGGAAGTCAAAGGTCAATGTCAAGGTCACTAGGTCAAAAGTCATGATATCAAATGAAAGTTATGGTCATGAGGAATCTATATGTGAAATAGCAAAACCCTACATCTTATACTTTAAAAGTAGGTAAAAGGTCAACGTCAAGTTCACTAGGTCAAAAGTCATGATATCAAATGAAAGGTCTGGTCATGAGGAATCTACATATGAAATATCAAAACCCTATCTCTTATATTTTAAAAGTAGGTCAAAGGTCAATGTCAAGGTCACATTGTCAAAAGTCATGATATCAAATGAAAGTTCTGGTCATGAGGAATCTATGTGAAATATCAAAACCCTACCTCTTATAGGTCAAAAGGAAGTCAAAGGTCAATGTCAAGGTCACTAGGTCAAAAGTCATGATATCAAATGAAAGTTATGGTCATGAGGAATCTATATGTGAAATAGCAAAACCCTACATCTTATAATTTAAAAGTAGGTAAACGGTCAACGTCAAGTTCACTAGGTCAAAAGTCATGATATCAAATGAAAGGTCTGGTCATGAGGATTCTGGATGTGAAATATCAAAGCCATAGCCTCTATAGTCCATGAGATATAGCCCAGGTTTATTATTTTTTAAAGTAAGTCAAACTCCAAAGCCAAAGTCACATTGTCAAAAATTTTGGTAATCATGGTAAGGTCTTGTCACAAGGAATTCATATGTGAAATATTAAAGCCCTATCATTTACCATTCAAAACTATTGCCAAGGTTAAAGTTTTTCAAAAGTAGGTCAAATTCCAAGGTCAAGGTCACAGGGTAAAAATTTTGGTATCCATGGAAAGGTCTTGTCACAAGGAATAAACAAGTGAAATGTGAAAGTCCTATCACCTACTATTCAAAACTTATGGCCAAGGTTAAAGTTTTTCAAAAGTAGATTAAACTCAAGGTCAAAGTCTCTAGGTCAAATTTTGCTGCTGTTTTTGATTAGTCTCATCATAGTCTATCACCATGTCAAGTTTCAAGTGGCTGCTCCAAGCAGTTTTCTCTTAACAGACTTAAACGCAACACTTTAACCAAAATATTGACAGACGGACTTTGCTATTTCATTAACTGAATTTTGCTTCGTAATCCGGCCAGAAATTTTTTGTTAGATTCTCAATAGTGACTTCTTAGTGTAAAGACCCAATATGCTAAACAGCGTGATAAAAATTAAACCAGTTTTAAAACATTTTTGCTACAGACAAACAAAAAAGTTAACACAATTTACGCGCACCTGAATTACCCAATGTGATCAAAAACCAACTCTCATATATGCACCCATTGTAATAATGGGTCAAAATCTACTTCACCAATGAAATTACACTGTGTAAAACTCAAAAGTTCTCTACGAAGGGATAAGTCACCAAAAACTTCAGAGTTTTACCTCAGACATAACCTCCTCCTGGTGACTGTCAGATCACTATGCATGTATAATAAAATTCTCAGATGAGTTTTTAAAATAAGATTGTTCAATAAGCCTTTGCTGGGGCAAAAATATCGGCACAATCCTTAGACAATGCAAAATAATCAATAAGGATCACAAGGTGATGATTGTTATACTATAAAGTCCATCCCAACTAAAAGACCTGATTCAATAGTTGATTCTGCACAATTATAAAGATATTTCTGCTTGAAACAATGAAACTTTTCAAAGTATAAGATAGTTTTGTATTTGAAGCATCTTGAATCTCAGATTCACAGATTAGAGTTTTGTAGACTACCAATACTTCTGCTTCACAAGAGGTTTTGAACATTCCAATTTGTCACGCTTATAACATGACTTTAATCTTTCATATCAATTAACAACCATATTAGCACTTCTTGGTCTACGAAACTGCCATGTTCACTCCTTGTTTGGCACCAATGTCCAATCTCTAATGCATCATGAACTATCAAGAAATCTCCAGTTCAGCAAGTTCCTTTAACAACGACTCTTCTGTCTTTAATTTCTCCATCTAAACACAGATAAAAGTATGATAATTATTTAAGAAAAATACTGTAAGCAAGTAGTAAACTACATTGTATACATCATAGAACATGCAGGAAGAAATATTTTAACTGCACCAGTGATTGGGAAGGAAATTCTGTGAATGGGACATTTTCTAAAATTTCAATGAGCCATTTCTTGAGAAAGTACTTGGACTTCAATGAGCAAAATTTGTAAAGTAATAGGACTATTGGGCATGGCTCCTGTCCTTCCCAATCACTGCTGCACAACCTGAAACATACAATGTCATTAAATAAAAGAACTTCCAGAATTTTAATTTAGTATAATGCTAAAAATACTTGTACTTAACAGCCGAAAGTAGATTAAAACAGCACTGTACCTGATTCAATTCTAGTTGTTTTCCTGAAGCTTTTTGTTCCTTCAATTTCTCTATTTGTTGTAATTTCTGAAATTCATATTATACTTTCTTACAGTACAAACGTGAATATCATAACGCTGTTACCCATTTGCAAAGAAATTGGAAAATAATAAACGAAATAGTCAAAAATACAAAATCGTACCTCATTCATGTATGGTAGACAGTATAATTAGTGATGAGCAATTGGACAAATTTACTTATCAATAAGAGTCCCCTTCGGCGTTGCCGGTAGGGGACTAATTATAGGAACACTATAGAAAACTAAATATCGATTGATTATCGGAACTATGGAATTTTTTAAAATCATGTTCAAAACCAGTGATATATCATTCAAGCTGCAACTATTTTAACATATATGTACATGTACATTGCAAATGCATACAAATACAATTTCAAAGTGAAAGCAACAATTTAATTTGTTTTCCTTCACTATTGCTATTTTTGTCGACTTAACTCAATGACATTTTGATATCTTTTGACGTAAACTAATTTGATAAAGTAGTTACTTTTTTTTCTCTGAGCAACAATCGATTGTAAATTTTACTATAATCGATAAATGAAAATCAAAAGCGGTTCAGCAATCGACTATCGAAAGTCAGCAACTATCGTCACGTCACTAAGTATAACGATAAAAGTTCTTGCTTTTTTAATTGATAGTCTATAAAATCTAATAAGAAGATGATAAAAGGATACTTTTATTTATCTTTTTTTTCTTAAAATCTAAGGCCAAATATAAATATATTTGTACCTTTCGTAAATTGCGGATGCGTTTATCAGTCTCTACATTGCCAGTGGAACCCATTGCTGGAGCAGAGGATACTGGGACGGGAGTAGCTGATGGGGCCGAGACTGGAGCATCATGGGATTGCTGAAGTTAAGGAAACATTTAAGAAGGAAATCGTTATATGTTTATATATTTACATTCTTCTATTCATTATCATATAAATATACATGTTCATGTAGTTCTCTTTTAATTTACAATGTAATCATAACATTTAGCATAGACATGAATTCATACATTTACAATAGAGCAAGAACCCTTCAGACATCATCAATCTATGTACTAGAATTGAGCAAGGAGGCAAAAAAAATTTTTTTGCTACATGTATAACATGTGTATGACGTTTATACATTCAAATGAATGAAATCTATCTATGATTTTTTTCTAATTTCTCAACTCACAGCGCCTTCTTGAGCAGCTTTGGCCTTCTTTGCGTCTCTCTTTTTCTTGTTTTTACTGACAGGCTTGTTTGGATCTAAAATTGAAAATACAATGACTGATTTGATTGGGCACTTGCCTTTCAATAATAAAATTAGCTAAGGGATTGCAAACTTTTCTTCATTGCAATATGTAAGATCGCAAATACTTCTAACCAAGATTATACAAATCAAATGATTTCGCACACTCTTTGATTGTTCTCCATTGTTTTGACGTCATCAATTTACTTGGGCAGAAAAGTTGCCCAAATTTTGAACAATGGTTTAGGTAGGTGTTTAAATGCAAATCAGAACGGACATTCTGCAAGCGCTGTAGTTACAATCTTGCATATTGATAGCAGACTTATGGTATACATGTACATTATGACGCCATGATCAATGGTCTGTCAAAACATTGTTTGACTTCCCACTGATTATAACATAATAATGTAAAAGGCGTGATGTCAGAACCTTGACAACCTGTAAATTGTTTTCAGGTTTCAAGTAATACAAATAATGTGAAAAGTTTACAAACAGATGGTGGATCCCTAACAATGACAATAGCCCATTTTGAGAAGTTGAAAATACATAATATTATATAAGTTCATCTTCCCCATATTCCCACACTGAACAATACATGTACATGAATGAAAAGTGATCCTGAAGTGTCGCTATGCTTTGCAGGCGACACAATAAAAGTGTGAATCTCTACAAACGGTTTAGATCTTAAAACAAAGACTATATCGTACCTTCAGCTTTCTTGTTTGGATCAGACGGAGCTTCATACTCATGTAGTTTGATGGAGGCAGACGTACCACGAGCTTGGGGAGGACGGTACGCTCCTACTTTACCTGAAATCAAAAGTTTTATCAATAATTATGAGGAAGTGCACTTATATGTAAACATGCATGCAAGGGGACATAATTTTTGTAAGAAGCTCATTTCGTGTGAAAAGATCTTACTGACTAGTTTCAGAACCAACTTTATGTTTCAAGAACTCGCTGACTAATTACCAGTATCTTCTTGTTATTTCATCATGATGTAACAATGAACACATAATTTGAGTTGATATGCAACATTTCAGACCTTATACAATGGAGAGATGTCTTCTATAAAAAATATCCAAAAGAGTAATAAGAAACTCTTATTCTACATTCTACCAATTTGATTTACCTTTTCTGGTATTGAGTCTTTGTGGAATACAGAGTTTTTTCCCCCTACAGACGGTATCTGACGTAAAACCATTGTGACGTCATGAAAATGGTATGGTAATGTCGATTTTATACCGTCATTTCCCAGACTTTTAGGACTGTTTCCATAGAATTTGATGATGTCATAATCAGTCTATGTCAGATACTGTCTCAAATGGGAAGTAACTCTGGTTTTCGAAAATAGCGAATATAGCCTACATGGTAAATCTGATGGGCACACAATTCTAGCAAATTCAAACCAAAATTATTTTTACAATTCACCAGATACAATAGACCATTTTCATATTACAGTTAGACTTGCATTTTAGACACTCCAAGACCCGACATCACTACTTTTGAAGTAATACTTTTATTATGACATAATAGATCTGTTTCGACGTCACAGTCAAATGTTACGTCAAATATTGTGATGTCGCGTCTTGGCCTGTATGAAATTTAAGTCTACTGCAGTATTGTGAAAATTGACTATTATGCTCTTGAAACTAAAACATGTCAACCATACGGCATGTTTGTAAAAAAAAAATTTCAAAATTAGAACTCAAAAAAAAATATACCTTCTGGAGCAGGGGCTGATGAAGTATTTCCTGCTGATGGCAGGTTCTGTGTTCTTATCACTGGTTCAGAAAAACTCCCAGGCTGCCATCTTGCTTCCCATAATTCTCTGCCCTTATCTATCAACACCTGCTTGAGACAATTTCCTGAATAATGCCACACTCTATACCTGCAAAAGCATGCACAATAAATGCAATTATCATTTATGTTCATTTACATCTTCTTTTTGCACAATTGTCTTTTCTGTCAAACATTAAAATCATGTGAACGTCATGCAGACTTTGTCATACTCAAATGCACTGCAGATTAGGATCAACATTTCTTAAGAAGTTGATGACATTGCAAATACAATAGACGATTTTCACATTACAGCAGTTGACATGTATTTTACACATTCTAAGACCCGACATCACATGATTTGACGTAAATTTTACCTGTGACGTCGTATTAAAATTATGACGTCACAATTCGAAATAACCTCAAAAGTAGTGATGTCGGGTCTTGGCGTGTCTAAAATGCAAGTCTAGCGGTAATATGAAGAAGGTCTATTGTACAATGAATCTGACTTCTTTGAAAATAGATGGTCAGTTTCATGCTAAACATGAACAAAAATTTATACATTTTAAAATTCATAAACATACATAGTTGTACGTATTGGAAGATGAACAAATTCTTGAATGAGGAATTCTGATCAACTACCGGTACATTACCCATTAGCGACACGTAATCTCGGGGCAGTAGTAGCTGTAAGCACATGCTGTCCATCAGGGCACCACTCAAAGCTTGTCGAGTCGGGAGACTGAGTCTGAGCTATCAACTTCCTGCTTTTTGGATCCCAGAATTCCAAGTTTCCTCGTAAATTTCCAAATCCAGCAAGGCAGAGAAGTTTGCTTGTTAAGGGATCAATAAAATATAATGTGCCAAAATTACATTTATTATTATGAGAAAGTCTGTTATGAATTTATGTAATTGTTGAAATGAGTTGACTCATAATTATTTCAAAGTGATTTATATCAAAATTTGGTAAGCAGTATGATGACACTTATGAATACTGAATTAATACATGTATGTTTATCTGATTGAAAAAAAAATCGAGGAAAAGTACAAGAATTTTTCATTCTCGCACACTGGATAGGCTGATTCCCCTTTTCAGCGGTGCTAGAGTATTCGATCCGGCACCCCTGATCTGGCACTTTTGATTGTTCCTTTATGACGTCACAGACAAACTGAGTAGGTTTTTTCACGTGCACATATATTTAGCATGACGTTCAGTCATTCTGATGCATAAACAAGCGGACTTTGAAGATTTCAATGTGCGAGAAAAATAATCAAGCACCACATTTGAGTTCCGGATAGAAAAATATCAGTCTCGGGTGGGACGATCAATGTCCCAACCTCAGATAACGCCTCGGTTGGTACTTGATCAATCCCACCCTCGACTGATATTTTTCTATCCAGAACTCAAAGTGGTGCTAGATTCTATTATTCTTCTCCAGTTTTGCTCGTACAATGTGAGACAGTAATGTCATCAGAAAACATGGCATTAGATGGCATGAAACGTTGTTTGATTTCCCTTTTTTCTTCTGTTTCATGGAAGAAGAAATAGATTCTTTCACTTTCTACTGAGTGAGACATAAAAATTTACATTCATGACAGATATTTTTCATCATTTCCCTCGTTCGGCCACGCTCCACTTGGGAAAAGACGAAATTTCCGTCACTCGTGTAAATTTTTATGTCTCACTCAGTAAATCATGATAGAATAATAGAACCTATCACCCCTTTGTACAGGGACAGGGAAATCCCTCCCGAGTATCAAAGATTTGCAGTCCACGACGAGGCTTGCTGAGTCGTGGATGTTGCAAATTTTTGATACGAGGATGGGATTTCCCTGTCCCTGTACAAAGGGGTGATTGATTATTTTTCTCTCACCCATATATTTTCACATAATTCATGAATAAACATTGCTTGTTTTGCGTTAACTGTTCATCCATTTGACGTCAAACACTGCTAAACCTACGTAAACGTCTATGATGTCACAGTAGGGGGGTTCGAGACAAACATCCGGGGGTGCGAGACAGAGTTATCTCAGAACGGGTAAATCTGTAGATATCTCTGTCTGGGGTGAGAGAATCTATCATTCTCAAACTTAGCCCTACAAGTAAGAATGAATCATGACAGTAAATGTTGTTTGCAAGTCCTGGTGAAAATGTACATAGTCATAAGATAATAAAGGATATGATTCCCATGGGGACTGAAGTAGGCTACGTTCCTTGGTCCTGTACCGAAGTCAAATATGGGCTCTGTCTTCATGTTGAATAACGTGACTTTGGCAGGCATGACTGCGCCAAGTTAAGGAAATACTGGATGCTAATTGATTTTCTATATGTCAAGACTTTTAAAACGTTTTACTGAAAATTATTAGCTGTGAAAGGTTAATAAATAAAGGCATATCAATACTGGAATAACATACATCAAAGGTCTAAGTCAAAATCATGTTTTCATATTTCATGGTAGGATAGTAAAATTCATACAAAATAAACCTGACTTGTGGTAAAAAGAAATCAATCCATTGTTACAAACAAATAAATATGCCTGAACAAGACTTAATAATCAAGTTGTTTGTTTGAATAAACTATTTCTAATCAAAGTCTATAACAAGAGGATACATCCATAGACGACTACAAATTCTGTAGATTTGGGACTCCATTCTATGTGGTATATTGGTCCATTTTTGGCTGAAAATAGAGTTGGACTCATTTTATCTTTTCTATAGTATCAAAATTTGTAGCAACAAGGTATTTTAGCCACCATACACACAAATCAATAGTTTGACATCATCCATATTTGTAACAGTACAAGCATTAAAATTTGTCGTCCATGTGAGAAAAATTTGACTCCTAAAACTTGTAGATCATCTATTATTCCTAAATTGTGAGATTTATACCACTTCACTTAACAGATTCAAATGTCACAATGATATGAATTGAAGCAAAGTTACATTATTTCATGGAATGAGTTGAACCTTACATATCATGGGACACCGAAAATGTTGCTAGTGAACCTTTTCCTGTAAATATCTACATGCATCTGCTTCATGATAAAATCTATTCTCTCATGCCCGCGTATGTGTTACTGAGTAGGCACATGAAATACAGCTAAATGAGCTACTTCTGTATCACATATCACGTGACAGCTGTATCACATATCACATGAGGCTATTGTTTCGATTGTTTACGCTATTGTGACGTCATGATTTCAGTCCGCAAAACAAACAAGCTAGCGGCGACGTCGGAATAAAACATCGATTTTAAGATCGTTTTTCAATGTACTCTTGTGTTTTATTTTGAAGGGCCTAATATTCGTAGTTTATTCTTATAGACTAAACCATTTTCGAGGGCGCTGAATTCGAATATCGCAAAATTTTCGCGAATAGATCAACTCGACATTTTAAAAATTTCGTCCATTTTCTTTCAGTTTTGTTTTTGACCCTTAGATATGAGAGAAAAATACTCTTTCATGTTCTTCTATGAAAGATACATCGTTTCCACCCTCGGGGTCTCAAAATTTTGCAAAACCCTCGGCAAACCTCGGGTTTTACATGATTTTGAGACCCCTTGGGTGGAACCGATGTATCTTTCATAGAAGACCATGAAAGAGTCTTATAATATTCAACTTACAAGTTAAATCTCAAAACGAAATAAGTAATTGAAAATATACTTAAAAATACCAACCTAAGGACACCAAGTTACTTTCTCCGTTAGTGGACAGGAAGTGTAGGCCTTGATCTCCGTAATACGACTGGTCGCTGGCCTCCGTCGAGGTCAGAACGAGTAAAGCTGTTCCCGCTTTATTCCACTTCATCTGTACATCGTCTGCCTTGAAGAAGCTTTTGTTTGCTAACGCTGCCTGTGGACCACCGAAATTAGGATAGCGAAATATCCGCACAAAAGATGGCTGACCCTGCAAAATACGAAGGAAGAGATTAATTGATTTGAACGACGAGGTATGGTTCTTCAAATACATGTAACTAAATTTAAAAAAAAAAAAAATCTTATAATCTGGAACATGGAATTTGAGTCTTTATTGGGATTTTCTCGCTGACAAAGGGTATTTGCTTTCCAGTATTTGTTCACAGAAAGGATTTCTTTTATAAATAAAATCTCAGTGATTGTTACATACTTTTAAAAGATATTTAAAAACATGTAGTGTCTGTGGGTTAGAAAGGGGAAGATACTACATGTACCTATGGACTCTATATAGGTAGTATACAAAAACATAGGTAATCACAGATTACGAAGCTCACCTCGTGACAGCAAAATTCAATTCAAACATATTTCTTAGTACATGTATATTGGCTTTTAAAGGCAAAAACCACTCAAGCAGAAAAAGTAGGTCAAGGTCATTTTATGAAAGTTTGATCAAAGATACATCCAATATGCAAGTTTGGTACATGTAGCAGTTATACTTTGCTCAATATTGGCTTTATAGAGCAAAATCACTCAAGCGGAAAAAGTAGGTCAAGGTCATTTTATGAAAGTATGATCAAAGATACATCCAATATGCAAGTTTGGTACATGTATCACTTATACTCTGCTCAATATTGGCTTTTAAAGGCAAAATCACTTAAGCGGAAAAAGTAGGTCGAGGTCATTTTATGAAAGTATGATCAAAGATACATCTAATATGCAAGTTTGGAACATCTAGCACTTATACTTTGCTCAATATTGGCTTTTAAAGGCAAAATCACTCAAGCGAAAAAGTAGGTCAAGGTCATTTTATGAAAGTTTGATCAAAGATACATCCAATATGCAAGTTTGGTACATGTAGCACTTATACTTTGCTCAATATTGGCTTTTAAAAGCGAAATCACTCAAGTAGAAAAACTAGGTCAGATGCTGCATCCGATGCATGGGTCCATCTCGGCATCCAAAGATGAATCACTTGTGCAAGTTTGGTTACTGTAGCATTACTACTTTGTCAGATACTGAGCTACCCCAAACTTCTTATCCAAATCACTCAAGCGGAAAATGTAGGTCAGATGCTGCATCCGATGCATGGGTTCACCTCAGCATCCAAAGATGAATCACTTGTGCAAGTTTGGTTACTGTAGCATTAGTACTTTGTCAGATACTGAGCTACCCCAAACTTCTTAACCAAGTCACTCAAGCGGAAAATGTAGGTCAGATGCTGCATCCGATGCATGGGTTCACCTCAGCATCCAAAGATGAATCACTTGTGCAAGTTTGGTTACTGTAGCATCAGTACTTTGTCAGATACTGAGCTACCCCAAACTTCTTAACCAAGTCACTCAAGCGGAAAATGTAGGTCAGATGCTGCATACGATGCATGGGTTCACCTCAGCATCCAAAGATGAATCACTTGTGCCAGTTTGGTTACTGAAGCATTAGTACTTTGTCAGATAGTGAGCTACCCCAAACTTCTTAACCAAGTCACTCAAGCGGAAAATGTAGGTCAGATGCTGCATCCGATGCATGGGTTCACCTCAGCATCCAAAGATGAATCACTTGTGCCAGTTTGGTTACTGTAGCATTAGTACTTTGTCAGATAGTGAGCTACCCCAAACTTCTTAACCAAGTCACTCAAGCGGAAAATGTAGGTCAGATGCTGCATCCGATGCATGGGTTCACCTCAGCATCCAAAGATGAATCACTTGTGCCAGTTTGGTTACTGTAGCATCAGTACTTTGTCAGATACTGAGCTACCCCAAACTTCTTAACCAAGTCACTCAAGCGGAAAATGTAGGTCAGATGCTGCATACGATGCATGGGTTCACCTCAGCATCCAAAGATGAATCACTTGTGCCAGTTTGGTTACTGTAGCATTAGTACTTTGTCAGATAGTGAGCTACCCCAAACTTCTTAACCAAGTCACTCAAGCGGAAAATGTAGGTCAGATGCTGCATCCGATGCGTGGGTTCACCTCAGCATCCAAAGATGAATCACTTGTGCCAGTTTGGTTACTGTAGCATTAGTACTTTGTCAGATAGTGAGCTACCCCAAACTTCTTAACCAAGTCACTCAAGCGGAAAATGTAGGTCAGATGCTGCATACGATGCATGGGTTCACCTCAGCATCCAAAGATGAATCACTTGTGCAAGTTTGGTTACTGTAGCATTAGTACTTTGTCAGATACTGAGCTACCCCAAACTTCTTAACCGGACGCGGACGCGGACACGGACGCGGACACGGACGCGGACGCGGACGAGGACGCGGACGCGGACGCGTGGGGTTATAGCATAAGCTCACTCAACTTCGTCGAGGTGAGCTAAAAAGAATGTTCCAAGCATAGCAAGTCAAGACTGACACACTTTCAATCCACTGCATCTTCAATCCCTTTATAAGAATACCTACTCTCACAAAAACTTGAACATTGTCAAAAACCCTCAGGTCATTGCACTCCAAAGGCAAAATTTTCAAAGAATTTTCTTCAGCATTTCATACTGCTATGAAACAGCTGGTTTAATTTCTTCTACATGGATGAAGAGAGAGATTCCATTGTAACACTTGCTGTGGTTGGCCAAAATTCCTTGCAAAAGCTATCACAGCAAACAGGTTTCTTTGTGATTTTCCATGGCCTCAAAGATGAAAAGGAGGAGGAGGTCTTTAATTTCTGACATGTTCAAACTATCATGTGTAAACTTATTCTGTAGGAATTAATATCAGTATTAGTATGTGTATACATGCATACCACAAAATATTGGAACCCTGACCTTTGACCCTGGAACATATCCTGCAACAGTGTAAGGGGGTCCACTGGAAGCTAAACTAAACAACGACACTTTCTGCAGATGTAACTTGGTCTTAATTGTCTCTGAAACACAAAGAGTACATTAAAATATTAAGGACACATTTTTTCTTTTTCTTTTCAAGCGGAGCTGAACGGCATTAAATCCCAAAAATGACCCAAAATTATTCTTTAAAATACCTATATATTGATAAATAACTATGTCCATGAAATTCCCGGTAACAATTATTTCTAGTAACACACCCATTTTATCTTTTTATACTTCTCAACAAAAATTCATGACTCAAGAACTTTCAAATACTACTTAAATTTTCAAACAAGTTTTTTAAAGTTTGGCCTAAATTCAACCAAATGTAAGTACAGCATGTTTAAAACATTCAAATTCCCCACTCACCAAAATTATTTCCTTCGAAAAAGTGAAGTTCATTGTTGACATTTCTACATGCAATTCCTTCATCATCTGTCCACTTTGGATCCCTGAAATTATTATACACAAATTCATCACATTGAAACAAACGCACAAACTAAACTTTGTTCTTTGGTGAATGAAATATTTATAAAAGAAATCTCATGCAGCTTGTGTAAAAATTTGTATTGGTGATTTGTTCCGCTAAAATAAACAGTAAATGATGTCATAAATGTGTATGGGCCAGGGGTCTTGGAACTGTTTAGGTCCTCAAAGAGTCCAGAGGTTTGCCCCAGTCGAGGGACATAGGGAGCAAAATTTTTAAACGATAACAGTTTTCCATCCTTTCTACGGCAAATTTGAATATATTCTAGAGCAGCTGATTCTTTTTTTTTTAATGTATATTATGTGCAGATAGTCTGAATCTTCGGTTTTTTTTTTTTTATTGTTCTGCTCTAGTGATACAACACATATCATTTTTTTTATTTATTCATCAAGGTCTGCAAAACTGATATGGAGGCACATGCTTCCATGTTTACATGCAAGCTTACCTATGCCTCTTGAAAATTCATGCACTACTAACTTACCAGTTAGATTGTTTTTTCTGTATAAGGCTTTTGAGCAAGTCCCCTGATGTAGCATCATATAAATGCAAATTAGGATTTCCTTGGTTTGTTGTCTGATTAACTGCGAAAGCAATTATAATGTACATTACATCAACATGAGTCTAAATGACGTAAATCTGCCAATCAGCAGAAAAATTTTCATCCCTTTTGCATAATATATGTAGTTGACAATTGTAAGTGTCATCAAAGACAAAATGAGAATGTCTTATTTTAGTTACTTTGCGCAACAATTTTAGACGTTTCAATAAGAGAATAACTAGTCTCTGACGTTATGTTTGAGGACGATAAATGCTGATTTTACAGTTGCAAAATGAGTTTTTCTGGCGACGCGTTAGGGGAGCCAGAAAAACGGATGTTTGCACTGTAAAATCAGCATTTACCGTCTGCAAACATAACATCAGTATCTAGTTATTCCCATTCTAATGCAATCTATATTTTTTGCAAATATAAGGCGAAATGTGACATTAGCAACGTCAAAGCCTAGTATGTTCTCGTTTTACTGCCTTAACTAAGAAGCAAACAACCAATGAAAATCGACGTTATAGCGAAGTTGCATTAGAATTGTATACTAACCTGTATAGTTTTCCCACAATGCTAGTATGGTTCCTTTAGGAGAGAATGTCATACAATTGATTTTTCCTTTGTCTATCTCTGTTATAGTTTTGTAATCAGCCTCTGTGTTTACAATCACTGTGCTGTTGAAAAGAAAGTAAAGATGTCAAGGCATCCCTATTGTAATTACTTTATTCACATTAGATGTATTATTGATCTATTATATTTATTTAAGGTATCCGATGTACAATAGGGCATTTTTCCATGCCTGGTAAGGTACTATAAACTATATATTTTCTGAAAGGTTATAAAGCCTACTGCTCAGAAATAATAATTTTGGGGCCAGAAAAACAAAGGGGAATAACTTATGAAGCATTTAAATTTTCTATTTTCTATATATAACATATGCAAAATAACAAAATTGTACAAGAATTTTCCCCCTTTGATTTTTAAGACCTGGGAGTCTTATATCTGAACTCAGGGCATCATTATCTTTCAGAAAATGTATAGTTTATAGTACCTTACCAGGCATAAAATTTAACATACTTTACAATGGAGATGATTAAAGCGCTATGTAAATTGACTCAATTGTACAACGGATACCTTAACATTGTTTCAATTTTTTTTAATAATTATCAATCTAAAACAAGAAAAGGTTTGAGACAGGGAAATGGTAAATGTGTTGATAGCTCTGCCTTGATTGTGAGGAT
This sequence comes from Pinctada fucata, assembly GCA_028142955.1. Lineage (NCBI taxonomy): Eukaryota > Metazoa > Mollusca > Bivalvia > Pterioida > Pteriidae > Pinctada > Pinctada fucata. Next base: position 30,047,503 of record AP027105.1, read on the forward strand.
ACGATTAAAAATTACTATACACATCCTATGCTTTCCTTGATGAGACAATAAATAAGGGAAAAGAGGTGACTACATTATGAACTATCAAGTGATAACTTTTGCTCAACAATAACTTTTACTCACCATGTTCCATTACACCAGGCCATTCTTTGACCATCTTGACTGAAAGTCATTACTTTACATGCTGGACTTCCCTCCCTAAAATAAAACAATACATTTATATACATATTGTAAAATTTGACAAACTATAAATTTGTGATAAAATCTGCTAATCCAGACAAAATATTATAACCAAACATCGCATACTATAAACGTGGAAATTTTCGCATGGGGGTAATTTTCACGCTTTTTCGTGATCGTATTATTATCGCGAAAATAACCCCGCATGAAAATTACAACTAATACATGTATAAACGACTAAAGGAAATATTCCGATTTTGTCGAAATTACATGTACCCCCATGCACATTGTTGCAATGGTCATTTCGCGGAAACTTCCCCCAGCGAAAATAACAATGTTTACAGTACATTATCATAAATCATATTAAAAGTGAATACTTGTACATTGTACTTATAAACAAAGAACCTACTTTGAGAACTCCGCTTTAGGGTCCAGGTTGGGGGGACCATTAACCATCCATATACCATCAGCACCTCTTACTGAAAAATTTGAATTCAAGATAGAATTACTACATACCATTATTAGAGTTGGCACCAGGCAATTTGTCATCCATTATTTTGAGCAAAATCTTCGGCCACTACAGAAAAGTCATTTTCAAAATAATCTATACATCATGCCCCCCCCCCCCCACTTCCTTCTTCATTCATAATTGCCTTCTAGTCTTCTAAGTCCTAAAACTATGTCATTATAATAAATTGATAATAGTATCAACTAGTGTGTAAAAATTTACCATGTAAATTTTATCTATTCTGTTTTATAATGGTCATGGCTGTTCTTAATTTGCATCTGATGCTGTCAACATAGAAATCTGTTGCATCTTGGTGTCATTGTCAGGGATGAAAATTCGTTGAAATTTTCAGGGGCCAAGTGGGCTCCCATGTCAATAAATCTAGGCGCCCACATCAAAAACAATTAGCCCACATCTAAACGTATCCAAAATTTAAGCCCAATCCCCCCCCCCCCCTTCTCTCCTTCTCAGTATCAAGTCGTGGCCATCGCATAGGTGTATCATATATGAAATTAACGCCAAAAATGAGTGAGAGATCAGTGCACATGTCGAGTTCATTTGATGACGTTTTACAACAATTGCAGTCAGTCATTTGAGGTCAGCGCTCTATATCTTCCAACACCGTTCTTTCATCAAATCAGTTTGAGTAATTTTTCTGTGTAAATTAGACGTTAACTTTCTATATTTTAAATATTAAAGTAGGGTTTCTCAAGCACACGTACATGTACCTTTAAATAAATCAATAAATACATGTAACTCCAGTAATAAACATATTATGTAAACTATACGTGAGACGGTCTCCAGAAAGTGACTTTGTGTGCTTTTGGAAACGTTAGACAAAGTTTTGGTATACTGATTTAAAATTATGATGCATCTTTAACAAGGAAACAAGGGAGATCTATTCATTTTCCATGTGAAAGCGAACCGAAAATTTGTCAAATACCCATAAGTTTTTGTTTCACAACGTGAGTTACGGCAACTACGAAACAAGAAAACAATTATGATGGAAATTTTACGGTCGCCAAGTGGGCGATCATAAAAATATTTTTGGTAGTCCATGCTGAATTTTCAGTCGCATTGGCGAGTGGGGGAGTGCTTATTTGCATCCCTGATTGTCTGTGTATTTGTGTTTTAATGTCAGTATTTGTGTATTAGAAATTCAGTGATAGGGAAGGATAGGGCCATGCACCATAGTCTCATACATTTGAAAAATGGCCCATTGAAGGCTGTCTACATGTATTTCCATAAGAAATGGCCCATCAAAATTGTCGAGAATATTGGAAAATAGCCCATTCACAAAAATTCCTTCCATACAAAATGTATCATTGATTAGTCTATGTATTTGTGTTTTGGTGTCAATGTGTATTTGTGTTGGTGTTATTATCTATGTATTTATGGTTTGGTGTTATTTTGGTATTGTCTGCATGTGTATTTTTGTATTAAAATCTGTTTATCTGTTGGGGTTTTTTTTATGTTAAAAAATGTCTGTGTATTTAAGATTTGGTGTCAATAATTGTGATTTGGGTTTAGGTGCCAGTGTCTGTGTATTTGCTTTGGTGTCATTATCAATGTATTTGTGGTTTGGTGTTGTTTTGGTATTGTCTTACTTTTTTTTAATAATACTCTAGTGTCAACATCTGTCTATTTTGTATCAAATCTGCAATTTGTGTTTTCGATATAAAAGTCTGTGTGTTTGTGTTTCGGTGTCAATATTTGTGTATTTGTTTTGTTGTCACTTTGTAAGTACTTGTGTCCTGGACTCCTGGTGCTGTCTTGGTATTGCTCAGGTGTCTGTGTATTTTTGTATTAAAATCTGTGAATTAGTGCTTTTTATATTAATCATATTTGGGTTTAGATATCAATACTATATATATATATGTGTATTTGTGTTTTGGTGTTGCCTTGGCATTGCTCTGGTCCCAATGTCTGTATATTTTTTTAATAAAATGTGTGAATTTGTGTTTTTAGTATTACTGTCTACATGTGTATATATTTGTGTATTTGGATCTAGGTGTAAATATCTGTGAATTTGTTTTGGTGTCAACTCTATGTAATTGTGTTTTTGGTGTTGTTTTGATGTTGTCTTCATAGTTATGTCAGTGTCTATGTATTTTTGTATAAAAATCTGTGAAATTATGTTTTTTATATTAATGTCTGTGTCTGTGTTTTGGGGTCAATATTTGTGTATTTGGGTATATGTATAATTATCTGTGTATTTATTTTGGTGTCATTATCTATGTATGATGACTGTGCTTTGGAATTGTTTTGGTGATCTAGTCGTCAAGACTTAGTATTGCATTTGTGTCAATTTCTGTATATTCTTGTATTAAAATCTGTGAATTTGTGTTTTCCATATTAATGTCTGTGTATTTGTGTTTTGGTGTACATATTTGTGTACAGTATTTGTGTTTTGGTGTCATTTAATCTTAGAAATTCTATGTATTTGTTTTGTATAATTATCTATGACATGTATATGTGTTTTTTGGTGCTGTCTTGGTATATTGCTCTGGAGTCAATTTTTTATTATTAAGTCTGTGTATTTTTGTATTTGTGTTCAGGTGTCAATATCTGTGTTTGTAAATTTCTGTATCAATCATTTTGTAGATGATGTATTTTTTGGTTAATGTCTGTGTATTTGTGTTAAGGTGTATATGTAGGGTGTTGAGTGTCAGAATATTTGTTATCTAGTGAAAATTCAACATGACAATGCTTTTTGTGTTTCACTGTTTGTTGTAAATGTTTGTGTATTTTTGTGTTTGCACTGTTACAATGTCAGTATCTGTGCATTTGTTTCAGTGTCCATATCTGTGCTTTGTGTTTAGGTGTAACTTCATAAATATGTATTTGTGAAAAATCAGTATGGAGACAGGTGTCCCAGTCACACAAATGCAAATCTATTATCTAGTTTACAATTCACCCCCCCCCCCCCTTTTTTTGGAATTGGGGCTTCATCGTGTACAATTTGCTGATGCATGCCTTCCAAAGGTGAAGTCAATATATAAAATCTTTAAAAATATGTGGGTTATGAACTTTCTGAGTTCATTAAGGAAGTTTTTACTTGTTTTTGAAACTCACATGCTATGGAGGCAGCCATTATACCCTCAGGTGTTTCTTGATTTATCATATTACGTATGAACAAGTGCGAGGTCCGATATGACACGTACTAGGGGTCAAGCAAAGAAAGTGCCCGTCTAATTATCCATCCGCATAAATTGTGAATACTTCTATTTGTAATAAAAGTTTTCTTATTTCATCAAAACTCTTAGAAAATAAATAACTTAAATAAAATTTTAACTCAGGTGTTCCATTTTTGGGTAGTTTTATAATGTTCGAAGAAATCATGACGCACTATTTTCTTGTAGCGCACTTTTTTGATTTGTGCTACGGTCAACTTCCTTTAACGCAAAGCGAAGGAAAGGGAGAGTCTACGTGTAAACTGCACAGATCGTTGTAAGACAGTTACAGACATGGCAGCAAAACAGAGAATGCGACTTGCCAATGAAAAACACAGTAAAAATATCACCACACGAGGAAATGTACCCAAGTCTTTGGTAAGTGCATTTTATAGCATTGAAATTTTAATACGCCAAACTCAAACTGGCATATGTTTTGTCTTGGGATTTTGTCTTCTCAGTTTGGACAAGTTTTGTTAGTGTCATCCTGATTCAACTGTTAATTTCCATGTTCTGATACATTAACATAACCATAAAAACGTTGATGCATGTTGCATGAATTGGCTTGCAGCGAGAGATTGAAAGTAATCGTGTGCATGTCTGCGACAATATGCAGCATTACACCAAAGCAGTATACTGTTTAGCACAGTACAACACTTGGAAGATGTAAAGGAGACATGTTTATAAGTTTTTATATGTGTAATAAGTAGTGGTGTACCAATTATTGCTAGTATTGGACTATTGCTAATCATGCTAATAATCGATTTAATATCGCTCAATAATTTCTTTCAATTCAGATAATTGTTTATTAGCGATGATATCAACGTGAAAAGCAACGTGATTTAAAGAACAAGTTCTTGTGAAAAAGATTCAAGTCGAGTTGTTTCAATCGACAAATTGTAAAAAAATGACAGGCATCCAAAGTAATCCAGATTCCTTTTCCAGAGAAAGTGTTGTTCATCAGTAACATGATTAAGCCAACAAATGTATCAATTTGTTTGGAAATGAAGTATTGCAGTAATATTTTCTTGAAAAACTACAACTTTTAATGTAACTAATAAAATTCTGTTTAACGGATTAATGATTGATAAAATTGCATTGGATGGTTAACTGACTCCCCATTACTACAAATGAAGTAAAAAGTATGCATTATGGTCCAGGTGTGTGTGTAGGAGATAAAAGAGTAAGTAAGCATTTACTGCTGACGCCATACATGATACATGTATCATATAGTATAGTGGCTGTAGAATAGTTAATAATGTAGTGTCAATAATACATGTAACTTTTTTTCTGCACATTGAGGAGTTTTTACAATTTTTTTGAATCTGGATCTAGAAATTTACAAAATTTACAACTACATGTACCGTACAAGCAATTATCATTATGATGTGCAATGAGGACTACTCACTTGATTGTGTAGTAAAGAATGATTACTATGACTTATACTAAAAATGTTGAATTCAGGAACTCAATAAATTTTCTCTGAATTGGACTACTCCTTATGAAAACAGAGTTGTCAGAACATATCTTAATGGAAGACATTAATTGCTTTTTACACATGATATTGTCTTCTTACGTAAGGGTACATTGTATAATATTCTTGATATTGTTACTTTTCATTACAGAAACCATCAGAGGATAAATATCCTGTTGGACCATGGTTGCTTGCATTATTTATCTTCGTCGTTTGCGGCTCAGGTAAAATTGTTACAAATTTATGAAATGATTGGTAGGAGGGGGGTTACCTCTCTCCCCCTCCCACCCCCTTACCGGTACCTCCCCCTCCCACCCTCTCCTCTCTCCCCCTCCTTTTCACCCTTCCCTTACCTTTCCCTCCCTCCCCCACTTTCTCCCTCCTCCCTCCCATTTACCCCCTTCCCTCCCTCCCCCTCTCTCCCTCCTCCCCCCTTCCTCCTCCTCCCTTTCACCCTGTCCACCCCCTAATTGGTACTTGATAAAGATGAAAACTTAACTTATTTAGAAAAAAGTGACAGAATTTGTCTGAACAATTACCAGTTGAGATATTTTTGTGTTGGATGTACATGATGACATCAGGTACAAAAATGTACCAATGCACTGTGCATTTTTTTGTCTTGAAAAGTTGATTGATGATATTTATATGTCATCTGTCATATTTACTTCAAATTAATGCCTGCAGGCAAACGCAGGTTTTTGAGCATACATCTTATAACAACTTCTATATTTCTTTTGACAATTCAATACAGGTAATATTAATAATGATTGACAATTAAATTTTAAATTTGTTAAATTCTGTTATGTTTTTGGAATTTTCAAGGATGTAGTTAGTTATTTATGACAATCCCGTTATTTGAGATTTGTCTAGAGCTTTAAAATTCCAATCTTGGTCTATTGCTTAGTGAATTGTCAAGTACTACTTGTGCATGTAAATAAAACAAGAATTGTTTACCGGTAACTTCTTATCCTTTCAGAAGTACATAAATATATGTGTACTTACAGTACAATGTACCTGTTTATTTGGTTACGCATTTACCAAAACATAAATTGCATCATATTTTCAAGATATTTTTCTCTATCCTATTTCAGCCGTTTTCCAAATCATTCAGAGCATTCGTATGACGTAACAAAAATTGAAAAAACAGAAACTTGAGGACTGGATTTTGGACTAACAACTGAGCATCAATTTGGGATCAAGAATTTCGGACCATGATTGAAACCTCAATATAGAACGAACTACGAAAAACTAAACTATTTGCAAATCATCCATTGATATTTCCATTGTCATTGTGTCAGAGGAAACTTACTGCAGGCAGCTTGTTACCTTGTTGTACATATTCTGTCTGTGTCTCTGAATGCAGGGCCACATGTTTGTTAGCTTCTTTGTCTTTGCTGCCAAAGATGGACTTGTTCACTGCTATGCTCAGTCAAAGGGGGGAATTTCCAGGAATTGATGGATTCACGGAAGAAATTTCTGGAATTTCCACACATTTTAAAAAGCAGGCATTTCCATACTTTAATTAATTGTCCATACATGTTTTATTTAATGTCATTAAATATTTTATAAAGTTGTGGTTTTGTTAATTTGTACTTCAATAAATGCATGGTTTCCTTCACATCAATTACTTTGTAAGTTGTGTTCATTGAAGATGAAGACATGAAATTAATACATGACCTTTTCTTAAGGGTTTAGTAGTAGTTAACTCTATCTGTTGTACAATGCATTCTGTGGTTAAATCGGTAATCATTTCAGTAATGCAGGACCCTTACAGAGTTCATGAAAAGTATTGGTTTTATTGGATTTGTTGATAAAGAATCATTTGGTACGATGAAAACTCATGATGTAACTTGTATCTTTTAGTTGGATCAATGAAAATTTACAAATGTCCGACATTTTGTGGGACGATTTGAAGAACTCTTGCCATTAGACCTCTTATTTGATGAGTTGGTGACTGTTTATGATAATGAATTCATCTTGGAGGTTGAATGTTTGAGCAATTAAAAGAATGAATATAAAAAAAGTTACATTACTCCCTTGAAAATATGGAGTAGGGAATTTTAGCCACTGTAAACAGAATATGAAGATTTAGTAAAAATGTAGTATTCACAATGTCAGAATTCTCCTGAACAATGCAAGAAGGAATCCTCTTAATTTTCAAGGTTTCAAAAAACTAGATGCTATTTCATTATATTTGACCTTGTTTAACTTTGGCATACTTGAACTTAAGTTGAATAAAGTAGCCTTATGATGTAAAGAAAATAACTTGACCTTGTTGCTAGGTCCAGAGTGATACATACACAAATACAGAAAGGTAGCACATAAAACAATGCATATTATAAATTGATTAAGATGAAGATCGGAGTTTTGGATAGCATGATGCAACATAATTGATGCTTTTACTTGTAGTGTACGCAAAAAAAGAATTAGTTTATTAGCCCCCGTTCCACTGCAATCCCGCTGTACCTACGTTCATTCCCGACCTCGAAAATTGCCAGGTCGGGAGAGAACGGCTCTTAGTCGTATCTTGGTCTGGTACAGCGTATGTTGGTCCAAAATCGATCGGTATTAGAGCGGGCACGATCTAGAGGTGAAAAGTTTCCCGTATTCTTTCAACCGGTTGAAAAAATACGGGAAACTTTCCCGCTCTCTTTGTGGTCGTGAAATAGTCGGCGCTTGGTCGGGATAGTCGGGGGTACAGCCAAGGTTAATCGTGTCCTGGTCGGAAAAGAGCGTGGCTTGAACGTGGTCTGATCGGCATTTAACTAAACCCCGCTCTCTTCACGCATACGATACGCTTTAATTACGCCCTGTTCCCGATCTTTACCCGTCTATTCTACGCTCTAACCATGATCTATCTCCTGCAGATTCAATGTCTGATGATCTTAACAAGACCTTTTCATGACCATCTTGCGACCTATTCATACTCTATATGACCAAGTTACGACCAATCGACGCTTCAAATAGGATCTGTGCATATTTCATTCATTTTCTCGCACTGATATTGATTTGTTCAAAATACTTATTTTCAAAATGTCGCGTCGACGATTCTTGACTATTCAATGCCATTTTTTAAGTAAGGATTTTTTTTTATTTTGATCGCGACACTTATGGTAAGGCTTGGTCAAAACGAGAAAAAAGTCTTCTTCTTGGCCGATACAATCATTGGATGACAAATGAGATCAGTTTAATTTGGAAATTATGTTTTGAGCGGGAATGCGTCGGGGACAGTCGGTAATAGATCGGGATTGCATCGGGAATAGATCGGGTTTTGATCGGATAGAACGGGACTTGGTCGGCAATATGATCGTGAGTAGAGCGGGTAAAGCGTGAATACGTCCGCGATGAAACGTGAATCGGTCATAAATTGATCGGGAATCGGTCGGGAATAGAGCGTGATGTCAAGAAAAAAATGAAAAGGTCGGGAAAGTTTTACCCGCTCTTGTGAAAATTGCGGTCGGGAATGGTCGTAGGTACAGCGGGATTGCAGTGGAACGGTGGCTTAAGATGAAGATCGGAGTTTTGGATAGCATGATGCAACATAATTGATGCTTTTACTTGTAGTGTACGCAAAAAAAAAGAATTAGTTTATAAAGCAATATTTTATTTAAAAGATTTGAAAAGGATTGGACAACAGGCAAGGCCTATTTAAGTCCTCTCCCGCAAAAAAAAATTCATAATTTCTAGCTATGTAATACCTCTATACAGCTTGAGATGAAAGCAAGCTTTAATTCTATACCTCTGATATAGGCATCTTTGCTGATTTTCATAAAACAAGAAGTTCTAGAGTGACAAAACTTGGAAAATTGTACATTGCCATTCTGTAAAGGCAGTGATAGGTATGAATTGATACGCTTTGCTGATGTAAGATGTGATCTTCATATAGCAATGCTCATAGTGTACTGGTTCAGTGATCATGCTGAAAAGATACAATTTTAGCAATATCTTCAAAAAAAAGGTAGGCCCAGACTGACCTCATTCGCACCAATGATGTGTCTGGTGCTGATCATCAGTTTGAAATCCGCAGTTGTGTCTGACCTGTATTTCATCAATGATTGAGATTTTATAAGAAATTTGATATTGTCAATTTGTGGAAAAATTAGATTCAAGAGTAAAGACTAACCATCGTGTATGGATTGTGCATCTTTTATGATATGACCTTTTAGCAACTGGAAGATGTTGCATCTGACCTACATTTCTCATTTTAGCGACCTTATTCATAAGATTGGGATTTAGTCTTTCAAAGAGAGTACATGTACAGACAAGTTTTTAAAACAATGCTGCCTTGACATATCACTAGACATCAAATTCAAAGGTCAAGGTAACGAGTTTAACAATCTGGTACCAAAGGAAGGTGTTGTCAATGTGTTGTGGGTCATGTATTGTTTTGGTTTTACTTTATGTGTAGGTACGCATGTACTAAGTCATGTTGTTTAATGATTTCATAATAATTCTTTCTAGATTTTACTATGTCATGTTTATCTCATTATAGAATATTCCAGTATGTTCTTTGTTACATCATTATCATCACATGACTGTGATTTCTAGAATTTACTCTATTGTTAATCGTGTGTAATGAGTCATTGTTCTAGAAGCTTCTGGTAAATTCATTGGTATTAAGTATAAATACCTCCGAGGAACTGTGTTGAGAAAACATTCGTACACATTCGTAGACACGATTCATTCATCTATTCTGATATACTGGGACACTTTATTTGTTGAGACTTTAATCCATTTAACAACGTTTGGACACCGATCTTTCGAGAACGTTTGTGATTACCGGAAACCATTCATTCGATAGACTTTGTGGACCGTAACGGACACTTTGATCCGGACATTGTATTGTAAGTTGTAATCATTTGAAATATATATATTTTGTACATAATTAAACTTGTAAATTTATATTCTGTCTTTGTCTGATTTTTGCTGGCGTTTTGGGGTATTCTGACCCATAACAGAATTGGGGGCTCGTCCGGGATTGTAATCTCTGCATATATGCACTTTACATAAAGTTCGTTTTTTTCTGAAAAAAGGAAAATTCTCAAAACTTTTGCCAGCAGAAATCAATCATGGTATTTTCGGTCACTGAATTTTTGAAATCGCCGACTGTAGATGAGTTCGAATCACTGAAAAAAGATGATTTGATTGGTTTAGGTTGAAGTTAGATGTAAAATCTTCTATGAGAAAACAAGAAATTAGAAATATTGTGGCTAAAGAGCTTTTAATTGAGGAGATCTTTTCGTCATACGATTTTCCTGTTGAACCTGTTTCAAGCGAAACCAAAATGTCAAAATATGAGTTTGAATTAGAGAAAATGAATTACAATTACAATTTGAAAAAGAAGAAAAAGAAAGACAAAGAAAGACAAAGAGAAAAAGAAGAAAGAGAGAAACAGGAACGTATGCACGAGAGAGAATTCCAGTTTGAGCTAGAAAAGTTAAAATTAGAGAAAAGCGCTAAGGAAAATCCTGTTCCTTTGCCTGTCAAGTCTGAATTCGACGCCGCCAAAAACATCCGATTAGTACCAAAATTTCAAGAAAAGTCCGTGGACAAATATTTTCCACATTTTGAGAAAATCGCGGCCAATCTGAAGTGGCCACGTGATTTTTGGCCAACTTTATTACAAAGCGTACTTATTGGCAAAGCGGCTGAAGTGTACTCGGCGCTCAGTATTGCTGAGAGTTCAGACTATGACAAGGTCAAGGACACGATTTTGAGAGCATATCAGTTAGTACCTGAGGCGTACAGACAAAAGTTTAGAAAATACAAAAAGTTTGAAAATCAAACATATGTTGAATTTGCTCGAGAAAAAGAAGATTTATTTGATCAGTGGTTTCGATCTAAGAAAATTCCCAATTCATTTGACAATTTGCGTCAAATAATTCTGATAGAAGAGTTCAAAGAGTGTGTACATCAAGATTTAAAAACTCATTTGGAAGACAAAAATGTTAAAACTCTCGAAGAAGCCGCTGTTTTGTCTGATACGTATGCTCTCACTCATAAGAAAAATTTTGTGTCAAAAACTCAATCTAGCGATAGCGCAAAAACGTCAGATGTTCCAAAGAAAAATGTACAAGAGTCTCAGTCGTCCATTAGTTCCCAGTCACCATCTCAAGGTGGTTCTACGTCCGGTCCTAGGTCCGAGCGTTCTGAGGCATCCCCAGGGGTGGGGTCGCTTCCTACATGCAATTATTGTAAGAAAAAAGGTCATGTTATTGGTGAGTGTTTGAAGCTTAAGAAGAAAAAAGAACTTAAGTCACAGGCCTGTGCGTCTGTTAGAAATGATAGGAAAGCCTTAGATTCGATTTGTTCTGACACTCCTGAGATTCAGGGTTCTAAGTCCAGTTCTGATGATTTTGTGGAGGATCATTATAAGCCCTTTTTGTCACAGGGATTTGTTTCACTCAGTGATTCTAGCGAAGCGTTGCCTGTTCAGATTTTGAGAGATACTGGTGCTGCCCAGACTTTATTGTTAGAGGGTTCATTGCCTTTGTCTGAGCACACTTTTACTGGTAGGTCAGTTTTATTACAGGGTGTGGAGCTAGGCGTCATTGATGTTCCCCTTCATGAAATTTATTTGAAGTCAGACTTAATTACTGGACCTGTTATCGTAGGTGTTCGACCTACTCTTCCCGTTCAAGGCGTTTCCTTGTTGCTTGGCAACGATTTAGCTGGCGGCAAAGTTGTAGCCGATCCGATTGTTTGTGAGAAAATCACGTCCGATGTCGTGTCCGATGATGAAGATGACGACTTGTACCCAGCCTGCGCAGTTACCAGGGCGATGGCCAGGAACAGACTAAAAGAGGCTGAGAGTACTTCTGCACTTAACGAGGACCATCCCTCCAAAAGTATTGACCTTTCTGACACATTCATGTCTACCATTGATGACAACGTACCTGAGACGTCAGTACCACTTCATGTTGACAAGTCTCCGACGGTACCTGGTGATGATTACCATCCGCCATTAGACAGAGATACAGATGCCTTAAGCCGTGAGCAGCTCCTCTCCGAGCAAACTAAAGATCCGGAGATCATCCGACTAAGCAAGAGGGCCCTTCCCCGAGAAGAAGCGGACAAAGTCGGAGAGTGCTTCTACATACAAGATGGCATCCTTATGCGGAAATGGAGACCACCCGATGCACCCCCTAATGAAGTGTGGCGGGTCGTTCACCAGATAGTGGTTCCAGTAGCGTATCGCGGGGACATCATGAGTTTAGCTCACGACACACCCATGGCAGGTCATTTAGGTGTCAATAAGACTTATAATAGGATTTTAAGTCACTTTTACTGGCCTAAGTTGAGAAAAGATGTGTCTGAGTTTTGTAAGTCTTGTCATAGTTGTCAGATGGTAGGTAAACCCAATCAAGTTATACCACCTGCTCCCCTCCAACCCATTCCAGCCTTTGAGGAACCTTTTAGTAGGGTGTTAGTTGATTGTGTAGGTCCTTTGCCTAGGACTAGGTCAGGGAATCAGTACTTACTGACAATTATGTGTACTTCGACTAGGTTTCCTGAAGCCATACCTCTTAGGAATATTAAGGCAAAGACCATAGTTAAGGCCCTTACAAAGTTTTTCAGTTTCGTAGGTGCTCCCAAGGCTATTCAGTCAGATCAGGGTTCGAATTTTATGTCAGGATTGTTTCAGCAGGTTATGCATGAGCTAGGTATCAGGCAGTATAAGTCTTCTGCGTACCATCCTGAGTCCCAGGGGGCACTTGAACGCTTTCATCAAACCCTTAAAACTATGATGAAAACATATTGTCACCAGTATGGAAAAGACTGGGATGAAGGGGTTCACCTCGTGTTGTTTGCGGCACGAGAAGCGGTTCAGGAGTCCCTGGGGTTCAGTCCCTTTGAGCTAGTTTTTGGGCATACGGTCAGGGGGCCATTGAAGTTATTGAAGGAAAAATGGTTGACTGAGACTAGCGATTTGAATCTCTTAGACTACGTGTCTAATTTCAAAGAGAAATTATATAATGCTTGCAAATTGGCTCAAGAAAATCTCAAAACCTCACAAATGAAAATGAAAACATGGTATGACAAAGATGCTAGAAACAGAGTTTTTAAACCAGGCGATAAAGTTCTTGTATTTTTGCCTATCCCTGGTCATCCTTTGCAAGCTAGATATTTCGGTCCTTATGAGATTGAGAGTAAAATTAGTGATGTTAACTATGTGGTTAAGACACCAGGTCGGCGAAAAGAAAAAAGAGTGTGTCATGTTAACATGTTGAAAGAGTATTTTGATAGAAGTGACCGAAATTTTGTAAAACCAGTTTCCACTTTGGCCAATGTAAATACATTAGAAAATTGTGTTGAACCTGAATGTAATGAAGAGACTGTCGAAAAAGACTTCGCTCAAAGTGTCCGTTTGAAGAATTCCGAAATTCTGACTAATCCGGAAGTGAAACTCGGACATTTGACCGTGCATCAAAAAGAGGAAGTGCACCAATTAATGCGGGAATATACGACCATCTTTCCGGACATTCCAAAAAAGACGAATGCATCTCATCATGACGTCATTGTGGGTGATGCGTCACCTATCAAACAGCATCCCTATCGGTTAAACCCGATAAAGCTTCAATACATGCGGAAAGAAATTCAATACATGCTTGAAAATGACATTATTGAACCCAGCAATAGTGATTGGAGTTCCCCATGTATTCTGGTTCCGAAGCCAGACGGAACTTACCGATTGTGTACGGACTTTAGAAAAGTCAATTCAGTCACCAAAACTGACTCTTATCCGATCCCACGAATCGATGACTGTATCGATAAAATTGGCAGTGCAAAATTTGTCAGCAAATTTGACTTGCTTAAAGGCTATTGGCAAGTCCCGCTTACCGAGAAAGCCAGAGAAATATCGGCATTTGCGACTCCAGATGGGCTATACCAATATAAAGTAATGCCCTTTGGTATGAAAAACGCACCAGCCACATTCCAGAGGATGATTCATTCGCTCCTAAATCATCTCGAAGGATGCGAGGCGTACATCGATGACGTCATCATCTACAGCGACACCTGGGATGATCATCTCCGCATCATGCGTACCTTCTTCGACATACTGGCGAAAGCAAACCTCACAGTGAACCTTGCGAAAAGTGAATTTTGTCATGCGACTGTAGAATATTTGGGTCACAAAGTAGGTCAAGGTTTTGTTACTCCTATCATGGCCAAGGTGGAAGCTATTTCAAAGTTCCCGATTCCTACCAATAAGAAAGAAATAATGAGATTTTTGGGAATGGCAGGATTTTACAGAAAATTTTGTCCAAATTTCTCATCAGTTGTTGGTCCACTTACCAATCTGTTACAAAAGAGAGTGAATTTTGCATGGACCAATGACTGTGACGAATCTTTTAAGAAAATCAAATGTGTTCTTATGAATAGTCCTGTCCTGTCAGCTCCAAATTTTGATAAGCAATTTAAGCTAACTGTTGATGCCAGTGACGTAGGAATCGGGGCTGCTTTGTTTCAAGAAAATGATGATGGTGTAGATAGAGTTGTTTGTTATTTTTCAAAGAAATTGACAAAATGTCAAAAGAATTACTCTACTATTGAAAAAGAGTGTCTTGCATTATTGTTAGCTTTACAACATTTTGATGTTTATTTGAATGTTACTTTACATCCCATTCTTGTATTTACTGACCACAACCCTCTCACATTTTTGCACAAAATGTCAAACAAGAATCAAAGACTTACAAGGTGGAGTTTATTGTTGCAAGAGTACAATATCATTATTAACCATATCAAGGGCAAAGACAATGTGATTGCAGATGCACTATCGAGAGTTTCATGAGTGATTTTTGCAGAATTTACCACCTAAGTTTTCATTGACATTCAAACTTTTTTTAAGGGGGGAGGTGTTGTGGGTCATGTATTGTTTTGGTTTTACTTTATGTGTAGGTACGCATGTACTAAGTCATGTTGTTTAATGATTTCATAATAATTCTTTCTAGATTTTACTATGTCATGTTTATCTCATTATAGAATATTCCAGTATGTTCTTTGTTACATCATTATCATCACATGACTGTGATTTCTAGAATTTACTCTATTGTTAATCGTGTGTAATGAGTCATTGTTCTAGAAGCTTCTGGTAAATTCATTGGTATTAAGTATAAATACCTCCGAGGAACTGTGTTGAGAAAACATTCGTACACATTCGTAGACACGATTCATTCATCTATTCTGATATACTGGGACACTTTATTTGTTGAGACTTTAATCCATTTAACAACGTTTGGACACCGATCTTTCGAGAACGTTTGTGATTACCGGAAACCATTCATTCGATAGACTTTGTGGACCGTAACGGACACTTTGATCCGGACATTGTATTGTAAGTTGTAATCATTTGAAATATATATATTTTGTACATAATTAAACTTGTAAATTTATATTCTGTCTTTGTCTGATTTTTGCTGGCGTTTTGGGGTATTCTGACCCATAACAAATGCATGAAATATGAAAGACCTAGCACTTTCGAATGTAGTATTTTCCCTTCAGTCATATTTGTAAATGTGATCCTGAAATCAAAAGATGGATACTCTGCATGATCCATTGACAGCTTTGTACCACCGCTTTCTTAAGAGTTGCACATTGACTGTGACGACAGGCCCGTCCAAACCTCGTCAGAAAGATCGTCGAACTCCCTGGCTTATTGCATGCATTAGCTCGTTCCCACCAGCAGAGCACGGACTGTATTTCGTACGCCCTTATATGCTTATGCTTTTGCTATCCATGTATCTTACTTGAGCCCGTGAGTTTTGTTGTCTGTCTGTGTTGCCGTCTTACATGAGTAGTAGACAATCATTCAACTGAGCATTGTGCACTTTTCGAGTCCTATGGGTAACCGGACAAGTGGGAGTGTTGTGCGCATGTAATCTGGATAAAAACACCATTTGCTACGAACGTAGTCGATTACCTTCCCGAGTTGGTATCGGTTCCCCGGTTGGTCTCCGATGTAGTTTTGTGTTCATTGTTTGATGAGTTCTTTGATGTTTAGAAGTGTTTATTCTTTCTTGTCACGTTGGATACAAGAACAAAACCGATATGCCCCCCCCCCCCCCCCAATGATTTGTTGGTTTAGTATGTAATTAATGTTGCGTCTGGTAATGTTCTTCGAACAGCGTACAGGCTGCAGAAAATGCATGTGGTCCGCTAGGACTTGATTTTGGTAATTATGAATTTCAATCATGATGGAATTTTAAGGATTTATATTGATTTCATAATTAAACCGAAAGCTTAATCCATTCAAGCATAATATTGATATGATAACCTTGTCATCCTAATCATAAACTACTTTATTTGCTTGACTAGGGTAAGCCTAAATATGGATCAAAGTTACACATAATCATATGATGTTACTGATGATGCAACAGCTTGTAGGTCGACGAGTGACCGCAACGGCGAAGAGTCTGGTGGTTTTTGGTTGAACGCATAAAAGAAAATCAGTCTTGGTTGTTCGTGACGTCTTTACAACCATTTGTGTTGCGAATGTAGCATCTAAGTACCATTTCAAGACGAGAAGAGCTAATGATATAGAATGTAATTCCAGTGTTACCAAATGAGATCTTATACCCTGAAATTACACATGAGGACAACATGAAACCGTTCTCTGAAGACGATATTTGCTCGATTCATATCAGCCAAACATATCATTAGAGTCGGACCAGGTATCGATCCATTTGACTGAAAAAATCAATGATTCAAGTGAAATAGAATCATGAGAATAAAGGTTCTATTCACAGTGAAACCATTTTAAAGCAAACCATTAAAGCATCAAATGAAGTTGGAGAAAATGACCCGCATTACATTGAGGGTGTAAGTTTGGTACATGCAACTTCTCCTTTTGCTAAATAAATGTTTGCCACCTAAAGATACATCAAACTAAAAAAATATATTCCTTCGGCTGCCCCCTTTCCCCCGTATGTTTTATGAAAGTATATAAAAAAAATACCACAAAAATGAGCTATGTTTGACTCTGGTCGTTGGGTTTTTTTCTGAGTTTTTTGGGGGGAAAACAAGTCAAACAAAAATAGTTGAAAAATGAAAATTAAATAAATATCTTTAACGTTTGGATATTTTCCAAAACTTAAAATGTAATAATATTCTTCATGGTTTGTTACTTCAGATCAAATATGTATTTAGTTTCTATCTAGCAAACATCGCTTAAAATGTTCCTAAGACGATTCTCTTTCAAATGAGGTACATTTGTATGTCTGCAAAATCCCCCCACCCAAGAGACAAATCCCTTCTGGATCGGGGACTATAAGAATACCCAGGCGATATTTTCGACTATGCACCCGACTATATTTGGTGGCAATATCCGTTATTATTCAATGTAACTCAGTGAATATACTTCTTTTCAGTTCAAATTGACGCGTTTTCGACTTTTCTCCTAAACCACCTTAATTGATAATGAAGATAATAAAATTCGGTGGTCTCTTCTTACATGATGTCACTCTTGACAGATCAATCCAGACAAAATTCAGATTACAAATAATTGGAACAATGGTTTCATTATTTTGATATTTTCATCAAATTTCATTGACATTCCTAATGTAAGTAGACTAGTAAGAAAGCGACGAACTTCGACGAATCCGTCTGACTAAAGACGAATTTCTTTAGCGGCAACTCCAATTCAAATATCGATCCTTATTCCGACTCAGCTGAGAAATGATTAAAACAATGATAAATTATGCAGTTTTATGTTATCTAATAACAACATTTTAACAATTTTTGCAAGTCATGTAAGAAAAATCCATCTGGCTCTACTGATATGATTTTTGTTTTCTCAGAGAACCTTCATATATCTTATATGACAATGCCAATATGAACATCATATTAATATCAAACCTTCCGTATAAAATGAAAATCAATAGTGATGGAAAATTAATGAATTTCAGCAATCATTAATAGTTTAATAATAACTAATATATACAAATGTATGATACATCTGTTTAATGGCACAGTTCTACTGTTTATTTTCTGTTATGACTTGCTAGTGGTCTGCAGTGGGAATTTGTCGGCCACGATTTCGAACACTCTGATGAAGGTGTCCTTGTCCTGCGCTCCGGAAAACATCTTTTGGCCATTCATGTAAAACGTAGGAACTCCTTGAATAGAAAAAGGATTTTTTAATTACACATAAAATGAAATGTAAATAAAGGTTGGCAAATGATTTTCTTTCGGCTACTAGTATTTCAGGAACAAGAAAAAGGGGCGCGTATCTTTTAAATGAAACTAAATACGATACACTGAAAAACAAAATTATTGTGCACTCGAAAGTCAGTATTACATGCATGTTCCGACGTAAATATAACTGTGTTGATCCTTTTCCCAAATGCAACAGCTGTGATAAATCTGACAAAAATCAAAATAAATACGACGCAAGTTTGTCAAGAAAGCAGCATGTGTTACAAAGTGTATAACGCTACCTGATATCCCCTTATTTGACCAACTTAATGCCTTATTGAGAGCGCCCTCTAGTTTGGATTGGTCAGTTAGTCGACTTAGAAGTTGATCTTTGTCCAGGCCGGCAGCGGATGCAACATCCAGGAGGGTCGTGTCTCCTAAAGCGTCACCATCCGTGAAATATTTCTGTATAAAATGGACAGAGAAATTTATAGATCAACATCCCTCCATTCAAAAAAGAAAATAGATGCGCCCCTCCTTGTGTGACTCAAAACCTACATTTTTATATAAAGTGTTGCGGTGTTTTTATGAGCTAATCCTTCTCTCAACCGACAGGAGCTCGATGCCTATGACCCACAAGAATATCCGCCTCTTAGCCTTTGACTAGAGAGAGATAGGAAGGCATCGAACTCCTGTGTATCAACCGTCCGTCGGAAAGAGGAGAATTGGGTAAAGAGAGAGGAAGGGGGTAGCTTAGCATGCCATGAACACATAGCCTCATGAGGAAGAGGGGACTCTACTTCAAGTAAGACGGACACCGCTTGTTTCGTCTATATAATAACATTTAGATATATATCAAAGTACGAGTCCAATTTCAGAAATAATTGTTACCAATGAAAAGTTATAAACGATGATTCATTCTTGATGTGCATGTACTGTTACATAATTGAAATTTTAAATCATAGATTTCATTTATTTATTTTCATTTTTTCTCGCATATTACATGGAATAAAAGTTCTGCCACTTGGTTTTGTTTCTCTCCATCGTCAACATCTTTGGCGTATTCCATAAGAACATGTGGTTTGATCGTACTCGGAAAAACAGGGCATTTATAGGTAAAGTCCAGACCAACGTCAGCACCACTTTGTTTCAAAGCCGCAACCCTGAAAACAAATGTTTTAAGTTTGATAGATCGTTTTCATATAATTCTAACTCAAACTAAATTGATTTTTCACTTTTAAAAATTACTTATTCAACCACCTTTTTTTTATTGAACAAAATAATAACCGTTATGAAAATTTATATAAACTAAGAAAAACTCTAAATAAATTTAGTTTTACCCTTAAATCACTTAATTCAACTTTTTTTTTTTTTTTTTTTTTTTTTGCTTTATCTACAACAAAATATACATTTTTAAAAAATACATTGGTTTTTGTATACTGATAAAATAAATTAGAACAAAAAGTTTTTAAAAAGTACATTTAACAAAAAAATCCAAAAGAACATAAAAAAACGAAATTTAAAAAAGCATACTTAATGAAATCTTATGTTTTCAAAATACCTTGGATTATTAGGGTCCGTATACTGTGCAGGCTTAGGCGATCCCTCGGGTGGGGTGTTGGGTCGGAGCATAAACGGTTCCCAACGGACTCGGAAATCGTACTTTTCCTTGACCGAGTCCATGGCCATTTCCATTTTACGCTTCCCGACCCAACACCATGGTCAGATGACGTCACTCACGACATCTATGTTGATTTTCGTCTTCTCTGCCATGGTGCCAAAGGACCGAGAACTTTTCCCGAGGTCCAAGGCAAACTTTTTGATAAAATGCCCCAGATTTTCACCTGTTCATGGACTAAATTAAATGTATATATTGACACGGTTTTAAACGGATGAACTTATGGAAACACATGTGCGTCATCATAATAAAAAAAAAAAACTCTGTGTAATATTTTTCTTACAGTGCGTACCTGGATGGCTGTTTTCGCATATATAGAATGAATATTAAATCATTCTGTTAATGCTGTTGTTGAATATTTGATTATTTCTGTGAATTTGTTCGTAATGACAGTCAGGTGTGAAAAAACATGTACAGATCTATTTTAAACCTAGAGATAGGATCATTTCTCCCGGTGTGTTTTTGGAACCTTCGTCATTTCACTTCGTGATTTGGACATGGGAGAAAAAATTCACATAATTTATTGAATGACTCAATGTATTCATGATTGCATTACTTGTTGAAAGGGATATTTATTCAACCCGGTCCATCAAAGAAAATGACCGTCAGCGGGTCCGATTGGCCGACACATTAATTTTCGATTTTCTGCAAGCTTTGTAAGAATTCCATGTAAAGATCAAGAGGATGAGATGCCCCATTCTTCTCCAATTTTGCTCTTACCCTGTGAGACAGGCTATGTGAGACACATAAGTTGTCTCAATGGCTCCAATAGGCCTTATTGCCATTAACGCGCTCTCTAGTGTTGGAGATAGAAAGGCTCTATCAGTGGGGGCAACGCGGCGGCGTCATTGTCAACAACAAAGCGCGCGCTATTTGAAAAGCAAATGTGTAATGTTCAAGGATGTACGATAACTTGTTAGCTAATTTGATGAATTTTGACTAGAAAAAATAATAAAAAAAAATGATTAAAAAAAAAAGATTAAAATAATAAACCTTCATTGTAATTAGAGGAGTTTGAGGGGTTAAGAGCGCTATTTAAAGACAAACTTATATACAGCGCGCCTACACGCAAGTACCGTACACCAGTTTAGTTAACTATTTAGACATACAAAGAAAGAAATAAACAAAGACAAAAAGACCAAAAGTATGCAAAAAAAAAAAAAAGAATAATAAATAAATAAACAGTAAACATGATCGACTCGGAATCTTTAACAAAGACAGAGAGAAAGATGGTAAATAAAGCCGGGGGCTGGATAAAAAAAACCAACTCGATGTTTCCTCCTTGCATTGATATAATATTTTTTTTACAAAAAAAATCCAGCCATATTCGTTTATCTATAACCTATCTTGTGAATATAAGTCAAAATTGATCCGCATCTGATATGACAAGGTGTGGGGGGGGGGGAGGGGGGGCAATTCCTAACCAGACGTGCCGTAAGGAACCGTTACGGCCGGTCTTTTTCATGGTGTAAAATTATATGATTTGGTATTTAAGAGACCCTCCATTGGGTGTCAGTAAAAAACATTCTATCATCTTTTTAATGTAGACCTTAAAAAAAAGATGAAACGTATGACCATGTTTTTTTCTGCGCCATGCAGTTTATGATAATATTCTAGTGTTAGTATGATAGCAGAATCTGAATCATAAATCTAATATACTGAAATCTGAATCTAATATACATGAATGGTCGGATTGGAAATGTTCTGTGGTGATTTAGAATATCAATTTGGGGAGAGTATGAGTTTTCATTGAATTGTCAGAGACAACCCGGGCCACCTTTTACCAAATTGTAATTTTGAAATTACCCCCCCCCCCCCCCCCCCCCCCCGTTATTATCACAAAGTTTTCTTCCCAGTGAGTCCGACATTGGCGTTCTGTCTTCCCTACCCTTATCATTCCCCTTACTCTTTACATTGCCAAAAACAAGTATACGTTTGGAACTTGACAGAGTGATTTGTTCCAACTTTATTTTTATTGTTATTATATATATTTCTTTTCCATAATCCTTTTTTTTTTTTTTGTTTGCGGTTTGTGTGTTGACAACTTGTCTATCGTGATCTGACACTTGATGCAACTTCAAGAAGGAAAACAATACTAGTATACTCAATTATTATACTGGAAGAAACGAGGGATAATAATGCGAACGGACTTAATATCATCATGATATTTTTCTGTTTCCTTTTCATTACATTCTTAGTCAATTATTCTATTTTTCCTGTTTTTGTTAGAATTTTTTTTTTAAGGAGAGGGGAGTTAAAGAGTGGCGTATTGTGATTTTGAAAGAAAAAAAAAAGGTTTTGCCTACCCTTTTCTAAACCAAGATCTGCCATTGAATTTGAAAATCATGGTAAAGATGTGAAACATCAGTAGTGTGTGTGTGTGTGCAAGGGGGGGGGGGTTGCGTTTGCCCCTCTCTCAGTCTAAAATCAATGCATGTTTTTCAGCAAAGGTGGTCTTCAGTTACCCCCTTATACATTATCATTTATTGATTTTCTTATCGTAATTCTCATTTATTTTTCACATCGATTATGGTGGAGAAGATGCTCAACGGTGTTGATTTTAATATGAAAACGTACTTTAATGATATAGACAGATGAACAACATTTCAGTATGATATAAACCGATTCATTTTAAAAGCCTTGGACAAAACAGGGGCGGATGCAGAGTTGAACTGAAGTGGCCCGGGGGAGGGGTTCATCCCAATGGGCCGATGCAAGGCACGAAGTGCCGATTGGGGAAGGGTAAACGAGATAGGGTTGATCCTTCTGTAGTTGGGTGTCCAGGGTAGCTTCAACGTGAATGTTATATATAATTTTACTGGTGCGATCATTATCATAAAATAGTGCACATTTTTCATTTTTTCAGCTATTTGAAAATTCATGGGATAAGATTACACAAGTATTTCATAGATGGCGACTTCCATAAGTTTTTTTTTTTTTTTTTTTTTTTTTTTTTTTTTTTTTTTTTTTTGTAATTTTAAATGTAGTTTCATGAAACAATCTGCAGTACATTTAATCTTCAGCTTGTAGGTTTTGAACTTCAACAGTCGAGAATTGGCAAGAAACGAAACTGAGGTGACACTGTTTTTCAAAAAAGTAAAAGAAACACATGCTATTTTCCACAAAAATCCACAGGACATTGACAAAATCCGCTGTAGATCGCCGGCAATCCGGCACTTTTCATAAACACTGCCTGGGATACCAAAGACTACCCCTGCCAGTCGAGCTGTGAATCCCCTGTGGTTTGCCTATTCTCCTTGATGAAGGTCGTTTTCTCATGAACTGAACAAATAGGAAAACCGGGCGCAGGGGGGTGGGGGGGCCTTGTTCTCGGAAATCAGTCCAGAATCCCCCCCCCCCCCCTTGAATTAAACCGTTTTACACAATCTTTGCTTTTCATTTCCCCAATATACTTTGTAATTGAAGAATCAGTTATCAAAATCATTGTGCACACAATTGGACTGGTCTATTTACTGTCTTAGGACAGCGCACCTTTGATTCTATTTATGTTCAATGCAATCATTTAACATCTGGAAATATCATCTTTCCTCCGATTCCATGTCATTTTTCACATGTTTGAAACAAAAACTAATGTAATATGGAAAGACAGAAGATCTATGCAACATTCTATCGACAAATTTAATATTGAATTGAAGAGCAGAGCAAAGAAATCGACGCGTTCTACGATATTTTATCGCTTTGCAAAGTTGCCCCCAGAAATTTCCCGAACGAAGTACTCTTAGTGATTTTCACGCTAGAGAGTTACATAAGGGACGTCACTCTTAAATTAATGGCAATAAGGCCTATTGACCAATGATAAAAGAGAATCTTAATATTGTGACGTCACAGTAACGTCGTCAGAAAACATTGCGTTAGATGGCATGAAGAGTTGTTTGATTTCCCTTTTTTCTAATGTTTCACGGAAGAAGGAATAGATTCCATCACTTTCTACTGAGCGAGACATAAAAATTTACACTCGTGACGGAAATTTTTCATCTTTTCCCTCGTTCCGCTAAGGTCCACTCGGGGAAAGACGAAATTTCCGTCACTCATGTAAATTTTTATGTCTCACTCAGTAGATCGTGATAGAACCTATTACTCTTTCACACTGAGATTCATACTTCCTTAGTCAATCAAGAAACGTGACTCTGCATGGCAGACTAGAGATCCCCTAACATGACAATGTAGTGACCACAGCGGAACACACACATATATGAGACTAGGAAAAGGGGTACAAACAAACGGAGACAACGCGAACAATCAAATCAATGAAGCATCAGGACAACAACCGATGTATGTTTTAATAATCTCCACAGGCCGAAAGATTGCCTGGCCATTAATTTATTCGTATGGGCCTCTAAAATACGAAAACCCGGACGACCTTTCCGCCTATGATAATCTCCACAAAGTTCCATTGCTAAACGAAATTCATTGTTGGTGGTGCCACTGAAAATTGGTTAAGCCAGCTTGCAGAGTTCCCTGCCAAAATTGTACTTTCAACCCATTCAATGAATCTGAATGGCTGACATACCGGTATTTTCGACTTTTTATCTATAAAGAATCTAAGTTACTAGTAATTAATCCTCACATGACGCATTAGCCAAAGAAACGGCCAACGACAATTGGCTATAGGGTGTTTACACCATAACCCAACGAAACGGCCAACGACACTTGCCAGTTGGTTGGGGTGTGCACACCACACAAAGGCGATTGTTTCATGCGAGTTCACACCCCCTACATACACCCACATTGGTGTGGGTGTATGTAGGGGGTGTGAGCTCGCATGAAACAATCGCATGTGACATCACACCCCAACCAACCAAATAGCCAAGTGTCGTTGGTCGTTTCTGCGGCTAATGACGCATGTACATGTAAGTATTCCAAGTCCTAGCACTACCCAGATTCTGTTGTTGTTTTTTTTGAGTTGGCAAAGCCAACTCTCATTGCTTTCGCTTTCAACTTTGCACTTGATAACCCTGCACGGACCAAACAACGCACAATGTTACTGGCGCAGTAAGAAATAGGACCACTACGATTTGACAAAAGAACATATTAGACGACAAACGTTTAAGTTCAAGTTGTAAATAATGGGTTAAATGCATTATGAGAATGCAAAAAATTGCTACAAGGAACGATGCTATAGGAATAGCGATCACTTGTTGATGTCAGTGCATTAAAATATGGCGCATCTTTTTATGCCCCCGGAATCAAAGATTCGGGGGCATATAGTTTTTGGCCTGTCCGTCTGTTTGTCTGTCTGTTTGTCCGAAAAACTTTAACATTGGACATAACTTTTGAATAGGAAGTGATAGGGCTTTCATATTTCACATGTGTATTCCTTGTGACAAGACCTTTCCATTGATACCACAATTTTTGACCTCGTGACCTTTACCTTTGACCTACTTTTCAAAAAACTTTAACATTGGACATAACTTTTGAATGGTAAGTGATAGGGCTTTCATATTTCACATGTGTACTCCTTGTGACAAGACCTTTCCATTGATACCAAAATTTGTTGACCTCGTGACCTTGACCTTGACCTTTGACCTACTTTTCAAAAACTTTAACATTGGACATAACTTTTGAATGGTAAGTGATAGGGCTTTCATATTTCACATGTGTATTCCTTGTGACAAGACCTTTCCATTGATACCAAAATTTTTGACCTCGTGACCTTGACCTTTGACCTACTTTTCAAAAACTTTAACATTCGGCATAACTTTTGAATGGTAAGTGATAGGGCTTTCATATTTCACATGTGTATTCCTTGTGACAAGACCTTTCCATTGATACCAAAATTTTTGACCTCATGACCTTGACCTTTTAACCCAGTGACCTCACATACATGTACTTAACAGAAAATAGTGTTCATTCTAACAAAGATGCCACCGGGGGCATGCATGTTTCACAAACACAGGCTTTATTCTTTGTACTTCCCTCCTCTGTATAAGGAGCACCCCATTTTTAGATAGATAGGTAAAAGTATTGTATTAAGGATAAAAAAGACCTTAGATATTAAAATTTGTGGATGTTTAGATGACTTAAGACAAGTAAATAAATAAATCAATCAATCAATAATATTTATTCAAAGACAGACATAATTTATAACAATCAACATCAGCTCTGATGAGCTATTTACCGACTGGGAAAAAAGGTTTTTCAGTTTGATACTTGATAAACCTAAGATGTTGGTTTTAAGTTGGTAAAGAAACTTCAAAAGCAAATATCTCCTAAAGTAAAAGTGATAGGACTTTATACTTCATACATACACCCATAACAATTGCAACAAATTTGACATGATCATATTGACCTTGAACTCTGACCTCAAAAGCAGTTATTTGGTTAAAAAGTTCTATCATTTTAAAAAATATATATATTTCCAGACTTTTTTTTTTTTTTTTTTTTTTTTTAGATTTGAGACAACTCTTGAATTGTGAGAATCACTCATTCAAGCAATTGAGCCATAGATTTGGAGTTTGATTTGTGCCAGTTTTATACTTGTCTTCTGTGCGTTCTTCTCAATGTTACTTTTTGCCAACTCGCAGGACTTTCAGTCCTTTGATTTTTTTTTCGCCATAATCCATACAAGCAACGAATCATTTAATTTTTCTCGGCAACTGTTAAGAATTTCATGAAATATCACTTTTATTGCATAAAATAGGAATTCAGAGGCAATTTCAATGACCCCTAGTTTAGTTTTGCATTAGCCAGTTGTAGCCCTCGACGGCCATGTGCGTTGAAGGATGAACGTGATATTAGAAGAGCTTCGTGGTTTCGTGAAAATCTGTACAGCGGTTCATATGGAAAGCCTTTGCTCAGGTGACATCAGTATCTTGTGATATCACTAGATAGCGTGATAAATGTCTGTTATATTTCAATAATATGCGATTTTGAAATGAGCCCATAAAGAACAAGACTTGATGTTTTCAATACATATTTATAGCTTATCATTTACAAATAAAAACAACCACTCCTCAACATATAGGTGTACATTAAAGCTGTAAATACATGTATATAATTATAAAAATATCTTTCTTTTTAATTCAAACTCATACTTGATTGTGTTCTAAATGCATGAGCGAGAAATCATTAAATGATTGTTCCATATTGATAATACTGAAAATTCATACGTGGAGATAAAATTTTCTGGGGAGGGAGGATCGATGGGGCTCCAGTCCGGTCCCGGGGGCCAGCTATACTTCTGGGAATGTTTGCATTTTGACAAATTTCAAATCAATTTAGTGCATCACATGATAAATCCTTGGGATTCCATTGGTTGAGCACGCAGGGACTATGAGAGAATAGTGCCCGGTAGCTTTTTGCTTCACAGAGTTAAGTCGCTTGGAGAGAGAGGCGCTATTCTTGTGAATCATCATTAGTGAATAGTATTTTAAAATTGCTATCGAGGTCATGTGATGCACTAATTACCTATTAATGCCCGTTTGTGTGGGTACTATTCTCTCATAGTGTTGCTTTTGGAAGGAATAGTACCCGAGCGTGAGCGGGCATTACTAGGTTTAGTGCATCACATGACCTCGACAGCATTTTAAAAGGATAGACTTAGCATTTCAGATTATTTACAAGGAAGCTAGTGGCGACACCTATTTATAGCGCATTACTCTCCAAGCGATTTCAGATCACCTCCACCAGTAATGCCCTTGATGAATAAATCTATATCATATCTTTTCAAGATAAAATGATTATGAAAATAACGGGCGATTGTCCAAGCATTATAAATGTAAGAATGTGGAGTTATTATGACAGCCGTCTAATGACTAGATATGCTATACAATGCAAGATCTTTGTATATGTTGTAAAATCGTTGTCCATTTTATTGAGCGTCTGTGACAGGTATTACTTTCTTCCCTGCAACATACACCTCCTCTATATTCCTTGAATCACCTGTAAATAATATAATCGAAAAATAAAGATAAAGTTGTCATGGAAACTCAATTAAGAATGTGGATAAGAAAAAAACAATTTCAGAGGGATACAATATGAAAGGATATACATTTACATTATTTTACTCTCTTGCGTCAACCTTTTTCAATATATAAATATTTTCCTGGATACGCTTCTTACTCTATTAATATAGAGAATAAGTGTCTTAATTTATGTTTTGTTACGGGTATACAACACACAGCAAGTGCATTTATCGTACATGTAATGCGCGTTAGCTCATTTCATGAGATAAATGCACTTGCTGTGTGTTGCATACCCGTAACAAAACACAAATTATGACATTTATTCTATATATATGCACCATAGTTGTTTATTTCATTCTTGTTTTCTGAAATCGCGTTTTCTAGGTAAAAGGGTGACGTTAAAATTCAGGTCACCGCGGGCTCAGTTTGCAGGTTAGAACAGCCGTCGCGGCATGTTTCTTTAGATCTTATGCATTGTGACGTCACGAGTGTTAATACACTAATTGCAGCACGTTTCTTTCAATAGTAACATCTCAGGGAATTACATTGGTTGTGCATAGATATATAAATGGATCCGCGCACTTTTTAAAAGATCGACGATAATCAAATAAGAGTCCTGGATGTTGCCATGTTTCAATTCATGTCTAATGCACTTTATTTGGCTTATTGTGGCCTCAGATTGACCCTTTTCGTGACTCCGCGCATGCTCTTGAATTTTTGATTAAATCTATGAAACATGCCTATGCCATGGTAGGGTACATATCATCGCCGGGCACATATCATCGCCACTCCATTTACTTGTATATCTCTGCATATGGTTAAAGTAGAAAAAAAATTGTGCAACAACAGCGAAAAAGTCTGGAAAACTAAAGTGTGACAGACAGACGGACAGACAAACGGGGTGGAAACTATAAGTCCCCTTCGGCGAGCCGGTAGGGGACTAATAAAGATTTTAGAGCAAAAAATGTTGAAAAATGGCGATAACATATGCCCGACCAGTATCTGTGGAACAAAATTTGTACAATTAAACCCTCCATCTTTGGCATAAAATCGGAAATGCGGATCCATTTTTCATGTCTTATATTTCTTATCCTCTAGATCCTTACCTAAATAAAGGAATTTCTGTATATAATCAGATACACCGTCATCATCGAATCCGTCAATATGTGATCCTGGAGCGTTGATGTTCACAGTCAAAGCATCAAACTCCTTCCCAACTTCAAAGTTTCCTATCGTATCCTCCATTGCTAAAGCTTTACAAGTAAAGCAACAAATTTTCAATGATACAAATTGTGCAGTCTTGTCTTCATTTATTAAGGTCAGTCACAGAATCATATAAAAAAGTCTTTTTCTTAGAAAAGTTAATCGTACCGACGTAGCTAGCGCTCACAAAGTCTGGTTAAAATAAGGTTTGATATAGACTCCCACGTCTCCCGGGTCACATTCTAGTCATAGCTGCTTCTACAAAAAGTCCTTCATTAATTTCTATATCTAACTTGTGCAAGTTACCTCATAAACATGATAAAGGAGATCCTGACAGCAAATAACAACAACACTCACAATACAGAACCATAAGGAGCATTGAGAGACCCCTATAGCACGCTAGAGGTGGGACAAGGTGCCCAGGAGGAGTAAGCATCCCCTGTTTGACTAGCCCCACGTTTCCATCAGCTAAGTCTTGAACAATCTCAACAAATAGTATACGTGCGGTTATAAGCTCAGATTTGGGCAAAAGATGGTTATTTTTCTTTACTTCATTTCTTTATTCATTATTTTTTTTTCAATCTCAGTTTTAGTGCCTTTTCTCACCTTTTGCCCCACCAAGTGTGGCCATCATAAAAGCCTCGCTGTGAGTGATAGGCTCGTACTCTTTATTATAAATGGCTAGTGTGTTAGAGACGTGTATGGCTGTACGTATACCGTCCAGTAGAGATGGGCTATAGCCACCAGAAACATCTGTAAATATAAATCAGGAAAAAATGAAATTCGACTTCAAAATATCACTTTTTATCCATGATAAATCTAAGATGACTGCTCTTAGTTACCCATTACTCGTAAAGCGATTTATGAGAACATTTGTACCACTTGGTGAGTGTCACTGCTGGTGGACAAGGAGTCCCCGAGGGCACATGTAGCCAGGTTCGATCATTCCTTCGTCGCATTCGAAAATTTCTGTAATCAAAATTTCTAAAACGTGGGTCCTGTAACATCATATCCCTCCAATCCTGCTACGTCTTTCGGTACACTTTTGGATATATATAATAATTTTCACACTCTTCATCTCTTTGGCCATATAACATTGTTTAGATTGAGGATCACTGACGAGGGTTAAGTACCCGAAATGTGCATGTCTGGTCCATGCTACAAATTTATCTGTTCTTAAATTATGCTATTGAATTTGAAGACGTTTAACATTCATTAACATTCTGAACTTAAATTTGAGGATATACAAACTGTGCCCTCAGTGCATTGATAAGTTTCACATAGCCTCAAGCAGAAAAGTGACAATTGTCTTCTCAAGTTTACATAAATTTTCAATTATTCTTACAGGTAAATTATGAAATAAAGCTAAAATTATAGTTTTTTTAAATCCTGTTTTGCTAATGCAAATTTTTGAAACTTGCACCAAAAAAAGCGCCTGTGTCAGAGACGGTCACAAAACTCTGTTCTTTGTAATGCGGTTGAAGGAAATAGGCAAGCTAGCTAGAAAACAGCCATGGCGTTGACAAACATACAGCAACTGAAGAATATGATGTTACAATCTACCAACAAGAGACTAATTTCTTGGAGACAAAAACAGAGAAAACTAGAAAGGTTTCTTGTTGCGGTTGCAACAAGAGTGTCTTCCTCCTATACAATTTTTGGTTTGGAAATATGAAGGACGTCACATTACATGTATTTATATTATATATTTAAGTTTTCAAATAGCAGTAACATTAAATTTTCAAACCGATAATTGTTGGTGAGCAACCATTTGATTTGGGGGGGGGGGGGGGGGGGGGGCAGGAATTCTATTGCCAGCCGGTAAAATTTTTTTCAGCAATTTTCTGAGCAGGCCATTTTTTTCAGCCATTACCAGAGTCGGAGAAAAATTTTCGCCGGTTCTTCGGGCCGGATTTAAACAAATTGTCAAATGTTGTGAATGTCTGTGTAAGTTAAACTCCCCGCTGTTACAGAGTATGAGTTAATAACCGTTCCTTCAGATGTCTCTTTGCAATTAGCAAATTTCAGACAGATTGTATGATGTTTAAATAGAACCTTTTCTAGATTTTTGTGCCTATGCGTATTAGGTCTCTGGTAGATACAGCTATGTGAACAGTTTGTATTTATATTAATTAATTTTTTGACTTTAAATTGTCTGGCACAAAGGGTCAGCAAAAATTTCCATATCATGCAATGTATCCTTACTTTTGCATGGTCCGGGAAAAAAAAATTGCCGGCCCTTTGGGCCGGAATATTTTTTTCAGCATTTTTCAGAGCCGGGATTTTTTTTTTTTGCAAATTCTTCCTGCCCCCTTCCCCCATAAAAAAGGCGAGCTCGTAGCTGTAGAACCAATTTTCTTGAGAAGAGAAATGGTAATAACAAATTACGTTCAATATATATATATATAAATACCATGAGGTTCTCGCTGTGCAGGTTCAAATTTGGACCCCCCCCCCTTCGCTTTTTTCAAAGTTAATTTGGAATTTCCATCATGGCGACATCGTTCAATATAAACAGAACTGTTTTCGAAAAACGAGGGGAGGGAAGAATGTTGGAGAAATTGTTCATCAATTTGTAAATAAACCAACCGAAAATTATGTTCGAACGTTTGCTAGAATTAGAAATTAAACTTGATGTTCAAAATATAGTTATTGAAGTTTAGAAACAGGTTTGTAGGTTAGAAATCGGAATCAAACTACCACTTTTTGTGTGTAAATTCTGGTTTGTAGCTGATCTCTTCTAAATTAATCAACTGTTTTAAAATCAAATTGTGTATATCGAAATGTATTTATGAAATGCATATTCATCATTGCCGTGAAATCGGAATTTGAAAATCTCAACACTGCTTTTCTCGAGTCGGACTCGGACTACCAATTTTAGTGTGCGCCCGATCTGTTGGCGTGAAGGTGTATCGAAATACCCAACTCAAAATTTCGATGCTCATATCTTTTCAACAGTAAGAGATAGGAAAAATCAGAAAGACTAAATAAGACAGATATATGGATAAAAAATAATAATATTGAAATTTTTAGGAAACTTCATAAGCTTAATTTTTGTTCACTATTATAAGCAAAAAAGTGTCTTCCTCCTATGAACTTCTGAATTTGGAAATATGAAGGACGGTGAAGGACGTCATCGTAATAAATCGTTACAGTGTGCATCTAGCATTTCATATCTTGCATGGCTGTCGACTTTCAAAAAGAATGGAAATTGTAGATAACAAAATACGAGATATTTAAGCTTACAAATAGCAAAACATGAAATTTTCGGTCCTTTTGAGTAATTCGACGCTCCCGTCAAATATTTGAATCTACTAAAAAACATGATAAAACTAGAAAGGTTTCTTGTTGCGGTTGCATCAAGAGTGTCTTCCTCCTATACAATTTTTGGTTTGGAAATATGAAGGACGTCACATTACATGTATTTATATTATATATTTAAGTTTTCAAATAGCAGTAACATTAAATTTTCAAACCGATAATTGTTGGTGAGCAACCATTTGATTTGGGGGGGGGGGGGGGGGTCAGGAAACCTATTGCCAGCCGGTAAAATTTTTTCAGCAATTTTCTGAGCAGGCCATTTTTTTCAGCCATTACCAGAGTCGGAGAAAAATTTTCGCCGGTTCTTCGGGCCGGATTTAAACAAATTGTCAAATGTTGCGAATGTCTGTGAAAGTTAAACTCCCCGCTGTTACAGAGTATGAGTTAATAACCGTTCCTTCAGATGTCTCTTTGCAATTAGCGAATTTCAGACAGATTGTATGATGTTTAAATAGAACCTTTTCTAGATTTTTGTGCCTATGCGTATTAGGTCTCTGGTAGATACAGCTATGTGAACAGTTTGTATTTATATTAATTAATTTTTTGACTTTAAATTGTCTGGCACAAAGGGCCAGCAAAAATTTCCATATCATGCAATGTATCCTTACTTTTGCATGGTCCGGGAAAAAAAAATTGCCGGCCCTTTGGGCCGGAATATTTTATTCAGCATTTTTCAGAGCTGGGATTTTTTTTTGCAAATTCTTCCTGCCCCCTTCCCCCATAAAAAAGGCGAGCTCGTAGCTGTAGAACCAATTTTCTTGAGAAGAGAAATGGTAATAACAAGTTACGTTCAATATATATATATAAATACCATGAGGTTCTCGCTGTGCAGGTTCAAATTTGGACCCCCCCCCCCCCTTCCCTTTTTTCAAAGTTTATTTTGAATTTCCATCATGGCGACATCGTTCAATATAAACAGAACTGTTTTCGAAAAACGAGGAGAGGGAAGAATATTGGAGAAATTGTTCATCAATTTGTAAATAAATCAACCGAAAATTATGTTCGAACGTTTGCTAGAATTAGAAATTAAACTTGATGTTCAAAATATAGTTATTGAAGTTTAGAAACAGGTTTGTAGGTTAGAAATCGGAATCAAACTACCACTTTTTAGCTCACCTGAGCCATAGGCTCAAGTGAGCTATTGTTATAGTGTTGCGTTCGTCGTCCGTCGTCCGTCGTCGTCGTCGTCGTCGTCCGTCGTCGTCCGTCGTCGTCCGTCGTCGTAAACTTTTCACATTTTAAACTTCTTCTCTAGAACGGCTGAAGGGATTTTGATGAAACTTGGTAGGTATGAAGTACTCATGGTCCCCTACAAGTGTTGTTGTTTTTCGTCCGGATCTGTCAACAGGTGGCGCCACCACAGCCAAAAGTAGGTCACGGGGGGTACCCTCCTTTGACAAACTTCTTCTTCAGAACCGAAGCATGTATTGACAAACCGAAAGCATCAGGATGATCTAGAGAGATGTCTTAAGAAGTGTTGTTATTTTTGGTTCCACTTGGAAGTCAAATTTTTGACGCGTTTTTGACGTCTTTTCGGACTTTGTCAGAAATGCAAATTTTTGCACTATTTCTTTAAATAACTCAATAAGTCTATGATTTTACACACTCATTTACTACATGTTTATCATATTTAACTTACTTAATGCTTTGATATGTATTTTATGCTTAAAATTTATTTTTTTGATTTTTTATGAATTTTTTTCTTATGTAAAAAGGAAGGGGGGGGGGGGGTTGATTTTCATACATTTTCTGCTTCTTTTCTATAACCACTCTTAAGATTGTCATGACGATTTGTAGGTATGAGGTACTCATGCATGGTACCCTACAAGTGAAAGAATTTTGTCAAGATATCTACTTTTGGATTTTTAAGGAATATTTTTTAAGATTGTACATAGGTATAATGTATGTTTTCCATGCCAAATGGACCCATGGGGAGTAGCTTCAAACCCCGGCGGGACCCCAAAAATTTTTTTCTCCCTTTTTCAGTTTTTTTCTCTTTTTATTTTTATATTTATCGCTAGAAATGAAACTGTGAAAGAATTTTGTCAAAATATCAACTTTTAGATTTTTAATGATTTTTTAAATAAGACAAGCTATAGCTAGTTTTGCTTTGTATACTTATTTTCATACTTCGAATTAACTTGGCCACATACGCTATCAAATATACTCTGAATTTATTTTTAAGATGTTGACTTTTTGTGTCGCCTGCTAAGCACAGCGACACTTAGGGATCACTTTGTCCGTTGTTCGTCTGTCCGTCCATCCGTCTGTCCGTCTGTCTGTCACACTTGGGTGTCACACCCCATAACTTTTGATTGGTAAGTGATAGGGCTTTGATATTTCACATGTGTATTCCTTGTGACAAGACCTTTATACACATATCATAATTTTTGACCTTGTGACCTTGACCTAGATATTTGACCTACTTTTCTAAAAATCTAATATTGGCTATATCTCTTGATTGATTAGTGATAGGACTTTGATATTTCACATGTGTATTCCTTGTGATTAGACCTTTCTACACATATAATGTTTGACCTTGTGACCTTGATCTAGATATTTGACCTACTTTTCTAAAAATCTAATATTGGCTATATCTCTTGATTGGCAAGTGATAGGGCTTTGATATTTCACATGTGTAATCTTTGTGACAAGACCTTTCTACGCAAACCATATTTTTTGACCTCGTGACTCGACCTAGATATTTGACCTACTTTTCAATAAATCTAAGATTGGCTATATCTTTTGATTGGTAAGTGATAGGGCTTTGATATTTCACATGTGTATTTCTTGTGACAAGCCCTTTTTTCACATACTATATTTTTTAACCTTATGACCTTGACCTAGATATTTGACCTACTTTAAAAAAAAAACAAGATTGGCTATATCTATTGATTGACAAGTGATAGGGCTTTGATATTTCTCTTGTGTATTCCTTTTGACAATACCTTTCTACACATACCATAATTTTGACCTCATGACCTTGACCTAGATATTTGACCTACTTTTCAAAAAAATTAAGATTTGCTATATCTTTTGATTGGTAAGTGATAGGGCTTTGATATTTCATATGTGTATCCCTTCTTGTGACAAGGCCTTTCTACACATATCATAACTTTTGACCTCATGACCAAGACCTAGATATTTGACCTACTTTTCAAAAAATCTTAGATTGGCTATTTCTTTTGATTGCTGAGTGATAGGCTTTGATATTTCACATGTGCATTCCATGTGACAAGACCTTTCTTCACATACCATCATTTTTAGCTCACCTCGACGAAGTTGAGTGAGCTTATGCTATAACCCCACGCGTCCGCGTCCGCGTCCGCGTCCGTGTCCGCGTCCGGTTAAGAAGTTTGGGGTAGCTCAGTATCTGACAAAGTACTAATGCTACAGTAACCAAACTGGCACAAGTGATTCATCTTTGGATGCTGAGGTGAACCCATGCATCGTATGCAGCATCTGACCTACATTTTCCGCTTGAGTGACTTGGTTAAGAAGTTTGGGGTAGCTCAGTATCTGACAAAGTACTGATGCTACAGTAACCAAACTTGCACAAGTGATTCATTTTTGGATGCTGAGGTAAACCCATGCATCGGATGCAGCATCTGACCTACATTTTCCGCTTGAGTGACTTGGTTAAGATGTTTGGGGTAGCTCAGTATCTGACAAAGTACTGATGCTACAGTAACCAAACTGGCACAAGTGATTCATCTTTGGATGCGGAGGTGAACCCATGCATCGGATGCAGCATCTAACCTACATTTTCCGCTTGAGTGATTTGGATAAGAAGTTTGGGGTAGCTCAGTATCTGACAAAGTACTAATGCTACAGTAACCAAACTTGCACAAGTGATTCATCTTTGGATGCTGAGGTAAACCCATGCATCGTATGCAGCATCTGACCTACATTTTCCGCTTGAGTGACTTGGTTAAGAAGTTTGGGGTAGCTCAGTATCTGACAAAGTACTGATGCTACAGTAACCAAACTTGCACAAGTGATTCATTTTTGGATGCTGAGGTAAACCCATGCATCGGATGCAGCATCTGACCTACATTTTCCGCTTGAGTGACTTGGTTAAGATGTTTGGGGTAGCTCAGTATCTGACAAAGTACTGATGCTACAGTAACCAAACTTGCACAAGTGATTCATCTTTGGATGCGGAGGTGAACCCATGCATCGGATGCAGCATCTAACCTACATTTTCCGCTTGAGTGATTTGGATAAGAAGTTTGGGGTAGCTCAGTATCTGACAAAGTACTAATGCTACAGTAACCAAACTTGCACAAGTGATTCATCTTTGGATGCCGAGATGGACCCATGCATCGGATGCAGCATCTGACCTACTTTTTCCATTTTAAAAGCCAATATTGAGCAGAGTATAAGTGCTACATGTACCAAACTTGCATATTGGATGTATCTTTGATCAAACTTTCATCAAATGACCTTGACCTACTTTTTTCGCTTGAGTGATTTTGCCTTTAAAAGCCAATATTGAGCAAAGTATAAGTGCTAGATGTTCCGAACTTGCATATTAGATGTATCTTTGATCAAACTTTTATAAAATGACCTTGACCTACTTTTCCGCTTGAGTGATTTTGCCTTTAAAAGCCAATATTGAGCAAAGTATAAGTGATACATGTACCAAACTTGCATAAGTTGTATCTTTGATCAATCTTTCATAAAATGACCTTGACCTACTTTTTCCACTTGAGTGATTTTGCTCTATAAAGCCAATATTGAGCAAAGTATAACTGCTACATGTACCAAACTTGCATATTGGATGAATCTTTGATCAAACTTTCATAAAATGACCTCGACCTACTTTTTCTGCTTGAGTAGTTTTGCCTTTAAAAGCCAATATACATGTACTAAGAAATATGTTTGAATTGAATTTTGCTGTCACGAGGTGAGCTTCGTAATCTGTGATTACCTATGTTTAACCTCGTGCACTTGCCCTATATATTTGACCTACTTTTCAACAAATCTATGATTTGCTATATCTTTTGAGTGGTAAGTGATAGGGCTTTGATATTTCACATTTGTATTCCTTATGAAAAGACCTTTCTAAACATTCCATAATTTTTAACCTAGTGACCTTGCCCTTGATATTTGACCTAATTTCAATAAAAAAAAATCCGCTACGCAGGCGACACAAGCATTCCTTGGATTGCTTTTTTTTCATACATGCATATTTCAGAACAATTTCCCTATTTAATGATTATATTCTCTGTCTTATTTCTGTATCTATGGTAAACATAGTCACCATATATCTTGTGTTACAGATTTGATTGGTTCAATACCTCCTTGCCCCTTTAGTAGGGGTAACTACAGGAAATAAAAAGGTGCACACTAAAAATTTTGACTGACTTGA
The DNA here is from genome assembly GCA_028142955.1 of Pinctada fucata. Taxonomy (NCBI): domain Eukaryota; kingdom Metazoa; phylum Mollusca; class Bivalvia; order Pterioida; family Pteriidae; genus Pinctada; species Pinctada fucata. The sequence continues at coordinate 30,085,473 of AP027105.1, forward strand.
AATGCCCGGAAGTCTGTAAAATTGGTCTTTTTTGATTGCGAATCTTTGGCACGCATAAAAATGTAAAGAAAAAAAAGGGGGGGGGGTCATGCATGTCCTTTTTTCGCAAATTTCACTTTTTTTACAGGAACTCTGCGTCCTCATCGAAAATGTTCCGAATTTTGCATATTTTCAAACCTATCTGTAGATTGCATAAAAGATAAGATCAAGTTCGAAGTTAAATTTATCACGACTATTGATTATATATGCTAAAAATACATTTCCAAGCGCCGCATTTCAGCATATTTACCGAAAATAATTTGTCCAAGTGGCTTCACTGGGTCATGAGGTTTGATACACCGTACACTGCTGTTTGGAAAATAAATTGGCTCAATTTCTGCACAACTCACTTGAATTAATATTGTCCGCTAACAACTTGTCTGTGTTAATTGGATTAACACGATTTTGACTGTACGTTACATGTATTAAGATGAAATCAATACTATTCAAAAGCTCTCATTCATAGATTTCTGTATAATTTAATATGAATAAAGGCAAAACCGAAAAGTCTTTGTTTTTTATGCTTCCGGAATCAAAGATACTGGGGCATATAGTTTTTGGCCTGTCCGTCTGTCTGTTTGTCCGAAAAACTTTACATTGGACATAACTTTTGAATGGAAGGTGATAGAGCTTTCATATTTCACATGTGTATTCCTTGTGACAATACCTTTCCATTGATACCAAAATTTTTGACCTCGTGACCTTGACCTTTGACCTACTTTTCAAAAACTTTAACATTGGGCATAACTTTTGAATGGTTAGTGATAGGGCTTTCATATTGTACATGTGTATTCTTTGTGACAAGATCTTTCCATTGATACCAACATTACTCTGACTCTGACCTCTCACATACTTAACAGAAAATGGTGTTTATACCAACAAAGATGCCACCGCGGGGCATTCGTGTTTCACAAACACAGGCTTTATTATCTTCTGGCATACTAGCTATTAATAATGAAAGGTTTGGTGTTCAATTTTAAATAAACTTTATTTATGAAATCATTTCATTGTTTTATTCTGTTTCTGTTGCACATTAATGTGGAATTTTACAAAATGATTTTATTTTTGATGTTGCATAATCAAACTATACTAGCTGGGCATATGACTTTGGATCGCATAATCCATCTTTTCAAATCAGTAAAAAAGTTGTTGTTTTGAAATGTGACTATTTTCTCTTGTTTGTACTTTTAAAGGTTGTCTGAAAAAAAAAACTTGTCTGCATCCGGCAAAAATCTTGTTAGAAAGGTTGTGGGCTAAAATCCTGGTACTGGTACTATCAGTATTCAATGTCAGTATGTCAATTAGAGCGTGCATGTGTATCAGGTGAGCGTTGTGCCCCCTGGGGCTCTTGTTGTGTGTAAATTCTGGTTTGTAGCTGATCTCTTCTAAATTAATCAACTGTTTTAAAATCAAATTGTGTATATCGAAATGTATTTATGAAATGCATATTCATCATTGCCGTGAAATCGGAATTTGAAAATCTCAACACTGCTTTTCTCGAGTCGGACTCGGACTACCAATTTTAGTGTGCGCCCGATCTGTTGGCGTGAAGGTGTATCGAAATACCCAACTCAAAATTTCGATGCTCATATCTTTTCAACAGTAAGAGATAGGAAAAATCAGAAAGACTAAATAAGACAGATATATGGATAAAAAATAATAATATTGAATTTTTTAGGAAACTTCATAAGCTTAATTTTTGTTTACTATTATAAGCAAAAAAGTGTCTTCCTCCTATGAACTTCTGAATTTGGAAATATGAAGGACGGTGAAGGACGTCATCGTAATAAATCGTTACAGTGTGCATCTAGCATTTCATATCTTGCATGGCTGTCGACTTTCAAAAAGAATGGAAATTGTAGATAGCAAAATACGAGATATTTAAGCTTACAAATAGCAAAACATGAAATTTTCGGTCCTTTTGAGTAATTCGACGCTCCCGTCAAATATTTGAATCTACTAAAAAACATGATAAAAAAATAACAGAGACCAAAAATAAAAAAGACCAATCTAGCTTTTACTCCAAACGTAACGTTGGAGAACTTTCATTGTCCTAGCTTACAGGGTTCTTGAGAAATCGCTGATCCAATTTTCCACGGTTACGAAAACAATAGGTCTTCCGACGGAAGTCGGAAGACCTAAAAATAACAGAGACCAAAAATAAAAAAGACCAATCTAGTTTTTACTCCAAACGTAACGTTGGAGAACTTTCATTGTCCTAGCTTACAGGGTTCTTGAGAAATCGCTGATCCAATTTTCCACGGTTACGAAAACAATAGGTCTTCCGACGGAAGTCGGAAGACCTAAAAAGGCATCCTGGCCAAACACACACCATAAACAAGACGGGATAAAAGTAACAACATTCAATACACAATACAAAGAATTGTCTGGACCTTAAACATTTCAACTGACGAGTGGTATCATAAAAACAGAGGACCACTATGACGAGATGTAAAGCGAGTGACAACCATTGTCAAGAGAGAATTCGAAACATCAACCAGTCACAAAACAACTGACGATTTGGCACGATTTATTACCAACCAAGCGGTCTTCGTCCAAGAAATCCCGAAAGCGTCAAACCATCACACTACAAGATACAGAGCCACGCACATGGTTCATCAAAGAAATCATCATCACATCAAGCATTCCACCATTCAGGGTGAAAGGGAGGGGGAGGAAGCGGGCGGGAGGAGAGAGGAAAGAGGGAGAAAGAGGAGGGAGGGGGAGTTAAGGGAAGGGTGAAAAGGAGGGGGAGAGAGGAGAGGTAGGAGGGGGGAGGTAAAGGAGTGGGAGGGGAGATAGGTACCCCCTGCAACCCCCCTCATTCAGATACACAGCCACTCGCGAACCTCATCAAGGAGATCCCCAAAAATGTCAAACACAAACATAACCAGACACATAACTAGAAAGGTTTCTTGTTGCGGTTGCAACAAGAGTGTCTTCCTCCTATACAATTTTTGGTTTGGAAATATGAAGGACGTCACATTACATGTATTTATATTATATATTTAAGTTTTCAAATAGCAGTAACATTAAATTTTCAAACCGATAATTGTTGGTGAGCAACCATTTGATTTGGGGGGGGGGGGGGGGGGGTTAGGAATTCTATTGCCAGCCGGTAAAATTTTTTCAGCAATTTTCTGAGCAGGCCATTTTTTTCAGCCATTACCACAGTCGGAGAAAAATTTTCGCCGGTTCTTCGGACCGGATTTAAACAAATTGTCAAATGTTGTGAATGTCTGTGTAAGTTAAACTCCCCGCTGTTACAGAGTATGAGTTAATAACCGTTCCTTCAGATGTCTCTTTGCAATTAGCGAATTTCAGACAGATTGTATGATGTTTAAATAGAACCTTTTCTAGATTTTTGTGCCTATGCGTATTAGGTCTCTGGTAGATACAGCTATGTCAACAGTTTGTATTTATATTAATTAATTTTTTGACTTTAAATTGTCTGGCACAAAGGGCCAGCAAAAATTTACATATCATGCAATGTATCCTTACTTTTGCATGGTCCGGGAAAAAAAAATTGCCGGCCCTTTGGGCCGGAATATTTTTTTCAGCATTTTTCAGAGCCGGGATTTTTTTTTTGCAAATTCTTCCTGCCCCCTTCCCCCATAAAAAAGGCGAGCTCGTAGCTGTAGAACCAATTTTCTTGAGAAGAGAAATGGTAATATCAAGTTACGTTCAATATATATATATATAAATACCATGAGGTTCTCGCTGTGCAGGTTCAAATTTGGACCCCCCCCCCCCTTCCCTTTTTTCAAAGTTTATTTTGAATTTCCATCATGGCGACATCGTTCAATATAAACAGAACTGTTTTCGAAAAACGAGGAGAGGGAAGAATGTTGGAGAAATTGTTCATCAATTTGTAAATAAACCAACCGAAAATTATGTTCGAACGTTTGCTAGAATTAGAAATTAAACTTGATGTTCAAAATATAGTTATTGAAGTTTAGAAACAGGTTTGTAGGTTAGAAATCGGAATCAAACTACCACTTTTTGTGTGTAAATTCTGGTTTGTAGCTGATCTCTTCTAAATTAATCAACTGTTTTAAAATCAAATTGTGTATATCGAAATGTATTTATGAAATGCATATTCATCATTGCCGTAAAATCGGAATTTGAAAATCTCAACACTGCTTTTCTCGAGTCGGACTCGGACTACCAATTTTAGTGTGCGCCCGATCTGTTGGCGTGAAGGTGTATCGAAATACCCAACTCAAAATTTCGATGCTCATATCTTTTCAACAGTAAGAGATAGGAAAAATCAGAAAGACTAAATAAGACAGATATATGGATAAAAAACAATAATATTGAAATTTTTAGGAAACTTCATAAGCTTAATTTTTGTTTACTATTATAAGCAAAAAAGTGTCTTCCTCCTATGAACTTCTGAATTTGGAAATATGAAGGACGGTGAAGGACGTCATCGTAATAAATCGTTACAGTGTGCATCTAGCATTTCATATCTTGCATGGCTGTCGACTTTCAAAAAGAATGGAAATTGTAGATAGCAAAATACGAGATATTTAAGCTTACAAATAGCAAAACATGAAATTTTCGGTCCTTTTGAGTAATTCGACGCTCCCGTCAAATATTTGAATCTACTAAAAAACATGATAAAAAAAAAATAACAGAGACCAAAAATAAAAAAGACCAATCTAGCTTTTACTCCAATCGTAACGTTGGAGAACTTTCATTGTCCTAGCTTACAGGGTTCTTGAGAAATCGCTGATCCAATTTTCCACGGTTACGAAAACAATAGGTCTTCCGACGGAAGTCGGAAGACCTAATAACTGACGAAGCTCATCAAAATCAAACTTCTACCAGCGATCGGTTACCTTTCAGAGGGGAGCTCGACCGGGGAGTTTGCATCAAAATAATTCCCCAGACATCGAACATTAATGCAACCAGACACAAAACCACTGACGATAGTCATATAAGAATCCCAATAAAACCTGTGTTTGTGAAACACGAATGCCCCCGTTGGCATCTTTGACAGTAAAAAAGCTGAAAGTAGTTTCACATTTTGAGGTCAAGGTTAAATTTGGTATCCATGGAATGGTATTGTCACAAGGAATACACATGTGAAATATGAAAGCCATTTAAAACCATTCAAAAGTTATGGCCAAGGTATAAGTTTTTCAAAAGTAGGTCAAACTCCAAGGTCAAGGTCACAAGGTCAAAAATTTTGGTATCCACGGAAAGGTCTTGTCACAATGAATATACATGTGAAATATCAAAGCCCTATCCTTTACCATTCAAAAGTTATGGCCAATGTTAAAGTTTTTGCGGACAAACAGACAGACAAACTGACTGGACAAAAACCATCTGCCCCCGAATCTTCGATTACGGGGGCATAAAAATGCAAAAACCAGAGCAAATCTCAGAACGTCAAACAGACAGACATACTTCATGAAAACACGGATAACGTTGCTTTTGATTGAAAAATTCAACGTACCTGTTCCTAGACCGATGCGTATCCCGTCTTTTAATACTTGTTGAACATCTAACAAACCACTACGTAATCTGCAAGCCGAAAGAAATTTTATTAGGAACCTACATAAATTTGATTTATCAAATCAGATTGCCTTTTGTGGTTTTTTTTTTCGAAAAAGATTTTTTAATACTGCAAATCAAGGATACGAGGCAATCACAAAATTCTTTAAGCCAGGCCAGAAAATAGATTCTTTTAAAAAATACAATATTCGAGTCGACATGATCGAAATTCCCTTTACGTTGTATGTATACTCACGATAAGTTAGAGTTAGGACAATGTGAGATTGACGATCCTCGTTCTTTAATGACCCTCCTTTCTCTTTCAGACAGGTAAATTCCATGAGCTAACACTGTCTGTAAACAAAAAAAACAACAACAAGCATTGTAAGGCTACAATTTCATATTGTCAAAACGTCAAAAAAGGGATCTTGAAACCTTTTTCTCCAACCTTATTTGGAAAGTGAATTAATAAGAATCAATGGTGGGAAACAAAATACGAAAAAGCGAATTAGAAGACTTCTGAATGTTTGCCGCTGATGGTATTAAAATTTGAAACGGGTCAAACTCCAAGTTCAAGGTCACGGACGGAAGGACGGACAGAAGACGAAAGCGAGGAATACTAAAAGAAAAATCCATTTCTTACCTTTGATGTAAGTGAGACTGTTTGGTCGTAAATATTAAAATTTGAAACTGGTCAAACTCCAAGTTCAAGGTCACGGACAGACAGAAGACGAAAGCGAGGGATAATAAAAGACAAATCCATTTCTTACCTTTGAGGTAAGTAGTCCTGCCTGGTCGTAAATATCAACGTAATCCTTGGCCTCTGGAAATAAAGCTTTGACCCATTCACATTCATCTAACGTCTCACTGATATGTGTCTGTGTATAAAGAATAAACATTCAGAAAGTGTGGATAAATTGTGGATGACTCTACGTGTAAAACATTGGAGAAACGTCATGTAAATGACTACACATTCGCATAATCCATATGCAACCAGAACCGGCTTCAGACGTCCATGCAAAATGAAAATCAATAAGAAGTGGCATGGTTATCCGGATCACAGGCGAACCATACTTCAAAGGCAATTCTGTTTGTACAAGACAGGATACTTTCGTAAACAATACCTCGTTGCTAGGAGACTCTACTAACAAGATTGTTCTTAGTTCTATATGCATTTGCCTTCAATACTAAAGTACCAAATCGATAAGTAAAATGACATAGACAACATGATAGACATAATCAAGACTGTTTGTGCTCTGATGGCTTGAGCGAGACGAACATTCAATTCAGGAAATTCTATTAAAAAAGTACCTGTATATGTAAATTGTTCTCCTTGGCCAGTTTCCCTAGTTCCTGCATGAGACCTACTGTACAAGACGGAGCAAAACGAGGGGTAATGACGGGCTGGACCCGTGGGTTCTGTGAAGTCAAATTATTCAATGTAATACAGCAATTTTTAACTTAATCCAATTCTTTTATTTTGCATTTCCCAATTCGAATACGTTTGTATTATTAAAGATCTTCTCTACACAGGCAATTGATAGTCGTTTTATTTCATTTCTGAACAAAATTGTAAAAACTCCAGAGATAATCTTAAAAATAAAATAGTTTTTTTTTTCTTTGCTAATATTGCTGGTAGTCTTTAAAACGAAGCAAGTAACGGATTGGAAAAATCGAACAAACAAAAGGGGTGGCATTTGAAATGATTTTTAGGACGTATCGTGCATATGAAATATACAAATTCAAATATGTTTTTAAAAAATGTAATTCTTGATTACCTTTCGTTTTAAGACATCTTCCACAAATCTACAAGAAAATGTAAAATAATGAAAATAACATATAATGCTTATATCTCTAAGACTATCCAATACCAGCTTTGTATAAAACACCTGAATATCTCTATTTGTTGCAGAAAAAAAGTCCGGAAATCTGACAAAAACTGAATTTTGCAAGTCATCAAGGGGCATAACTCCTCGAAAAATAGGTCAATCGTGACGAAAGTCATACATGCTCTGTAACTATCCAAGACCAAGCTATGTATCAAATTTCACCTGAATATCTCTATTTGTTGCAGAAAAAAGTCCGGAAAACTGACAAAAACTGAATTTTGCAAGTCATCAAGAGACATAACTCCTCGAATAATATGTCAAGCGTGAAGAAAGTTAAATTTGCTCTGTAACCATCCAAGACTAAGCTGTGTATCAAATTTCACCTGAATATCTCTATTTATTGCAGAGTAAGTCCGGCGTTGCCGGTAGGGGACTAAAACTAAAAATGACTTGTACCTTTTGGTCTCTGCTAAGGAATCGTCTGACTTCTCGACGTAGAAATCTGGTGAATTTTGGTCCATATTGACTTTACCCACTAAAGCACGCTGTCCATGCTTAGCTACAAAAAAAGAAAAACGTTTTAATTACGTTAAAAAAACTTTAAAAAGTAGGGGGTTCCTTAAAAAAAAAGTAGGGTTCTTTTTTCGGGGGTTGGGGTGTAGTTCTATAACATATAACTTCGCTTCGAGACGCGTACGTCAGCAGCATAAAAAAGAGGTGAATTCTAAGTAATATGTTTTACTTGTCGCCAATCCCTTGCTATATATGCAATAAATATGTTTAAATCAAATCAATAAAAAAGAGTTGTAAGCAGGAATGCGGGGATGTTCAAGAAGAGCGTGATTAAGTCTAATATGCCTGTCGATAAAATGTGAAAATGACAGAAATGGGAACTTACCAACTTGGTCACATAAGAGAGATGATGAATCCGTGTGGATAGTAGCAAAATAGCAAGCAGTAGTTGTTCCATTTCTCAGTGTGTTACTCTAGGAAATAAGAGATGAATAAATTGATCATGCCATATTTAGTATATTTTCTTTATTTTTTGCAAAATAGAAAAGTCCGCCAATTCATATAATCCCACCCCTCTTTTTTTAAAGGCATGTCTCTATAAATTAAGGAAGCAAAAACTCGGTTTTCGAATATCAAAGCGGCTGAAATATCGAAGTAAAAGAGAAGCCGATGTTTACATATGTCATCAGCCGATTTTTTGAGGCCGATAAATTTGATTATTACCTAGTTATAAAAAAAACACTCATATCACGTCATTTCGAGAAACCAGGGTTGTTGTTACTACGAGATGTCCAATTTTCATCATTCTCAAGAAAATGTCTGATCCTAGGTTTCGGATTTTCAGTCATTCTCAATAAAAGTGATCATTTTAGTTAAAATGACAGAAAGAGGTACTTACCACTACTTTGCTGTACACGTCGGAAGCAAGCTGACTGTCCTTGAATCTGCTTTCTGTAGGGAATGTGTATTTATTGAGCCATTCAAGAAGACCAAGGTCCAAGCCTTTTCCGGCATTAGGATATTGTGAAGCGTGGATGTGTGTATCAATCATTCCTGGCATCACAAACTGGCTGAAAAAATGTTTATAAATCAAGCTTATCTCATGCTATCTTACATATGTTTATAAACGTTGTACTAATATATTTGTTTTAATTTTCTGCTGCGAGGATCTAAATATCGGGGGGGGGGGGGGGGGCAATTACTGTGAAATTTGAAAAAAAAAATCTATTCAAAATATTGGTGAATAATTTTCTAAAAACCATTTTGCAGACACGCCCCTCCCCCTTCCTCCTTTCTGCGAGTGAGGACTTCCAAATTCTTTAATATACAGAAAACTAAAAAGATTCACATGACACTCATCTATATAGGTATATTTACATGTAAATGTAGTATATATTAGATATATATTTTTGATTATATGTTAAATAAACTGTCTTCATTTTCCTATTATAAAGTACAAAATACTGGCTATAGTTTTACTCACAAGGGATTCAGCCTTTTAATTTCACATGCTTCCAATTGGTGATTTTTAATACATTCTTCCAATCTATCTTTCGGTTCAAAAAACAAAATCTGCAATAAAAAAAAGAGATCATAACTCCTGGCCCAAAACTTGCTTAAATAATTTTGTTTCGGAGACAATACAATTAAATTTCACTGTTGAAGAGGGGTTGGCGAAAGAAGCCGCCAAATCCTTTTAAGTTTGAACCCCCAAAATGTCGCTCATTTCCCAACTTTTACTTTTTTAAAATACTATTAAATTTCTCACTAAAATTTCACTAGTAAAGATAGTGCATCACATTATCAATCGGACGTGGGGGGCGATGAAAGCATAGGAGCTCGATGCCAACAACCCTAAATGACACCCGCCCCTTCCCATCTCTCTCTAGTCAAAGTTGGAATCGAGCTCCTGTGGATGAAGACCCGTTTCAGCAAGCAAGGCATCATGTCAGTGGACCCTCGCCTAATCGCTCGAGAGAAAGAGCGATGAGGCGGGGGTCCACACGGTGCAAGCAAGGCACCATGGGACAAGACGAGAGAGATTGTTTTTTGTTTTTTGGTTTTCAGAGATAGTTAGTCTCTTTAGGTGAATATAGAGGTTCTCATAGGCATTAGAGCTACCCCATCAAAAAGCAACGTGCGACGTACACAGTACCCACCGTATTACTCACACAGATAAAAACAGAGTGTAAGTTATTGCCATGACGATATGACACTGTGATCTGCTCAATAATTGTCATTAACACTTCAGTCGCAAGTTCGTAACATTCAATCGATGTTCTTTAAAAGAAGAATGGGAATGACAGGTGAAATATCGAGCATTGTAAATCGTATACATGTGCTACATTCAAAGCTTGTGACTAGGTGATTTTTTTTTCCACGAGGATATTGTTCAATGAACATATATATTTTACATGATATGATATGATGCTTAATATTTTGAAATGTCTAATTTCATAAATTTTCTAACATTAGTTTGATGAAATTCATTCCTGATCACAAAAATGGAAGGCAAATGCATAGGCATGCTTGGCTATGCATACAGATCCAGAGGTATCTCCTCCTTCTTTGGAAAGAAAAAAAAAACTTATTCCCATCTGACTTTCTGTTGAATACCAACAAAAAATCTTATTTGCTACGCATTCCCCTCCTTCCAATCCGTAAGAAAGATATATACATTTTTGTACGTAACGAGCGCATTATATATTGAGTGCAGCAAATTATAGAAATATAATTTGCCTTTTTTTCAAAGTTTAACAGCAAGGATACACATTCTAGTTACATGTAGAATCAAGTATATACATGTCAATCATAATATTTTTATTCCTATCAAAATAACAAAGCTACGACATTTAAGAATAGGACATTTAAACTTGAAAAAAAAAAACCGCTTCCGTTTTAATCTGAGCGGTCCTTACCTTTCCCTCTTTTACACCGATACAGTAACCTTCTTTCACTATCATATACTCCGTATTTGTTGCATGCACAAAGTTACCACAAATCACCAAATTTTGACTCATGGTTTAATCTATAGCTTAAGCTTAGATAAAGTCGAAAAGCTAAAAGTAAGAAGGAATTTTGTATGGTGGCTAGTTCATGACATTTTAGCGTGTACAGTAACTAGGTCGCGACATTTAGCGCGACAAGTACGGAAAGCAGTACGTGCCGAAGCGTGACGTGTTTATAGAGAGGAAAAAGGAGGGGGGAGCACAGGCGATTGTTTCATGCGAGCTCACATCCCCTATATATACACACAGGTGAGGGTGTGTGTGTATGTAGGGGGTGTGAGCTCGCATGAAACAATGGGATCGCATGTGGGGGGGGGGGGGGGGGGGTCAACACCACGATGAGACCTTGTCTACGAAATAGTCCGAGATAGTACATGCTATAGTCATTTTCAATATTTTGGGGATTTTTTTTAAAGATGTACATTGATCATAGATGTCACTTAATTACATGAAGGGGTGGACAGGGTGAAAGGGAGGGGGTGGGAGAGAGGAGGGAGGGAAGGGGAGGGAGGAAATGGGAGGGAGGTAAGGGAAGGGTGAAAAGGAGGGAGTGGGAGGGGGGAGAGAAGTGCCCCCCTTAAATGGTCCTAAGAATTATTTCATATACAGGCAGGGCTCTCGCACCCATTTTTGGGGCTGGGGCCCGGGGCCTTTGAAATAAGCCTTTTTCACATAACTGCGTGACTAGCATTTTGTGGACGGCAAGTACCTACTTTCGTTACGTCATAGTTAAAAATTCATTGTTCTTGACGTCATATTGCGGGAAAAGTTCTTATTTTGCCGTCCAAAACAACTGGACCGCAGTTATGTGAAAAAGGCTTATTGGGAAAAAACGGCATTTTCTCATAAATTGGGAAAAAATATAAATTAAGTTTCTAAGATGCCTTTTCACTTTAAAATGAGAATTTTAAAATCATTTTGTTGAATTCTCCATGAGGTTTCAAATTGGGAAAAATGGTAGATAAATTGGAAAAAAAAGATACTATTTGCATTGGAACAGGGGCCGAATATGGGCCCCAAATTAGGCTGATCGAGAGCCCTGACAGGACTGAGGTTTATGTATCCAGTAATCATGGAGGGATGAAAATCCAGAGGGTAGGGGTATAGGCATTTCTTCCCACCTTTATACTAGTACTTTTGGTGGAAACGTCAAAGTCACGTGGTTTTAGCGGACGCATTTCTCCATATGATATTGAGATTATATTGAACGTCATTAAATTTTAGAATAATTCTAAGACTTCCCCTTCCCCTGACCGAGCTAGAATACCCGAGGAGTTTTGACGTTTATTTTTATCATTTCTGTTTTCCAATGTTCGTTATAACTCAAACCACGTGGAAATGTTTACACTACACGCTGAATTTAATTTAAAAACATTTTCAGGGTCATTTGAAAACCTTGATATATGTATGATATCTAGTTACAGTAATCTTATCAAATGGTGCGAGTGTTGCTGAAGTGCATAGCTGCCTGTGGCCGTGTGTGTGGGGTAGTTAAAGGACCGCACCCCTCCCACTGGACGGGGAATTTGGCTATGGCCTCTCTGTCTACGAGGTCGGGCACCAGCCCACTGGACATTAGCGGTCTGTACCCTCCGATTGCCACGCCTTTCAACAAGGATGAGTCCATCGCTTACGACAAACTGACCAATAATTTGCAGAGGTGGAATGAAATCCCATTTAGAGGTTGGTATAGTCTGGTTCTATGTAATACTAGTATTTATGACCCTATGGCAATTAAGTCGAGGTCTTATATTGTGGACTAGGTACACCCTTGCTGATCGACGTATCGTATTACAGATATTGTAGTGCTGGGTTATTACAGGTAGGTGAGCGTTAAATATGCGAGGTCATCGTAGTAGCGTAGACACACCTTTGTCTCAGTGGCGGATTCAGGGGGTGCGGAGGGGGCGCCCCCCCCCCCGGCACTGACCCAAAATTTTCCAAAAACATGTATATTTTGGCCTATTTTCAGTCAAAATCGGCAAAATTCGCCTCTTGACCCCCCGGCAAAGGGGGCGCTGGATCCGCCACTGTGTCTGATTAGAAATACATGTATATAGTTTATATTTTTCAATTATGTTGGGTATGGGAACAAAAAATTAAGTTCTCATGCATGAATTCAATCGATTCTTGTCGTTATAACGCAAGAACGACATAAGGGATCACTCTGTCGGAGTCTGTCCGTCGTCCGTCTGTCTAGTCGTCACATAGATTTTAAATGCAATTGCATGGCTATATACCTCGAATGTTTTGCATTTTACTTCAGGATGGTCAGGCGGTGACCACTCAGTATTCCGAAGGTCTAAAAAGACGAAGGCTCAATAGTTCGAAGGTCCGATAGCCCGAAGGCCCGATAGTCCGAAGGTCCTATAGTTCGAAGGCCCATAACTCCGAAGGCCCGATAGTCCGAAGACCAAGAAGTCCGAATATCCAATAAAATTCCTTAATTTGTAAGCTTTTTGATTGAATGTGATTTTTATACGCTCGTCATAAGACGGGACATATTATATTATGACGCTGTCTGTGCGTCCATGAGAAATATTATAATGAAACTTGAAACCCAATAAACAGTTCTATTTCCATTGCATAAGCATGATAAAAGTAGTCCGTCCGTCTGTCTGATAGTCACACTTTTATGTAGATGGCTGTAACATGATTGATATGCATTACGCTTCCATCAAACATGCAGGGATGATCAAGACTAGACATCCATTGAGGATCAAGGTCACTTGCAAGGCCAAGGTCAAACATTCAGCAGGCGGTATTCCTGTTCATTCTTGAACAGTTCTGTCTTTAGACAATGTGGAAAAAATATACTAGTATTAAGGAGGTGGATAGGGTGAAAGGGAGGGGAGGGGATGGAAGGAAGGAATTAGGACCACAAGGGGGAAGGCCGTTAGGGAGGAACTAGGAGGGGAAAAAGGGGTGCATTGTAAGAGACTACACCCTGTCCGTTCCCTCAGTATTAACTGATTGTAAGGGAAAACAAAGAAAAGCATGCTTGAATGTCATTTCTAATGTCGGAGGATAAATTTAATAATTCAATTAATGTATTATTAATAGATTCATGCACTGTGTACTTTGAATTTAGTTTATCTTTATGCCATTTATAGTAATTAATTTTTCCAAGTAGAATTAATTGTAGATCATATGATAGAATCAGGACACCATTAATTATAATAAAGGGGTAGGGCCACGAGACCCCTAAATCGGCCCTCCATTTTTCTGTAGAAATAAATTTCATGGGTCCGAATACTTGATATCTTTCATGAAAATACACCAATGTTTACTGCTTTTAATGAATAGAAAAATATCACCAAACATAGTGCCATTTAACTGTAATGACGTCATTTTGACGTTATTGACAAAATATATGGCGAAAATTGCTTGGAATTTTGTCTTTTGTGGAAGAATTCAATGTGGCCGCATGCATTAACTGAGATAAAACGTTTATGACAACAAGATATAATGATAATCTTTCACATATAATTTTATCATCCTATTTAATGCATGCGGCCATTGCTAATTTTATAGAAATATGTAGTTTTTGCATCAATTTCGCGGAATATGACCAATTTTGGTGTTTTCAAAGGGGTAAAAGCTATTGATAAACGCAATGTTTACAAAAGATAGATTCGTGATTCAGTAGAGAACGTTTCAAAATGTCAAATTACAGTTAAAAATTCTATGAAGTACAATGTTCAAAATTAGGGCCAATATCGGGCTTCGTGGCCCTACCCCTTTGTTTTATGCATTATTATATTGCAACACAAGATATTTAATAATTATTGCATTTATATGATACATTGTATGTTTTATACATTATTTCAACACAACTTACATTGATAATAGTAATATATTTGATACATTATTTCACAACAATATATGACTATATATTTTATAGGTTATGTAGTACAGGGTAGTAACGGAGAGTATGCATACCAGACAGTGGAGGAGAGAGTTGAGATGGTACGTCACGTGGTACAGCTCTGTGGGGACGATAAACTTATCATAGCAGGCTCAGGATGTGAATGTATGTCAGTCAATTACTTTTATTTCATTTTTACCAATTTATTTTATTAAGAGCGTTCATTTGAAAAAATTGATTTGATTTTCTATTAATTGAAAAAAAAAATGCATGTCAAAGCTTGAAATGAATAGCTTCAGTTAGATGTTTATCATGTGATAGTTTTCACATAATTAAAAAAAAATTAAATGTATTGAACTTGATGGAACTTGGCATTTAGACAAAATGGTGAAGGATCTGAACACAGGTATTGTCTTTGACCTTAAGCTTGAAATTTATCCATCAAAACTGTAATTTAGAGTTAAGCTTTGTTGTACCAATACATTTGAAATATCACATTTAAACTAAGCATTAACAAGAACATGGACCTGACATAATGAAATGACCTTCACATTGAGTCAGACCTTGAAAAACGTAATTTAGTGTTATGCTTTTTATCTTAATGATACTGTACAAAATATCAGATGAAAACATAGCTTGCAGGTAGAATATGATGGATTGACCTGATACCTTGACCTTGAGGTTTGTCCTCAACATTGAAAATATAATTTTGATACATTTTTTGTATAGACTTTATTGTATGAGTACCATAAGAGATAGCTCAATAAAAACTTGACATGGGTATAGAATTTGATAAGTTTAAACTTTACTGATATCAGTTTTTGACCTCAAGGATTGACCTTGGCATTGAAAAGATAATTTTGATCAAGACTGTCTTGTGCTTTACTATATGAAGTATAATTATTAACACTTATAATGAAGATAGAACTTGATTAGACTAAAGTGGACTTTGTATCAGTATTGACCTTGATGTTTAAGGTTGACCTTGAAAACATAATTTTGAATTCAACTATACGAAATGTTGGCATGGAAATAAAACATGACAAGAGGAACTGATTTCAGGAAGTGACCTTGACCTTGAGTTTTCACCTTGAAATTATGACTTTGAATTAGACTAATTATTGAACATAAAGGGATATAAAATTGATATTTCACATGTAAATTCTTCTAAATCAAAGCCTCTTCTTGTGACACTGACCTTGTGACACTGACCATGTGACCTTGACCTATATTTTGACCTACATATGTTTTCCTAAAAAGATGCAGCTTTGCAATCCATCCATACAATCAGTAGCAGTTTCTTGCTGTTTTTCATTGTGTGAACATTTTAAGTATAATTTTATTCTTTCAGCCACAAGGGAAACTATTGAAATGACCCAGAAGATGGCTGATGTAGGAGCGAAAGCTGTATTGGTTGTCACCCCTTGTTATTATAAAGGGGGCATGTCAAATGATGCGCTGGTGCACCATTTCTCAGTAGTATGCACATTATCTATATAAAACAAATATTATTATCTACTCAGCGAAAGAATTCATAGAATTAGAATAAATTTGTTGAGAAAAGGTCTGAAAAAAAGACCAACTAATGTAATGGATGGCAGGCAAAATATCAACTCAAAATGTCACTGTACCTGTACATTTATGAAGCTTTTCTTGAGGACAACTTAGAAACATATGAAAAAAAAGAAACCTGTATTTCATTCCTAGCTATTGTATGAATGAATGTACGGAATGCAACATGAAAATATTTATCGGTAAGAACTATTTTAAAAAAGAAATCCTTGTATGTATATTATATTTTAGGTAGCAGACCATAGCCCCATCCCTGTTATATTATATAGTGTACCTAGTAATACAACCATAGACCTGGCACCAGAAGTCATCATTAGACTGTCTGAGCATCCCAACATCATAGGCCTCAAAGACAGCGGAGGAGACGTAAGTATTTATTTTAAAGTGAAAGAAGATTTTGACTTCAAAATCCAGTATTGTTTATCTTTATATGAGAACATATGTACACTTACATCAGGACTGGTGCGATGACCATGCTGTCCCAGGTCAACCATACAGTGACTGATTTCCCAAATCAATCCACACAATGACCGATTTTCAAGGTAAATCCACACAATTACCAATTTCCCAGCTCTGTCCACTCAGTGACCAATTTTCAAGGTAAATCCACACGATCGCCAATTTGCCAGGTCAATTCACCCAGTGATCAATTTCCCAGGTCAATCCACTCAGTGATCAATTTCCCAGGTCAATCCACTCGGTGAATCAAATTTCCCAGGTCACTTCATACAATGACTAATTTCCAAGGTCAATCCACACAGTGACCAATTTCCAAGGTCAATCCACACAGTGACTGACTTCCCAGGTTAATTTACACAATGACCAATTTCCTAGTTAAATCCACACAATGAACAATTTCCCATGTCAATTCACACAATAACAATTTCCCATGTCAATTTAATCCATGTATTGACCATTTTCCAAGGTCAATCCACACAATGACAAATTTCCCAGGTCAATCCACAGAGTGACCAATTTCCTAGGTTAATCCACACAATGACCAATTTCCCAGGGCAATCCACAGAGTGACCGTTTTCCAAGGTCAATCCACACAATGACCAATTTCCCAGGTCAATCCACAAAATGACCAATTTCCCAGGTCAATCCACACAATGACCAATTTCCCAGGTCAATCCACACAATGATCAATTTCCCAGGTCAATCCACACAATGACCATTTTCCCAGCTCATTATCCATATGATGACAAATTTCCCACATCATTATCCTATTAGTTAATACAATGTTCTTATAGGTGTTATTGTTATTCAAATAGTATCTAAATTGGGAGTTTTTTACATTTTTATGTAGGATCTCTATGTATTACACTCAATCTATATTATAACATATGATTTAAAATTGTTACATGTTATTTGTATGAGTCTTACAATTTATAGTAAAATGTATTCTCTGATGTTGAAATGATTTATAGAAACACCATAACTGAAAGTATGTATACATTTTTGCAATTACATGTGTATTGTCTTACAGATATCAAAACTGGGAAATTTAGTGTATATGACCAAGAAGAATGATTTTCAGATTTTAGCAGGATCTGCTGGTTTCCTGTTACCTGCTTATGTTGTAGGTAGGTGCATACTAGGCGGAATGTATAGTATAACAAGACTGACTGCAAAGTGATCACTTTATTATTCCTAATAATCTAGTGATCTGACAATTATTAGTTTTCCATCTGCTATGTTATAGAAAAACATCAATCTTAGTCAAAATCATATATTCAATGCTTTATACTAATGACTTTGGATGTTTAAAATGAACAGTCTTAAAAGTATGAGAAAAAATTATAATAGCTAATATTGAGTCCAAAGATGTCAAACATCAGTGAATACTCAAGTTTCATATTCTTTATTTCTAAGTTTGGGTATTCCCTATCACCTAGGTTGTGTTGGAGGCGTCTGTGCTCTAGGTAATTTCCTTGGCAAGGAGATGTGCGAGCTAGAACGTCTGTATAAAGAGGGAAGAATGGCTGAAGCCAAAGATCTACAGCATCGTATGGTGGCACCTAATGCTTGTGTAAGACACCTTGTACATCTGCAAGACACTTTGTATATCTATCAGACACTTTGTACATCTACAAGACATTTTTCACATCTGTAAGACAAACTGTATATCTGTAAGACAACTTGTACATCAGTAAGACACCTTGTACATCTACACAATACCTTGAACATCTGTAAGACTCCTTGAGCATCTGTAACACACCCTGTACATCTGTAAGACACATTGTACATCTGTAAGACACATTGTACAATTGTAATACAGCATGCATATAAGACACATTGTAACTCTGTGAGACACCTGTACTTCTGTAAGACACCTTGTACATCTACACTATACCTTATACATCTGTAAGACACCTTGTACAGCTGATAGACACACTGAACATCTGTAAGACACACCTTCTGTACCTGTAAGACAATTTGTACATCTGTAAGACAACATGCTCATATTTGAGATACCTTGTACATCTGTTAGACATCTTGTACATCTGTAAGACACCTTGTACATCTGTAAGACACTTTGTTTATCTGGAGGACAATTGGTATAGCAGTAAAACACCTTGTATGTCTATGAGACCCATGGTAAATCTGCAAGACACCTTCTACACCTGTAATACACCTTGTACATCTGGAAGACACCTTGTACATCTATAAGACATACATCTGTTAGATACCTTGACCACCAAAAGAAACCTTGTACACCTGAATGACACCTTATACACCTATAAGACACTTTGTACATCTTTGAGACACCTTCTAAATCTGCAAGACGCCTTCAATATCTGTAAGACACATTGTACAATTGCAAGACACATAGTACATCTGTAAGACACCTTGTCTATTTGTAAGACACCTTATGTACATCTGTAAGACACATTGTACATCTGTATGAAACATTGTGCATCTGTAAAACACTTGTCTGTTTGTAAGACACCTTATGTAGATCTTTAAGACACTTTGTCTATTTGTAAGACACCTGATTTACATATGTTAGACACAGTACATCTGTAAGACACATTGTACATCTGTGAGACTCACTGTATATCTGTTGGATACAGTACATCTGTTAAACACCTTGTCTAATTATAAGACACCTTGTATATCTGAGTGTAAGACACCTTGTATATTTGTTTGTAGAGAAAGACAACAACTATTTGAATCAGTAAGGCACCTGATGTTTTATGAGTTCAGCAGATAAGACACCTTTAGCTTGAACCAAGATTACATCTACAAGAAAATTGTGACCTTGACTTTCTTTGTACAGATTTATAATAATTTAACTGAAGTGTCTCTTAGGTTCCATGGAATAATAATCTTAAACCAAGGTCATCCCTTCAAGGTCAATTCTGTGAGGTCAAGGTCACAATGAAATGGAATGGTTACTGTATATGTACTTATTATATTGCAACCAAATTTTAATGGAAACAATGTACATCTTTTCAGGTGACCAGGAGATTTGGAGTACCAGGACTGAAGGTTGCCATGGACTGGTTTGGTTACTATGGAGGCCCGACCAGGTCACCTCTAATGCCTATGTCTGAGACAGATACCAAAGCAATGAGAGACATTTTTGTTAGGAATGGTTTTCTGTCAAACTGATTCTTAGTCAACATTTATATGTATTTGCAAAAAAAAGTATCGTACAAATTACTTATTATATTGCCAATTTCCATAAAAAGTAGCCATTAATATATCAAGATAAAATATTGATAATCTTAAGATTATTACTCTGTGTAAACAAAACCGTATTATGTACTTTTTATGATAATGTATATTACGTATATTATGCATGGTCTTCTTGGAATTCCAGCAAAAAAATGAAGTATATTTTAAAGATTTCTGTTGTTTTTGAGTAATTGTACAGCCTTCCTTTTATAAAATATGGGACCATTTTACTAGCCTTTTCAATAGTCAGTTATTATTTTTGTAAATCATAACGAAACTTTACCGAATTTGTACTTCAAGCCTAAAACAATTTTTTTTTTCAATTTCATGAAACTGCCATTTTTAAATATACATGTATGTCATTTGATAGAAGATTTTTTTGTACTGTCATTATACAACATCTGTATTCAGATCAGATCCTTGTTGTAGGAAATTTTCAGATTGATTTTACATCTATATTAAATGTTTATATTTTACAATTTACAATACATTATTGTATTTCAAAAACATTGTAGGTGTCCATAATGTTCATTTATGGCAAGTGCT
Source organism: Pinctada fucata (assembly GCA_028142955.1). Classification (NCBI taxonomy): domain Eukaryota; kingdom Metazoa; phylum Mollusca; class Bivalvia; order Pterioida; family Pteriidae; genus Pinctada; species Pinctada fucata. The sequence continues at coordinate 30,106,034 of AP027105.1, forward strand.
ATTTGCTGGTGCATTTAAAAATCATGATTTATCATTTTTGAAAAACTAAGTTAATGGTTAAAGTTTTGATCATATTAACGAGGTTGAATTATACACAAATATAATTTAAATTTACATGTATTTGGATGAATAAACACGACTACAAAACTTGATAAATCCAGCATATTCTCTTTTCAACTGCCAACATAATATGTATATATAATTTGTTTAAACTATATAAAACCCATAACAATTATCACAGTCAAATTGGGTCCCCTGACCTTGACCACTTGAAAATGTCATCTGAAACAATTGAGGAATCACCAAATGTCCGACATCCCACTTGTTGGCACTTCAATATGCATCATTTGACAGGTCGTTGATTATGTCACAATGTAAAAGTGTGCCAACAGGTGCATGGCTATTGCAGTCTTGAGACAAAGCAACATAAAGTAAAAGGTACAAGTTTACAGTCTCATCACATGAGCTCACGCGACTTGTACATAATTACTTCCCTGGTGAGACCTTTTCATTCATATGCCTTCTCAACTCCCATGGGAGTATACAGCAGAGCTGCCCTTTAGGTGCTAATACTAAACATTCATATCACCAGCTTCTCTCATGTGCCAGGTACCCGCTTACTCCTAGGTGGGGAGTGTGCATTAGTCTATCAAAAGATTACAATCTGAGCTTTGGTGATCCAAAATTCCATTCCTTTTCACTAGACTAAATGTCGAAGAAAAACGGAACGAAAAATGACGCAGTCAGTCTGAAAGGAAACCAATAGTACCCATATTTAGCTATAATTGCTGATTCGATACTTATGAGTTTCACCTTCATTTTTAAATAAAAGTAGGGGACCAAAAACTTGCAACTTTTGATGACAGGCTTTGACATATTGGATAAAAATAATATGATCTTCCGCTGATGTTAAATACTGGGGGCATAAAAATGCAAAGACTGAATGTATACAAGGAAGTGTCCTTCAAGAAAACTCTTTACAAGAAGGATTCCTGAATATTCCTGTGTCAGTCAAATAAACTTTTTACAATGTAAAGTACAAAAGGATTACAGACAAGAAAAAGTGATTCAAATATAAATTGATTTTTGAGATACATGTAATGAAATTCTTGAGTTTCATTATTTTTCGAAAGATTAAAAGCAACTTCAAAATATGTTGAAAGTAATAATTTAATATCTTAATGAGTATCAATCACATTATAATTGGTATTTTGTATAAAGAATTGGTACATAGATCAACAATTTATATCAGATCACTGACTGAATTACGAAATCACACATCTAAAATCTACAGTATACTGGTGACGCCCACATAATAGAGATAGTATGCCTTGTTCTACTGAGATTGCTTTAAAAGGTATTATAAACATAATATAGGAGTTGGGCTTGGGGATTATAATATGTACGTCAAAATATAACAATATGAAAATAATCGTTTTGATTTTAGAAGGCTATTTCTCTATACTGCTTTCAATCCTTCTTGGATGAATATTTATAGCATTTTCAGTTAGTTACAGGGAAGCTACAAATGGAAAAGGGTTGACGCAAATTCATCTTTTATGCTTCCATTTTACCAATTTCTCTAGGGAGATATGACAACATTGAAATTTTAAGTGCACAAGACATACATGCCCTATTGAGAGAGAGAGAAAAAAAAAGAAGAAACGCAACAAATACATTAACTGAACACAAAATCATGTCTTATAAACTAGTACTAATAATAACAATTCTAATAAACAAGCACTCTATATAATATGTAATATAACATGTACAAGTACAAGGAGGAGATTTAAACAAAGATGCACATTTTAAAATTCATTTTTACATCTATATCCATAGCCCGACTATACTTTGACCTTTGATATGACCTTGACCTTTGGTGAGTGTAATTATCTTTCAAGATTTGCTTTTTTGAAATTGTCATGAATCTGCGAAACAGTTTAAACTCCATAGTAATTTAAGAATAAGAAATTGACAATGAAACTCAAGGACTAAAAACTTTAGCTACTTCACTCGAATTCATGAGCTTAAGACGCTGCAAATAAAAGACTGATTACAATATCAGTACTTTGGTGTACAACTATGATAGAATGTTTTGGCAAAACTTGTTAGTTACATTACACAAAACCATTTTGAAAACTTCTGTAATGACAGAAGCACATGGAAAGAGTCATTACATAAACCAGGTCAGTTTCATCTGAAACCTATTAGTTAGCTATATTCATTTACATGTATGTATGCAAGAAAGGTGAAAATGAAGAATTAAAACAGCACCCTTGTAGATCATTGAATTACCTACTCTAAAGACTTTGAAATAGCCAAAATATGACAATTCATATAATATATATAGAAATCTAATAATATCCACAAAAAAAATTCTACACAAGATTATTTTACGAAGAAGTCCTCTAACGAGTGGATAATGCATCCAATAATATTTATTATATATGTGTTATTGTGAATAGACCAATTTCTGAACTTTAAAATGAACCTTAAAATGTCCAAGCTGATGTTCTTTCTATTAAAATTTTACTTTGGTGGCACAATGATACCAGACTTTTAAAGAACAGGAGTCGCCAGTCACATGACCTTGACCTTGAGAGTGACTTTAAACCTCATCGGCTTAAGAGTGTCTTCATTCTTGGTCATCCCTACAATTTTGATTGAAGTATAATGTACATACGTATATATGTACCTTTGTACATCAAGTTAGTTATTGCCATTTATGTGAAAGTGTGAGTACAGACGGACAGATGACAGAAAAAGTTATCGATAAATATCATGTTTGTCTTGCAAACATAAAAATCAGAACATGTCTCAGCTTGGACATTCAGAGTTCCATTATAAAGATAGGCATGTGGTCTATTAAAGAATTACTTGTACATGTATTTATAATGGGATACAATGTCTAATAAATAGATAGTTCACTCGGGATACTCTGAGATTCAAAGGTACAGAATGAGATTAAATTAAAGCGACCCTTAACGTATCCAATGTACAAATGAAGATCTCGCGGATGTCTCGTCCATTTAAACAGTGTTAAAATTATCTCGGTAATCTTCGGCAGTGTCTCGGTAGTTTCCGTGGCTTGAGTGACGGACGGCATGTTGACCTTTGATGATAGAAACCATTATTTTTGTTGTATTGGGTATATTTAGGTAAAAATATGTAATGATTCTAACTATATAATATACTTGATATTTATTTGTACAAAGGATACCTTAAGTCATGTCAAGACATATTATACAATTCATTCCTCATAACGTAAATAAAATAATCTAGCTAGAACAGTTTTACAAGATAAATGGCTTAACAGAGTGATTACTCCATGAAAGATAAAGATGTTGTATTAAAGGTAAATAAAAGTCAACAGATGGTGAAAAAGTAAAGACAAACTACATGTAGATTTCATACCTGATTAGTTTTAGTATGTGCTTGTGCAAGAAGCAATCAAATTCATATGTCATTTTTTGAAAAAGTTGTTTGCATTAATAATTCATGATTTTAAAGTCAAAAATTTCAAACTTCTACTTCAGTTTAATTATCTGCAAAAATTTACCAATGTTAGGATTTTCCTGTTTTTCAAAATGTTTAGAAAATATTTCTTGTGAAATATGGAATCCTTAAACTTTACCACTTTTAAAAATTTCAACAGAATTCAATTTTGGATGTTTTGTTTTTTGTCCCTTAAACAAATCTTCAGCCTAATCTGCTGTGCTATATTTCTTCTACTTCATTTTAATTTTCTTTAAAAAATTCCATTTTTAGGATTTTTCTACCAAAATGTTAAAAATCCTAGTGTTTTAGTATTTTGTAATTATTAATAGCATTTACCAGTTCATTGCATGAATTGGCTCTGCTTAATTGTGATGGTGCCTTTAATATCTATGAAGACCCTTACAATAGTAAAGTGTATAAAAAAAGCCAGAGTCGCACAACCATACAAGAGGATAAAATGGTATGATATGTGTTTTGAACCTTTATTGAAAAATTCAGGTTAAAAGTATCCAAAACAACACAATAATAGTATATACACCCATCATAGACTATCTTACAACTGCAACCTTGACCTTTGACCTCAGACCTTGCCATGGTGATATTATGGGACTCGTTCTAAAATCATAGGGCTGCAGGTTCAGTTAGCATCTTGCCCATAAGATTTCAATGTGTGCAAATGGCAATGACCTTGACCTTAGATCTCTGACCCTCTTATGGTGATCTTGAACGGCTAGTGTGAAATTCCTAAGGCTTAAGGCTCAGTTAGCATCTTGCACGTAAGAATTGGTAATGACCTTGACTGTTGACCTCTTATACCTTTAAAATACATAGGAGTCTACCTTTTGTCAAGTTGGCAAGTATCAAGATCCTATCAAGGCTAACAGTTGTAGTCTGCATCCTACTCACAATGATCTTGAAACAGACACCCCAATACCATAATACATCCTTCTAATTTTGGCTGATATATAAGTATAAAAGGCACAATTTACATCCATATTCAGTAAACAATAAACATAGTGATACAGAAAGGAGTCGTTTAGATAAGACGTAAAATCTGCCCGAAAAAGTGGAAATTTGAAAATGGAAATTTCAAGAAATTATTTTTGTCAAATGTATACCTACACAACATCTCATCACAATATGAAGTTATTTCTGATCTGTTATCATAATATTGCTAGTTTTGGGGTCAAAACTTGTCTATTTTTTCATAGAAATCAATAGAAATGGAGTTTTATTGAACATTGTTCCCCCTGGATATACAGAATGCCACTTTTACTGGAGGTGTATATCCATGATACAAATGTTTTGGCAAAGTGGGGATCTGCATCTCCAGGGGGAACACTACCCCAGAGACGAAACACCAAAATAGGGAAGGGGGGTTCATTTTTTTAAGAATCGACCTTATAGACAATAAAATATAGCACCTTTGATTATTTTTCCTCTATAATCCATAAATAAATAAATATACTTACGTTTGTATAAATAAATATGGTTGAACGAAATATACACGAATTAGAAAGTTCAATAAAATAAGAGTGTCAGTGATGTTTATTTCTCCACCAATGCGTATTTTGTAATAAAATACTTACATATGTAGCCATTGAATACAAAATGAGACGGTATTAAGTTCCGTATTTCATTATTTACTGATTAAAGGTGATAGAACGTTCGAAATCTATTTCTAATACACTAAGTAGACATATTTGATGTCTTTTAGTTTATATTTATCCATTTTAGGTAAAATATTCTAAAATTCCTACGTTTTTTGTCGATATTATCAGTGTTTCTTTCTGAGCACCCCCTACCTCTTTCGACCTTAATTTTAGAATCTTTTAAAAGAGTTCTTCAACAAAATGTAAAAGGTCTGCAAATACAATATATTTCAATAATGATAAATATTTTTCTGTATACGATTTGTCATGCGGAAGAAATAAGTCACAAGATTCAGGGCTAAATACGGCCCTTATCTTAACAGCTCCTTGTGCACATTTAATATGGCTGGGAGTGATAGCTATGATATGTCATGATGTGATGAATAAAATGCAGACAATTTACAAAAGAAATGAAAAAGATGCTATGAATAAAAATAAGTTTTGTTTGATTTCATTTCTTCAGAAAAAGACTAGATAATATTTGAGGAGAACATGACAAAAAAAAATTCTGACATGAAAAGAATAAAGCAATATATACATGTATAAGCATATATAAGCAATTACATCTAATATTTGTAAACCTATAGAATTGAGCTACCATTGTAAAGAAGTTTTTCAGGTTGATAAATAAAAATCAATGATTAAATGTAATTAACATACATAACTTTTGACGTCACATGGATCTCTTGCACTGAAATCAGTAACACAACCAATACTTTGCATTACTTCCAACCGAGACTTTCATTCTGTTAAAATATTCATAGTTCTGCTAATGGATAACCTTCAAGATTTGTTATTAATCTGATCCATTTTTTTTGCATAAGCATGCAGATTTTATTTTCCACATCATTATATGTCTTATACCTTGCAATGTTGAGGATTTTAACATGCAAGATACTTTTTCGAAAATTGTTTTCAGAAATACAGAAATATTTTTTCGAATTCCCAAATTATACCTTTTGATCTAGTTTCAATAGAGTGTGAACTAGATTTGCTCTATGCATTTCTACATAAAGTGTAAATGAATTTGATAGCACCCCATCATGTGTCATTGCACTCATTTGAAAGTAAAATTTTGATACCATAAGTCTAGCTCTAGTGATACCGTATAAATTGATTGTCTCATCTCACTCCATTAATATTGCATTTCCATATCATTCAATCATTTCACAAATGACGAGATCTATAGGCAGTAAGAAAGATACTCAATTCGTCTGATAAAACAAGAATATACAAGTGTAAACAAATGCTACATGGATATCTACTTAAAAACCCAGGAAAGGTCACTATGTAATTGTTCAGAAAATTTGTTATGGTTATTTTATGACTTTAACAAAAATATCAAACATTGAAAAAGAAGACTCAGAAAATTGAAGAAATAGACTCTTTCACATTACCTCTGGTAATAGCTGATTTTCCAGTAGATTCATAGGGCGGTCTGACACCAGACATCACAAAATTTGGCAATATTTTCATTGTGACACCACAATAGAAAACATGACAACGCAAAAAGTCAGTGCGATCAAATATGACGTCACAATTAAAAATTTTGCCAAATGATGTGATGTCTGGTGTCTGTGCATATAAAATCAAAGTTTAAAACGGTCTTAAATACTTTCAGGAAATTAGACTATTAATTTGAAGCTCATTTCCAGGAGACAAATAATATATTGCCCATGTACCAGTGACGCCATTTGATTCTTGTAAAATCTTTTCATTCCACAAATGAAGCACAATTCTGCATAAATCATTATACATAACAATCAAATGAACTCAAGAGCCTATTCTGTTTGTCAAATAGATAATCATTCAGTATCACAAATATGAAATGTGAAAGAGTCCATTATATGCAAATAAACAAAAAAATAATCCAATATCTTTGTACTTTATGGTTTTCAAATGTGAGCTTCACTATAAGATTTAAATCATTTTTTAAGATAAAGTTTTCAAAGAAAGTTGAAAAAAAAATTTTAAGAGTCCTCTTTACAGCTAACTAGGAACACTGAACACGTCACAAATTTCCTTTTCAACTTAACTTTTGTATGAACACGTCACAAATTTCCTTTTCAACTTAACTTTTGTATAAAAACAAACAAAATGAGAAAACAGAACCATAAATACTGCAACACATACTCATTTTTAAAGTCTAACGAATAATATTAAATACATACATAAATACTCTATCAACATTCAAAACTACGAAAGTTAAAAAAAAAATATGACTCTCCAAGTAATAACACTAACGGCAGATGATATGGATGAAAAAAATATCTCTTTTAACATAAATATATATGGGAATGACATCTATATGTATATGAAGTAAAGATTAACGAACACAAAGAAAATATAATGTTAACGGGTGTACGGTGGATGGTAGTATGGATCAGGATTCTTTTAACCTCTCCGGTGGTGATGCAACACTGAGGTATGGCCACACTCCAAGCCACATCTGTAAAACACAAAACGTGACGGTCATAAAAAGTTTAAGCAAGAAAAATTTCTATAGACTATTCTCATATAATGTGGCTTGAAAGCCAGATACCAAACACAAGTTACACAACACCATATGGCAGCTTTTTACTCTATGACGTCATAAATAAAATCATGTTGTCATGAGCAAAGTAAATGATAGTCAAAATATTGCCAAATAATATCACGCCCAACATTTGTCTACTGTTTGAGGAAATGTCAAACATTCCTGTTGAATCTATTTCATGCTTAAATATTTTTTTTTAAATTTTCTTAAAATAAAATGAATAAGCTCAAAATGTATAAAAGATGCAAAGTGCAGAGCTGCAAAGATGGAATGTAAATATGAATATACACACTCTAATATGATCAAGAGACCATTATTGATTATCAGAGTCCTATGACTTTGACCTTTTGACCACCAAAATCGATAGGGGTCATCATTGACTCCATAGAAACATTTCTGGCAAGTTTCATGATGACAGGTACAATAAAGCCTACGCTCACGCAGCAAGATACGCCCGTTGGGATTTTTTTCACAACACCAAAATATCTAAGTCCCATAACTCCATAAGGACAAATTGGATGAACCTAGCTTAAAATCGAAAGGCGGCTTCCTCTTCAAAGTCTGATCAAAATGTACAAATATCATGAAAATCTGTTGACACATATTCAAGTTATTGCGTTCCATGCACCTATATTTTGCCCTTAGCTTAACATGTATGTGCATATAACCCCCCCCCCCCCCCATTACACATAATTTCTGGATTATGTGACAAAAAATTCAAGAACCCCTTATATATGTGAAAGAACATCCTTTCTACTTGAAGTATACCAAATTTCAAAACATTTCGACCAGAAATAGATTTTTAAATAATTTTTAAATATTTTAGTATATTTTCACTGTATTTTAAAAATCTAAGTCCCATAACTCTGTAACGACAAATCGGATGAACCTGAAAATCGAAAGGCGGCTTCCTCTCCACAGACTGATCACTATGTATAAATTTCATAAAAATCCGTTGACGCGTATTCAAGTTATTGCGTTCCATAGGCGGACGGACAGACGGACAGACGGACGGATGGACGGACAGACGGACAGACGGACGGACTTCACCATACCATAATACGTCCCGTCAAATGACGGGCGTATAAAAAAAGCTGTTATATGATCCAGAAACCATTTTCAATTATTGAAGTCCTATGACCTTGACCTTTAGACCCCTTAAATCAATAGGGATCATCATTGACTCCATGGGATACATTTCTAGAAAGTTTCATGATAATAGATGCAATACATGCTCTAATATGATCCAGAAACCATTTTCAATCATCAGAGTGCTATGACCATGACCTTTGACCCCCAAAATCAATAGGGGTAATCATTGACTTATCGTGATTACATGTATGAAGTTTCATTGTACTAGCACTCATCATATTCTAATTATAGTCCTGAAACCAATATTGTATCAAATTAAGAGCCGAATTTTGCAACTCAGCTAACAAGACATCGTAATAAACCCTGTTCATATTACCGCTAGACTAGCATTTTAGACATGCCAAGACCCGACACCACTACTTTTGATGTTATTTCTAATTGTGACGTCATAAATCTGCTACGACGTCACAGTAAAAAGTTGCGTCAAATCTTGTGATGTCAGGTCTTAGGATGTGTAAAATGCAAGTCAACTGCAGTAATGTGAAAATCGTCTATTATAGATGTGCATGAAGGAGGACAGTCTATAGGAGATCACTATTTGAACTTTTTTACCGATTTATACCTTTTTTGATATTTATGTGCTACTTTGTCATATGATTATAAGGTAATATGATTAAGGTATAACCTAACTTACCCTTATCACAGGCTTTATGTTCAGATGGAGGTATCTAGTATGTGCACTGCAAAACAGAAAATAATATACACATGCATATTCAAAAGTCAGATCAATTTTCCAGAAACCAATGTAAAATAATGATAGTAACGTTTACAACCAATGAAATTAGTGCACTTTGAACTGTAAAATATGCTAAACCGAGGCAGAGTGACATATTAGTGTAATCCAAATTAGTGCACATCATTTTCCATTTTAAATTCATTACAAATATATACATGTATTTCAGCGCAATCTTAAGTTTGCTTGCTCATGACAGCGCTAACTCAGCTACAATATGAATCCCGCTAACATAACATCACATACATACCTAAACATAACAGAGAGGTAGGTCCCTGTGCCGGCTAACACGTGCCACCACGCATGTAACTCTAATAGAGGTTTGAAAATTACTGGGACTGATGATCTGTACTCTCTAAATATACAAAATATAAAATGTATAGCATTAAGTTGGTAAATTATAAAGGGTAGTAATCACTTTCAACATTTTCATCTTCAAAAGATTATATAGATGTTCAACATGTCAATTCAGTCAGGGCAAATTAGATTTTCATATGTGATGAGCAAATATTAGTTCATTGCAAAATTTAGGGTATGACAGACAGACTTTGCCTCCTACACAGCCAATTGTGCCTCATATGAAATTCATGTGAAATTGACATGAACTTTACATGAAAGTTCACATGAAATTTATGTGAAACGAGCACGAACATGAAATTGACATGAAATTTTTCACATGAAATTCATGTGAAGATTTTTACATAGATGTTATGTGAATTCAGTTTCCTGTGAAGGTCACTTAGAAAAATTCATGTGAAATTCATGTGAAGGAATCTATTTATGTGAAATTCATGTGAAATATTTTTCACATAAATCTTATGTGAAATTTATATGAATTTTACATGAACTTTCATGTGAAATTACATGATGCTCATTTCATATGAATTTCATGTGAGGCACAATTGGCTGTGTAGTCTGGCCAAAAATACCTATTTGATTTCATGCAAAAACTAACAGAATTATATGTGTTAAAGCTACATATGAGTAAACCTTTATATTCATTATAAATCTTCATTATTCTCTCATAAGCTGCATAAAGACATAAGCATGTCTACCTACATGATCAGATTAACAGGAGTTTGAAATTCCATGGAAATACATAAGAATAGCCCTCTTAATTGTACTATAATACATCCTAGACTCTATTAATATTCATTGGTTCAATAACATAAATACTTTCAAGACATTTTGAATAGTTTTAAAGGGTAAAATACCAATTTCAAGGATTTTGATATGATAATTAATTGAAAATGACGTACATATCATATGAAAAATATCATAGTTGACAGAAATTCCTATCAGATTAAGAGGAGTTCTTAAGATTTTTGATAATTTCTATCAGATTAAGAGGAGTAAATACATTGATTATACAGAAAATGGTTTTGTGTTTTGAGATCATATCAGATTAAGAGGAGTATCAGATTATCAGGTATCAGAATAAGTGGAGTCCTCTGTACTACATATTCTTCTTAATTATCATAGCCGATTTCAAACACCTACACAACTCTTAAAATACATTGTAACGCTTTGTTGCCATATCAGAAGCTTACCTTAAAAGTCCACAGAAATGATTGTCTATTAACCACAAGATGAATCCTCCCATATATGTACAGAATGCCGCAATAAACAATGGTGTATTATGTTCATGATATCTACAAAATATTAGTACATAAAAATTAAAAATTATAAACTTTAAGGAAAAAAGGTTAAATGAATTAAGTTCGGAATAAGGGAAATTAACTGATAAGTACATTAGACTAAGTCCAGATGCACTACACTTGATTGTCTGTAAATTCTATGCACACAGACTCTTTCTTTCATACTTCTATCTAGTCTCAAAGAAGTACATTACATGAGATGCTGAAGTCTTTACGAAAACTTTTTTCAACCACTGGCCCGAAGACAATTTTTACTAGATATTTGTTTAGTTTATTAGGGAAATTCTCTGGCCTGGCAAAATTTCTACTGGCCTCAGGCCAGTGGGTTTTTGTGAAGACTGATGTGTACTAAAGATTTAAACTTTATATAATATGGTAAACTTTTTCAGCCGTAATCATGGAAATCCTGCATTTGTTTGAAGTTTTGACAAGAACTTACAAAAGTACACGAAATGAAGCTAGCACCATTAGGGTTACCATAATGCCATATGCCACCTGTAACGATAAAGAATGGTTGATCTTTTAAGTATAGGTCTACGTAAGAATCAGGCAGGGTTGATATGTCAAAATTTTTTGCAAAACTTTTTATTTCTTTTTTAGACAAATGTGGTACATAAGACAAGTTGGGATTTTCCTGGACATGCAGGTGTATTGTTTTGAGTACTTGTACATATACTGAATTCATATTTACTTAAAGAAATAAAATTTTAAAAAATTAAGGGAGGGAGGGAAGTCCAGCCTCATGTGGGTCAATTCTATGATGTTTAGAAAATTATTTCAGAAAATTTAGGAAAATAAGTATTTTCTATAAATCTAAGGACGGATCCTGGATTTGTACACACTGCTTTCAAATACAATGGGTGTCCAGTTCTAAAAGTTTACCATTAAATGTTGATAACAAACATAACACTTTTATGTACATGACTTCATATACAGAAAACATTTATTTCACAATTTTTTTTAAAGAGTTATTTAATGAATTACAAAGTTTTTTCTCATCATGTTTTCACAAAACAGGAATATACATACATGTACATGTATTAAAAATCATCAAAAATAATAGATGGATTATGAATATACTTACCTGAAAAAATATTACAAATTTGCTAAACAAGTAAACCTGGAACGAAAAGAAAATGTAAATTTAAGTTAAAATCAAAGCACTGAAGGTACTGAGAGCGAATAGCTAAATATCAGATGCTAATTCATAATTATGCCATTAGAATTCAAAAATGACCGTCCTCGAACTTGCATATTCAACAGCGTAATGTCGTTGTCTGGAATGAAACTGGCGAAGTTTATTATATAAGTTTATTATATAAATTTTTAAAGTCTACGCATGACGTGGGGTAGTCGTAATTATTATCTACTAATTAAAAGTTTGCTCGTTAGAGGGATTTATTTGAGAAAGAACTTTTTTGATATATAAACAACTAATACGTATCTTCTCGATTTTTTTAGACTTAGATCGAAATTTAGAAATGGAAACGGGACGGGACGGTGCATACAACAAAAATGATTCTAAATATCTTTGTGTTTTACATTTACTTTATGAAAATGATATGAAAACTGGCGAGGGTAACAAGCAGAAAAAAATAACAAATAAAGAATAAATAGTGTCTATATTCAGTATTCTGTAAGAGCAGTTTTATTTAACGATTTGAAGCGGCGAGAGGCGCGAGTCGGCAAGTTTTTGGTTATCTGTATATATTAATATTTTTCCACGTTTTTTTTCTTTGCAAAGTTTCTAGAAAATGATACTATACGTAATAATGAACAAATAATTTTTCTCGTTTCTTTTAACGTCGGATTTTCTAAAACGGTACACAACAATAAGACGTCTCCCGTAAAAATAGTTTACGATGAATATAGTTGTATCCCCCCCTCTCTCTCTCTCTCTTACTTCACATCAGGGACGTACGTATGTATACATGCCTCTTCAGATGTTCAATTTTATAAGGACAGGGGATTGGATCAGTATTATACTATAGCTACTTATAATTACGTATCTCCGACTAGTACATGTATCAGGTACATCCTATATATAATTATAATGCTTTGGCCCCTCCCTCATCAATGAAATAAACACGTATCCACGAATGTACATTGTTCTATTTATCGTGTTTACATGTTTATATCCCTGTCCACTAAAGCAGTTTACTAATAAACTAAGTGTTCATCTACGCTTCTATGTAACCAGAAGTCTCTGACGAGACTGTAGCTCTCCTGGTTGTTTTGTTTTAAAAGATCAATTTCCTTTCTTTTAAACCAAAGACCATTATAAGGAAGCAGGCGCTTTAACAAATGATAAGGAGCATTGCACAACAAAACAACATATCCATTAAACTGCAACTAGAATATCACTCATGGAATTCATAATATCCCAGATAAGATATTTCAAAAAAGAACGCTATGACCATTTTTCAATATCCTAGTGGCCAGGGGCTGCTAGCTCAATGACACAAAAAATAAGATTCAAAGAATTATATAGAAGAAAATGACCACATCCATTTTCTAAGACCCTGGGGGTCAGGAGCTCAAATAAGATATCAGAATCACAACTAGACCATAGACCCATCATATTGCAAAAAGAATTAAGTCTCCATTATTTATAGTGTCAGAGGAATTGCGAGCACAAGATTACACAGACTTATATAGGTGAAAATGACCACACCCATTTTCTAAGACCATGGGGGTCAGGAGCTCAAATAAAATATCAGAATCACAACTAGACCACAGACCCATCATATTGTGAAAAAAATTAAGTCTCCATGATTTATAGTGTCAGAGGAGTTTCGAGCACAAGATTACATAGAGTTATACATTTGTATAGGTGAAAATGACCACACCCATTTTCTAAGACCCTGGGGGTCAGGGGCTCAAACAAAATATCAGGTACACAACTAGACCACAGACTCATCATATTGCAGAAAAAAATAAGTCTCCATCATTAATAGTGTCAGAGGAGTTGCGAGCACAAGATTACATAGAGTTATATAGGAGAAAATGACCACACTCATTTCTAAGACCCATGGGGTCAGAGGCTCAAGCAAAATATCAGGTGCACAATTAGACCACAGACCCATCATATTGCAAAAAGAATTAAGTCTCCATCATTTATAGTGTCAGAGGAGTTGCGAGCACAAGATTACATAGAGTTATATAGGTGAAAATGACCACACCCATTTTCTAAGACCCTGGGGGTCAGGGGCTCAAACAAAATATCAGGAGCACAACTTGACCACAGACCCATCATATTGCAAAAAGAATTAAGTCTCTGTCATTTATAGTGTCAGAGGAGTTGCGAGCACAAGATTACATAGAGTTATATAGGTGAAAATGACCACACCCATTTTCTAAGACCCTGGGGGTCAGGGGCTCAAACAAAATATCAGGAGCACAACTTGACCACAGACCCATCATATTGCAAAAAGAATTAAGTCTCCATGATTTATAGTGTCAGAGGAGTTTCGAGCACAAGATTACATGGAGTTATATAGGTGAAAATGACCACACCCATTTTCTAAGACCCTGGGGGTCAGGGGCTCAAACAAAATATCAGGAGCACAACTTGACCACAGACCCATCATATTGCAAAAAGAATTAAGTCTCTGTCATTTATAGTGTCAGAGGAGTTGCGAGCACAAGATTACATAGAGTTATATAGGTGAAAATGACCACACCCATTTTCTAAGACCCTGGGGGTCAGGGGCGCAATTAACATATTAGGTGCACAACTAGACCACAGATCCATCATATTGCAAAAAGAATTAAGACTCCATCATTTATAGTGTCAGAGGAGTTGCGAGCACAAGATTACATAGAGTTAAATAGGAGAAAATGACCACACCCATTTTCTAAGAACCTGGGGGTCAGGGGCTCAAACAAAATATCAGGTGCACAACTAGACCACAGACCCATCATATTGCAAAAAGAATTAAGTCTCCATCATTTATAGTGTCAGAGGAGTTAAGAGCACAAGATTACATAGAGTTATATAGGTGAAAATGACCACACCCATTTTCTAAGACCCTGGGGGTCAGGGGCTCAAACAACATATTAGGTGCACAACTAGACCACAGACCCATCATATTGCAAAAAGAATTAAGTCTCCATCATTTATAGTGCCAGAGGAGTTGCGAGCACAAGATTACATAGAGTTATATAGGTGAAAATGACCACACCCATTTTCTAAGACCCTGGGGGTCAGGGGCTCAAACAAAATATCAGGAGCACAACTTGACCACAGACCCATCATATTGCAAAAAGAATTAAGTCTCCATCATTTATAGTGCCAGAGGAGTTGCGAGCACAAGATTACATAGAGTTAAATAGGAGAAAATGACCACACCCGTTTTCTAAGACCCGGGGGGTCAGGGGCTCAAGCAAAAAATCAGGTGCACAATTAGACCACAGACCCATCATATTGCAATGCACAATTAGACCACAGACCCATCATATTGCAAAAAGAATTAAGTCTCCATCATTTATAGTGTCAGAGGAGTTGCGAGCACAAGATTACATAGAGTTATATAGGTGAAAATGACCACACCCATTTTCTAAGACCCTGGGGGTCAGGGGCTCAAACAAAATATCAGGAGCACAACTTGACCACAGACCCATCATATTGCAAAAAGAATTAAGTCTCTGTCATTTATAGTGTCAGAGGAGTTGCGAGCACAAGATTACATAGAGTTATATAGGTGAAAATGACCACACCCATTTTCTAAGACCCTGGGGGTCAGGGGCTCAAACAAAATATCAGGAGCACAACTTGACCACAGACCCATCATATTGCAAAAAGAATTAAGTCTCCATGATTTATAGTGTCAGAGGAGTTTCGAGCACAAGATTACATAGAGTTATATAGGTGAAAATGACCACACCCATTTTCTAAGACCCTGGGGGTCAGGGGCTCAAACAAAATATCAGGAGCACAACTTGACCACAGACCCATCATATTGCAAAAAGAATTAAGTCTCTGTCATTTATAGTGTCAGAGGAGTTGCGAGCACAAGATTACATAGAGTTATATAGGTGAAAATGACCACACCCATTTTCTAAGACCCTGGGGGTCAGGGGCGCAATTAACATATTAGGTGCACAACTAGACCACAGATCCATCATATTGCAAAAAGAATTAAGACTCCATCATTTATAGTGTCAGAGGAGTTGCGAGCACAAGATTACATAGAGTTAAATAGGAGAAAATGACCACACCCATTTTCTAAGAACCTGGGGGTCAGGGGCTCAAACAAAATATCAGGTGCACAACTAGACCACAGACCCATCATATTGCAAAAAGAATTAAGTCTCCATCATTTATAGTGTCAGAGGAGTTAAGAGCACAAGATTACATAGAGTTATATAGGTGAAAATGACCACACCCATTTTCTAAGACCCTGGGGGTCAGGGGCTCAAACAACATATTAGGTGCACAACTAGACCACAGACCCATCATATTGCAAAAAGAATTAAGTCTCCATCATTTATAGTGCCAGAGGAGTTGCGAGCACAAGATTACATAGAGTTAAATACGATTTTGCTAAATACAATGGCGTAAGGTCCCCTATGCAAAAAAATAGATTTATCGGTTATAATACAATACTGAGGGGACCTTACGCCATTGACTTTCGTGTTAACCATAGTAAAGAGGGAACCTTACGACATTGAATTTAATAAAAAGGGATCCTTACGCTTTTGACTTTTCATAATTGGAGGAGGGGGCGACAGAACTGGGAGAATGATATCAGAAAGGGATGAGGGAGGGGAAGGAAAGGGGCGGAGAAGGGAGAAAAGGGTGGGAGGTGGTAGGAAGAGAGGAGGTGACCTTACGCCATTGACTTTCTACATCAACCATAATAATGCGGGGACCTTACGCCATTAACTTTCTATATGGACCATAATATAGCGGGGACCTTACGCCATTTACTTACTCTATGTATCATAATACAGAGGGGAACCTTACGTCATTGACTTTCTATATGGACCATAATAAAGAGGGGACCTTACGCCATAGACTTTCTTTATGGATTATAATACAGAGGGGACATTACGCCATTGACTTTCTATATGGATTATAATACAGAGGGGACCTTACACCATTGACTTTCTACATGGACCATAATAAAGAGGGGACCTTACGCCATTGACTTTCTATATGGATTATAATACAGAGGGGACCTTATGCCATTGACTTTCTATATGGATTATAATACAGAGAGGGACCTTACGCCATTGACTTTCTCTATGTGGACCATAATACAGAGGGGACCTTACGCCATTGACATTCTATATGGATTATAATACAGGGGGGACCTTGCGCCATTGACTTTCTACATGGACCATAATAAAGAGGGGACCTTACGCCATTGACTTTCTCTATGTATTATAATATACAGGGGACCTTGCGCCATTGACTTTCTATATGGACCATAATAAAGAGGGGACCTTACGCCATTGACTTTCTCTATGTATTATAATACAAAGGGGACCTTACGCCATTGACTTTCTATATGGACCATAATAAAGAGGGGACCTTACACCATTGACTTTCTATATGGATTATAATACAGAGGGGACCTTACGCCATTGACTTTCTATATGGATTATAATACAGAGGGGACCTTACGCCATTGACTTTCTCTATGTGGACCATAATACAGAGGGGACCTTACGCCATTGACATTCTATATGGATTATAATACAGGGGGGATCCTGCGCCATTGACTTTCTACATAGACCATAATAAAGAGGGGACCTTACGCCATTGGCTTTCTCTATGTATTATAATACAGAGGGGACCTTACGCCATTGACTTTCTATATGGACCATAATAAAGAGGGGACCTTACGCCATTGACTTTCTCTATGTATTAAAACACAGAGGGGACCTTACGCCATTGACTTTCTATATGGACCATAATAAAGAGGGGACCTTACACCATTGACTTTCTATATGGATTATAATACAGAGGGGACCTTACGCCATTGACTTTCTATATGGATTATAATACAGAGGGGACCTTACACCATTGACTTTCTACATGGACCATAATAAAGAGGGGACCTTACGCCATTGACTTTATATATGGATTATAATACAGAGGGGACCTTATGCCATTGACTTTCTATATGGATTATAATACAGAGGGGACCTTACGCCATTGACTTTCTCTATGTATTATAATACAGAGGGGACCTTACGCCATTGACATTCTATATGTATTATAATACAGGGGGGACCTTGCGCCATTGACTTTCTACATGGACCATAATAAAGAGGGGACCTTACGCCATTGACTATCTCTATGTATTATAATACAGAGGGGACCTTACGCCATTGACTTTCTATATGGACCATAATAAAGAGGGGACGTTACGCCATTGACTTTCTCTATGTATTATAATACAGAGGGGACCTTACGCCATTGACTTTCTATATGGACCATAATAAAGAGGGGACCTTACAACATTGACTTTCTATATGGATTATAATACAGAGGGGACCTTACGCCATTGACTTTCTTTATTGATTATAATACAGAGGGGACCTTACGCCATTGACTTTCTCTATGTGGACCATAATACAGAGGGGACCTTACGCCATTGACATTCTATATGGATTATAATACAGGGGGGACCTTGCGCCATTGACTTTCTACATGGACCATAATAAAGAGGGGACCTTACGCCATTGACTTTCTCTATGTATTATAATACAGAGGGGACCTTACGCCATTGACTTTCTATATGGACCATAATAAAGAGGGGACCTTACACCATTGACTTTCTCTATGTGGACCATAATACAGAGGGGACCTTACGCCATTGACTTTCTATATGGATTATAATACAGAGGGGACCTTACACCATTGACTTTCTACATGGACCATAATAAAGAGGGGACCTTACGCCATTGACTTTCTATATGGATTATAATACAGAGGGGACCTCACGCTATTGACTTTCTATATGGATTATAATACAGAGGGGACCTTACGCCATTGACTTTCTCTATGTGGACCATAATACAGAGGGGACCTTACGCCATTGACATTCTATATGGACTACAATACAGGGGGGACCTTGCGCCATTGACTTTCTACATGGACCATAATAAAGAGGGGACCTTACGCCATTGACTTTCTCTATGTATTATAATACAGAGGGGACCTTACGCCATTGACTTTCTATATGGACCATAATAAAGAGGGGACCATACGCCATTGACTTTCTCTATGTATTATAATACAGAGGGGACCTTACGCCATTGACTTTCTATATGGACCATAATAAAGAGGGGACCTTACACCATTGACTTTCTATATGGATTATAATACAGAGGGGACCTTACGCCATTGACTTTCTATATGGATTATAATACAGAGGGGACTTTACACCATTGACTTTCTACATGGACCATAATAAAGAGGGGACCTTACGCCATTGACTTTCTATATGGATTATAATACAGAGGGGACCTCACGCCATTGACTTTCTATATGGATTATAATACAGAGGGGACCTTACGCCATTGACTTTCTATATGGATTATAATACAGAGGGGACCTTACGCCATTGACTTTCTCTATGTGGACCATAATACAGAGGGGACCTTACGCCATTGACATTCTATATGGATTATAATACAGGGGGGATCCTGCGCCATTGACTTTCTACATGGACCATAATAAAGAGGGGACCTTACGCCATTGGCTTTCTCTATGTATTATAATACAGAGGGGACCTTACGCCATTGACTTTCTATATGGACCATAATAAAGAGGGGACCTTACGCCATTGACTTTCTCTATGTATTAAAACACAGAGGGGACCTTACGCCATTGACTTTCTATATGGACCATAATAAAGAGGGGACCTTACACCATTGACTTTCTATATGGATTATAATACAGAGGGGACCTTACGCCATTGACTTTCTATATGGATTATAATACAGAGGGGACCTTACACCATTGACTTTCTACATGGACCATAATAAAGAGGGGACCTTACGCCATTGACTTTATACATGGATTATAATACAGAGGGGACCTTATGCCATTGACTTTCTATATGGATTATAATACAGAGGGGACCTTACGCCATTGACTTTCTCTATGTATTATAATACAGAGGGGACCTTACGCCATTGACATTCTATATGTATTATAATACAGGGGGGACCTTGCGCCATTGACTTTCTACATGGACCATAATAAAGAGGGGACCTTACGCCATTGACTATCTCTATGTATTATAATACAGAGGGGACCTTACGCCATTGACTTTCTATATGGACCATAATAAAGAGGGGACGTTACGCCATTGACTTTCTCTATGTATTATAATACAGAGGGGACCTTACGCCATTGACTTTCTATATGGACCATAATAAAGAGGGGACCTTACAACATTGACTTTCTATATGGATTATAATACAGAGGGGACCTTACGCCATTGACTTTCTTTATTGATTATAATACAGAGGGGACCTTACGCCATTGACTTTCTCTATGTGGACCATAATACAGAGGGGACCTTACGCCATTGACATTCTATATGGATTATAATACAGGGGGGACCTTGCGCCATTGACTTTCTACATGGACCATAATAAAGAGGGGACCTTACGCCATTGACTTTCTCTATGTATTATAATACAGAGGGGACCTTACGCCATTGACTTTCTATATGGACCATAATAAAGAGGGGACCTTACACCATTGACTTTCTCTATGTATTATAATACAGAGGGGACCTTACGCCATTGACTTTCTATATGGATTATAATACAGAGGGGACCTTACACCATTGACTTTCTACATGGACCATAATAAAGAGGGGACCTTACGCCATTGACTTTCTATATGGATTATAATACAGAGGGGACCTCACGCTATTGACTTTCTATATGGATTATAATACAGAGGGGACCTTACGCCATTGACTTTCTCTATGTGGACCATAATACAGAGGGGACCTTACGCCATTGACATTCTATATGGACTACAATACAGGGGGGACCTTGCGCCATTGACTTTCTACATGGACCATAATAAAGAGGGGACCTTACGCCATTGACTTTCTCTATGTATTATAATACAGAGGGGACCTTACGCCATTGACTTTCTATATGGACCATAATAAAGAGGGGACCATACGCCATTGACTTTCTCTATGGATTATAATACAGAGGGGACCTTACGCCATTGACTTTCTATATGGACCATAATAAAGAGGGGACCTTACACCATTGACTTTCTATATGGATTATAATACAGAGGGGACCTTACGCCATTGACTTTCTATATGGATTATAATACAGAGGGGACCTTACACCATTGACTTTCTACATGGACCATAATAAAGAGGGGACCTTACGCCATTGACTTTCTATATGGATTATAATACAGAGGGGACCTCACGCCATTGACTTTCGATATGGATTATAATACAGAGGGGACCTTACGCCATTGATTTTCTATGCGGACTATAATACAAGGGGACCTTACGCCATTGACTTTCTCTATGTATTATAATATAGAGGAGACCTTACGCCATTGACTTTCTATATGGACCATAATAAAGAGGGGACCTTACGCCATTGACTTTCGTGTTGACCATAGTAAAGAGGGAACCTTACGACATTGAATTTATTAAAAAGGGATCCTTACGCTTTTCACTTTTCATAATTGGAGGCGGGGGCGACAGAACTGGGCGGAAGATATGAGAAAAGGATGAGGGAGGGGAAGGAAAGGGGCGGAGAAGGGAGAAAAGGATGGGAGGAAGAGAGGAAGGGACCTTACGCCATTGACTTTCTACATCAACCATAATAAAGAGGGGACCTTACGATATTGACTTTCTATATGGATTATAATACAGAGGGGACCTTACGCCATTGATTTTCTATGTGGACCATAGTAAAGAGGGGACCTTACGCCATTGACTTTCTATATGGATTATAATACAGAGGGGACCTTACACCATTGACTATCTACATGGACCATAATAAAGAGGGGACCTTACGCCATTGACTTTCCATATGGATTATAATACAGAGGGGACCTTACGCCATTGACTTTCTATATGGATTATAATACAGAGGGGACCTTACGCCATTGAGTTTCTATGCGGACCATAATACAAGGGGACCTTACGCCATTTACTTTCTCTATGTATTATAATATAGAGGGGACCTTACGCCATTGACTTTCTATATGGACCATAATAAAGAGGGGACCTTACGCCATTGACTTTCGTGTTGACCATATTAAAGAGGGAACCTTACGACATTGAATTTATTAAAAAGGGATCCTTACGCTTTTCACTTTTCATAATTGGAGGCGGGGGCGACAGAACTGGGCGGAAGATATGAGAAAGGGATGAAGGAGGGGAAGGAAAGGGGCGGGAGGAAGAGAGGAAGGGACCTTACGCCATTGACTTTCTCCATCAACCATAATAAAGAGGGGACCTTACGCCATTGACTTTCTATATGGATTATAATACAGAGGGGACCTTACGCCATTGATTTTCTATGTGGACCATAATAAAGAGGGGACCTTACGCCATTGACATTCTATATGGATTATAATACAGAGGGGACCTTACGCCATTGACTTTCTATATGGATTATAATACAGGGGGGGGGGGGCCTTACGCCATTGACTTTATACATGGACCATAGTAAAGAGGGGACCTTACGCCATTGACTTTCTCTATGTATTATAATACAGAGGGGGCCTTACGCCATTGACTTTCTATATTGACTATAATACAGAGGGGACCTTACGCCATTGACTTTCTATATGGGCCATAATACAGAGGGGACCTTACGCCATTGACTTTCTATATGGATTATAATACAGAGGGGACCTTACACCATTGACCTTCTACATGGACCATAATAAAGAGGGGACGTTACGCCATTGACTTTCTATATGGATTATAATATAGAGGGGACCTTACGCCATTGACTTTCTATGTTCATCATAATACAGAGGGGACCTTAAACCATTGACTTTCTATATGGATTATAATAAAGAGGGGACCTTACGCCATTGACTTTCTCTATATTATAATACAGAGGGGACCTTACGCCATTGACTTTCTATATTGATAATAATACAGAGGGGACCTTACACCATTGACTTTCTATATGGACCATAATAAAGAGGGGACCTTACGCCATTGACTTTCTTTATGGATTATAATACAGGGGACCTTACGCCATTGACTTTCTATATGGATTATAATACAGAGGGAACCTTACACCATTGACTTAAAGAAAAGGGGATCCTTATATGCTATTGAATGCATTGACTATAAGAGGAGGGGCGACAGAGGGGAATAATGGGTGAAAGATGGGAGGAGGGGATCACAGGATTATGACACATGTTTTATACAGAGGGGACCTTTCTAACAGAGGGGACCTTACGCCATTGACTTTCTATATGGACAATTATATACAGAGGGGACCTTACGCCATTGACTTTCTATATGGACAATTATACAGAGGGGACCTTACGCCATTGACTTTCTATATGGACAATTATAAACAGAGGGGACTTTACGCCATTTTCTTTCTATATGGACAATTATATACAGAGGGGACCTTACGCCATTGTCTTCCTATATGGACAATAATATACAGAGGGGACCTTACGCAATTGTCTTCCTATATGGACAATCATAACAGAGGGGACCTTACGCCATTGACTTCCTATATGGACAATTATAATAGAGGGGACCTTACGCCACTGACTTTCTATATGGACAATTATAACAGAGGGGACCTTACGCCGTTGTCTTCCTATATGGACAATTATAACAGAGGAGACCTTACTCCATTGTCTTCCTATATGGACAATTATATAACAGAGGGGACCTTACGCCATTAACTTCCTATATGGACAATTATATACAAAGGGGACCTTACACCATTTACTTTCTATATGGACAATTATATACAAAGGGGACCTTACGCCATTTACTTTCTATATGGACAATTATATACAAAGGGGACCTTACACCATTGACTTTCTATATGGACAATTATATACAAAGGGGACCTTACGCCATTGATTTTCTATATGGACAATTAAATACAAAGGGGACCTTACGCCATTGTCTTTCTATATGGACAATGATTATATACATAGGGGACCTTACGCCATTGTCTTCCTATTTGGACAATTATATACAGAGGGGACCTTACGCCATTGTCTTTCTATATGGACAATTATGAGTGGGGACCTTACGACATTGACTTTCTATATGGACAATTATATACAGAGGGGACCTTACGCCATTGACTTTCTATATGGAGAATACTATGCAGAGGGGACCGTACGCCATTGACTTTCTTTATGGACAATTATGCACAGAGGGGACCTTACACCATTGACTTTCTTTATGGACAATACTATACAGAGGGGACCTTACATCATTGACTTTCTTTATGGATTATAATAAAGAGGGGACCTTACGCCATTTACTTTCTATATGGATTATAATACAGAGGGGACCTTACGCCATTGTCTTCCTATATGGACAATTATAACAGAGGGGACCTTACACCATTGATTTCCTATATGGACAATTATATACAGAGGGAACCTTACGCCATTGTCTTTCTATATGGACAATTATAAAGAGGGCACCTTACGCCATTGACTTTCTATATGGACAATTATATACAGAGGGGACCTTACGCCATTGACTTTCTTTATGGACAATGCTATACAGAGGGGACCTTACACCATTGACTTTCTTTATGGATTATAATAAATAGGGGACCTTACGCCATTTACTTTCTATATGGATTATAATACAGAGGGGACCTTACGCCATTGTCTTCCTATATGGACAATTATAACAGAGGGGACCTTACACCATTGACTTCCTATATGAACAATTATATACAGAGGGAACCTTACGCCATTGTCTTTCTATATGGACAATTATAAAGAGGGGACCTTACGCCATTGACTTTCTATATGGACAATTATATACAGAGGGGACCTTACACCATTGACTTTCTTTATGAACAATAATATACAGAGGGGATCTTACACCATTGACTTTCTTTATGGACAATAATATACAGAGGGGACCTTACACCATTGACTTTCTTTATGGATTATAATAAATAGGGGACCTTACGCCATTTACTTTCTATATGGATTATAATACAGAGGGGACCTTACGCCATTGTTTTCCTATATGGACAATTATAACAGAGGGGACCTTACACCATTGACTTCCTATATGGACAATTATATACAGAGGGAACCTTACGCTTTTGTCTTTCTATATGGACAATTATAAACAGAGGGGACCTTACGCCATTGACTTTCTATATGGACAACTATATACAGAGGGGACCTTACACCATTGACTTTCTTTATGGACAATAATATACAGAGGGGACCTTACACCATTGACTTTCTTTATGGACAATTATATACAGAGGGGACCTTACACCATTGACTTTTTTTATGGACAATAATATACAGAGGGGACCTTACACCATTGACTTTCTTTATGGACAATAATATACAGAGGGGACCTTACACCATTGACTTTCTTTATGGACAATAATATACAGAGGGGACCTTACACCATTGACTTTCTCTATGGATTATAATACAGAGGGGAACTTACGTCATTGACTTTTTATACGGACAATTTTACGAGAGGAACTTTACGCCATTGACTTCCTAAGGTCGAAAAAAGACGAGAAAGGGGAGAAGTGGTACCTCCTTGTCTCTCTCTCCCCACCCCCATAACAGAGGGACCTTCCGACCTTGTCTGAACAATAAGTTAAGTTGGTAAAGCGTTAAGTACGTCGTGGTCAGTGAAGCATGAGACTGACAGGTTCGAATCCGACGAGCGCCAGGTGAAGGGACGATTACCAACTTAGAGCCTCGCCAGGTAATTTGGGCCTACACCTTGTATATAGACAAGTAACCCCAGCCTAGTCTTTCTGAAGGGACTATAAAACGGGGGTCCCCTGTCTCGGATAGGCGTAGGAACGTAAAAGAACCCTCACTGCTTCGGTGGGTCCGTTGCATAGGTCAAAATTCCAACATACAGCTTATTTCTGACGGTACGCCTATCAAACTGAACTGAGCAGAGGGGACCTAACGCCATTGACTTCTGTTTCGATATGCAGTAATACGAAGGGGACCTTACGCCATTGAAAAAATTTACAGAGGGACATTACGTCATCGACTTCCAATAATCTTAAATAGATAGGGGACCTTACGCCATTGACTTCTTATATGGACACTTATATTGACTTTCTAGAAGGACAGTAATATAGAGGGGGGCTTATGGCATTGACTTTTTATATGGACGATTATTGTTCAGAGGATACATTTTGACATTTCCTTTCCATATTGACTGTAATACTGAGGGTACCCTTATACTCCAAATTCTTTCTATATTGACTAAATACATTTGTTACTTCACGCAACAAAAGTAATGATTGGGTATTCAAGAAGACTCGGTATCAGCATCCATATGAAAGGAGGGAGGGGATCTCCAACATGACTCTGTTGCAGTACCAACAGGAAAACGCCAAACATCCCATGTAAAAACACAAAGACGAGCACCCGACACAGAAACATTGAAACACAAAATCTACACATAAACCAAAGAGACCAACAGGTAACCGGTGCCGACTTAGGACGGCCATTTAATACGCAAGTAGCAGAAATGGTGTGGTTATCAAGATTACGTGCGCACAACCCTCCCACGTTTGCAGTTACCAAAATATCTCGAAGAACGCAAAATTGTAGTGTAAAACGAGACCAATGGGTAACAGGTGCCGACTTAGGACGGTCATTTGTTACGCAAGTTGCAGAAATGGTGTGGTTATCCAGATTACGTGCGCACAACCCTCCCACGTTTGCATTTGCCAAAATATCTCGAAGAACGCAAAATTGTAGTGTAAAACAACCTCCTCACTGTTTGATGACCACACAAACAAGACAGTTATATGCAGAGGCCAAAGCAACGCAAATTAATACTAGTATATAAATGGATGGGGTTAGGGGCCCGTACATAATACCGGTACAGTCCGTGCTCTGCCGGCTGCAGCTAGCTCATGCTTTTTTTTACACGAGGAGTCCGACTGACATTCAGAGGAGCTATCGGGCCCAGTCTTCTCTAAAGAAGTTTGGAAAGGACCCGGCTTGGATTCCCATCGTCACATTTAATCAGAGCGCAATTCTTACAAATGTGCTGACACAAGGCTGTAGATTGGTCAAGTACCATGTCGAGTGTCCGTTCACTGACAGCGGGATCATATCCACGATGCAAATGACAAATATGGACAATGACCATATCCCAAAATACAGTAATAAAAGGATGATTCAGAAAATCATAAACCGGGCCATACAAATTAGGATAAAAAAGGAACCAAAGCAAACAAACAAAAATAGCAATCCAAGAGATGCTTGTGTCTCCTGCGAAGCGACCTATTTTTAAAAAAGTTGATAAAATATGTAGGTCTAGGTCACTTGGTTCAATATTTGTACATTTATCAGTGGGAAAGTCTTGTCAAATGAAGTCGCATGTGAAATATAAAACCTCTTACTTATCAATTAAAAGCTATGGTCAATCTGTTACTCTCAGAAAAGGTCAATCATCTAGGTGAAGTGACTGGGTACAAATGTTTGGGAATAAAAGAAAGGACTCATCATAAGAAATACATGTTTGAAATATCAAAGCCGTGTCACTTATAAAATAAAACATATAGCCATTCTTAATTTTTTTTCAAATGTAAGTCAAATACCTAGGTCAATGTCACTAGGTAAAAATAATTGGTATCTGTAATAAGGTCTTATGAAAAGGAATACACATGTTAAATATAAAATTCATATCACTTACCAATCAAAAGTTATAGCCAATGTTAATTGTTTGGAAAAGTAGGTCAAATATCTAGGTCAAGGTCACTAGGTCAAAATTTATGGTACATGTTGTAAGGTTATGTCACAGGAAATACACATGTGAATTATAAAATCCCTATCACTTACCAATCAAAAGATATAGCAAATGTTTTTTTTTTTGAAAAAGTAGGTCAACTATCTAGGTCAAGGTCACTAGGTAAAAAGAATTTGGTATCTGTACAAAGGTCTTATGAAAAGGAATACACATGTGAATTATAAAATCCCTATCACTTACCAATCAAATGATATAGCCAATGTTAATTTTTTGAAAAGTAGGACAAATATCTAGGTCAAGGTCACTAGGTCAAAAATTATGGTATGTGTAAAAAGGTCTCATCACAGGAAATACACATGTGAAATATCAAAGCCCTATCACTTACCGATGAAAAGTTATGGGGTGTGACATCCAAAGTGTGACAGACAGACGGACGGACGGACTGACTGACAGACGGACAACGGACAAAGTGATCCCTGCGCTTCCACTACATGGAAAGAAGCGAACTCCCATTACATGAGAGTGAGACCAGGTGCCCAGAAAGAGTCAGCATCTCCTGCTTGCATCTATCAAAATCTATATATTGTGTACTTTATCTGGCATATTAACACGCCATAAGCAGGCGCTGAAAGAATGTTGCTACTCAGAAAAGGAAAGTTTGTGATGCTGAAACTTAAGTCGTCACGTTTGTCACAGAGTGAGGTGTTCATGTGACCATCAGAGTCGTGGGACAGCATAGAGTGTAACTTTTAATGTCTCAGTAGAAAGTGATAGAATCTATTTCTTCTTCCATGAAACATAATGGTGTAAGGTCCCCTCTGTATTACAGTTCTTATATAAAGTCAATGGTGTGAGGTCCCCTCTGTACTATGATTCATATAGAAAGACAATGGAGTAAGGACCCCTTTGTATTATGATTCATATAGTAGTCAAGGGTGTAAGGTCCCCATTGTATTATTGTTCATATAGAAAGTCAATGGTGTAAGGTCCCTTCTGTATTATTGTCTATGTATAAAGTCAATGGTGTAAGGTCCCCTCTGTATTATGGTCCGTGTAGAAATTCAATGGTGTAAGTTACCATCTGTATTATGGTCCATATAGTAAGTCAATGGTGTAAGGTCCACTCTGTATTAAGGTCCATACAGATTTCGTTAATAGTGTTATGTTCCCCTCTGTATTATTGTGAACATAGAAATGGCGTAGGGTCCCCTCTGTATTACGGTTCTTATAAAAGTCAATGTTGTAAGGTTCCCTCTCTGCTATGGTCATACAAAAAGTCGATAACATAAGGTCCCCTCTGTATTATGATCCATATAAAAAGTCAATGGCGTAAGATCCACCCTGTACTATGGGTAATATAGAAAGTCAATTGCGTAAGGTCCCCTCTGTATTATGATCCATATAGAAAGACAATGGCGTAAGGTCCCCTCTGTACTGTGGTCCATACAGAAAGTCAATGGCGTAAGGTCCCCTCTGTACTATAGTCTATATAGAAAGTCAATGGTGTAAGGTCCCCTCTGTATTATGGTCCATATAGAAAGTCAATGGCGTAAGGTCCCCTCTGTATTATAATACATAGAGAAAGTCAATGGCGTAAGGTCCCCTCTGTATTATAGTCCATACAGAAAGTCAATGGCGTAAGGTCCCCTCTGTATTATAAGCCATATAGAATGTCAATGGCGCAAGGTCCCCTCTGTATTATAATACATAGATAAATGTCAATGGCGTAAGTCCCCTCTTTATTATAGTCCATATAGAAAGTCAATGGCGTAAGGTCCCCTCTGTATTATAATACACAGAGAAAGTCAATGGTGTAAGGTCCCCTCTTTATTATGGTCCATATAGAAAGTCAATGGCGTAAGGTCCCCTCTGTATTATAATACACAGAGAAAGTCAATGGCGTAAGGTCCCCTCTTTATTATGGTCCATGTAGAAAGTCAATGGCGTAAGGTCCCCTCTGTATTATAATCCATATAGAATGTCAATGGCGTAAGGTCCCCTCTGTACTATAATACATACAGAAAGTCAATGGCGTATGGTCCCCTCTTTATTATGGTCCATAAAGAAAGTCAATGGCGTAAGGTCCCCTCTGTATTATAATACATAGAGAAAGTCAATGGCGTAAGGTCCCCTCTTTATTATGGTCCATATCGAAAGTCAATGACATAAGGTCCCCTCTGTATTATAATACATAGAGAAAGTAAATGGCGTAAGGTCCCCTCTTTATTATGGTCCATATAGAAAGTCGATGGCGTAAGGTCTCCTCTGTATTATAATCCATATGAAAGTCAATGGCGTAAGGTCCCCTCTTTATTATGGTCCATATAGAAAGTCGATGGCGTAAGGTCCCCTCTGTATTATAATACATAGAAAAAGTCAATGGCGTAAGGTCCCCTCTTTATTATGGTCCATGTAGAAAGTCAATGGTTTAAGGTCCCCTCTTTATTATGGTCCATATAGAAAGTCAATGGCGTAAGGTCCCCTCTGTATTATAATACATAGAGAAAGTCAATGGTGTAAGGTCCCCTCTTTATTATGGTCCATATAGAAAGTCAATGGCGTAAGGTCCCCTCTGTATTATAGTACATAGAGAAAGTCAATGGCGTAAGGTCCCCTCTTTATCATGGTCCATGTAGAAAGTCAATGGCGTAAGGTCCCCTCTGTATTATAATCAATATAGAATGTCAATGGCGTAAGGTCCCCTCTGTATTATAATACATGTACATAGAGAAAGTCAATGGCGTATGGTCCCCTCTTTATTATGGTCCATATAGAAAGTCAATGGCGTAAGGTCCCCTCTGTATTATAATACACATAGAGAAAGTCAATGGCGTAAGGTCGCCTCTTTATTATGGTCCATGTAGAAAGTCAAAGGTTTAAGGTCCCCTCTTTATTATGGTCCATATAGAAAGTCAATGGCGTAAGGTCCCCTCTGTATTATAATACATAGAGAAAGTCAATGGCGTATGGTTCCCTCTTTATTATGGTCCATATAGAAAGTCAATGGCGTAAGGTCCAATCTGTATTATAATACATAGAGAAAGTCAATGGCGTAAGGTCCCCTCTTTATTATGGTCCATATAGAAAGTGATTGGCGTAAGGTCCCCTCTGTATTATAGTACATAGAGAAAGTCAATGGTGTAAGGTCCCCTCTTTATTATGGTCCATGTAGAAAGTCAATGGCGTAAGGTCCCCTCTGTATTATAATCCGTATAGAATGTCAATGGCGTAAGGTCCCCTCTATACTATAATACATAGAGAAAGTCAATGGCGTAAGGTCCCCTCTTTATTATGGTCCATATAGAAAGTCAATGGCGTAAGGTCCCCGCTGTATTATGATAAATAGAGAAAGTCAATGGCGTAAGGTCCCCTCTTTATTATGGTACATATAGAAAGTCAATGGCGTAAGGTCCCCTCTGTATTATAATACATAGAGAAAGTCAATGGCGTAAGGTCCCCTCTTTATTATGGTCCATGTAGAAAGTCAATGGTTTAAGGTCCCCTCTTTA
This sequence comes from Pinctada fucata, assembly GCA_028142955.1. NCBI lineage: Eukaryota > Metazoa > Mollusca > Bivalvia > Pterioida > Pteriidae > Pinctada > Pinctada fucata. The sequence continues at coordinate 30,137,724 of AP027105.1, forward strand.
TTATGGTCCATATAGAAAGTCAATGACGTAAGGTCCCCTCTGTGTTATAATACATAGAGGAAGTCGATGGCGTAAGGTCCCCTCTTTATTATGGTCCATGTAGAAAGTCAATGGCGTAAGGTCCCCTCTGTATTATAATACATAGAGAAAGTCAATGGCGTAAGGTCCCCTCTTTATTATGGTCCATGTAGAAAGTCAATGGTTGAAGGTCCCCTCTTTATTATGGTCCATATAGAAAGTCAATGACGTAAGGTCCCCTCTGTGTTATAATACATAGAGAAAGTTAATGGCGTAAGGTCCCCTCTTTATTATGGTCCATGTAGAAAGTCAATGGCGTAAGGTACCCTCTTTATTATGGTCCATGTAGAAAGTCAATGGTGTAAGGTCCCCTCTGTATTATAATACATAGAGAAAGTCAATGGCGTAAGGTCCCCTCTGTATTATAATCCATACAGAAAGTCAATGGCGTAAGGTCCCATCTGTATTATAAGCCATATAGAATGTCAATGGCGAAAGGTCCCCTCTGTATTATAATACATAGATAAATGTCAATGGCGTAAGGTCCCCTCTTTATTATGGTCCATATAGAAAGTCAATAGCGTGAGGTCCCCTCTGTATTATAATACATAGAGAAAGTCAATGGTGTAAGGTCCCCTCTTTATTATGGTCCATATAGAAAGTCAATGGCGTAAGGTCCCCTCTGTATTATAATACATAGAGAAAGTCAATGGCGTAAGGTCCCCTCTTTATTATGGTCCATGTAGAAAGTCAATGGCGTAAGGTCCCCTCTGTATTATAATCCATATAGAATGTCAATGGCGTAAGGTCCCCTCTGTATTATAATACATAGAGAAAGTCAATGGCGTAAGGTCCCCTCTTTATTATGGTCCATATAGACAGTCAATGGCGTAAGGTCCCCTCTGTATTATAATACATAGAGAAAGTCAATGGCGTAAGGTCCCCCCTTTATTATGGTCCATATAGAAAGTCAATGGCGTAAGGTCCCCTCTGTATTATAATACATAGAGAAAGTCAATGGCGTAAGGTCCCCTCTTTATTATGGTCCATATAGAAAGTCAATGGCGTAAGGTCCCCTCTGTATTATAATCCATAAAGAAAGTCAATGGCGTAAGGTCCCCTCTGTATTATAATACATAGAGAAAGTCAATGGCGTCAGGTCCCCTCTATATTATAGTCCATATAGACAGTCAATGGCGTAAGGTCCCCTCTGTATTATAATACATAGAGAAAGTCAATGGCGTAAGGTCCCCTCTTTATTATGGTCCATATAGAAAGTCAATGGCGTAAGGTCCCCTCTGTATTATAATACATAGAGAAAGTCAATGGCGTAAGGTCCCCTCTTTATTATGGTCCATGTAGAAAGTCAATGGCGTAAGGTCCCCTCTGTATTATAATCCATATAGAATGTCAATGGCGTAAGGTCCCCTCTGTATTATAATACATAGAGAAAGTCAATGGCGTAAGGTCCCCTCTTTATTATGGTCCATATAGAAAGTCAATGGCGTAAGGTCCCCTCTGTATTATAATACATAGAGAAAGTCAATGGCGTAAGGTCCCCTCTTTATTATTGTCCATATAGAAAGTCAATGGCGTAAGGTCCCCTCTGTATTATAATACATAGAGAAAGTCAATGGCGTAAGGTACCCTCTTTATTATGGTCCATGTAGAAAGTCAATGGTGTAAGGTCCCCTCTGTATTATAATCCATATAGAAAGTCAATGGCGTAAGGTCCCCTCTGTATTATAATACATAGAGAAAGTCAATGGCGTAAGGTCCCCTCTTTATTATGGTCCATATAGAAAGTCAATGGCGTAAGGTCCCCTCTGTATTATAATACATAGAGAAAGTCAATGGCGTAAGGTCCCCTCTTTATTATGGTCCATGTAGAAAGTCAATGGTGTAAGGTCCCCTCTGTATTATAATCCATATAGAAAGTCAATGGTGTAAGGTCCCCTCTGTATTATAATCCATACAGAAAGTCAATGGCGTAAGGTCCCCTCCTGTATTATAAGCCATATAGAATGTCAATGGCGTAAGGTCCCCTCTGTATTATAATACATAGAGAAAGTCAATGGCGTAAGGTCCCCTCTTTATTATGGTCCATATAGAAAGTCAATGGCGTAAGGTCCCCTCTGTATTATAATACATAGAGAAAGTCAATGGCGTAAGGTCCCCTCTTTATTATGGTCCATATAGAAAGTCAATGGCGTAAGGTTCCCTCTGTATTATAATACATAGAGAAAGTCAATGGCGTAAGGTCCCCTCTTTATTATGGTCCATGTAGAAAGTCAATGGTGTAAGGTCCCCTCTGTATTATAATCCATATAGAAAGTCAATGGCGTAAGGTCCCCTCTGTATTATAATCCATACAGAAAGTCAATGGCGTAAGGTCCCCTCCTGTATTATAAGCCATATAGAATGTCAATGGCGTAAGGTCCCCTCTGTATTATTATACATAGAGAAAGTCAATGGCGTAAGGTCCCCTCTTTATTATGGTCCATATAGAAAGTCAATGGCGTAAGGTCCCCTCTGTATTATAATACATAGAGAAAGTCAATGGTGTAAGGTCCCCTCTTTATTATGGTCCATATAGAAAGTCAATGGCGTAAGGTCCCCTCTGTATTATAGTACATAGAGAAAGTCAATGGCGTAAGGTCCCCTCTTTATTATGGTCCATGTAGAAAGTCAATGGCGTAAGGTCCCCTCTGTATTATAATCAATATAGAATGTCAATGGCGTAAGGTCCCCTCTGTATTATAATACATGTACATAGAGAAAGTCAATGGCGTATGGTCCCCTCTTTATTATGGTCCATATAGAAAGTCAATGGCGTAAGGTCCCCTCTGTATTATAATACACATAGAGAAAGTCAATGGCGTAAGGTCCCCTCTTTATTATGGTCCATGTAGAAAGTCAATGGTTTAAGGTCCCCTCTTTATTATGGTCCATATAGAAAGTCAATGGCGTAAGGTCCCCTCTGTATTATAATACATAGAGAAAGTCAATGGTGTAAGGTCCCCTCTTTATTATGGTCCATATAGAAAGTCAATGGCGTAAGGTCCCCTCTGTATTATAGTACATAGAGAAAGTCAATGGCGTAAGGTCCCCTCTTTATTATGGTCCATGTAGAAAGTCAATGGCGTAAGGTCCCCTCTGTATTATAATCAATATAGAATGTCAATGGCGTAAGGTCCCCTCTGTATTATAATACATGTACATAGAGAAAGTCAATGGCGTATGGTCCCCTCTTTATTATGGTCCATATAGAAAGTCAATGGCGTAAGGTCCCCTCTGTATTATAATACACATAGAGAAAGTCAATGGCGTAAGGTCCCCTCTTTATTATGGTCCATGTAGAAAGTCAATGGTTTAAGGTCCCCTCTTTATTATGGTCCATATAGAAAGTCAATGGCGTAAGGTCCCCTCTGTATTATAATACATAGAGAAAGTCAATGGCGTAAGGTCCCCTCTTTATTATGGTCCATAAAGAAAGTCAATGGCGTAAGGTCCCCTCTTTATTATGGTCCATATAGAAAGTCAATGACGTAAGGTTCCTCTCATTATTATGGTCCATGTAGAAAGTCAATGGCGTAAGGTCCCCTCCTCTCCTCCTACCACCTCCCACCCTTTTCTCCCTTTTCCGCCCCTTTCCTCCCCCCCCCCCCTCATCCCTTTCTGATATTCTTCGCCCAGTTCTGTCGCCCCCTCCTCCAATTATGAAAAGTCAAAAGCGTAAGGATCCCTTTTTATTAAATTCAATGTCGTAAGGTTCCCTCTTTACTATGGTCAACACGAAAGTCAATGGCGTAAGGTCCCATCAGTATTGTATTATAACCGATAAATCTATTTTTTGCATAGGGGACCTTACGCCATTGCAAATAGCGACATTCGAGTTAAATAGGAGAAAATGACCACACCCATTTTCTAAGACCCTGGGGGTCAGGGGCTCAAACAATATATCAGGTGCACAATTAGACCACAGACCCATCATATTGCAAAAAGAATTAAGTCTCCATCATTTATAGTGTCAGAGGAGTTAAGAGCACAAGATTACATAGAGTTATATAGGTGAAAATGACCACACCCATTTTCTAAGACCCTGGGGGTCAGGGGCTCAAACAAAATATCAGGTGCACAACTAGACCTTAGACCCATCATATTGCAAAAAGAATTAAGTCTCCATCATTAATAGTGTCAGAGGAGTTGCGAGCACAAGATTACATAGAGTTATATAGGTGAAAATGACCACACCCATTTTCTAAGACCCTGGGGGTCAGGGGCTCAAACAAAATATCAGGTGCACAACTAGACCACAGACCCATCATATTGCAAAAAGAATTAAGTCTCCATCATTTATAGTGTCAGAGGAGTTGCGAGCACAAGATTACATAGATTTTCATGACCACGCCCATTTTCTAAGACCCTGGGGGTCAGGGGCTGAAACCAAATGTCAGGTGCACAACTAGACCACATACCAAGTAGGATGCAAAAAGAATTAACTTTCTATCTCCTATGGTTTCAGAGGAGTTGCGAGCACAAGAATTGTTTACGGACGGACGGACGGACGGACAGACGGACAGACGGACAGACGGACGGACGCCGGACGACGGGGTATCGCATAAGCTCGACTGGTCTGAGACCAGTAGAGCTAACAAAACAGCTTGATTCTAAAGTAAACAGAATACATCGTTTATACATAGAAGCAGCATCGGCCATTCACTTTCAGATTGGAAGATTTTAATACATCACGATGCTGAAACCCCTGTGATTTGATTGGTTCGTGCTTCAAATTATACACGTACCGAATTGGGGCTCTCTAGTGTGAAAAAATTCAGGTGATCACTTAGAGCTATTCGCTCAAAAATTATTCTACTGTTGCATTCGTTCCTAAGAAAAAAAATACCTAAAATTTGTAAATTCAAAGTAAATCTAGGTAAACATTGTGTTATGGAATTAATGCATTTTTTCGTAAATACTTCAATCAGTTGTAGAATATACTGCCTACCCCACCCCTACCTCAAGATGAAAACTCAAAGTAGTACATCACATAAAATATAACAAGGGCCATTTGGAACAACAACCCCCCCCCCCCTTTCCTCCATCCTATCCCTGCCTTAGTAATATCATAGAGAAATCATGGATACTCACAGCAGTAACTATTGCACAATATAAAACCAGGGCTATTTGGAGAGGACGGTTTTTATTACCCACGGGACTGGTCACTTCCATACTGTAAAAAACAAATTTAAGGCATAAGACATGGATCATAGCGACTTCAGATACTTACAATATAGGAGTACATTGTATAGGTATATTGTACATTGAATTATAGGACAAGTATAGGAAAATTTCATGAAAAATAGGATAGTTATTGGACATTTCTTTACTTCAATGCAAAAATTCAAAATGGCAAATGACAAATTCCTTTTCTGTAACACCTCTTTTTAATTCATATTGGCTTCAATAATTGAATGAAATATCAAATTTTAATAGGATTTTTTTGTTAAGCATGGGCAAGATGGCAAGTGAAGCCAGCCAATTTTTTCTGAAGATACAGTTGCAAGAAATTTGTTGCAAATCATATCTTTAATTATGATCGAATTTAGGTGAAGCATGAAAAAAATTGGCATTGAATTCTTTTTATTTATTTTTTTTTTTTTTCGAGCCTAAAATATAGGATTTATAGGACAAATTTCTCAAATATAGGACTTTAATAGGTTCCTATATTTTTTTATAAGAAATATAGGAATTATAGGACAGCTATGAACTATGCAAAAGATACATTACATCAGAAACATACAATGTTTGTCCGTGTCAATGAGAATATTTCTGTGATTGTTGATTTTTAAAACAAGATGTATTTGTGAAACACTGATCCCCCTCCCTCTGATGACATAAAAGAGATTTTACAACAATGCAAAACTCAAATATCAAGGTCATAAGGTCAAGACTCTTTGAACATGTGGAAAATTCTTGCCACAATGAATAAACATGTGAAATATAAGGTCCCGGGTTTGAATCCCAGATTCGGCAAAGAGTCTTATGTGGGAGGGTTGATGGTCCCCCACTCAGGCCTCTGCAGGGGGTTTTTCTCCGGGTACTCCGGTTTTCTCCTGCTCCTTGGACCCCCTCACACCAACATCTGAGCCAACGTGAGACATTAATATAAGTTGTGTAACTTGTTTGTTAAATGTTGTAAAAAAAAATAAAGTTTAAATTTTAAATATATAACAGCTATGAATCAAAAGTTATAGCCAACATATAAGTTTTTAAACAGAAGATCAAATTTCAAGGTCAAGATCACAAGATCACAACTATTGGCAGTGACTGGGATGGAAATTTTGTAGATGGGACATTTTCAATATTTTGTAAAATTTCAATGGGCCGTTTATGAAGAAAGTACTGAGACTTCTTTTGTAAATTAATGGGACTATGGCACATGGCCCCAGTCCTTCCCAATCACTGTATGGTATCCATGGAAAGGTCCAAGTCTTGTCACCAGAAACTCACATGAAATATGAAAGCCCTATTTCATAAGAATCAAAAGTTACGGCAAATGTTAATGGTTTCATAAATACATGAATTAGAAAGACGAACAGACAGCTAGACCACAAATTACAGTATGTGGGCATAAAAGGAGTGAATACAGTTAACTAAACAAGAGTTTGTATGAAATTGAGATTTGAACATGTCTAAATGCCTTTGTCGAGAGACAAAACTCATTAAAATGTCATAATTTTGATAAATTCTGTACCTAAAGTAAAATACTTTAAGAAATATACACATTATAAATTTATTCACTATTTTCGAAAACCAGAGTTACTTCCCACTTGAGACAGTATCTGACGTAGACTGATTATGACGTCATCAAATTCTATGGAAACAGTCCTAAAAGTTTGGGAAATGACGGTGTAAAATCGACGTTACCATACCATTTTCATGACATCACAATGGTTAAGGGGAAATAACTCTGTATTCCGCAAAGATTCAATAATGGAACATAGTTAGACAAAGATACTTACTGTGAGTACAACAGGAAGGCCGAGCCATATATCATGGGAAGTTCATCTAACAACTGAAATACAATGTATATATACATGTATATATTTGTTAAAAACAACAATAAATATTAGAAAGGTTGGTTTCAAAAACTATAATAGTGTCTATACCAATTTCAGGGGATCTGTGATCATACAAATAGTTGTGGAAAAGTTTAATGCAAAATATTTACATTACTATAGTAGATTCCCCATGATAAACGCCCATTACGCAGCTACAATTATATTCCATTCTAACATGACTTGAGACTTTCTCCCTTTATGTACTATAGAACTTGCCTGGTGTAAAATAGCCAACAAACTTCCAGTTCCCTAAGCTCCGCCCATTCACGTGCTATAGAGCTCATGCAGAACAATATTAGAATAGAAATAACAACTAGCTAGCTGTGATTTGTTGTCCAGTAATTCCCCTTGTTGCATGAACCAATAAAACACCGCTAAAGACGGTATGGCTGGATTGCAAAGTAAGTTTTTGTCACCAACTGGGTCAAGGTCACTAGGTCAAATATTATAACATACATTGAGAGGTCTTGTCAGAGGCAACCTACATGTATAATATAAAATTTTTACTGCATACAGTTCCTTAGATTTTGCTTAAACCAGATACTTTCACCAAAATCTTTAACTAGGTAAAAGTCCAAGGTCAAGGTCACTAGGTCAAATGTTACAGCATAAATTGAAAGGTCTCATCATAGGCAACCTAAATGTATAATATAAGGTTTCTACTGCATACAGTTCCATAGATTTTGCTTCAACCAGAAACTTTAACCAGAATCTTTAACTAGGTCAAAGTCCAAGGTCAAGGTAACTAGGTCAAATGCTACAGCATAAATTGAAAGGTCTTGTGATGGGCAAGCTGCATGTATAATATTAAGTTTCTGCTGCATATAGTTCCTAAGATTTTGCCTCAACCAGGAACTTTAACCAAAATCTTTAACTAGGTCTAAGTCTAAGGTCAAGGTCACTAGGTCAAATGTTACCGCATAAATCAAAAGGTCTTGTGATGGGCAAGCTTCATGTGTACAGTAAATATAAAGTTTCTACTGCATATAGTTCCTTAGATTTTGCCTCACCCAGAAACTTTAACCAAAATGTTGACGGCAGACGGACGGACAGACATCGTCAATCTTTTGACCAGAATTGCTTTGCAATCCGGCCAATAGAATTATCACTTCGCCGCTTCGCAGCTTAGTGATAATTTTATTAGTTCATGTGACTCAGGGAATTACTGGACAACAAACCAAGGCTAGCTAGTTGTTATTTCTTAAATAACTTGGGTTGCTATTGTGACGTCACGTTCAAGTTTTGCATTTAGGGAGAATTACCAACGTTACAATACATTAGACTTTGTTACATGCAAAATGTGCTATGTGCATACAAATAAAAATGACCGATAATGAGAATAAATGTAAATATAAGTAATGACTGTCTTACTTTTGGTGTTCATGGGTGTATAATTCTGGATGGACACGTGCAAATTTCCGAGAATGGCTTTGCGATTCACGGAATTTGCACGTGACCAACAAGAATTATGAACATATACATTTTGGAAATACTGGAAGAAAATATTGTGCTTTTGGGAACATAGTCAAAGTGAGGCTATCAGTTCAGCTGATATCTAGCTTTAACAACAATATTCAGGCAATTGGACAGACAAACAGACAGCCCAGCAATATAAACTGGAAATAAGAAAGACGGAGGATGCATATTTAGTGACTTACTTGCATACTGTACAGTAATGTCATATGGAAGCACCAGGAACCAAAACCAACAGCTGAAAAAAAAAATTATGTTATTTAATGTTCAAGTAAATTTACTTACACATGTATTCTCAACATATATTAAAAGTGAACATTACGTCATTTATACTACATATATATACCAAACCATTTTATGCAAATAGTCTATACAGAAATACCATTGTGTACACGTAATTTAGCAACTTATATTGAACCTTTTAATACTAGGTATATTGTATGGGTACCTGCATGTAGAATGTGTTACTGAGTGAGAAAGAAAGGGTTGACTGTCAGTTTTCCCTAAATACTGTCTCTCCAAAAACTTTTTTCAGCCACTAGCCTGAAGATAAATTTTACTAGTTTTTTGTATAGTTTCTTAAAGAATTTCTTCTAGACCAGAAAAAAATTTTGTAGCCTCAAGCATTGGGCTAGTGAGTTTTGGGAAAGACTGTAAATATATCTATGAAATGACTTTCCTCATTTAATTCTATACTAAAGTCCCACCCCCCCCCCCCCCCTCCTCACACACAGACACCCATATTTCTTCTGAAACATTTTACTCCCAAGATATTTGTATTCCTTTCTTTTCAAAACAATTTTTTTTTCCAAAATTTCATTGATGAAAAAATTCAAATGAAGATATTTCAGTACAATTTAACTTCTGAAAAGGATATGATTCTAAAAACAATGAAGTCAGAAATATAAACAACTTCCTTCTGGTTCTATAAATAGTAAGAAAAGTATTATAAATACACATGTAAGACCAAAAAAAAATTAGATATGTGACAATGTGACAAGGAAGTTGACAAATTTAAGGTATGACCACGTACACATACTTGTTCTAGGGACAATGGGGATAAGATTTGGGGGAAATGTGTAAAGGAAATAGAATGGTTTACTCCCACTTCAGTATCAGTGATCATGTAACGGTACATCCTTTGAATCTGTATATTCTATTGTTCCTGAAACTTTTCATCAATTGTAGTGTTACTGAATAAGGAAATACTGACATTATACACATGTCAGAGCTAGAGCTTGCATACTTTAAAACTTTTACATGTAATACTGTTATAATTATCAACTTTGATACCAAAAGATAGGTATTTCAATAAAAGAACAAACTTGCCAAATATGAGAGTCCTAGGTCTTAAAGAACAGTATCTATGGCCAATGTGTCGCCACAGTGTTGGCGAAAAGTCACAGTCAAGTTCAAATGATCCAAAATATTGGTACCAACAGAAAGGTCTCACAAAAGGAAAATACAAGATCATACAAATGCCCTAGCTCTTACGGTGCAGTAGTAAATTAAGTAAAGTAAGAAATAATGAAAACTAGACGAATTATGTTTGTAAAACATAAACCCCGCTGTACAGTTTAATCCTTACATTAACAATCAGTAAAAAAAATTTGATGGTGACCTTGACCTTCATGTACTGACCTTAAAATTGGTGTCTTCTCCCTTCAGTTCATTCAGCATTTATACATGTACACGTATTACCATACATGTAATTTGGTTTGACTAAGTTTTAGAGTTGTTGAATTATCATCTAAAACCCACATGTAATGTTGATTTCTCCAAACAGTGACCTTGTCCTTTGACCCTATATCCACTGGCTTTCTCAACTCTTCTAAAGTAACCATATATCCATTTTGCTTTGAATAGGTAAGGGAACTTGAGTTGTCATTTAAAAACCATTATTTTCAATGTACTTTTACAGTGACCTTGACCTTTGACCACAGAAGCTCGATTATGGGTCATTGGTGTCAAGCTCCTGTGCCTTCGATCTAATGACCCAAACAATATATGGTGTGGATAAGTGAAAGGATTCTTGAAACCATGCTTTAAAGTGTATTTTTCCTAACAGAGAAATTGACCTTTGACCTATTGACCCACAAATTACCTGGTGAGCATATATCCAAATTTCATGTGGATAGTTGAAAGGGTTCTTGAGTTAACATTATGAAATCATGATTTTAAGGATATTTCTCCTATAGACAGTAACCTTGACCTTATAATACATGTAAATAGGCTTGTTCCCCTATTGACAAGTAAGCATATATCCAAATTTGGAAAGGTGAAAGGGTTCTTGAGTTATCATTTCATGATCTGTAAACTGACAGTGTGACAGAAGGACAGAATAACGGAAGGACAGAATAATAGACAAAGCAGACTCTTAATTAATGCCCCTTGCCATTACATGGCGGAGGCATTATTATATGTGTATAACAAACTTACTAAACACTGATATATGACACCAGATGTATCTGTCTTCATGTCTCTCAATCACAGCAATGTAAAACATCAATATGGATGGAATGATGAAAAAAATATTGCTCAAGGTATTCCCTGGAAAATAGAAGACGAAGAATTGAGGGTGCTAAATTAAAGTAAGTTTTCATTTACCACTTCTCTATAATTACCATTAGGCTTTGAGAAATGAATAGTATTGATAAAACATATGTGTCATTCATTTTAGAAATGATAATCTTCTACACTTATAACCAAATTTGAGGTATACAACCATAAATAGGGGGGCAGATAGGCGGTACCTCTCTCTCCTCCAACCCCTTACCTCTCCCTCCTTTTCATCCTTCCCTTACCTCCCCTCTCACCCCCTTCCTCCCTCCCGATTCCTCCCTCCTCCTGCCCCCTTCCTCCACCTCCCTTCCCTTTCTCCCCCTTCTCTCCCTCCTCCCTCTCCCCGCCCCCTTCCTCCCCCCTTTCACACTGTCCACCCCCTCATAAATACATGCAAGAATTTGATTTCTATCATCCATGGTTTCAAATAAGGCCCCCTAAAAAAAATAGCTGAGTTTACTGTCACATCCTGAATAAAAATAGGGTTGGTAGGTCAGGAATTTTTTTTTTTAATTTTTTTTTATCTTAAGGCATCCTCTTATATTATAAAGAAAAGTAAACATAGATACTGCTGTAAACTTTTTATTCCCCATTATACGAAGGAAATGTGACCAGGTTATCAAGTTTATTCCTATTGTTTGGTCACTTGTAAACTGCCAACAGTTGGTCACTCATGCGAAATGGATTAAATCTACCTTTGCTGTCTGACTGAAGTGAAGGAAATAAGTGTTATGTAATTGATAACAGCTCACTTTGAAGGAATACCTGTCTTGTGATTTGATTTCTGACTATTTTGTCAATAATAAAACACATGGTATGGCCGGATTGCAAAGTAAGTTTTTGTCACCAACTGGGTCAAGGTCAATAGGTCAAATAATACAGCATAAATTGAAAGGTTTTGTCAGAGGCAAACTACATGTATAAAATAAAGTTTCTACTGCGTACAATTCCATAGATTTTGCTTAAACCAGGAACTTTAACCAAAATCCTTAACTAGGTCAAAGTCCAAGGTCAAGGTCACTAGGTCAAATGATACGGCATAAATTGAAAGGTCTTGTCATGGGCGAGCTTCATTAATAATATAAAGTTTCTACTGCATACAGTACCATAGATTTTGCTTAAACCAGGAACTTTAATCAAAATCTTTGAGTAGGTCAAAGTCGAAGGTCAAGGTCACTAGGTCAAATGTTACGGCATAAATTGAAAGGTCTTGTCATGGGCAAGCTTCATGTATAATATAAAGTTTCTACTGCATATAGTTACTTAGATTTTGCCTCAACCAGAAACTTTAACCAAAATCTTTAACTAGGTCAAAGTCCAAGGTCAAGGTCACTAGGTCAAATGTTACGGCATAAATTGAAAGGTCTTGTCATGGGCAAGCTTCATGTATAATATAAAGTTTCTACTGCATATAGTTACTTAGATTTTGCCTTAACCAGAAACTTTAACCAAAATGTTTAACTAGGTCAAAGTCCAAGGTCAAGGTCACTAGGTCAAATGTTACGGCATAAATTGAAAGGTCTTGTCATGGGCAAGCTTCATGTATAATATAAAGTTTCTACTGCATATACAAAATGTAGTTACTTAGATTTTGCCTCAACCAGAAACTTTAACCAAAATGTTTGACTAGGTCAAAGTCCAAGGTCAAGGTCACTAGGTCAAAAGTTATGGCATAAATTGAAAGGTCTTGTCATGGGCATGCTTCATGTATAATATAAAGTTTCTACTGCATATAGTTCCTTAGATTTTGCCTCAACCAGAAACCTTAACCAAAATGTTGACGGCAGACGGACGGACAGACAGACGGACAGACGGACGGACATCGTCAATCTATAGACCGGAATTGCTTTGCAATCCGGCCAAAAACTATTAGGGTCAGGGCAAAAAAATAGGGTCGGTCGGGTGACAGTAAACTCAGGTTTTTTTTGGGGGGGAGGGGGCCTAATGGATTTTGTATTGCAGAGTGATGAATAATGTGAGTGATGACCCAGTGATACATAGGGCTGGGACGATATATCGATATATCGATAAATCGCGATACGGTGTTCCACGATACGCGTATCGATACGTTGGAGCTATGTCGCGATATCCGGACCCATTTTAAACTCCGTTCAAAGGCATGAACACGCTCGTTAACTTCGTCGATTGAAAGCTTCGGGCTAACTGAAACGTGTGACTTACTGGCTTAAAATGGTAAAGATGTTTTTCTTGACTAATCTTCCTATGTTTGCTCTGGATAGTATGCAGTAGTCAATTTTACATGCATATAGTTTGCGGTACAGGCGGAAAGATCGCCTGGATATGCGTATGCGCTTCTAAATTTTTTTTTTTTGTTTAGAAATGCATATGCATATCCAGCCTGTGGTTTGTGGGAATCTAGCCGCAGAAACGACCAATGGCACTTGGATATTTTGTTGATCCGTGTCGTTGTCCATTTCCGCGGCTAGCGGGAATCCTACAGATATTTTGTTTACTCAAAATCATGTTCGTTTAAAAAATTTAAAGCGGCGAAAGTAAAGTTTTCAGAATCCGTATCTAACGCGATCTTAATATTTACAATTTTGTAAGATACTATTGTCCAGAGAAAGTACCTGATAATTTTGGGTGAGAGTGAGAGCGACGTGAAAACGGCATGAAATAACTTATGTCCAGTAGCTATTCATGCGTGCATGATCCATTCATTTATCATCGATTTTTGAGACCCTGGCGTTCGACCTAAATCTCTTCCATTTAAGATGATTTCATTTATTTATCTGAAAGAAAGAGTTCTGAAATCGTATGTAGAGCTAGTTACTTAACTTCGAAAATTTTTAATATAAAACCGACTCGTGTCAATTCCTTGATTGAACGTCGGAAACAGCCTTTTAAAGAAGAAGGGAAAAAATGTTTGTCTACTACGATCTTTATATATCTATGATATTTTCTATTCACGTCAGCGGCAACTTTAACTCGAGAAAAAAATCATTAAAGATTAGTAGATTACGTCCACGTGGTTAACGCACATGCTCTCTCTCTCTCTCCCAAAAGTTTGCTAATACATGTACATAAAATAAAACGTACAGAGACGGAAAACCGTTTGTCCTAAAAAAATCAAAGTGCAGGATGTATCCATCGAATAAAATCAAACACATTAAAAAAAATTATGCCGTAATCCTTTCAATATTGTAGAGAAAGGAGCGTTTGTTACGATTGTTATGGTTGTTTTTAATAAGATTTCCTCATGATAAAAAATCAGTCTAGGATTATTTAAATAGGAAGGGGAACTGAAAAGAAAGATATAAAAGAAAGAGGGGGGGGGTTACATAAATTCATGAAATTTTCATTTTCAAACTGAGAGCACGAGACCCTCTTATTTACCAATTCATGGCTTGTCTTGTTGATGCAGTTACTGAGAAAATGAACAGAAAAAAAAGAGTATAAATACATGTTAAGGTGAAAAGTTGAAAACATAAATGCAAAGGGTACAGATTTGTTCTTGTAGCTTTACTATAACTAGCCTCTGTCTATCAGTAATAACTTTTGATGTTATTGTTCAAAGTTTGAAAAGTTTATTTAATTGCTTGGGTTTTTGATAATTCCAGGATCTAGAAAAGTATAGTCTTTATCAAAATATTTTAATGTTATACTTGAGTTTCATTCTATTCAGCCTGGATCTTTGTTATAGCAATATACATCAGAAATATCGTGATACATATCGTATCGTAGGCACTATATCGTGATACGTATCGATACGCTCGAGACCCGTATCGTCCCAGCCCTAGTGATACATGTATTTACAATACTGCTTTGAGACATGTGAAATAGCAATATATTACAATTAGTGCAAAGTTTTCTACATGCACATGTTTAGACTCTGCAACACTGTCATCTATGTCATGACGTAAGAAGGTTCATTATAAATTTGAAACAAAACAGACAAAAGTTATGTGTAAATGAAAAGAATTCATTCTTCTTCAAATTTGCTCTGATGCAGAGATAAGTTATTGCTATTGTTATTCAAACCTATGGAAAATGGTTCTTAATCTTCAGTATTGGTAATAAATAGACCTTTCCCTAATTATCAGAATTGCTGTTACGAACCTAGATTTTATAAAGTAAAAGACCTGACATGACATAATTTTGCGGACTTTTGAATTGTGACCTCACAAATGATAACAGGTACTTCGACATTGTTTTCTTGATTTCCAAGAATTTAGTTATGACGTCACAGTTAAAATGTTTGCAAAAATGTGTCATATGTTGGGTCTTAGAAATAATTGGAAGAACAACTAATATTTAGACCTACAAACATGACAAAATAAGATGTTTAATGCAGCTTTGACACCCCCACCCCCTCTTTTCCATCTCAAATTCCCATTATTTTGTGCTCAATTATTTTTTTTTTAATATAATTATGTATTATGAATGATACATTGTATAAATCAATGAAAATGAAACTAAATTAAAGGTTACTTCCCTTTAAGAAGTCTTTCGTCTGATATCCTTTCAACTTCCTAACAAGCATGTAACATATATTCATCAAATATTACTGACTCTTATATTAACTTTATAACAAGTATGAGTAACATATATTTATTAACAGCTACTGGCTCTTGTAAGGGGGGAGGGGGTTGGGGTTGAAATATCTAAACAAGTTTCATTATTCTTTATCATCTTGTTAAACAAACTGAGTAAGGTCAGTTAGTAAATCTCAGACTGTTATTTGTAAATAGCTTTGGCTTTAACAGAAAATCACTTGTATTAACATGTAGGATCGATTAAGTAGCGTATGTAAACAATGACCATATGTTGTTGCGTAGTTGCAGAAGTAAACATGGTAAACAAGAGTCAAGATTCAGAAAGTGGAACGATGCTAAGTTGCGAAACAAATGACGCGAGAGTTCCTCAATTTTCATGAAATGCATAAAGTTCAAAATGTTTACTTACAAAATTCAGCAATAAAAGGTGTAACTTTGTAGTTTTCTTCGCACCAATCAATCGTAGCAGTTGGACTGCCCCAAAGTCCGTCCACTGGGGCCATTGTGAAATTATAACAGGTACTCTTCACCTGAACGCTTTTATCAGTCAGTTGGACATTTAGCGTCTGAGCAACATTGATCAAGCTCCACATAAAACGACAACGATAGCGTGTACGTTCGATTCCGTGCCAAGTTTCCACAAGAATCCCATTATCTATAGATGGTGACCTCTACCTCTACTAAATTGGAAATGGAAAATGAAAAATTGGTTCAATTTTCCATTTTTTATTTACTTTTCCGAAAAGAAAATTGAATCGTGGTTTAGTACACGGACATGTTACACGTCACTACAAGGACTTCTAAACAGATCTATACGTTTTTTTCCCGAATAATGATACGCTTTCCAGCGCTTTTTTTTCTAATTTTTACGAAAATATATTTAGAAGACTGATATCGATTTTAAATTTGTTAATTTGGAATCAATCTTATATATAATCACGAAATGTGTTAAGGAAATAATTATATATATAGTCATTATAGAGACAGTCGCCCTGTACGTAGTCCCTGATATAGATACCCACTTTGAACAGTATCACTGATTATGTAACAGAACGCGGGAAGCAAATCGGTGGCCTCTGACGCGTATTTGAGCTGAACTTAGAAGGGATCAAACGCATTGGCGGATTCAGCCGGAGGGGGGGGGGGGGGGGGGGGCAACGAAGGGAAGCATTAAACCACTGTTTCCGAAACGAAATGTATGAAATTATTCAGAAATAGCCCCAAAACACCCCAGAAACCACCGATCTGAATAAATTTTCCAAAATTGTCTCGAGGATAGATTACAAAGTCGGCCCGGGAAAGATGCATAGCTGCCATGTCCATCGACTCGTCTGTACGTGGACATGTATACAGGTTTCGGAAACAACCTTCAATGAATCACGTTCACATCTGAGGGATGAATCGGGAATAACAGTCCTATGCAGGTCATAAAACACACACATTTTTTTTACCAAATCTTCGCTATAACCTTCTATAAGATTGACAATTTCTTACTTTTTAAAGATAGTTTTAAATTTGAGGTCATGATCAGTCTATTAAAATTGTTTTGGCCAGATTTGGACCGGCTACCTCCAAGAATTTTGCAAAGAGAAGATCAAACTTGCATGTTTTTCTTTATTTATAGAATCGAATTGCCAATAAATAATTATATCTTTCTATCTGGATTATGCAGGGCATGGGAAACCCGTGATCTCTTAATTTGTCTAGGAAATTTATCATTTACTCACTTTTCTTACCTTTAATACAAAATGAACAAACAAGCGTGGATCTAGAGTGACGGTTAGGGGGGGGGGGGTTCAGGTCCTGCCTGGAATGTGCACAAATTGCTTATTTTTTCCTAGCTTTTACGTGAATTTACGGCTGGAACCCCCCCCCCCCCCCCCCCTCTGGGCTGACTTCCCTGCCCTTTCAAAACTTTTCTTGATTCGCCCTTTCCTTGGAAAATCCTGAACATCATGTTGACTTCTGCATGCCGCGCAAAAACAATATAGCATCAGAAAATGTCGATTTTTTATAAATATACTAATTATCGTTACTGACACTGACTGCGCAACTAATCCCTTGTAAATTCAGTTCAAATACGCTTCAGATGCCACCAAATTGCTTCATTTTAACAAAATTTTCTCGGGGGAGCCCACCCCCCCCCCCAAATTGGCCGAACACCCACCATGGGAGAGGGAAACCCCATCCCACACCCTCCCCCACTCGGCCCTTCGGGCCTCGCAAGTGATTCCCATCAAAATTATGTGTGGGCCCCCCGGCATTTGGGGTTCTGGATCCGCCCCTGGGTGCAGTATCAGCAGCAATGAAACGTACATAAGATGAAGATTTTCGATAAGAACATGAAATGCTGTAGCCTTTTTCCCAACTATACTGTAGATCGTACTTAATAAGTTTGACGCAATGTTCAGCCCTGCATCCTCCCAAATTTACCGCTCGCACTCAAAGGGTGCAAACGTTTAAATGTTTAACGCACATTATTAATGAATATTGTGCTAATTAAGGAGCTGATAAGATAAGGGCTGTATTTAGCCCTGAATCTCATCAAGTATTTCTTCTACACAATGATCTATACACACGAAAAACTTGATCATTACTAAAATGTAATGTATTTGGAGATTCCTCATAAAACTTTTATTTTGTTAAGCTTATTTCCAGATACTTAAGTTACAGTTCAAAGAGTAGGGGGTAGCCATGTTGAAAAGAAGCTAATATTGAGCAAAAAACGTTGAAAATTAAGAACTATCTGGCTAATATGGATATCTATAAACTTTAAAACATAGTTATAGTCTAAACAAGATACAAGAAAAGAAAGAAAAGACCGGTCTCAGCTTTATCCATAAATTTTAGAATCTTGAATCTGAAATATGGTTGTATTTTGTATTAATTGGCTAAAATGTACGCATTTTACCGTGAAATACACACTGTTTATAAATAAACAGCACGCTCTTGTTTATTTCATTCCGAAATCTTGTGCATTTCATTTGAACATGTTTAGAATAAATAAATGAATTACTTTAAAAGAGAAAAAATGAAACTGCTTATATCATATTATGGCCTGAAACACATATTCGTAAAAAGCCCCCCATCCTCCCTTTTTCCGTCTCTGGGGCATCGCCCCCCCCCCCCCTAGCTACAGAACCCCACATTGTCAAAAGATGTGTATTAGTGATATACACCTTCTGTAAAAGTGGCGTTCTGTAGCTAGGGGGGGAGGGCAATGTTTTAAAAAACTTTTCCATTTTCTATTGATTTCTATGGAAAAAGACATATTTTACCCCCAAATTAAGGAAAACGATGCACGATAAATCTAATCCAACTGCTGATTATGATGAAACCAATAACTGGCATCAATTTTGTGAGAGAATTTTCTTGAATTTCCCATTTTGAAAATCCAACTTTTTCAGGGCAGATTTTACGCCTTATCTTATCAGCTCCTTTATGATTTTGCATCCTTTGCTCGCACGTTGATATCGAGAATGAATAAAGCCGAAAAAATATTGAAAAATGTATTCACTGCAATCTTTACTTCTTGGAAGACGATGTGGACGTTTTTGCGCACAAACGTACGGCTAACTACGCCCCTGGTACGTCCTTTGAATCTATATTCTAAAGTCCTGAAATTTATTATCAATTGTAATATACGTCCCTGGTAATGATAAATCTTAGATTGATATTCAGTGGGGACCAATTATAACTAAGCAAAGTTATATATACGTCCCTGATTATGACAGAATCTAGATATACTAGAATTAAATCTATAATATAGGCTACTATAATGCCAAGGAAAGGGATCAGGGGTCAAGTTCGATCAGAGTTCGATCAGTTCGGGGGTCAAGTTCGATCAGAGAGGGTCCAGGTCGAAAATCTCTTCTGTTATGAACATTTACATGGGGAAGGTGTGCTAATCATCCCGATTCTCCGCCGTCTAGAGCTGCGCATGACTGTGATAACTGATCACAGGGATTTATCGAACATCAAGTAACAGTGAAGCGCGTTAAGTCCATGTATCATTTACCGAGCTTCAAAGTGCGCTTTTGGGGAGTAGTGCATTTAAACCCTATCAATAAAAACATTTCTACATAAAATATTGCATTGAGATTTTATCCAGAAATACTGATGCCCCTAGATAGAGATGCCTTTAATCTGAATATCAATTTCCAAGGTTAAAGGCTGCAAGTTTGAAATGTTGTTCAGTCAGTCTCGCCACAAGCAATACACATCTGGAATATGTGGAATAGTCAAGCTCTATCACTAATCGATCAAAAGTTATGCCATATGGTTATTTCTCAAAGGTTCGAACTCTTGTCACAAAATAAACACGTGAAAATTTATACTACTCCCGAATTTATTTAGCTTTTTGGAATACTCCGCCTTGATTCTAGGGTACAAAAGTGCCAACACCGGCTTATTTGTCATTTGACTGTCTACTTTGAAGTTAGTTTCATCTCGATAATCATTATTTGAAAAAGCTATTACTTGCTGTTTTTTCTTCAAATTCTCAGAATTCCATATATTTTTTAAGTTTTTTTTTTTTTTTTTTGCACGCGCGCATTTAGAACTATTTCTCGAAACTATGAGTTCATTTGAAGCAGTTGCAATCATATGGTCTAAGAGAGATAACTCTAATAATTTTTCGAGCAAAAACATCCGCGTTCCAAATGTATGTTGTCAGCACGTATCATCACGTACGCACTCTATATTTATAAGATCCCCGCTCTGTATAACGCTTGTTTATCATAAATAAACAGCAAACAAAACGTCTGCAATATCTGAACGATCAGCTGTTTATAAAAGCCTTGTGCATATAAAATGGGAGAGGGGTAAGTTGCTTACTTTCGTTTTGCATTTATTTATTATTGATTTTTAACAAGGTATTTAAAGGTGAATTTGGACAATGTATTTTCACTGTCGATCAAGTTTATGTCCCGTCTTTGTTCATTCGTATATCTATTGTTCTATTTGTGAAATAAGATTGTGAAGAAATTTTAATAAATCATATAATGTAAAGAATGAACTTATTGATTTCTATTAATTATACTAATTGACCTCTAATCTATTTGGGTCAGAGATAGATCATAAATCAACAACTGACCCTCAGGCCTGTTGTATGTTACTCAAGTATTTCCTTATACAATGAGGGAGGTATTGGGGCCATGCATCATGCATGGTTTTCTTTGATCTCAACTTGATTCCATGTAACCATATGGCAACTTCATATACTTGAGTATACCCCCTTCAAACAAAGTATGGGGGTACATAGAAATCATCCTGTCTGAAAACCCAATTAAGTTTGTGCAGGTCATTATGGGCAGTCGTTTAACATATATTCATTTAATTGGTGATATCTCTATTTTTAGCTCACCTGAGCCATAGGCTCAAGTGAGCTATTGTCATAGTGTTGCGTCCGTCATCCGTCGTCGTCGTCGTCGTCCGTCGTCGTCGTCGTAAACTTTTCACATTTTAAACTTCTTCTTAAGAACGGCTGAAGGGATTTTGATGAAACTTGGTAGGTATGAAGTACTCATGGTCCCCTACAAGTGTTGTTGTTTTTCGTCCGGATCTGTCAACAGGTGGCGCCACCACAGCCAAAAGTAGGTCACGGGGGGTACCCTCCTTTGACAAACTTCTTCTTCAGAACCGAAGCATGTATCGACAAACCGAAAGCATCAGGATGATCTAGAGAGATGTCTTAAGAAGTGTTGTTATTTTTGGTTCCACTTCGAAGTCAAATTTTTGACGCGTTTTTGACGTCTTTTCGGACTTTGTCAGAAATGCAAATTTTTGCACTATTTCTTTAAATAACTCAATAAGTGTATGATTTTACACACTCATTTACTACATATTTATCATATTTAACTTACTTAATGCTTTGATATGTATTTTATGCTGAAAATTTATTTTTTTGATTTTTTATGAATTTTTTCTTATGTAAAAAGGAAGGGGGGGGGTTGATTTTCATACATTTTCTGCTTCTTTTCTATAACCACTCTTCAGATTGTCATGACAATTTGTAGGTATGAGGTACTCATGCATGGTACCCTACAAGTGAAAGAATTTTGTCAAGATATCCACTTTTGGATTTTTAAGGAATATTTTTTAAGATTGTACATAGGTATAATGTATGTTTTCCATGCCAAATGGACCCATGGGGAGTAGCTTCAAACCCCGGCGGGACCCCAACAATTTTTTTTTTCTCTTTTTCAGTTTTTTTTCTCTTATTTTTATATTTATCGCTAGAAATGAAACTGTGAAAGAATTTTGTCAAAATATCAACTTTTAGATTTTTAATGATTTTTTAAATAAGACAAGCTATAGCTAGTTTGGCTTTGTGTACTTATTTTCATACTTCGAATTAACTTGGCCACATATGCTATCAAATATACGCTGAATTTATTTTTAAGATGTTGACTTTTTGTGTCGCCTGCAAAGCACAGCGACACTTAGGGATCACTTTGTCAGTTGTTCGTCTGTCCGTCCATCCGTCTGTCCGTCTGTCTGTCACACTTGGGTGTCACACCCCATAACTTTTGATTGGTAAGTGATAGGGCTTTGATATTTCACATGTGTATTCCTTGTGACAAGACCTTTATACACATATCATAATTTTTGACCTTTTGACCTTGACCTAGATATTTGACCTACTTTTCTAAAAATCTAATATTGGCTATATCTCTTGATTGATAAGTGATAGGGCTTTGATATTTCACATGTGTATTCCTTGTGATTAGACCTTTCTACACATATAATGTTTGACCTTGTGACCTTGATCTAGATATTTGACCTACTTTTCTAAAAATCTAATATTGGCTATATCTCTTGATTGGCAAGTGATAGGGCTTTGATATTTCACGTGTGTAATCTTTGTGACAAGACCTTTCTACGCAAACCATATTTTTTGACCTCGTGACCTTGACCTAGATATTTGACCTACTTTTCAAAAAATCTAAGATTGGCTATATCTTTTGATTGGTAAGTGATAGGGCTTTGATACTTCACATGTGTATTTCTTGTGACAAGCCCTTTTTTCACATACTATATTTTTTAACCTTATGACCTTGACCTAGATATTTGACCTACTTTTAAAAAAAAACCAAGATTGGCTATATCTATTGATTGGCAAGTGATAGGGCTTTGATATTTCTCTTGTGTATTCCTTTTGACAATACCTTTCTACACATACCATAATTTTGACCTCATGACCTTGACCTAGATATTTGACCTACTTTTCAAAAAAATTAAGATTTGCTATATCTTTTGATTGGTAAGTGATAGAGCTTTGATATTTCATATGTGTATTCCTTCTTGTGACAAGGCCTTTCTACACATATCATAACTTTTGACCTCATGACCAAGACCTAGATATTTGACCTACTTTTCAAAAAATCTTAGATTGGTTATTTCTTTTGATTGCTGAGTGATAGGCTTTGATATTTCACATTTGCATTCCATGTGACAAGACCTTTCTTCACATACCATCATTTTTAGCTCACCTCGACGAATTTGAGTGAGCTTATGCTATAACCCCACGCGTCCGTGTCCGCGTCTGCGTCCGGTTAAGAAGTTTGGGGTAGCTCAGTATCTGACAAAGTACTAACGCTACAGTAACCAAACTGGCACAAATGATTCATCTTTGGATGCTGAGGTGAACCCATGCATCGTATGCAGCATCTGACCTACATTTTCAGCTTGAGTGACTTGGTTAAGAAGTTTGGGGTAGCTCAGTATCTGACAAAGTACTAATGCTACAGTAACAAAACTGGCACAAGTGATTCATTTTTGGATGCTGAGGTAAACCCATGCATCGGATGCAGCATCTGACCTACATTTTCCGCTTGAGTGACTTGGTTAAGAAGTTTGGGGTAGCTCAGTATCTGACAAAGTACTGATGCTACAGTAACCAAACTTGCACAAGTGATTCATCTTTGGATGCTGAGGTGAACCCATGCATTGGATGCAGCATCTGACCTACATTTTCCGCTTGAGTGATTTGGATAAGAAGTTTGGGGTAGCTCAGTATCTGACAAAGTACTAATGCTACAGTAACCAAACTTGCACAAGTGATTCATCTTTGGATGCCGAGATGGACCCATGCATCGGATGCAGCATCTGACCTACTTTTTCCACTTGAGTGATTTCGCTTTTAAAAGCCAATATTGAGCAGAGTATAAGTGCTACATGTACCAAACTTGCATATTGGATGTATCTTTGATCAAACTTTCATAAAATGACCTTGACCTACTTTTTCCGCTTGAGTGATTTTGCCTTTAAAAGCCAATATTGAGCAAAGTATAAGTGCTAGATGTTCCAAACTTGCATATTAGATGTATCTTTGATCAAACTTTCATAAAATGACCTTGACCTACTTTTTCCGCTTGAGTGATTTTGCCTTTAAAAGCCAATATTGAGCAAAGTATAACTGCTACATGTACCAAACTTGCATATTGGATGTATCTTTGATCAAACTTTCATAAAATGACCTTGACCTACTTTTTCTGCTTGAGTGGTTTTGCCTTTAAAAGCCAATATACATGTACTAAGAAATATGTTTGAATTGAATTTTGCTGTCACGAGGTGAGCTTCGTAATCTGTGATTACCTATGTTTTACCTTGTGCACTTGCCCTATATATTTGACCTACTTTTCAACAAATCTATGATTTGCTATATCTTTTGAGTGGTAAGTGATAGGGCTTTGATATTTCACATTTGTATTCCTTATGAAAAGACCTTTCTAAACATTCCATAATTTTTAACCTAGTGACCTTGCCCTTGATATTTGACCTAATTTCAATAAAAAAAAAATCCGCTACGCAGGCGACACAAGCATTCCTTGGATTGCTTTTTTTT
This sequence comes from Pinctada fucata, assembly GCA_028142955.1. Lineage (NCBI taxonomy): Eukaryota > Metazoa > Mollusca > Bivalvia > Pterioida > Pteriidae > Pinctada > Pinctada fucata. The sequence continues at coordinate 30,162,266 of AP027105.1, forward strand.
CATACATGCTATTTCAGAACAATTTCCCTATTTAATGATTATTTTCTCTGTCTTATTTCTGTATCTATGGTAAACATAGTCGCCATATATCTTGTGTTACAGATTTGATTGGTTCAATACCTCCTTGCCCCTTTAGTAGGGGTAACTACAGGAAATAAAAAGGTGCACACTAAAAATTTTGACTGACTTGAAATGCCCGGAAGTCTGTAAAATTGGTCTTTTTTGATTGCGAATCTTTGGCATGCATAAAAATTTAAAGAAAAAGGGGGGGGGGGGGGTCATGCATGTCCTTTTTTCGCAAATTTCACTTTTTTTACAGGAACTCTGCGTCCTCATCGAAAATGTTCCGAATTTTGCATATTTTCAAACCTATCTGTAGATTGCATAAAAGACAAGATCAAGTTCGAAGTTAAATTTATCACGACTATTGATTCAATATGCTAAAAATATATTTCCAAGCACCGCATTTCAGCATATTTACCGAAAATAATTTGTCCAAGTGGCTTCACTGGGTCATGAGGTTTGATACACCGTACACTGCTGTTTGGAAAATAAATTGGCTCAATTTCTGCACAACTCACTTGAATTAATATTGTCCGCTAACAACTTGTCTGTGTTAATTGGATTAACACGATTTTGACTGTACATTACATGTATTAAGATGAAATCAATACTATTCAAAAGCTCTCATTCATAGATTTCTGTATAATTTAATATGAATAAAGGCAAAACCGAAAAGTCTTTGTTTTTTATGCTTCCGGAATCAAAGATATGGGGGCATATAGTTTTTGGCCTGTCCGTCTGTCTGTTTGTCTGAAAAACTTTACATTGGGCATAACTTTTGATAGGAAGGTGATAGAGCTTTCATATTTCACATGTGTATTCCTTGTGACAATACCTTTCCATTGATACCAAAATTTTTGACCTCGTGACCTTGACCTTGACCTTTGACCTACTTTTCAAAAACTTTAACATTGGGCATAACTTTTGAATGGTTAGTGATAGGGCTTTCATATTGTACATGTGTATTCTTTGTGACAAGATCTTTCCATTGATACCAACATTACTCTGACCCTGACCTCTCACATACTTAACAGAAAATGGTGTTTATACCAACAAAGATGCCACCGCGGGGCATTCGTGTTTCACAAACACAGGCTTTATTATTTTCTGGCATACTAGCCATTAATAATGAAAGGTTTGGTGTTCAATTTTAAATAAACTTAATTTATGAAATCATTTCATTGTTTTATTCTGTTTCTGTTGCACATTTATGTGGAATTTTACAAAATGATTTTATTTTTGATGTTGCATAATCGAACTATACTAGCTGGGCATATGACTTTGGATCGCATAATCCATCTTTTCAAATCAGTAAAAAAGTTGTTGTTTTGAAATGTGACTATTTTCTCTTGTTTGTACTTTTAAAGGTTGTCTAAAAAAAAAACTTGTCTGCATCCGGCAAAAATCTGGCACTATCAGTATTCAATGTCAGTATGTCAATTAGAGCGTGCATGGGTATCAGGTGAGCGTTGTGCCCCCTGGGGCTCTTGTTTAAAATTAGTAACATCACTATTTTTAAATTAGTGATATCACTTATTTTAATAGTGATATAACTTATTGAATAGAGATATCACTAATTAAAATAAGTGATATGACTAATTTAATAGAGATATCACTAATTACCATACTTCTTATAGTGATATCACTGATTTTAAAATTAGAATTAGAGATATCAATAAAAAAAATTAGTGATATCACTATTTTAAATAGAGATTTCCCTATTTTAAATAGAGATATCACTAATTTGAATTCGTGATATCTTTCATTAAATAAGTAAAATCACTATTTATTTCAAAATAGTGATGTCTCTATTTAAAATGGTGATATCACTATTTTAATTAGTGATATCATTACTTCTTAGAATTACAGATATCACTAATTCGAATCAGTGATATCACTAATTCTGTTTTGGGTTTCGATCCCAGGCCTTTGACTTGCTTGGGTAGAAGTCATTCGAATTATTAAGAATTAGAGATATATCTCGCTAATTCAAATAAGATCGAGATATCTCTTAATTTTGAGAGAAATATTGATATCACTTATTCAAATATTGATATCACTTATTTTACTTAGGGATATGAGTATTTTCAGAAATAGTGATACCGATAATTTGAATTAGTGATACATGTATCACTGTTTGAATTAGGGTGTACATGCATCACTAATTTGATAAGAGATATCAATATTAAAATTGGTGATATCACCTATTCCAATAAAATAGTGATATCACTAATTAAATGAATATACATGTATGTTAAAATGTTTGCCCATAGGTAGTACATTGTTAACTTCCCTTCTGCATGAATTTAATATTTCACAGAAGTGTTTCAACCTAACAGTGTGTAATGACCTTAAACCAAGGTCAAAGGTCACAATAGACTTGATGAGTAAATATTTGTCTTGAGAAAGATCCTGAGCCTCCTCCTTCGTGGATGTCAATAATATTTCACATAATTGTTATTTATACCCCAAGGTGTGTGATCATCACGACTCATGACCTTGAACCAAGTTCATAGATCAAAAGTCAGGGTCAAAATAGACTTTATGATAAAAACGTAGTATCTTCCCCTCTGCATGACTAGTGACCTTGACGTTCGAGTTTGACCTACATGTACTGTTCAAAAACTGTAACCCAAGCGGTATCTTATGATATAATTGCAATTTTAATATTAAAAACCAATGTTGTATTCTAGCTGACCAGTCTTATTAAATTACTATGTTACTCTGTCAAAGCTGCAACTAGCTGCTTTTGTGTTCCACAGACGCATCTCATTCTTTTAGTGAAATAGTATTATGCAACCACTTGTCACACGTTTATTCTATGAAATATACAATAGTTTTCACAAAGATATTTATAAACACAGATGTTTTGATCACAATGAGATGCTCTTTTACCCCACCTCTGACAAGTTTGTCAGGGAATCCCGGATAGCGATTGGCTAATAACGGTCATGTGAAGACTTGGTATATCTGATACTGGGTGGTCAGCCTTTATACCAGACCCCTTGTGAGTCGTATCCTTCGTGTTAACATCGTAGCGTAAACAGACAATTACGTCCAAAAACGAAAATTATCAAAATAGGTCATCTGTGGGGTAAGTTAATTATTAAGTCATCTGGTGACCTGGTACGGGATGATACCAGGTCCCTAGGTTTTATACCAGGCAAGGCAAAGCCACGATGACTAGGTATAGTACCTATATGATAGGATGCTAAGTATTGTATGTGCATATATAATGCAACTCCAGATGATGAAAAAAACAAAGAAAAATTATTAACTGTAACCATGGTAACATTAGACAAAGTTAGCTGGATCTTGATTGTCTTTTCAGTCCAAGTTTTGAAGAAGTACAGTTCATAGCTAACTCTTTGTTAGAACGTACCACCCATCGGCCAACTATTGGGATAATATGCGGCTCTGGATTAGGCGGTTTGGCGGATTTGGTTGAAGAGGCACATGTCTTCCCATATAGCGATGTTCCAGGATTCCCCGTCAGTACAGGTAGGTCATATATGTAATAATAAAGTAGTCAATATGAAAAGATAATGACCCACATTAAGAAGTCCTTTTGATAAGGTGGCTAGTTTTTGTGTTGCCTGCGAAGCATAGTGACATTTAGGGATCATTTTGTCCGTTGTCTGTCTGTCTGTCTGTCACACTTGGATGTCACACCTTATAAAATTCATTCCTGAGTGGCTCTATGTTTCGCAGGCGACGCATGCATTCCTCATGTTCCTTGGAATGATTTTATAATTTTGCTGCCTCTTTTGGGTATTTGTAAACCTTGTCAGTACACTGACATGTAGGCAATGTATTCAAGGTACTGTAGGCCTTATGGACAAATTCCTTTTGCTTCTGCTTTGAATTCTCATTGATCAGCTTTCTTGTAGATATTTTCATTTTATGCTATCTGCGAAATTAAGGGATGGAATTTTTTTTGTAATAGACCTGGATTTCTTCTCATGAATAATACATGTATATTGTATAATTTTTGCCCATGACCTCATGACCTAGAGCCAGGGTCATATCTGCAAGGTCGTATGAGAGATAATAGATATTCACTTAGGAGTGTTGTGCCGATTATCGCTGACGTTGGTGATATCATCGCCAGACCCTTCTGATTACTATAACATGTATAATCGATTAAGATATTAAAAATCGATTATAATCATGAAATTCAGAAGAAAGTTTTCCAGAAAAACAGTTCTTAAGTCGTTTCAGTTGGCTGGTTTCATTGATTTGGATCAGAATGCATACTGGAATGAAACATTTTACTGAGCTGCAATAAAATTTGTTGTCAATGTTATGTTAGGAATGGACAACTCTTGAAATATTTTAGTTTTGCAGTATAATACAAGAGTATGATTATAATTGATTATCAATTGAAAGGAAAGGCTTAATCGATTTTGATTTTTCCATCAGATTCCGAACACTAAGGATGAGTTAAATCGCATACAAGCTATTTCTATCCTTACATTGTGCTTATTTATATAATTTAGCTGCTCCTTTGCATGTTTGAGATATTTTTACTGTTGCAGCATTTCCAGTTTTGTTAAGCTGACTACACACCATACAGTATGTACAATTAATTTTGTTTTAATACTCAGTCCCTGGTCACATGGGGAAGCTGGTGTTTGGTAAGCTGAAGGGGAAAACTGTAATGTTGATGAGAGGACGGCTTCACTGCTATGAAGGATATCCCATGTGGAAGGTAAGACTTGTTTGAAATTACTATGAACAATTCTGACAATATCTTGATATAGGTCTAAAGTTTAGTTGATGTACAGATATCAATATAAAGTTTAGTGGAACGTTAATCTAATTATCTGAGGTAAATATTATGGAGAAAGATTTGATGAAAGAGAGGCTTTTGCTGCCATATTGCTGAGGGTCTTTACCTCTTTTCCATTATACTCTATAAGAGTTAATGATTTATCATAAATTAAGGTTAACTTAAATTAGCACAGCACAGTAACAAAAGAAAGGAACGAATTTTAGTAACAAGCTACGGTCTTTAAGATATTCATGTACAATATCTATACCCTTGCCATGTAATGGCCCAGGCATTAAGGGTTTACTTTGCCCCTCATTCTGTCAGTATTCCATCCTTCCATGACACTTTCAGTTTCCATATGATAACTCCAGAATCCTTTCACCAATACATCAAACAAATCTGGATATATGCTGAAATACTTATTGAGGAGTAATGAAGCATATTGATTTTGAGGTCAAAGTTAAAGGTCACTTTAAGGAAAACATGCTTAGGGTAATGGATTATAACCAGATAACCCAAGAACCATTTTACTTAACCTTATCAAGAAGAGAAGTAACCTGTTGATTTTAGGATCAATAGGTCAAAGGTCAAAATCACTGTAAGGAAGAATACACCATTCAAGCCAAATATGGATGTATGCTTACTTTTCAAGAGGGACAGGAATATTTTGATTTTGAGGTCAATAGGTCAGGGTCACTGTTAGAGGGAAAATACTTCAAATTTGGATTTCATATCAGTAAAACTCAGCAACCTGTTCACTTATTCAAACTAAATTTTGATATATGAATACTGAACAGAAGGGGAAGGCACATATTGAATCTAAGGATAGAAAGTCAAGGTCAAGGTCATTATTCATTTCATCAATTGCCCATCTTTGGTACAGGGACATAAAATATGCTAATGAAAATTGATTTCTTTCAGACCACAATACCTGTCAGAGTGATGAAGGCAGTAGGCGTTACACATCTAGTATTAACTAATGCTGCGGGAGGACTGAATCCTGACTACAGTACGGGGGATATTATGATTATAAGGGATCATATAGACATGTGTGGCCTCACAGGAGAATGCGTCCTCAGAGGAGCCAATGATGAAAGGTTTGTCAACATATTTGTGGAATACTAGTAAAGATGGGGGGTCAAGGTCACTTTCAAGGTCATGGGTCACATATTTAGGGTAAAAAACATAAGAGGCAAAATATCTGTTCTTAAAGTGCCACAACAGTGAAAGTTGCATTTTCTTTATTTCTATATAAATAAATTATTCTGAAGTAATGTGCGAAAGAACCAAGTTGATAGTCCATCTGGTTCAAGAGATATAAACAAATGTGCGCCTGTGTGTAATTAAGATAGCATCCCAGCTTGGGGCTTCGGCGATGCTCGGCGAGATACGACAACTTATGAACGCAGCTGGACATAGCGTCCAGACATAATAAGAAAGTATATAGAAAGCTGCACACATATTCTTGAAACGTACATTAGAAACGAGAAAAAATAAAAGTTAAAATGCCCCGAGGGGATAGAGGAGGCACAAGCAGAGGCAGTGGTGTCCGTTGTGTGGCTGCAAATTGTGGAAATACGTCCTTTGATGGTGTAAATTTGCATTCTTTTCCGAAAGATGTTCAAAGGAGAAAAGCATGGACTGATTTCGTCAAAACAAAAATGCAATGATCGCTGTGCGATATAAGTCCCCTACCGGCGGAATAAATTTATGACTCGCATCTCTGTTCATCAGTTCATCTTCTGCAACAACAGCCAAGAAAAGTCTGGGAAACTGAATTCACGAAATTTGCTAAGTTCAAGGGCAATAACTCTTGTGGAAATTAGTCAATCTAAATTAAACTCAAATCTGCATCACACTATAATGTATTCACATACAAAAAATCAGCTCATTATCTGCAATAACAGGCATGAAAAAGTCCGGGAAACTAAAAATTTAATGAAATTTGCTAAGTCCAAGGGCCATAACTCTTGTAAAAATAGGCCAATTGAAACCAAACTCAAACTTGGTCTGTATCACACTGAGATGTATTCATTTATCAAAAATCAGTGCATTATTTGCAATAGAACCAAAGAAAAGTCCGGAAACTGAAATTTTCATAAAATTTGCTAAGTCCAAGGGCCATAACTCTTGTAAAATTAGGTCAATCGAAAGCAAACTCAAACTTGATCTGTATCCCATTGAGATATATCCACATACCAAAAATGAGTTCAATTTATCCATCAACAGCGGGAAAAAGTCCGGAAAACTGACATTTTCATAAAATTTGCTAAGTCCAAGGGCCATAACTCTTGTAAAATTAGGTCAATCAAAAGCAAACTCAAACTTGATCTGTATCACATTGAGATATATCCACATACCAAAAATGAGTTCAATATATGCAACAACAGCGGAAAGAAGTCCAGAAAACTGAAATTTTCATAAAATTTGCTAAGTCCAAGGGCCATAACTCTTGTAAAATTAGGTCAATCGAAAGCAAACTCAAACTTGATCTGTATCACATTGAGATATATCCACATACCAAAAATGAGTTCAATATATGCAACAACAGCGGAAAAAAGTCCGGAAAACTGAAATTTTCATAAAATGTGCTAAGTCCAAGGGCCATAACTCTTGTAAAATTAGGTCAATCGAAAGCAAACTCAAACTTGATCTGTATCACATTGAGATATATCCACATACCAAAAATGAGTTCAATATATGCAACAACAGCGGAAAAAAGTCCGGAAAACTGAAATTTTCATAAAATGTGCTAAGTCCAAGGGCCATAACTCTTGTAAAATTAGGTCAATCGAAAGCAAACTCAAACTTGATCTGTATCACATTGAGATATATCCACATACCAAAAATGAGTTCAATATATGCAACAACAGCGGAAAAAAGTCCGGAAAACTGAAATTTTCATAAAATGTGCTAAGTCCAAGGGCCATAACTCTTGTAAAATTAGGTCAATCGAAAGCAAACTCTAACTTGATTTGTATCACATTGAGATATATCCACATACCAAAAATGAGTTCAATATATGCAACAACAGCGGAAAAAAGTCCGGAAAACTGAAATTTTCATAAAATTTGCTAAGTCCAAGGGCCATAACTCTTGTAAAATTAGGTCAATCGAAAGAATAACTTGATCTGTATCCCATTGAGATATATCCACATACCAAAAATGAGTTCAATATATGCAACAACAGCGGAAAAAAGTCCGGAAAACTGAAATTTTCATAAAATTTGCTAAGTCCAAGGGCCATAACTCTTGTAAAATTAGGTCAATCGAAAGCAAACTCAAACTTGATCTGTATCACATTGAGATATATCCACATACCAAAAATGAGTTCAATATATGCAACAACAGCGGAAAAAAGTCCGGAAAACTGAAAATGGGACAGACGGACAGACGGACAGACAGACAGACAGACGGACGGACAGACAGACAGACCGAGAGGAAACTAAGAGTCCCCTTCGGCGTTGCCGGTAGGGGACTAAAAAGGAAAGACTGGAGCGGACCTACACAATATTCAGCTTTGTGTTCGGACCATTTTGAGGATGATTGTTATCCTTTCAAAGTTTTATTTGAGATGAGAAATACAGGAAAACGCCCAAAATGTGCACAAACAAAGAAAGATGCCATTCCAACAATTCATAAACAGCCACCTCCAGAAAAAGACAAAGGGACAACCTCTGAAGACAATGATACTTCCAAAAGTACCAGTACATTAGAATCTCTTTCAAGTACAGAAGGAACTATGTTACAGAGTTCGCCACCAAAAAAGCTGAGAGGGGCTTACAGGAAACGTGAAACTTCAAGGGTAAGGTGGGGGTGGGGGTTACTATTCGCATTTTCGGTAAATTTTACCTTTTAACTGTTTTACAGAATTTTATGTGAAATTTATGATCTAATTAAATTTAAGGTATCTAGATATAAAGTACATGTCCACTACATGTATTTAAAAGAGAATTATATGACATATGGTTTTTATATATCTTACCCTTATCACTCTAAGTTCTTTTTGTTTTGCTTTTTTTTTCTTTATCTATACCAAGAAGATTTCAGGACACATCACCCCGCTTTGCATTATGCTTATAATAAATGCTTCTTACAACAGATCATGAAAGCGTACGAGGAAGCAGCATCCAGACCATTAGACACAGACGAACAGTTTTTGGACGATGATAATACCTGTACTGAGAACCAAGACAATGAAAGTATTGAGGAAAGTTTTACTTCAGATGCACATGTAAGCGTTTGATCTTTTATCAACATAAGAAGCTTAAATTAATGTATTAATAGGAATTGCTTTGTCTGATTTCCAGATTTTTACATTTAGTAGTACTTTGTAATAACTCTATGAAGCCAAATCAGTTCTAAGTAAAATGCTAATTTTCTGTTTTTCTTTTGTAATGATAGATCCCGTGTAATATTGGATGCCAAGTTAATATACAGAAAAAAACCAAATCCAAACGTTGTCAAACGAAATGTGGGCTTGGTGAACAACATGCCAAGAGTGAAGTCAAAACTTTGAGCAAAGGTAGGATAACCAAAGAAAGTTCATTGTATATGAGAAACAACTGATGGAACTTTTTTCTAACTGTCCACACTGCTCATCACCTACACTTGGACATATACAATATGTATATGGAAGCCAAATAAAGGTATTACAGGAATGTGGAGTGTGTGGTCAAGACAGAAGTTGGTTCAGTCAGCCTGACGTTTGTGGAAAACCTGCTGGTAATATTTTAATGTCTGCATGCAGCTATCCTTTTTTCCGGATCGATTCCAGGGAAAGTGCTGAAAATGTTCCAGTTCATAAATTTAGCAAGCATAGGAATGACCACCTTCACCAACCACCAGAAGTTTTATCTACATCCAGCCATTGCACATGTATGGTACAGGTACCAATCTTCTTATTTCGAGGATGTCATGAATACCGACCAAACGGTTAATTTGGCGGGAGATGGCAGAGCTGATACTCCTGGACACAGCACCAAATATGGAAGTTATAGTGTCTTGGACGTGGACGAGGGTCATGTCATGTCGTCAGTGTACAGCTTGTACAGGTACGCCTTTAATTAACATGAAAGTAATTGAAAATTTCTCGGTTTCCTTATTGAACGTACAAGGTATATAGACATCTGACGATTGATGCCAATTTTTTATCTACTTTATCGTTTATATAGAGTAATGAAGTCAAAAGCAGCGTCCATATGGAGAAAGAAGGGTTGAAGAGAACTGTGGAGCTATTCAAAATGAAGGGTGTAACAATAAATTCGCTAGTGACAGATAGACACCCACAAATCAACAAGTGGATACGGGAAAATATGACGGGGACATCCCATTACTTTGATGTCTGGCACGTTGGAAAAGGTAGGGTAGAAAATTGAGAATCTTTAGATTGCATTCCCTAATTATCAATACTGCTAGTAATTACTTTATTCATTTTGTATTTTTCTAACCAAATTTTCCACTTATCTTTTCAAACAGGCATAAAGAAAAAACTATTTGCATTGTCAAAGGAGAAGGATTGTGGGGAAATACAAAAATGGACCAAGTCTATAGTAAACCACCTATACTGGGTGGCGGCCTCATCAGCTGGTGAATCTCCCGCGAAAACCGTTACAAAGTGGACATCTTTGACAAACCATTTGATCAACAAACACACAGGCCATAGTGACCTTTACCCAAACTGTGACCACGGGCCACTCAATGAGGAAGATCGCAAAAAATGGTTAACACCAGGTAAATCATCAGTATTTCGTATTACATAATTATTCATTGAATGTGTTTCAATTATTATTCTATATTTTTCACTTTCTTTTCTTTATTAATAAACATTTAAAAATAATTTGTTTCCATTAGGAACCAAAGTCTATGAGAAGACACAGGACATCATTACATCAAGGCAGCTTCTAAAAGACGTTCCACGTCTTTCACATGGAGACTCACAAACGTCAGCTTTAGAGGGATATAATTCCGTGGTAAATCATTTTGCACCAAAAATGATTTCATTTTCATACCATGGAATGTTGTGTAGGTCAGTATAATTTCATTGACTTTGGAGTAAGTAATTCTTTGTCCAGGAAGCATAAGTTATATACAGAGAAACAGTATTTCACAATATATATTTAAATGAAGTTTAATTAGGTAAAATATTTTTCATTACAGGTTGTGGCTTGCCGCCTTACATTTCAATGAAAACAACAACAGAAGCCAAGCAACTACAATTGACGGAACATTACGTTACAAGATCATTTTTCCCAAATACAAAAAAGGAGAAAGCACTGTCAGGCGAATACCCGTTCAAAGTACATTTGGTAAGCACTGGAATTTACAATTCTTCATTCAGTCCAGCCAAATTATTTGTGACACAAATAAAGTGATTTTATAATTTACTTTTCCATGTTTTCAGATTATATCCATGCTCTTCTTCGTACGGTCCTAAGGCTAAGCGAAGTGTCGCATATGAATCCCAAAGCACCACGATTGAGGATAGAGATACCTCCCCCTCTCTGTAGAGAGTACCCAAGACCTGACAAGGAGACAGCAGTACAGGGTCTCATCAGTCCTTATCGTCTGATCCAGGAGAGTGGATGCCAGTGTACTCCTGTTCAGGATCAGGAAACGTAGCTCTGATGGACGTGACGACGCATGATGGGAGAATAACCCGAACCTCTCGACCTAAATAATGCCAAATCCATCGCACAAATTGTCTGTATGCAGTATATCTGTATCTCCTGTAAAAAAAAGGAAGTCACCGTGTGAATATAAGCTTAAAAATCGTTATATGAAATTCTCATAATCATATTGTATTTTTCATTATTATGTATCTAAAAAGGAATGAAATATGTCACTCACTCATTGTTTTGTTCGTCCCTTTCTCCATATTGTTGCCTGTACTGCAGGTACGCCACCTCCAGAATGTAGGTATTCAAGCAAACTGCTGGAAACCCAGGGTGCTTCATTATGCAGTTTACTTGGACTTCGTCTTTCTTGCTTTGGACTCTCTCTATTTCAGAGCAACAGACACATTCTCTGGCACTGTTCATTACCATGCAACATTCACAGTCACACCTGCAGAAAAGAAACATAATCGCAAAACATTAAAAAAAAAAGTACATAAAATTATTAAGTTAGAGAAGTTGGCCAAATAGATGGAATAGGAATCGCCTATGCGGGACTAAATATGGCAATGTCATAAAATACTGAAGTTGAAAATGATATAAAAAAAAAGAGAAAAAAGGGGGATCTTTTGAAACAGGAAGAAGGAAATTGGACCCATAATATATATACTCCTTACTCATTGCATTACGCAAAATGAAATAATTTCTACTACTAAATTGAATTGTAAAATGTCAGAATCTGATAATAATTGAATGAATGAATGTTACCTTGATCTTTGATTCTCTCAGTCCACATTAGGGGACGACCATTTAATCCTGAAGGGGGGGGGGGGGGGGAGGGGGCTGACAGTTTCTGGGAATAAATATTCTGACCTAGAAAATGTTGATCTTCGCCGTTTTTATTTATTGCTTTGTTTCTTTAATTTTGTTATTGTTGTTTATTTACGAATTCGTAGGGCACACGTAATTGAAGTGAGATTTGTAAAACAAGATAAAAAGTTGAAGAATTCTCAAATGAATAAAGACAGAATTGACTTTATTCAGGTTATCTAAGTCTGTACATGACTTACCAATTATTGTTGTCTAGTCTTTGATGAATCTCAGGTTCATCATCGGTGTTTTGGTCATCCGAATCTTCTGATGTCGGGTTTGACTCTACTGGTTCAAACATATAAGGTTGTACACCTAATTCACGGCACAAATTATCACCAGAAAGGCTGTCATCGCTTAATTCTGAAACGCCATGTCCCTCTGCATCGAATTCTGATGATTCGCATGACAAACTAAGTGACACATCATCTAAAACATTGTCTAATTCAGAAGCCATTTTCCCTTCTTTTGCCTTACTTTATGTATACTGATAAGATTCAATCGGTATCTGTTCATAAGTTGTCGTAAGACGCCCACATGTGGTTATCTGCAAACTGACCAGGCGCACCGCTCGGCAGTAATCGGCAAAAGGTGTAAATTGATACTTTAATTGCCTGTTATGCGTAATCAGGGCTATCAATTCGTTTGCAATTTTCTAAGAAATGGTCAGTAGGGTGTCGGGAATTTATTTTTATCTTAATTACCTACACTGTTGTGGCACTTTAAACAGTCTAGTTCTTCATGTAATGGTATGCATTACACGAAAAGGAATATCAACATGCAGACCCCTCGGTTTGTTGCCACAATATTAAAAAGAGCACTGTTCAAGAGCAGGAATGTTGCCTAGTTTGTTGCATGTTTGACCTTAAGTATACTTGACCTTTAAAGTGACCTTGACCTATATTGGATGCTGAGTCTTGTCATCCTTTACCATCCCTGTAAGTTTGAAAGATGTATGCTGTATATCATAATATAGCCAAATATGTGAAAGTGTGACTAACAGACAGACAGACAGACAGCGGACAAAGTGATCCCTATATGTCGCTCTTGCGTTGCAGGCAACATTAAAATTAAGTTATTACAAAATGCTCATAGACTGGGAATTTCAGCAATGTATCTTTTGTTGGACCTTTACACAAAATGTAGCCCTTGTCCTTTGGCCTCATGCAACATTTTGTCTTCAGTTCTGAAATTCATATGTTGACATCATCCCAAAGTGAACAATTTTATAATCATGACACATCAAAATACTTTATAAGTATAACGTTTCCAGTACTACGTATGAAAGCCTTTAGCAAAAGCAGTTATATACAAGTCTTATATCCACAGATTTGGCCCAAGGTTTTTAGCCACTGTAAACACCTACGATCCCACACTGCGAACACTTGCCAGTACCGTGGCCAAGGAGCAAGGGATAGGAGACATCTTAAGGGAGGGTACCTACGTCATGATTGGTGGGCCGACGTTTGAGACTGTGGCTGAATCTCGTCTACTCAGAGGTTTTGGAGCTGATGCTGTCGGTGAGTATGTAAAACTGAGTGATGATCATGCATTTCTGGGGGAAAAGAGTTAGGTTTGGCTAGATTTGTAATTATTTTCAGGTAATTAGAGGTACCAGATGTGTTTTTGAATTTATGTAAGAAATTTTCAGTATCTTTTTGCAACCATTATTGTGTATCCTTCTGACAATCTGCAGAACCCTGTGGACAACAACTGCAGTTGACTTTTTTCAAATCCTATATATACATATATTGATATCAAGCTGATATAGTATTCATGAAAGTCAATGAATTTACGACTTGCACAGTAAGATCTTAAAAACACATGCAGTAGATAGCTTCAGTGAATTATGCTCTTCACTTATAGCTATTAATGAATGATGAAAAAAAATCACAGGTCCACATTTTATTCACATGTATTTTTCAGTCTTAAAGTCAATTTCACTCAAGAGCCTACCACTACAATCTTTCAGGAATGAGTACCGTCGCAGAAGCTGTGGTTGGTAGGCACTCAAGCATGACAATTTTTGGTTTGTCCCTGATCACAGACATGTGCTCGCTGTCATATGACGATACGCATGGCACAACACATGAGGAAGTTCTTGCCATTGGTCAAAAACGTGCGCTGGACCTGCAGAAGCTAGTCATGGGAATAGTGGAGAAGATGTAACTTTAGATCAATTCACTGTATCTGTATTTTATGCAAGTGCATATTGTATTATCAACAGAATAATTAAGTGCTGTTACTGTATGTGTACTTATTTTAGTGGGATTTGTATTTTAGGGAAGTTAGCGCTATTTACATAATTGTCAACTCTCCCTCTTTTGGAGGGAGACTCCCTCTCTTTGACCTCATCTCCCTCTTTGGCATTTCTCCCTCGAGGGAGACTAAAATCTCCCTCTTTTAGGCCCAATCTCCCTCTTTCTCCCTCTTTTGGCATATTTACCAAAGAAAATTACTCTAAATAGCCACATTCAGAGCATTTCATGAGTATTACATGACAAAATGTGAGAAAAGATGTATAGAATGCAATAAACTATTGATACATGTTTCATACTTTATAAATGTTTTTGCATTGAAATGTCAGCACAATGAAATTATTTGAAAATTGGTTTGGTACAAAATGTCGCGATTCATTAAAAATGTAGCAAAATGGGTTCACGCGCAATCTCCCTCTTTTTCAAGTGTCAAGGAGGGAGATCTCCCTCTTTTTAAGATTTCAAAGTTGACAGGTACATTTTGAATGTATTTAAATTGTACTTATTCAACTTTCAAGATGTTAAAATCTTACTATAAAGTAAATCAAGTGTGTGCTATGATGTCAATTTGCCCATCTTGCCCTGTTTCTGCTTAATTTGGGTTGTGCTTAAGTAAGTACACATACAGTAATTTTGCAACTGCATTTAATCTGTATTGACTTAATTCAGAAACCAGCTGTTAATACTCATGTTATGGCACAATTTATGCTGCCGTCTTTGCTTGCTATATCAGCTAATGTTGCGACAGATACAGTATATTTTATCAATGCTCTCTTCTCTCCAACCTACAAGTAGCATATTTGCATAATAACTTATTAGATGTATCGTTAATCTATTTATAGATGTTGACGTTATTTGTTATACCAATTTTAGATATGCAGATCTACATTTTTATACATTTTTCTCCCATGATAATTCCTTCAGTATTTCATATTTTCAGGCAACTATCAGCAAAAATGATCAGTGAAATATTTTCAAAACATTATATTACTAAGAAAATGTGCAAAGATTTCAGGGCCCGGCACCATAAACTAAGATTTGATTTAAGTCTAAATTTCAATATTCGTTCGTCACATTACAACTTCAGCGATGACTTGCAATTATTTAATTAATTTGTCTTATTTTACAGTAGAATAGAATGGATGAATTCAGTATTTGAAATTTTCCCTGCTTTGTCAGATATCATTATTTGGGAATTTGACTTAACTCAATATTTCTTGACCTTATTATCTAATGTGCTCATTGCATTTTCATAATAACTTACATGTATATCACAGACACAGTGCATATCTGAAGTTGAGATCTGATATAACCTCTAAACAAAATGTTACACTAAATGCTTTTGTTGAAATAAGTATATCTGAAAATTACAAATAAAAATATATGTAAAAGTTGGGGAACCAGTAATTTTTGCAAACTTCAGTTAGGGTCCTGAAGATGTCAATTGATGGTTGTAATACCTGTATTAAAAATGAAAAGTCTTGAAATTTTGATATATGGATTTATTCAAATAATTCAAAAGTATATGTAAAACTGAGTGAAATTAAATTTAAAAAATTTAAGACAAATATAAAATGAAAATATTTAGCGGTTGTTCAGTATAGATATATGTATGTTGAATTCTATTTTTCATAGTTTAATATATTCAAAACAAGCAGATAATTTTTTTGGTACTGACACATTGAATGATGGATATAATCGTAACAGAGAAAAATTCAATAGTCTTGAAATAAAGAGGGGTCCCTGAAGGTAAAGCTATTTTTAGCAATGAAGCACCTCGCAGAATGTGAAACAAATTGAATATGAAAATATTCTAATGCACTTCATCATTAAAAGGTCCTAAATGAATGACGTAAAATCTGCACCCAGTTTCACAAAAATTCTTAAAAACTTTTTCAGAATTTTCGTAACTTTTGATCTCTAATAGTAATCTTTTGATCAACTTAACTTTGCACACTCTTGTTTCTTCATTTTCATTTTATATGTAGAAATGAAATTAGAAAACATAATTTAATCTAAATTAAAGTGTTTTAAAAACTTTTTATTCAACAACGAAAGTTGGGAAAATTCCTGAAATATTTCTTAAGATTTTTTTTTTGGGCGAAATTGGGCCCTGGTATCTGTCATTTGCAAATTGTATGAAACATCACAGTTTTAAACCACTGCCAGATTCTATAAATTACAGCATATTTGAAATATTTTGACATAGTACTTAGTATAATGAAACTTTTTCTAGCTTGCCTGAAATATTCTTACATCCTTGAGTAATAATATTGTTAACTTTTGTTACAAAGTTTAATACATATGACTTGACTTACCCTGTACATAGATACCAATATAAATACATGTACATGAACCATCATCAAACTTTCTCAGAACAGGCAGCACTTATTAATGAAAATTACATTAATTAAGATTAAAAATCAAAATACCTCGAATCAAGAAAAAACAAACTTTCATACAAATTGATTGAGCAACATGTTTTGTATAGTTTTTTACAATTATGTTAAAGTAAAGTCTGTGATTGTTGAAATTCTTGCAGTTTGTATCAGACTTTCTAAACATTCTAGAAATCATATTTGGTTTTTATGATAGTTTTGACCAAACCATTCATTTCAGTTGTTTTATAAATTAGAAATAATCACATCCTTTAAATGTGCCAAAATAAAGAAGAAAAAGTGAACGGGTATCTAGATGTATCTCAGTGCTTCAAACAAATCTTTGGAGAAAATTCTGGGCAGTAAGAAAAAGTTAGGAATAGACCATTTTCACATTACCGTTATACTTGCATTTTAGACACTCCCAAGATCCTGAATCACGACTTTTGACGTTATTTTTTTATTATGACATCACAGATCTGTTTTGACGTCACAGTTAAAAGTTACGTCAAATATTGTCATGTCGGGTCTTGGTCTGTATAAAATTCAAGTCTACTGCGATAATGTGAAAATCATCTATTGCTAATGGTTTGAAATCCTGCTCAGAAATCACATTGCTTCTTCTTCTTTGATGCCGGAAAAATGTATTCTCCATGAACTATGATTTATACTATATATACAATTTATGTGTAAAATATAATGTAAATGTAAAAATGAAATTACATGTATATGTTCTGCAAAAATTTACATATTTTGTCTAGCTGTTTGTGCATTGTCAATCCTTTACGACATTTTATGTATTTTTTCCTGTGATACGCCTTAAGTTGAGCTTTTCATAAAGTAAATTGTTTTCCTTAATGGAATTTGCCTTCTATTCTTTGAAAATGTAATGTCAGCATACAATATTGATATTATTACCTGCCATCATCGTGTCTATCAAACTATTAAATCATGTTGCTGGGCTTGCCGAACCAGTTCATACAGATTTTTGTCTATGATAGATGCTTAAAAATTGTGACACTCACACAAAAGTTTGAATAAGAGGAATGTCTCTACATTTCCATGCTATTCTATTCTGAATTCTATGGCCAGTCTATTTCTACTCCCATCCAGGTGTGATTTTGCAAAATTAATCAACATGCAACAGCTGCAGTTATGATTTATATAGACACTCGTTCGCTGTATGTATTATTTCAGACTATGGGGATGGCACTTTGACTGTCCAGAATTGATGGCATTTCTGAGTCCAGAATTTATGGCATTTCTAAGTATATTATTTTTCTGACTCCCATACATCATGAATATTAATATACAGTGGCGGATCCAGCGCCCCCTTTGCCGGGGGGTCAAGGGGCGAATTTTGCCGAATTTTACTGAAAATGGGCCAAAATATAGGGTTTTTTGGGAAAATTTTGGGTCAGTGCCGGGAGGGCGGACGCCCCCTCCGCACCCCCCTGAATCTGCCACTGATATAATCAAAATGCAACAGCTGCAGAAATGTCCTAGATTTTAGACACCAGTTTTCTGTATGTAGCAGTACAGACTAAGGTACTGTAATTCCACAGAATTGATGGCATTTCAAAGTATATTATGTGTCCGATCCCATACATCATCATTGATATGAATCGAGGTGCTTAATTGTTAAGCTGCGAACAACAGATGTCATATAAACATAATTATGTTCTATCGTTCTTTACCAGGTCCTGAATACAGCATTTTCCTAGAACTGAAGTCTGTAATATATTCTTTATGTGACAGATGTTTTGCCATTGGCATCTCGACCAGGGCAACAGGTTCATGAGGCCCATGGAGGCAAACTTTGCTCATTTTCAGTATTTGCCGTGGGGATTCATTTGTTCTTCTCCCTGTTGGGCTGTCGGGCATCCCCAAATTACAATAAGTCAAGTTCAGTTTATTTCTCTTTGCAATGGCCTCTATGCTCTCATGATCCTTATCAGATTTGTCTCCCTTGGGCTCCACCAGTTGTTTTCCTTTTATTATTGGCGGGAGTTTCGGGGGAGATGGCGAAGGTGCAAGATGGAATTTTCCTTTCTCGTGGTTATAGCATGGTCTGTGTGGAAAGGGGGACGGTCCAAAGGTCATGACCTTGGCCGGCATCTTGCTCATTGTTGGGTATTTTGGGTCACTTCGCCGTCCGCGTAGCAGACGATGCCTCTCTATGGCAACCATCATCATCTGTTCGTCTTTATTCTGTAGGTCCCGTCTTAGCTCGTGTAGCTTACTGAGGTACTCCTGCTGACGTTGACTAACGTTCTGGTAGGCACTTAGCCATTCTATCGGTTTCTTTGGCATTGTCTGATTTTATTGTTCAAATGATGTAGAGATTGTTTGATTATGGGAAACTTGGACTGCATCTGGAAGAAGAAATTTAGCAATGAAGCAACATTTATGGAAATGGACCTTTCGTTTCTCGAATGCATTTATATAATATAAATAAACACGTAAAAGCTCGTATCTGTAAAAGGAGTTATGGAGTCTAGATCCCCCTTCTCTCGTCTCCATAGAAATTCTCAGAAACCCCATAGTTGTATATTGTCTCCCGCTTTCGTGTATGTTCGTCCGTCCTTTTTGCCAAAATAGCTTCAAACTTTGTTGGCATTTTAAAAATACACGGATAGAGATTTTGGGAAATCATTAAATTCACATATTTGCACGAGGACATTTTTCGAATGTTCAGTCTTGCATCAAGAAATCGATGATGAAAGCGAGATAAAGAAAGGAAAAAAACACTTTCAAGATTCACATATACCATTTGTATAACAGCTATTGTAAATATGATATGAATTCGAATATTTTGCTTAAAAAAACAAAAATCAGGATTTAATTTAAGTTAACACTTTGACATTAACATTTATAACACACACAAATATGACTTTTACTTATTTCATGTCTATATCTACTTTGATGTAATTTAATTTTCAACCTTACCTGAAAGACGGAACTTTCATAATGTTGATTCTTCGTACAGCTTGCGTCATCAGCATTGCTAATTTATTTACGATTTATGTAAGCAACATGAATTCACGATTTACATGCACAGAAGTTATATGTGATTTACGCTAATCTTTGCTTATTTTGTACAGATTAAAAGGCGAACTGCATAAAAGGGAGTATATCGGATTTAATGCAAGTAGTCGGTATAACGCGATAAAGACTTTCAATGTCTGCGCCTTTATAAAGATTAAATGGTTAGAAATTATTGAAATGTGGTTAAAGACTCCCCGTTCATTGGGTCAATGTCACACCATAAAATAGATCTTATTTATTGAATAATAAGTGCGCGTCCTTAGTTCGCTCCTTCTGTTATTTACCGATGCCAGTTAATTATGTTAAGAAAGAACCCCCTTGAAGAAATCCCGAAGTTTGGTTTATGATCTGTTGCTTTTTAGCTCACCCGAGCAGGAAAAAAAGTGGGCGATTGCCAATATGCGCTCAATCCGTTCGTCGTTATTTTCAAATACAACACAAATGTATTGGACTTGGCTTTTATTTCACACATAGAGAGTTTATTGATACAACTTCAATTTTCAAAGCATTTAAGGAGAGTTATTGTATTCATAATGTTTAAAATATATTAATGGTCTTTGTAGTCCAAGAAACATGTACAAAAAATGCATTGAAATAGGATATTTTTTAGTTTTGTGTAGAGACACGGCCAATTTTTTTCCATGCGCCGATACTGTACCGGAGTGTTTGAAGTATCCGAGACTATTTGAACGGCTTCAACGTCATTAATAGGTCACTATATAATCCTTTCCTTCTGTGCACTATATTTTATCCTTGTAAAACGGATAGAAATGCAGAAAACTTAATTTCTACTTACAATTGTTGTCCGATCTCCGCTTCGGAACCGAAACCCCTGTTGACACATAGCCGAAAACCCCTATGTGCGCTCTAACAGGGTGTATTTGCATTCACGAAATCGTTCTGGAAGCAAGTACCCGAGGTACTCAACAACAAAAAAGTCAATGAACCAAGATGGCCACCATAGGCTTTGATTTGTTCTTGCATTTTTGTTGTAAATTCTAAACTTGCTGTACCGTTCTGTCTTTTTCTAACTGTAAAGTTCTGCGCGGTACCTACAGCTAAGTCGAAAATGCATGAGCGACCATAGAAGTAGAGGCATGCTATCGTCCCAGCGTTGGCGTCCGGACTCGGGTTAAGGAAAACAGTACCTCTCTATTTCCAGCTTCCTATAAGACCTACATCAACCAAACGTGTGATGATGTATCTTTCTTAAGGATGTTTACTTCAATGCTGCATCGGACCCATAGGTAATGCACCTGAGGGTGCTTACCGCAAGACCTGGTATGGAAATTGGACTAGCTTTTAGTCCTAGATCAACCAAACTTGTATGTATGATGCATCTGACGATGCTTACTGTATTACATAATACAGATTTACTAGGTAAAATGGGACACCTTCAGTAACTACTTACTGTAAGTCCTAGATCAATCGGCAAATTTGTGTAAGTGATGCATTTGAGGATACTCACTGCAGTGCATGGTACGGATGTTGCAACTGACCCATATTTCATGCCTAAGCGACTTTATATAGGTAAGGTAAATGGGGACACATGCAGTTCCAGTCCTAGAAATCAGCCATTCTTGTGATGCTTACAGTACAATATGCATGGTGCAGATTTCTTCTACATCTGTTCCATTTTTCACGAAAAGATGCGGAGAAATTGGAAACCTCAATTCCCAGCTATGATGGTTTGCGGATTATTGGAAGAAGAAGAACCAGGCTTGTGAGATGATCTACTCGCAATACCACACGGTACAGATGCTGGATCTTTTACCAGTTCATCTCAATTTTGAACAACGCACAATCAGCTTAACAATCTTTCGAACATTTTCAACAGAGCAAAGCAAATGAGGACCCGGTCCAGAGAGAGTAGGACTGGAGTGTTACCGGAGGGTTAGGTTTGTCAAATTTTTAAACCATCTTAAGCAGAAAATCCATGTTACCGTACTAAACAGATTATTATTGTAAAATTTACTTTGCTTTTGGTCTTTGTGAGAAATTTAAACAGCCTTTTTTCGCCTAAACTACACGTAAAATTGTTTTTGTTTGTTTGCTTTGGTTCCTGTTTTATCCTGATTTTGTATGCGTTCGGTTTGTGATTTTCTGAATTATAAATTATCGATTTTGTGTTGTATATGGGGATATGGACATTGTCCATATTTGTTATTTGAAAATTTTTTGATTTGTTACAACTCGGGCATGGTACTTGACGAATCTGCAGCCTTCTCTTGCATTCTGACTAACTGTGACGATGGAATTCCATCAAGTGCCCTGTCCAAACCTCTTTAGAAAAGACAGCGCCCCGAACACCTGTCCTCCGTCTCTGAATGTCGGTCGGACTCATTGGGTGATAATATCAATATGCATGAGCTCGCTACAGCCGGCAGAACACGGACTGTTGCTTTGGGGCATGCGTTTTGCTGTCTTGTTTGACTGGTAATCTTACACTGCAGTGAGGAGGTTATTTTACACTATGTACATTGTGCGTTCTTCGAGACTTTTGGGTAACCGGAAAAGTGGGAGGGTTGTGCTGCAATCGAGTCTGGGTGGAGCCGGTTTAGTTAATGGGCCATTGGCATATTGGTCTTCTCGTGGACTTTTATACATGTAGAATAATTTCCTTCGTTGGTATTATCAGCTAAGGGAGCAACCATTTGATTTTTATGGGGGGGGGGGGGGGCAGGAAGACTTTGCAAAAAAAAATTTCCGGATCGAAATTTTAGGGGAAAAAAAATTTCCGGCCCGAAGGGCCGGCAAAAATTTTTTTCCGGATCATGAAATTGCCCCTCCCCCCTCTCTTCCAACCTTTCCACTAGCAAATAAACACTTTTTTTGTGTATCATAAACAAAGTATAAAAAAATGGAACAAACTTTACGCAATTTGGAGTGAATAAATAAAATTCAAAAGTCATTAGCACCATATAGCCTGTCTCCGTTGAGTATCATTTTAGTAAACAGATTATAGGCACCATATGCCATTCAAGAAATTAAAATGAAGTGATCTGCTGGCAAGAGATGAACTCATTGTGTGTTTGATGTTTAATATGGCTGAAAAATCACGCTGAATTATTTAAACTTAAGAGTAATTTTCAACATTGGAAAATCATAAAAAAAAATAATCCGGCCCGAAGGGCCGGCGAAAAAAATTTCCGGCTCTTAAAATGGCCGAAAAAAAAAATTCCGGCCGGCAAAAGTCTTCCTGCCCCCCCCCCCCCCCCCTAAAAATAAAATGGTTGCTCCCTAAAACAAACAGGATATCTATTTTTCTCAATTTAGTGAAAATCTATAGCTACATGTATTTATCACAGGCACCAGATTCCTACAAAGAAAATTAAAACTCAATTTCTCTTCTCTTTACTACAGAGAAGAGGTATTTATGTGAATCTAAGTTAAGAACAAA
Organism: Pinctada fucata; assembly: GCA_028142955.1. NCBI lineage: Eukaryota > Metazoa > Mollusca > Bivalvia > Pterioida > Pteriidae > Pinctada > Pinctada fucata. The sequence goes on from AP027105.1 coordinate 30,185,671, forward strand.
AAAAAAAGCCTGATAAAAAACGGGGTTGTCATGCAAATTATTTCAATCCAATTACCAACAAAAACAAAAGAAACAACTGTGATTTAAACTCGGGTATCTTCTTTATTGAACGCTTTATTGGTAACTAATACATCTTCTTTGATTAGTCTTAACGGGAATATCTTAAGATAAGGAATTATGAAAGTCTTTGGCTTGACTTCATTTTGAATTTCCTCTGACTACGTGCACATGCATTTTTCACGCTTGACTTTTATTTGAACAGTACAATCACGTAAATTGTGTTGTTAATGATGGCCAGTCCCACCGCTGTTTAGTCTGTTTGAAAATTGTTTTTCTTGAACTGTTGAAGTAACTGGGCACTACTGTCCGCACGGCTCACTTCGGAAACAAGATAAACGTGATTTTGACTATTTTATCATTCAGAAATTTTATTGAAATGGATAACATTCATTAGATCTCGCTTAGTCGTAAATTTTGGTAAAAGTTATATGATGGTCAGTGCACGCAATCAAATTTTAATTATGAACAAAACAAGTTTTAGATGGGCCATATTTCCAATGCTAAGTTTTCCCGTGACGTCCTGGCACGCTCCATAGGCTCAATGTTACTGGTCAAGCAGATAATTCCGAACGATTTTTGCAGTTTTTCGTCAATAACTCGGCTTCTATACGTCCAGTCACCATGAAACTCGGAACAAATAATGCTTCACCCTTCATACAAATGCCTATGTAAAAATAATTTTGAAAATGACCTATAAATGCTGATTTGAGGGTATTTTAACACCCCCTTTTAACGGCCATTTTACGCAAGTTAATAAAGGTATTTCCGAAAGATTTGCATTTTAATTAGTCCCTCCTGGGGTCAAATATAAATCAAATGTTTCAAAACTTTGTTATTTCATCCTTATATCCTTATTGAAGAATTCTATGTCAACATATATTATAAAACTTTTTCAAAATTTAATTCTAAAGCGACTTTCTGAACCATGATGAGGTACATTTATTTCTTACTTATTTCCAATGATTCTGGTATTCTAACACATGAAATTTATACACTTTTTCGTGAATATCCTGCTCTGGGCCCCTTTCAATGCAGGTTTTCATCGATCAGTTGACAAGAATAGATTTTTGGAAAATAGATGACTCCGAAACTAGGTCAAGATATGTTCTTAACACAATGACTTCACTTTCCCCAGCTCCCAAACAGACGAAAGTTACAAACAGCAGGAGAAACAAAGGTTAAAAATATACTAAATAAAGTTATTTTGAGATTTCCTTTTGCATGTCGGTTATTTTTCTGAATATTTAAATGTCTTTATCACCAAAATTGTGAAAAAGTAACTCCAAGTAACTAGCGAATCGTTCGGAAATACCTTCAGTTCGGAAATATCTGCTCGACCAGTAAACTCGGCGACGTCATGCTGAAATTTAACATTGAAAACGCCCCATCAAAAATTTATTTTATCTGTATAATATGATTGCATAAACCCACGACCATATAACCAGTACCAAAATTTACGACTAAGCGAGATCTATTCTATGATATAGATTTTAATTTAATTTTTGCATAACAAAGCAATCAAAATAGCGTTTAAGTAAGGCTGAGCGGTTTTATCGCGGTACCGGTATATCGCGATACGAGGCTTCGCAATACGTACCACGGTATTTGTTTTCAAAAACCGGTTTTTGACGATATTATTTATCTTCATATTTTTATGTTGTTTCTTTGAAACTTATGGACGAAAGCGATCAATTCTGCAATTTTCTGACTAGCCACTTTTAAACATGACGAGGTGTCCGTTCTATGCTACACAGCAAAATAGATTTCAAGAAATAGGTAAAATAACGTTTCTTCGACCTTTAGAAACGTTCAGCAACACACTGGTTACATTGGTATACTAATTTGCAAGAAAGACTTTATCATGTTAGCTTGATTCTTATATTTTGTTTATAGTACATGTATATATTTAGTTATAATTGTTTAAACGTGGTGTCATTTTAAGTTTCCTAGTGACTTTTTGCACTGTCTGGTTCTCTCAGCAGAATTATCACATTGATAGCTTAAAATAACTGGATGAATATTATTTTTTCAACCGGATATTCATGCATGTACGTATGATTGGTCAAATTTGTCTGCACGTGTGCATCCGAAATTATATCATGATGAAGACATTTTCAGATTTTAAAGTAAAAATTTGACAGGAAAATGAGGTAGGAAAAAAATATAACCATAAGGACTCTTGATGTTACCGTATAAAAATATTGCAATATATCGCAATATTGTTCCAAATATCGCAATATATCGCAATACACATTTGACCTGCGATACTCAGCCCTACGTTTAAGTGAGCCACGGGGACAGTAATTACGTGGCCAAGGATCAAACCTTGGCATTTGAATTTCAGAGAGTTACCAAGTGAGCTAAAGGATCAACCGGATAGCCCAGTCATGCATTGAACATTTAAGTACTGGAGGATTGTCATCCAACCTGATTACATTTGTAACACCTCACGACTTCCATCACAGTGTCTGGTATGCATGCGTCTGTATGTACGTATAAAGCATATACATGTATACCAGGAGCATTTATGGCCTGTGAATTGTTATGCTGTTTTGTACATTTAACATTTGATCATGGGAAAAAGTGTTCCAATGAATTTTTAACGTTACCAAATGTTTACAATGAATTTTTAACATGACCAAGTGTTTAGCAAACTCTGATTTCCTCCTGTTTGTGATTTGTTGTAATGATAAAAAATAAAGAAAGGAACAGGAACGTGTTAAGATTGACAGCAAAGATTTGCACAACCACACAAAACAGTCAATCTCTTTTACAGATGTATGGTTGATTTCTGTTGGATTATACATGTAATTCTCTACATGTATGTCCGCATGATGTCACACAAAGGTTCAATTAGAGATAAGCACTGAGAAGTTCTGAAAATAGTTGGGGGATAAACTTGGTGTTTATCATAGAGCATAGTGTATGGAAATTGCTTTATATCTAGAATCTAACGTATATATATCAAGGATAAAACTACTAGAATTCATTGATGGAACCAGTGATTGATTAGCTCTTCGCTTCTCAAACCCGAATATAAAACGAGATTTAAAGATGGAGCAAACAAAATCACAGATTTTTCATAGGGCGCAGTGAAAAATCTAGAGGTACATCCCCCTGTAAACATGGCGGAAATTTGGTTATGTGACCAGTCCGACATCGAGAATTGTGTATCAGACGATGTACATGAACAAGAATTTCCATTTTCTTATATCGTTTTTCCATTCAGGTGCATGCTGATCCGTCTTAAGTCAGGATTTGCTTGTAGCCATGGAGGGGTCAGAGTTTGCTGACCTGATGGTGGAGGGTGACACCTCCCTAGACTCCCCAGATCTCACACAGGAGAGGTTAGATAGACTGGAAAGAAACAGACTTGTCATGAAAGTGAGAATATTTATTGTACAGGTTATTCACTTGTGGTGTCAATTGGTGAAGTAGGTTCTGTAATGCACTTACAATATGTATTTTAGTGGAATTTATACATGTATTTTTCGCAAAGTATAATTAAGCAAAGTTTAAAAACTTGCTAATTCAAGACTACACTAATTTTTTTATGTGTAATAGATAATAATCTTAATAATGGCAAATTTGTAAAATGGGTTAATTTCCTATTAGCTCGCTGGGACGAAAAAGTCCGGGGAGCTAATTCCATACCCTCGGCGTCGTCATTGTTGTCGTCATCGTCGTTGTTGTCGTCGTCCGTAGACAAAACTTTAACCTGGGCTATATCTCTTGAATTATTAAGGGGTAGGGCTTTCATATTTCACATGTAGATACCTTGTGATGAGACCTTTCATTTGAGACCATTACCTTTGACTTAGTGACCTTATCCTTGGACTTTGACCTACTTTTCAAAAACTTTAACCTGGTTTCTGACAAAAACCTGTATAGGCGAGCTATGTAATCTTTGATTACCCTATGTTTATAATGTTACATGTATATTCTCTCAAATTTATAACTGTTCGTGCCAAAATAAGTACACTTTATCTGAATTTGAGCTTTAGAAATTTTTTTGATATTGCAAATTATTACACAGTATTTTATGAAAAAGTTAAAAAAAAATATATATAAGTTTTTCCATGTTAGTATTCACAATAAACAAAAAAGATAGTAGTAGCAGTGTACCTTGAAAAATACCCATGAAAACGACTAAACTTGCACATAATTTGCCTTTTAACTTATAACAAGAAAACTATTGATGCATAGCATCAATTCGCCGGGAGAACAAAGATACCATGAAGATCATGGACATTATTAACAGGGTATATATTTAGCATCAAATTATTTTTGAAATAACACAGTCAGTGCAAGCTTTGCATCCTGTATTGATTTTTGCTATGTAAACAACAAAATAATGCTGGGTGGAAGACATCGCCCTGTATGCATATAGGTTATCAAATATACTGGGTTAATTTAATTTATAGATATTTATTTATTCAATACATACATGTCTCAAAACACTTTTGTGTTTAAATTGTACTTTTCTCCGTTTTAATTGTGTATCTATGGTAAACAAAATCACATCAATCTGATTGGACCGATACCCCACGCCCTCTTTTAATGATGTCATGATTAAAATGATTCCATCTTCTTCTCTTTCATTAAGAGATTGTTTCGTGTGACTTATTTATGCTTGCTTATCTTATATGTAACTCCGGCCTTTTGTTTAAAACTGCATATGACCGGTTCAGATATCAAGACCTAATTTCTAAAATATTAAAGCCATAGGTCATTCATTATAAGCTATCTTTACCAAGTAAATTGCCAAATAAAAACAATTTTCACGAATCCAGTGAGTCTTGAATTGTCCATTTTGGACTTGACTTCAAGACCATGGGCGGAAAAGCAAAAACGATCAAAATCAAAAATAAAAACGCCGGGCTCTTGCACATGTGTATATGTATTATAACTAGAGCATTAATTCTGACATGTCATAATTTTCAGGCTCTGGATGCAGGAATTACCAACAGACTTTACCCACAGGTAGGAATCAATGCTAATTTTTAACATCAGGAATACATTACATATATATAGAAATGCATGGAAAAAAATCTTGTTGTAAAACTTTACTGAAAAAAATCTGCAATGTTCTTTTTGGCACCTCTTTTATGGTAACATTACAGTGTCATGTAATGAGAAATAACTTATGAATACAGTAATACATGTTTGTTTGAATCTCCTGTAAGATCAGATCTTGACTTACATTGTGACCTTGACCTTTGTGATTTGTACTATTTCTTTGTGATTTGTACTATTTCTTTGAAGACCCTTGACATTTGAAGACCCTCGACCTTGAAAAAGGCAAAAAAGTATGACAACAGTATTTCTGAATTGAAAAATGAATGATAAGAATATTAAGATTGATTAAAATTCAAAACGCAATTAACCTTTCCTTAATGTTTAAATTGATATCTCTCGATAAATCTATGCATATGTGTTACAAAAATGTATTCGTCTTTTAGAAAACAGAGGTGAAAAATGAGGAGGACCGAGCTGCCATCATGATTCAGAAGAACTTCCGAGGCTACATGGATCGCAAGAAATATATTGAGTTACTCTTTCAACAATTTACAGAGGTATGATAATCTGTTAAACTGAATGTAAATTTTACTCATTCAAAAGAAATTCAGTAAAGCTCTATATTTCTCTGTAAAGTCTCCATGGAATGTTTCAAAGTGACGTTTCTCCCCTAAAAGTAAATAACACTGTGTTACTGTGTTACTGTGTTGCCTGCAAAGCATAGGGTCACTTAGTTTTGTTAAAAATCACAACATGTAGTGCCATGGTACATAGCATGTTTATATTTTCTTAAAAATTCAAAGCCCACTCCTTCTCTATCCTGTGATATTGATTGGCTGAGTTTTCATTGGTTCCATGTGATGGACAACTTACAGTAATTTTGCAGTCACCACATTAAAAAAACCAGCTAATTTACATGTACTTGCCAATCAAAAATATGATTTTCATATGTTCTTGTAGGAGGAAGAAAAACAGAAAAATAAAACAGAGAAACAGATGGAAGAAGGAGAGCTGCTTGTAGAGAAGTAAGTTACAGATATTCATTAACATCAAGTTATCTCCCTTTTCAATACAAGAATCTGAATACACAAGAATAAATTGAGGATACAAGTCGTGTAAAAGTCATTTCATCTCTTGCTAGCGTTAGTTATCATGAGTGAAAAGTATATTTTGATATACTTGTACTGCAATACTTACTTTGAGTATATGCAACATATTGTGATTATTTATGTATTTGATTTAGAGCACTTATATCACTTTAGGCATCAACACTTAATGTCAACTTGAGCTTAATTTCACAATGACTTATTAGAATAGAAAATATTGCAATTGATAAAAAAGTATTGTGAGGTCTCTTCGAAATACAGAGTTATTTCCCATTTGTGCAGGTATCTGACGTCAAGTAATTGTGACGTCATCAAATTCTATGGAAACCAGCATAAAATTAAGGGAAACAGTGTTACATTTATGGCGTTTTAAAAGAAATTTAATGACATCACAATGCATTTACGTTTGACACTTGCACAAATGGGATGTCACTCTGTAATTCGAAAAGACCGAATTAAATAGACTATTTTCTTTCCCACTCTCTTTTCATGAGCATTGTACTCATGGTTAGTAACCATCAGACCATATTGACCCATTTGGGACAATTCCATCAATTTATACTTCCAAAAATAACTTCTAGCTTCAGATTTACTAATAATTATCTATAACATTGAAAATGTTTGTGATGTAATTGACATTTAGGGATGTAACAATACATTGGACTATTGATATATTTCAATAGTGATTCTTCTGATATCAATACATCGAACGAAAATTTGAGCAGTGTGCTGAACTATCGATTGTTTTGATAGTAAGAAAATTTAACTCGATTGCAATTTGATCATGTGAAATTGTTTCTATCCTTTTTCAAAACATAAGGTATCAGCTAAATATATATCATAGAGGGGATAGGGTGTATTTATGATTTGACTTTAACATGCTTAGATTAGAGGATTCCTGTTTTGTTCATTACAAATGGATGTAATTTGTAAACAGATATTGTCTCTTCTGCAATATTTTTATTCATTTAATGCATGTTTATGTATATGTCAATACTACTGCAATACATCATAATAACTACTAGTATGTCATGATAGTTATACTATTGTAATAGTCCTTTTCCTCTCTTTAATCCAATTCTTGAATTGGAACAAATAGTAGAATGGTAATGGATTGTTTGTGGAATCAACTCAATTTTGAATGAAGAATGATTAAGGTTCCCTTCAGAATTTAAATGCAACAAATGCTGTTGATTGAAAAATGTTGAAAGTGACCTTGTGACCTTGACTGTGGAGTTGCACTTTCTTTTGAAATACTTTATTATTGGGCATAACTTTTTAGCTCACCAGGACGAAAAAGTCTGGAGAGCTAATGCCATACTCTCGATGTCGTCGTTGTTGTCGTTGTCGTCGACCGTAGACAAAACTTTAATCTGGGCTATATCTCTTGAACTATAAGGGGTAGGGCTTTGATATTTCACATGTAGATACCTTGTAAAGAGACCTTCATTTGAGACCATGACCTTTGACCTAGTGACCTTGACCTTGGACTTTGACGTACTTTTCAAAAACTTTAACCTGGTTTCTGACAAAAACCTGTATAGGCGAGCTATGTAATCTTTGATTACAATATGTTTATTGGTAACTGATGTAAAGTAATGTATCATTCATACAACGTTTCACATGTGTACCTCTTGTATTCAGACCTGCCTACTTTTACGGCATAATTTTCGCGATTTTCGACCTTTTTTTACGTCCAATGCTTTCTTTTGAGCAAATTAACTTTTTCAATTTTTTAGTGCTTGATTGAAGAAATGTTTTCCATATCATATAGGCAAGCGCATAAATTCTTAAAATTTGTAACAATTGTCAATGCGGACAAAAGACAATGTTTTTTTATTCAAAATTGCAGTAGTGGTTTATATTACGTTTTAGTCACCAAAATAACACTTTCATGAACAACATATTACACTTCTGGTGAGAATCAGATAATCAGGTCTGTGTAAAGTATTACATGTACATCTTTTCATCAGTACAAAATTCCTTTAGTGAAAATTTTTCAACAATATGATATTTTGACCTTGGGGATTGACTAACCATTGAAAAACATTAACATTGGGTGTATCTTTTAATTGGTAAGTGTTTTAATTCCTATCTTATTTCAAACATATTTTGCATGAATTCTTTGCCAAACCCATCAACTGGTACCAAAATTTTTGACCTTGTGATCTTGTCCTGGTAGTTAGATCCTCTTTTGAGAAACCTAAACATTTGGCATATCTTTTTAGCTCGCTGGAATGAATGTCTAGAGAGCATTTGTCCTATCCCAGCAACTTGTGTCCATGTCCAGTCTAAAATCTTTAATCAAGGATATATATCTTAAACTGAAAAGGGGTAGGGTTATGATATTCCACACATAGGTTGCCTGTGTTCTGGACTTTCATTTTGTACCACGACTTTTTGACCTTTTGACCACTTTTTGAGCTTGGAATTTGACATACATTTGTACTTAAAAAAACAACTTTGAATTGGGCCATTTCTCTTAGACAATTAGTGATAGGGCTTTGACATTTTATATTTATCATTGATATTTTACATATAGATTCCCCATGACCATTTTTCATATGGCACCATGACTTTTCACTTTTATCTACTTTTGAAAACTTAAACGTGGGCTATATCTCTTGAATATTAGTAGATAGAGCTTTGAAATTTTATATGGCAAGAGCTTTCATTCATTCCACGACTTTTGTATGGAACACCAAATTAACAGAAACTCAAATGATTACAGAGCTCTTCAATTAATTAAAGAGCTCTTTGAAACTATAATTCAATTAGAGAGCACTTTAATTCTATTATTGCACTCTTTAATTCATTTATTGCACTCATAAATATAATAAGAGAGCTCTCTCATTCTTTTAAAGAGCTCTTTAATTTGCATCATTTATTGAGCTCTCTGATTTTATTATTGAGTGCAATAAATGAATTAAAGAGGGCAATAATTGCTTTTTTGCACTCAATAATACAATTAGAGAGCTCTTTAATTCTTTTAATGAGTGCAATAAATATGTGAGTTAAAGAGCTCTGTAAAAGAATTAAAGAGCTCTTTAAAAGAATTAAAGAGCTCTTTAAAAGAATTAAAGAGCTCTTCAATTAATTACAGAGCTCTATTAAAGAAGTGAGGAGCTCTCTAATACAGTTATAGAGCTCTATAATTCATACAAAGCAGATTTTTGTAATTAGAGAGCTCTTTAATTCAATTGAAGAGCTCTTCAATTGTTTTACAGAGCTCATAAATTCAATTAAAGAGCTCTACAATTCTTTTAGAGAGCTCTTTAATCATATGGATCTGTACCTTTTAAAGAGCTCTCTAATACAATTAAAGAGCTCTCTTATACTATTGAAAGGTTATCTAAAAGAATTAGAGAGCTCTTTAATTGAATGATAGAGCTCTGTAAAAGAATTAAAGAGCCCTGTAAAAGAAATGAAGAGCTCTCGAATTACAATAATCGGCAATGTATGAATTAAAGAACTCTATAATTTAATTAGAGGGCTCTTCAACTCTTTTACAGAGCTCTATAATTAATTGAAGACCTCTTCAATTATTTTAAAGAGCTCTTTAATTAATTGAAGAGCTCTCTAATTATTTGAGTTTCTGTTAATTTTGCTTTCCATACTTTTGACCTTGTAAAAACAATTTTACTGATCATTGCTGAAGCCACGTTTTGAATTTCAGTATTGAAAGGGTTCGATTTCTTAAGGCATCAAGCTTAAAAGTCTTATCTCTATGGCCAATGATCTCTAGATAGTTTCTAAGCTGTATTTTCTAACTCTCTACTTTCAATAAATAGTTACGAAGCCTTCACGTTAATATGGAAATTGAATTGCATCTTTTAAAAACACAACTGGAAAGGGTCGGATATAACCCCGTCTAGTGTGCCGATTATCGCCGACGTCTGCGACATCGTCGCCAGACGTCTGCGACATCGTCGCCAGACCCTTCCGATTGCGATAATCGATTAAGATATTACAATCGATTGTAATCGTGAAATTCAAAACTTTGTAAGAATGATATATTTGCAGAAGAAAATCCTTACTTTTGCCAGAGAAACAGTTCATAATTTGCTTCAGTCGACTTTTTCATTAATTCGGATCAGTATGCATACTGGAATAAAACATTTTACTGAGTTTCAATGCGCTAGTTTCAATAAAATTTGTGATAAATGTTACGTAACTTTTGGACAAATCTTGAAATATTTTACAGTTTTGCAGTATGATACAAGAATCCGATTATAATCAATAATCAATCGAAAGGCTTAAACGATTAATCGATTTTGATTTTTCCATCCGATTCCCAACACTAACCCCGTCCCTTTTGAAAGTTGTGAAATCACCTTTGGCTGAACTACCACCCCACCCCCTTTTTCCCCACTCATCCCTCCTCCCCGAACACTGTGGGTATGAAGTTGAAATTCCGAAAATTACCTATCGATCATAAGTAAAAATCAATCATGCGTGGATCTTGAAAATGACCCGGGGATCAGAGGAGTGTCCAATCCAGCTAAGAGGTGTTCGATTTGAGAGAGATATTTTTTTATGTAATCCGCGCACGCATATGAATCTGGAGCTTTTTAGAAGCCCGTCAGTGGCGTAGCTAAAGCATCCACATATTTTTCGAAACTTTAGAATTAGTACATTAGAATTTCTTTTAATTACTTTGTCAGAACACTTTTGAATATCTATTTTTGCTGAGCGTGCTGGATTTTCGCCGCCTGTACTGTTGACGCACCAGACGGTCTGACCGGTAGACAAAAGCATTCACTTGCTACGTCACTGGCCGTCATCGTCTCACATCGATGTTTTTCTTTCAAACATTTTTTTTCCTATAAAAAGATCTTGATTTATTATCAGTAGGTGCAGATAGTGATGGAAATATAAAGGTAGTTTGTGCCGTGAGCACTAAGCATGTTACTTGTATCAAGATTAGAATGAAAACGGATAACTAATGATCCGGAATAATACCTTTACATCAAAGGCTAAATACGACCAAAGATTGAAATAGATGACTACAGACAATATATACCCCACTGAAGCCAGCAATTTCATTAACTTTATGGTCATACAAAACCGATTTTATTGTGTCATCTCATGATAAGAGGCGATCTAGAGCAGTGTTCTTTCCTGTAAAGAGCTTAAATACAACACAACTTGTTATTAGGAGAACAGAAAAGTCGTGTTATTGGACGATCGTTTTTCTTTGAGAAAGCTGAAGGCTTTAACATGAGCTAGCTTGAATGAAGACTTAGTTAGTTGTCTTAGAATAGGTGATACCGGTATCTGTTTTAGTCCATGCTCGTAAATTAAGATCGGCAACAGGTAAGCAATTTATTGTTGGTTCATTCGTATTCAGTAGCTAAGATGTTCGTAAGGTTGAACATATTTTATCTCATTAAAACTTATTCCAAAGCTAAGATGTTAGTAAGGTTACGTACATTGTAGTTTGATGGCAGTACATGACCTAAATTTTATCCCATTTTAAACACTATTCTGAGGATGAACAGCGGAATTTGACGAGTTTGGTGACATCCTTTATTGATTGTAACCTCAAATCATCTCGTGTGTGGAAATACGGACACCAATTTAATTAATTTCATGTCTTCCGATGGCGATCTCGTGCGGTCTTGGCTTCCTTCATAATAGAAAAAAGGAGAGTAGAATTTCAGATTGATTGAGACACCATGATGTTCATATAGTTGCTCTGATTTTCCTGTAAAATTGATTACATTGACATGACGATAAAATTGCTTCTAACACCATGATGATAAAAAACAACAAACAAACGAAAGCAGATTTTTTTTTCTTTTTTTTTACTTCCAATTTACGTGATTATTACTATGTGATCTGTACAAATCCGACAAGTCTGTAATTTGTATTTGAGTATCCAGGGCGGGGGTCCTCCATCAGATTTGAGCTGGAGTATTTGATTTTTAGCTTTGTTCTTAGTTATAAAAGATGCAGTATGAGGTATTGTTTAGCATGTCTTCAGATACAGCAAACGAGAAAGTTACGTGCTGAAATCCGTTTGCATTTTCCGTAGCATACATGTTTTCCTCGGATACGTTTCCCAAATGACTTTACAAGGAAACTGTTAAAACAAAGCAACAAAAGTGTTATACCTTAGATTGAGAGTGCATCAAAGATTTCGGAAGTTAGCTGACCAATGAAAACGAAAAATTAAAAAAAAAAAAAAAAAAAAAAAGACATCTTTGCAGGTTTGCAAGATGGCATACATGGGATACATGTGTTTCATTAAACTTTTTTGTTCGTAAGGTTTTTAACAAAACATCATTAATAAATTCTAATAAATGTACCGACCCCTAAAACTGTCCGAAGATATGCTAAATATTACATTATAAAATCGTTACACCCGCATTATTTGAAATGCTTCGATTGCGATAAAAAGATCAAAGGGGTGTGCAAAATTATGCATGTTATTTCTTTGTACCATTTGTCGCCTCAGCTGTGCATATTGACTTGGAATGACATCATTAAATATCAATATCGTCAAATCAAACGGTATCGGCGACATTCCTTTCCGGCGACCCATCAAACCGCCGTCAGTTCTGAATAAATAAAGAACCGTGGGATGTCCAAATTTCTTCCCTTAATTTATATGCAATTTTACGGCGAATCTCATAGGGGCGTTGCGACATTATGATTTAGTGATGCGCTTGAAGCTCGCATGTCAACACAGTGTAAAATTGCACCTCAGCACACCTTTATGTTACGTTCGAGTAAGTTGATTAAAGGATGGTTGTACCGCATTGAATGGGGAATTATTTTGCATGTCGAAAGGTTTCATTGACTGGGAAATGAAAATGAATATTTGACTGACTTTTTTTCACATGGTGTATTTTGTAGCCATCAGTTAGAAGTTTTGCTAGATGATAACACGACGACCAGGAGGAATAAAGCGAGGCATTATCTGAGTGACGTCATCACGTAAGTAGTCAATATGTATATTTATGACCTCCTCAGCTTTTATTGACTTTCTTCGTTTGAATTTATCCAAATGTAAGGTATCTTAATATAATCTTAATTGAATTAACCTGGAGATATGTGTAGGATACGCTGTTGACGTACACAGGTGATATCTTTATCATATTAAAAGGCATTAGTACTTGTAAACTTAAAGGTCAACACTAAAGCGAAATATTATGTAGATTATATGTATATCTTGTATAATGTGTTCTTTAGATTTTTTTTTTCACAAGAATAATAGAAAAATAAACTGCATGTGAAGTGTACATTGTAACATTATCAAATTACTTAAAAACTTTAAGATATGCTACTTTTACGGTGTACTTCTTCATCCGTATTGTACTATCATGGGTTTACCTAGCATTGGCTGAGGCAGGAAAAGGGGGGGGGGGGGGTTCTATTCTCAACTGTCTGCGGGGATGGTTGTGACTTCATATCATTTTTGACAAAATAACATTGTCTAAAAGAGGTGACTTCTAGACCGGGACCTCTGTCTCACTTTCTTTTTACACCTGCAAGATAGTCTTTATGATATAAATTGTATAATTTTTATGGCGGCCAATCGCAACTACACTGATACACCAGATGCTGTCGAACTTTGAATAAATTAAAAAAAAAAATTACCGACATTGGTATCTATTTACATACATCTTCATACATGAAGCCTAGTACAACGATAAATATACTAGTATACCGGTACATTTATCAAGTTCTGAATTACAAAAGAAAAAATGTAAACGATTGATTTGGATGGAGTTAAAAAAAAACTCTTTGATTTCCTTTATCTCTGAAATTGGTTTTTTCCCAATGACATATCAAATTCAGTTTTTTTTTTTTTTTTTTGTTGCGATCCTGTAGCATTTTTTGTTTTAACTCTATGGACTTGATTGAAATGGAACTAATTCTACAAGCACGAAATCCGATTCACGGATCGAACCAACAAAATGCCATTGAGGGTTTTATTGTTTTGCAGTGAGATTTGATACATATACTCATCATTCTGTAGACAGACCTATTGTTACTTTCATGTATATTTAATGAGAGGGTTGATATTTCCATACGGAATGCATAGAGATATCGTACGAGAATCTTGATACGGCGCTAATCAATGGAACTGCCAGGGAAATTCCGTAACAGGTGGTGAGTCATACTAAGTACGATATGACTGGACCACTCGTCACAGGTCGTTCAAGGTCAGCCTCTGACGGAATGCTGAATTACCAATACAAAAGCTGTAGCTAGCTAGCTGTTGATCGGATTTATTTTGTGTTGATTGAGCGGATGATGGACAGAATGGATGAATGAATTTACAGAATGACTGAATGAATGAATTCACAAATCGAAGGGAGGAAAATTAAAAAAAAAAAAGAACATAGACTGTAGAGGAAAAATTTGCAAGCCATGCACGGATCTAATTTTTTTCGGGAAGGGGGGGGGGTTTCAGTCCGACCAAGGGGAAGGGGGTCCATCATATGATTTTGAGAAACTTGTAATAATAAAGGGTTAAATCTGCAAAGTTTGCTAATCCGAACCCCCTCTAGATCCATGTAAATTGCGGTCCAACCGATATTTTCCGTAAATTCCACGAATTTAATTGAGGATTGAATCTATTCTGGAGTCAAATGATACATTGTAATTGAATGAATGAATGAGTGAGTGAACAAACAAGAAAAAGATGGATAAACCAATAATTGTCTGAGTTTATTATTAAATGAAAAGCTTCAAGCTAGCAGGCAACTGTTGTTTCACTCTTACGACTTTTTGCGGCACTTGCACACCTTGAATTCCACAGAAAGTTTTTAGTCAGACTTCAAGAATATTTAAGACAATTCCCCACTGTCAGACGATTTAAGAAACTGGCAGGGACTCAAAATCCTTTTGGCAGCCTCAGTTTGGCACGTCCCCCATTTGAACCTCTTCTTCAATCACATACACGATGAGGTTATAGAGGAAGCCCGTTATAAGTATACAGCAGTATTTTGATTGTGAGATATGAGTGATATTTAGGTGATTGTACGAAAAACACATGGAATGGTGTGGGTAATTTGTTAGACATGCTTTAGATGCATCAGTGAAACATGCCGAGATAAAAGAGACTGATAACAAAGGTCCGTAGTGCTCAGACAATAGTATAGTAGATCTATCATTTTCGGATTTTGGACAATGGACAGGTAATGTGCATGCATGAAACTAAAAATATGAAAAAAAATATGAATTCAAAAAGTTTCAAGCGTTAGATCAACAATTGTTCTCAGTAAGTATAGGTTCCATATTACACAATGCATAGTGTCAGGGGATCCGAATTGTTTGTTTTGACGGCACGAACACATTTTTGCGAAGCATCACGGAGCGGTTGCACGACCTTATGTAATGTTAGAATAATGCATTGCAGATTCCCATCTCCCAGGGTTTCTTACTTGTCAGGAAAGACCAACGTTTAGTCTTCCTGGTCGATATTACAGTTTTATGAAAGGTCAAAAGGTCCCTGTGATGCATGTCACAAAAAATAAGATAAAAAAATGAAAACGGAAACGTTAGTCTCTTAAGAGCTTGACGACACGAACTAATATTGCAATAATGACATCCTCTTCTACTTTCCCCGAAGGGAAAATACAAAAAGGGGTGGATTTCTTTGAGGGTCGTTGGCGTCGAGTTCCTGTTTCATCTTGCATGTGACCAAGGTCAAGGTAGCATATTGTTAAAGGAGATTTTATATGCCATTCATGCTGTTGATTTTCTCATTCTTTTCTTATACTGAATTCAAAACTCTTCATCAAGGTCTTCTTTTGAAAAGTACGCTAACTTGACATTTGGCTGAAAGTAGATTAATATGGTATAGCTTCCTGATACTAATTGCTTAGAGACTTTTATTCCCCAGTCTAATCTAAGTACACTTAAACGATATTGAAGAAGGCTGACTTTGATATTTCTGACGTAAATACTTGTGTAAAAAAATAACCGATTCTGAAGAGAGGGATCTAGATGTGTACCTAATTTCCACCTCTTTCCCGAAAAACTTGACTTTTAATCTAATAATACTTGACATATTAATTTTTGGATGGGATAAAATTGTATACTAGCATTTCAAGATATGTCCCAAAAACGATAAAGTAAGTTGTGTTTTTGAAACGCAAATGTCCCTGTCGGCAGCTTCGTAAGCATATAATCTCTTTTCCCGAAAGATTGTCAAAATTTAAGTTCAATGTCATTAAGTTTTGTCACATGGTTTGATAAAATTAAATACGTGAAATATGAAAGCCCTTTTCTTTAATTAATTTCAAAAGATGCGACAAAGAGTACAGTAAAGAATTGTAGAAAGACCAAAGTCGCTGAACTGTAAGGTCAAAGCAATGGTGTCAAAAGTTTGGTAACGATAGAGAATATGTATAAATATGAAAGTCTTATGTGTGTCCATCCAAAAGTTACAGTCAAGGTTAAAAATCTTCAGAATTAGGTCAGAATCTCTCAGGTCAAGGTCAAGTCACGAGATTAAGAATGTTGGTAATCATTAGAAAAGTCTTGTCACAAGGAATTTTCAGGTTAGAATACAAAAGCTCTATGATCATTTTAAAATAATTTGGTCAAGGTTCAAGTTTTTGCGGACAAACAAACGGACAGACAAAAGTCTGTTTGCTCCCAAGTTAGATTCCTTGTGTGTAAAACCATGAAGAGATAAGGAAATGAAATTAAAACCACAAGTAAAAGAGGTTACTGCGAGAAAACCTTAAATTTGATTTAGCTGGAATGACATATTACCAACAGAATCGATCGTTCGTGGGTTGTTAGGGATTCTATGTCATTACACATTTCCATTTCCATAAAACAAGTTTCATTTCCATTTCCATAAAACAAGTTTCATTATAGGAGCATGGAAGCAACATTCGGAGAAATAACACACAATTAACCAATATGCAGTGACGGTTTATTGCTCCATCTCTGTTTGCAAATTTCACCCTATGTTTTCATTGCCAGGGGCGGATTCAGGGGGGGGGGGGGGGGTACTTTAAAATTCTCAAAAAAAAAAAATCCAAATACTGCTTTTTCTATCTTGAAATTTCCTCTTTCATTTGTCCTAACAATCAATGAAGATGCTCCCTTGATGCTGATAGTCGGGGAGCCAGTGGGGACCCCCATGCACCCCCTTGAGTACTTTTTTTCACGGGTACCATGATGTTCCTTAGGGTCTACAGAATCGGTTTTCAGGATGTACTCAAAAATAAACTCATTTAGGCTATGTGTTTTTCGACCGTTTCCATGGCAACCCCCTGCTAAAGTCACGAAAGCACTTTTGGTTCAGTAAAATAGCCATATCTTGGCCAAATGTTGGGCTAAACATCTGTAACTGGTATCTATATAACGAGGAAAAGTTGTTCTATTAATCAAGTGATCATATGCAAAATAACTAATTTGCATATTCATGAATATTCATGAATTGAAACAAAAATGCTTGAAAAATATTTAAAAATCGACTCTTTTCATTTTGTTTGCTACTAAACTCTATAGTTTGATCTTTGATCGTTATTAGAGTATATAATAAATACATACTAAGTCTTCTCTCTCCAATGACATAACATTTGGCTCAATATTTTAGTTCAATGGCTCCTAAATTGATGTTTTTTACAGAAAAATTGCTATTTAAAGTCAGATAAGCTGATTTTTGTGTACTAATTATAAGATATTTCTACTTATAAAATCGAATATCTGAACTTGTTTTCTAGTGTATTTTCATGTTTTTCTCATGTAATAAATGTTTACAAAACATGAGATACGTATTTTTGGTAATTTTGGAGCAAAAACCGCATTTTTCAGTAAAAAACAGCAGATATCTGGATATTATCTATAAAAGGCAAACAGTTCCTGTAATCTATAAATGAAACGTATATACTGATGTAATTTCATGGTTCTAAGATCTGTTTTTGTGTTAGAAGTAAAAACTGTTACTTTTTTCTGCTATTTTGGGTTAAAATGGAAGTTTTTCATACTAAATTTACAGATTTCTGAGAAATTCTGTTAATATGATTTACAATTCAAAAATACAGTATAACCAACCCATAATATAGCAAAGCCACTTAATAAGATAGTCTTTCAACCCTTGCCACTTAATAATTCAGTATAACCACACAATAACATAGCAAAACCACTCAATAACAAGTAAGTAATTTGACCCTTTATAACATAGAAAACACATCTCAATACAGTGTAAACACCCAAATGACATAGCAAACCCACTCAATAAAGATACTGTTTGACTCTTAACTATATGAAAATCACTAAATAATACAGCATAACCAACCAATAACATAAAAAACAACCCAATAACGTGATGGTTTGACCCTTTATTATAACAAAACTACTTACACTTGAAATAACACAGCATATCCACCTTATTACTTAGCTTTACTACATAATAACGTGATGATTTGATCCTTCATTATAACAAAACCACTTAATAACACAGAATAACTACCCCAAAACATAGCATTACTAATCAATAGCTTGATGATTTGACACCTTATTATAACAAATCCGCCCAATAACTTAGCATAACTACTTAATAAGGTGGTCGTTTGACCTTTAATTATATCAAAACCTCTCAATTACACAGCATAAGCATCCAATAACATAGCATTACCACTCAAAAACGTGATGGTTTGACACTTTATTGTTTCAAAACCACATAATAACACTGCATAATCACCTAGCAATACAACTCAGTAACAATCTTTCCTCGTTCTCTCTATAGAACCTTGACTGTATCAATGTGGATTTTAGCAATATAAAGGATCAAACAGACATGCTAATCAGTGATTTGATACAATAAAGGGTCAAACCATCACGTTATTTGGTGGTTTTGTAATATTATTGGGTACTTACGCTTTGTTCTTGAGTGGTTTCATTATAAAAAAAGGCAAACAACCACGATATTGAAGAAGTTATTTGGTGGTTATCGTGTGATATTAAGTGGTTTTGTAATAATAAAGTGTCAAATCATCACGTTATGGAGTAAGAATGCTAACTTATCTGGTGGCTATACTATGTTATTGAGTGGTTTTGTTATATTTAAAGATCAAACAATCACGTTACTGAGCGGTAATGCCAAGTTTTTGGGTAGCTATGCTGTGTTATTGAGCGGTTTTGCTAAGATAAGGATCAAATCATCACGCTATTTTGTGGTAATGCTACGTTATTGGGTAGCTATGCGGTATTATTTAAAATTTTTGTTATAGCAAATGTTCAAACCATTGGTTAGTTATGCTGCATTATTAAGTGATTTTGATATAATAGTAAAGGGTCTATCAACCACTTTATTGAGGGGTTTGCTATGTCATTGAGTGTTTACACTGTATAATTAAGTGTTTCTTATGTAATAAAGGATCAAACGACTATGTTATTCAGTGGTTTTGCTATGTTATCAAGTGATAATACTTTATTATTAAGTTGTGTATATATAATGTAGGGTTAAAAGGCCATAATTTGAGTGGCTTTACTATGTTATTGGTTTTTATTGAGTTGCTCTGTTACTTTATTGGGTGGTCATACCGTGTTATTCATGATTCATTGAGTGTTTTTGCAATGTTGTTCTGTGGTTATGGTATGAATTTCTATATTTCTTACGTTTTTATTTTTCTAATTTGATCCTCTTATGATATGTACAAATACATTTAGTTTCATATCCTATATTACAACAAATATAAATTATGTTTGGAATACTTCTCAGAAATCTGTAATTTTAGTATGAAAAACTGACATTTTAACCCAAAATAGCAGAAAAAAGTAACAGTTTTTACTTCTAACACAAAAACAGATCTTAGAACCATGAAATTACATCAGTATATACGTTTCATTTATAGATTACAGGAACTGTTTGCCTTTTATAGATAATATCCAGATATCTGCTGTTTTTTGCTGAAAAATGCGGTTTTTGCTCCAAAATTACCAAAAATACGTATCTCATGTTTTGTAAACATTTATTACATGAGAAAAACATGAAAATACACTAGAAAACAAGTTCAGATATTTGATTTTATAAGTAGAAATATCTTATAATTAGTATACAAAAATCAGCTTATCTGACTTTAAATAGCAATTTTTCTGTAAAAAAACATCAATTTAGAAGCCATTGAACTAAAATATTGAGCCAAATGTTATGTCATTGGAGAGAGAAGACTTAGTATGTATTTATTATATAATCTAATAACGATCAAAGATCAAACTATAGAGTTTAGTAGCAAACAAATGAAAAGGGTCGATTTTTATATATTTTTCAAGCATTTTTGTTTCAATTCATGAATATTCATGAATATGCAAATTAGTTATTTTGCATATGATCACTTGATTAATAGAACAACTTTTCCTCGTTATATTGATACCAGTTACAGATGTTTAGCCCAACATTTGGCCAAGATATGGCTATTTTACTGAACCAATAGTGCTTTCGTGACTTTAGCAGGGGGTTGCCATGGAAACGATCGAAAAACACATAGCCTAAATGAGTTTATTTTTGAGTACATCCTGAAAACCGATTCTGTAGACCCTAAGGAACATCATGGTACCCGTGAAAAAAGTACTCAAGGGGGTGCATGGGGGTCCCCACTGGCTCCCCGACTATGATGTTTACATGTAATTTAGTATGAAAACGGTTACTGTAAACCGAATTATAAATGGACCATATTAACAAAGAGACACGTGACGTGTAGTACTACTATATTTTACATTACGTCATCGTGTGAATGTGTAGTGTATACACACTTCTGACGTCACGAATTTGTACTTTCAATTTCGGCGGAAGTTGCAGACTAGTTCTGTGTTAAATCGCTAGCTTGTGGATATGGGCTTATAAATCGCTGTTTCATGGATCAACAAGACAATATATTTTTATGGAACTACCAATACTTTGTAATTTGAGTTTGTCCGAGTAAATATAAGTGAAAATACCCACGAGTAGAGAACTTCTTTAAATATATGTCATTCTGAACTTATCTACGCCCCAAATTCTATTTGAATTTAAAAATATGTTTTGGCCACAGGTGCCCCCTCTAAGATCAATTCCTGGATGCGCACCTGATTGCTGTGTAACAGTGGGAACGAAGAAAATTCAATTCAAACAATTTGTTGATGTGGAATACCCGATCCTTCACCTAATTTCTTTCAGAAAATAAAATGCATTAGGATAAGAAGATTATCTAGGGATATAATCTATATAAAAAAATGTCAAATTATTACACCCGATACAAAGCTCTCGCGATATAATACCAATTCCGATATTTGTCGATTCCCTGGAGCGATTGATTCTTTTGTAGAATTGTCTATTCATAGAAGACGTAAAAAGATACATTTGCAATAAAAAGCAACACGAATTCAAGATGTTTTGCATCTCAAATATGATCGTTTAGCTGAATATTTTCCAATTTTATTACCACCCACAGTCTGTCGTAAGTACATGTACAATCATTTCTTGGAAAGACGCATTGAAGTAAAAGGAAAAAGTAACAATCAGTAAAACGGTGTTTTGACCAAGAGACCAAAAACAAAAAAACAAATAGAATCGTGTTATTCTTATCTGTTCTTTTAAAATGATTTCATAAAACCGTGAAAAAGTTTTGACTGGTAGTAAACCTGATCCTTCCTTTAAGACAGCATTTTTGTGTAATCCTCAATAACTCTCCGTCAATTGTTGGGATTCTCATGGGCACAACTACACTGCTTGTTGCATGC
This sequence comes from Pinctada fucata, assembly GCA_028142955.1. Lineage (NCBI taxonomy): Eukaryota > Metazoa > Mollusca > Bivalvia > Pterioida > Pteriidae > Pinctada > Pinctada fucata. Next base: position 30,207,552 of record AP027105.1, read on the forward strand.
TTATCAATATCAACACGAAGGAATACAAATTGTATGCCCAAACACCATGATGGACCTAATAGTGGCAGATTTGCGAAAGACCAGAGAGTTGCACACCGATCAACTGGAAAGAGATGAAAGCATGACGGTTCATGAACAAACTCTTTTGGACAAGACATGCAGGATAAAACTTTATGTCAATTCTAATTTTGGAATTCGCTCCAGACAGCACAGCCTCTCGTATCGGATCCTATTCTATAGGAAATACATAATTTACTCAAATGCGAGAGTAATAATTGCAGTTGCTTTGAAGAATGGATTTGAAATGTCAATTCTTTTACAAATTCTCTTTATTTCCATATGCCGGCGTATTGCGAAAATTATGTTTCTATCCATCAAAGAGAGAGGGAAAAAACTGAAATTACTCGTATTTGATTATGTCTCCGTAGCTTAACTTCTAAATCTGATAATAATAATGCGTAATGTTATCAAAGGAGGGAAAAAGGGTTTGTGATATGGTTATAGAATCCAACCTTTCCCATATAGCTGTAAGGATTGGTCATGCAGTATCAGTAATGGTATTACACATTTAAATGCTATTATGTAGCGCTGTCTTTGATGCTGTACGACATTTCCGTGAATGACAGTGGCGTAGCTAGGGCAGAATCAAGCGGATGCTTTTCATGATGTAGGGAAGATCTGTACAAATACCTGGTGAGGACACAAAGGGAGAAGTCCAAGGAAGATGAGGGGGTGGACAGGGTGAAAGGGAGACGGGAGGAGAAAGGGGGGAGGGAGGAAAGATGGAAGGGAGGGGGAGAAATGGGGCTGGAGGAGGGAGAGAAGGGGGTAGAAGGAGGGAGGGAGGGGGAAGGTAAGGGAAGGGTGAAAAGGAGAGGGAGGGAGGTTGTGGTGGGAGGGGGGAGGTAAGGGGGTGGGAGGGGGGAGAGAGGTACCCCCCTATCCAACCCCCCAAGATCTAAGGAAAGGATCTGAAAGTGCTCTGATAACTTATAGAGAAAAAAGGACATCTGAAAGTGATCTAGCTTTAATATAGAGAAAAACTTGAGTCAAAGAAAAAAGTGGATGCTGTATCATACATGCATACATGGTAGCTACGCCACTGAATGACGAACTTGCATCATATTCCTCCGGGGAACGATTTGGTCGATGATCAAGTAATTTTGACGCCAACAAGTCTATTCATGGAGATGATTGTGAATAAAAGCATGGATTTAAGGTTGACAATGCATGCGGTGTCATTTCACGCCAAACACGACATCCTTTCCATGAAATTATGTTGCAGGAAGTGGGAAAATAAGAAAAATATTGACCGAGTTCACTATGTTCTGTTGATTGCTTTTCCCTCAAATTTGTTATATTGCTTGAGTACCTTTTTCTAAGGTGATTTTGGAAATGTTTCATCGCGTAATATGTACATATTAAATTTTTTTTTTTCGTACAAATAAAACTTAGATAAAATGTTGCTTGAAATTCATAGTACATATCAATGCAGAGCAGTTTAATCTATAGATATAACCAGTTAAGGAGTTTCTCAAATTTCTTCTCGTCCACTTTGGAAATATTTCTCTGTTGTTTTCAAACTGACAGTTCGTCTGTCTGCATGTCTGTTACTGTTCAGATTTCTGATTTTTAGCTCACCTCGACGAAGTTGAGTGAGCTTATGCTATAACCCCACGCGTCCGCGTCCGCGTCCGTGTCCGCGTCCGCGTCCGGTTAAGAAGTTTGGGGTAGCTCAGTATCTGACAAAGTACTAATGCTACAGTAACCAAACTTGCACAAGTGATTCATCTTTGGATGCTGAGGTGAACCCATGCATCGGATGCAGCATCTGACCTACATTTTCCGCTTGAGTGACTTGGTTAAGAAGTTTGGGTAGCTCAGTATCTGACAAAGTACTAATGCTACAGTAACCAAACTTGCACAAGTAATTCATCTTTGGATGCTGAGGTGAACCCATGCATCGGATGCAGCATCTGACCTACATTTTCCGCTTGAGTGACTTGGTTAAGAAGTTTGGGGTAGCTCAGTATCTGATAAAGTACTGATGCTACAGTAACCAAACTTGCACAAGTGATTCATCTTTGGATGCTGAGGTGAACCCATGCATCGGATGCAGCATCTGACCTACATTTTCCGCTTGAGTGATTTGGATAAGAAGTTTGGGGTAGCTCAGTATCTGACAAAGTACTAATGCTACAGTAACCAAACTTGCACAAGTGATTCATCTTTGGATGCTGAGATGGACCCATGCATCGGATGCAGCATCTGACATACTTTTTCCACTTGAGTGATTTCGCTTTTAAAAGCCAATATTGAGCAAAGTATAAGTGCTACATGTACCAAACTTGCATATTGGATGTATCTTTGATCAAACTTTCATAAAATGACCTTGACCTACTTTTTCTGCTTGAGTGTTTTTGCCTTTAAAAGCCAATATTGAGCAAAGTATAAGTGCTAGATGTTCCAAACTTGCATATTAGATGTATCTTTGATCAAACTTTCATAAAATGACCTCGACCTACTTTTTCCGCTTGAGTGATTTTGCCTTTAAAAGCCAATATTGAGCAAAGTATAAGTGATACATGTACCAAACTTGCATATTGGATGTATCTTTGATCAATCTTTCATAAAATGACCTTGACCTACTTTTTCCGCTTGAGTGATTTTGCTCTATAAAGCCAATATTGAGCAAAGTATAACAGCTATGCATATTGGATGTATCTTTGATCAAATTTTCATATAATGTCCTTGACCTACTTTTTCTGCTTGAGTGGTTTTGCCTTTAAAAGCCAATATACATGTACTAAGAAATATGTTTGAATTGAATTTTGCTGTCACGAGGTGAGCTTCGTAATCTGTGATTACCTATGTTTTAGTTGATCGAGATATTGGTAAAGTTGGATCTAGCTTGGATAGTTACAAAATCATTAGGATTCTAGTTTTCTCTACATCATTTCGACGTCATTTTTCAAGTTTCCTTCGTTATGAAGGGAACTACTTGAGCTTTGAATTCATGAGTGAAATAGAAAGCTACGTATTGAAAGAGGGCCTCTGTTCCGGTATAATAATACTTTCTCCCATTGCCTCTTCTCACGACATGTGCCAATTACTTAGATAGAAAGGAAATGAAAACATTGTAGCTGGTAATAAGCAACGATATAAAGTTACAATCTTATTTTACCCTCAGTTGGCCTTAGACTAAAACGGCGTAGGTATTATCGTGTAATTATCATGATGATACGCGGATCCACAGGAAAGGGGGGGGGGGGGTCTTGACTCTCATCTTCCCCCGATTTCCTGTATGTTACTTGTGGGTTTGAATAATTTCCTTTGGCCCTACCGGAGAACTACGACTGTTTTAAGGTGATTCAGGAGCAGCCTGGGAAAATGACTACTCTCACTGACTCGGGAGACACCTCTCTCTCTCTCTCTCTCTCTCTCTCTCTCTCTCTCTCTCTCTCTCTCTCTCTCTCTCTCTCTCTCTCTCTGCATTCTGTTTTGAAAAATTCTGGGTTAAGCGGTACTCCGTGATGATGATTCATAGTCTCTATGGACTGTCTGTCAGTCGGTCGTGGTTTAGCGAAATTGACTTGTTTACATCGTTGATTCAGATAAAGTCATTAGGTGGATTAAGCTAATCGATGGCAAGCCTTAAAGCCGTGGTTTCTTCTTTCTTTACCTTGCTTGTAGGTCGTTGTATCACTCCTTGTACGTACATATTGATCAACGTTTTTTCTTTCTCTGTCATTCCAAATCAGTGACGTAGAGCCATTTTCTTGTACATCTAGACATGCATATTGTGTTTGCCAACTTTGAAGCCGGTGAAGCAATATAGCTGATAGGTTATCGAATAAAGTAGCGTTTTATAGAGCTTTGACGGTTTCTTATGTTACGCAACAGTTCCTAAATTTACGAAACATAATTCTTGATTCTTTTGTAGTTTATATGATAATTATTCATTTAATTCAAAATATTTTCCACTGCCTTTAATTAAAGGAAACTGACAAAGGAATTTATTATCAAAGGTATTGGCTTTTATTACCATGAATACCTTTTATGTTGCAGCATTCAAAGAGCCTGGAGGACCTACGTCAGACGGAAAAGCGAACATACATCAACAGGTGAAATAGACGACACTGAGAAGGATCGCGATACAGAAAAGGAAATCAAAGCCTCGTCTTGTAAATCTCAACAGACCTCCAATAAAAACTCTTGTGACATCGAAAAAGCATCATTTGTAAATGACCGGACTATTTCTACTTCGGATTTTAAGCTGGAAGACAATGATAAAAACGCGATCCGATCAGCAGCCGACAGCGGCACGGAATTTGAAGTGGCAGACGACAATGTGAGAATTGTGATAGAGGGTTGTGAAAAGGATAAGGACAGATTGGTGAAAGATACTCAATCTGTGGACAGTCTCTCGGGACTGAGTGACTCTACCCCTGAGGAAAATACTCAGCACCGCACCCATGACTCCACCCCAGAAGATGATAGGGTATATCTAGGGTATGAAAACAGCAAACAACACGTACTCAACAAACTAAAGCAGGATAGTGATGCGGATTGTGTTTCCATCGCATCCGATTATTCTGAAGTGTCTGTTCCATTACGGGAATTAGCAGAAAGTGAAGTAGAAATAGTGCAAAAAGCCGATCTGGCGGACAAAAGCTTTGTTCCGAGTTCTACAGCAAATTCAGCTATTCAGAGAAATCCAGAAGAAACCGATGAAGAGTTTAGCAAACGTGTCCGTAAGATCAACTTACTGAGTATTGCACAGGAATTCGCAGATTTGAAGAAAGTAAACGCAAAAGCTCTTCCATTCGGACTGCACAAAAGCTACATTGAAGGTGAAAGTTCAAGTAGTGGGGAAAGTTCAAGGCAGTCGTCAGAAATGAATACACCCAGTGACCCTTCGATTACTTTTAACGATAATGACATAACCAGAGGTTGTAAAAATCAAAGAGGGGATTTGAACTCAAATATTTCTGAAAATAATTCACTGAAATCCAAGAAAAATTCAAATTCCAAGAAAAATGATAATGACAAAAGCACAGTAGATGGGTCTGAAAATGATGGCGATTTTGATGTGTATAATATTGAGACGGCAGTGCCAAACATGGACTGGGAGGCGCTTGAACGACAGCTACAACTAGCCACTCAGGAAGAGCAGACCAGACAGAAGGTATGTATTGGTCAGCTTTGGGTAGTGAACTAGTGCATGTAGTAGGCCGAGTAGTTAGTAGTGGACTAGTTGTCAAAGTTGCGTAGTAGTAGAATAGTGTACTAACAGTCACGGTATAGAATGTTCTAGTAGTCTTGATAGTGAAAATCACACTTCTAAAGGCATTTGCTCAGCGGTAGGTACAGAGCTGCGATGAAATTAGGTAGGAAAAAAGGAAATCATGTTACGATGTTCTTTAAGTATTTTCTATTTTGGGTTATATAGAATAACCATTTAGGCTCATATGTAATAACTATGAATATTTAACATTTCCTACAGAATGCACAATCGATGATATATTTAATGGAACAGATGCGTTTATTACATTAAATTGTATGCTGGATATGTAGTAAGACTTGTACCAGATAAACATTTGCATTGAAATGCGTCTGTAAAGGCAACACCGTCAGTGAATGATGTAATTATTGGTCTTTACGAAATACTAGCATACATGTATCTTCTTTGCATGTTCTGTATGTAGTGTTGGGTTATCTGATGGAGATGTTATGAACTTTTGATTGCGGTGGATAATATACAAATCTCGTAATATGATCTGCGAATTTGCTCATAATCTGCATGTTATCATATCGGGCTAACAAGCAAGTTAAGTTTGTGAAACACGATGCCCCCGCACACGCAGCGGACAGCACAGTTTTCCAAGTAGGTCAAATTCAAAAGTAGTGTCATGAGTCTCATGACCTTGTTCCAAGGTGAAAGATCAAGGCCACAAAAGATCCTTGTCCGGGGCATAAATACTTTCTCTCTACATGGATTTGAATAGTATTTCACAGAATTGTTACTTACAATGGCATGGCCTTGAACGAAGCTCAAAGGTCAAGGTCAAATTCTCAGAAAAGACTTAATCAGTAAAACCTTGTCCGGGGCATAACTCCTTCCCAGTTGCATGGATTTCAATAATATTTCTCAGAATTGCAGGGGTGATGTGTCATGATTTTGTACCAAAGTTATAGGCCAGAAGTCAAGTTAACAATGCACTAGTACATGTACTTGATGAAATAAACCTTATCTGGGGCATAACTTATCCCCCTCTGCATGGATTTTAATAATATTTTACAGAATTGTTACTTAGGACACGTCCCATGGAGGTGTTATGACCTTGAACCTAGATTCTGAAGAAAGGTCATAGATCACACTCACTGAATCACAGGTCCAATCACTTTTAGACTGCAAGGGTAAAGCTTTGTCCGAGGCACTTCTCTCTACACCTCTACATTGATGAATTAATGATAAGACCCGAGTATGTTTCATGATTCCTTTGACCTATGACCTTGGACCAGACATGAATGTCTACTTTGTATGTGTGTACTAAGTATGAACAATTGAATTATCAGTACTGAAACATATGTTCTATGATAATAATTTTAAGTGCATCATTCACTAGTGATGTTCGAGGCCGAAATACCGATTAGGCAAATCCAAATGACGCAGAATTTTGGGCCAGTTCTAGTTTGATTTATCTCTTTAAAACTTTAGTATCAACCTCTGAATAATTGGATCACACCATTAAATTACCGATTCTTTAATATATATAAGAAACTTTCCAGATTATGGCCTTGAAATGCGGTGCTTCACTTCCGTGCATTGCATTGGTTTACTTTTTGATTTTTGCTTAACCTCTAAAATTTGTTTTTACCTTTTGTTTGAATAATTTGTTTCCCTGTGACTTAGTTTTGTCCTTTTCACATCATGAAGTAGTTCAACATCATATCGTTTAATTTTCGTAAAATCTGACAGCCCCTGAAAAATTTTAATAAACGAGAAATAACTCTAGCATCTTTGCAATTTTTTTACAACCGTAGGAAGCGGGAGGTAACTCTATCATCCCTCTCGATAAAATTTTCTCTAAAATTCGGCAACTCGTCTGTTATGATTAACGTCTTATTTTTTATCAATGAAAATCGATTGAATGGACGACGAAAGATGATAAATCAGAACCTTATCGGCTTCCGTTCTCCCAGCCCACTCCATGCGGATATGAATGATAAATTGTCTGAAGCATGAAGTTTACTCTTCAAATATGATATGGGAGGAGATTGTGTAAATATAGGATCTCAAATGAATTTTCATTTCATACGATGTATTATGAAACGAGTTGTGAGTTTTATATCCCCGAGCCTTGGCGAGGGGATATAAAACGCACAACGAGTTTCATAATACATCGTATGAAATGAAAATTCATTTGAGATTCTTTTTATCACATGATATTGCCTAAAAATGTGTATTTCCAACGTGAAATCAACGTTTCCGAGAACTACAGAGGCGAACCACGCCGTGATCTTGAGGTCGTCTGCTACGCCATGAGAAGTAGTGTCCCCATCGTATAGATATTCTGTGCGTAAGAGAAAAGTATTTCAATTTTGAATAATATTTTAATGCAAGAATTAATTCAACAACAACAATTTTAATCACTGATATTGACTCTTGGTCTGAATTTAACAGTTGACCGATATTTGAAAGGTCACATTTGTCAAGGTTTATGTGATTCGGTTCCAAACGTGACCAATCGCATTCAAGCAGAGCAATATGTAACGTGTTATCATATCATATATTTATGAAATGGCTTTATGAAACTGCATAACGGGTGTATCATGTGATAATAATTCATATTTCCCTGGCCACCAACATGATAGTTATAGTATAGTTAAAGGCTTGGTTGTTCAAGCGCAGAACCAGAGGGGTAACATAAGCACTCGGGGATCGCAAAATTCCATTTTAACTTGTGTTCACTTACAACGCAAAGACGATATATAGGAATAAAGAAAAGTCCATCTGTCTGAAAGTCACTGCTAAAATCTATATCATAAAGCTATCAAATTCGTGGGTCACATTTATTGTCACTGAGAAACTTACGACAGGAGACGATCTGTTCTCTGAACTACGTCAGTACGTCTGTTTGTTGTTGTCATATATGTGTAAACAACTTTCAATGTGAGTCGCAAAGTTTATTGTCATGGGTAGACTTAGAAAACAAAAAATTCCGCGATAATTTATCTATATAGCAATGTAACTTTTGTAAATTTTCTCCCTCTTGAGGAAAGTCGAGCGACTGAAGTGTCGTCCCTTGACGAATTTTCAAGTAAGTAAAGGACAGAAGAATTATACAGATCTGCGCCTGTTTCCCACGCATTCTCATATCTGAGAGGACGTTGTAAAGCAAGAGTAGTCGAAAAATTTGAGCCATCCTTTATCGATTGAACCAGCGATTCCCTCGCTCAGAGTATAATTGGTTTTCATGCTTGTCAAAATTGATGCATGTTATGTAATATTGGTTAAGCTCAACCAACATAGCTGTAATTAAAATAGCTGCCTTACAGCAAGTCGCGTGCGTCATACCAGTCTGGGAAATTATTTAATAAATCTGAATTAACAAGTTCTTACCCTTGTCGTTAAATTTATCCAATATCATGAAACAGGTATATTTTTTCCCCAATATTGCACAAGGGCTTCAATACACTTGCAGGTGCATTCCTAATCCAATACATGTATCAAATAATCATGATAATGCCAATTTCCCCTGTATTTTCAATGAAATCAGAATTTACTTGTCTAGAACGAAATCGATCTGTATAGATGGGTCTTTGAGTTGCGTTTCTTGTTGCCCCCAGTTTATCTTATAATCATTTTTGTTGCATTACTGAGGGTGTGTTCCGCGGTGGTCAGTTCTAGGTGGTACTGTTGGATATCTTTTCAATATCAACAAGAAAGCTAATTGACAAGCACATGTGCCTGTTTATATACTGTACGCTAAAAATAGAGCATCGGCTGTATACTTATACACATTTGATTAAAGTACAGTAAACTTTCTTAAATTTACCAAGTAATCATTTTTATTTCAAAATAAAAGAATTGAAATTATTATTATTTCTTTGTAAGAAGTATCTCACAGAAACTTGTGTATTAATCCAGTACAAATATTCATAACTGTCCCGCAGAATTACATTGCAAAAAAACCGTTTCCGTAGACGGACCGCCTACTGGCGGCTCGGAATAAATTGCGGTCTATTCGTCTGTTAGCTGATAGCCCATTCAACAGGATCGAGGTCGAGCTGCAAAATTTCTCTGGACAAAATTTGACAATGTTGATGCGACAACAACAACAGTAGTACTGTATAATGGCGAAAAAGGGGGAGTGTCTTTCTACACGAAAAGTCTTTAATTGCTTTGGAGTTGGCTTTGTACGTAAAACGTTGTCACACTTTCAAGAACTCTTTTACCTATACGAACTTTTGGGTAATGGTGTCAAAGGTCAAAGTCACTTTTCCTCTCAATGATGCATGGATGCTACAAGAAACAAATTGCGACACCGTGTCAAATGCTTAACCATTATTTTAGATTTATTTCTTTACTTTTGGCATTTTGGTAAGATTGGGGGTAAATGTGTCTGACAAAATTAAAATTTTGGAAGTGGGATTTTTTTATTAGGAGAGTAGGTCAATTTTTCAAGGTCATAGGTCAGAGTTGAAGGTGACACCATTCAATACTTGAAAACTTGAAATATCACCAGATCATTGTGACTTATTCTTAAACTTTGTGTGTTGGTTGCCCATGATGAATGATTGCTAAATTCAAGTCCGCTTACAATATTGATGTAGATGCAGATGCTAACAATTCAATTCGACCTTTGCTTCTATGAAAATCTTACTCAGATGCATCGCTTCATCTAGAACAAGAAGAAGGAGGGATGGTAACTGTTCGATCTGTAATACCAGCACAAGTACTACATTTATAAGTACACATTCTAGTCTAGTCAAAAACCAATCCTCTCTCTCCCCCTTTCCGCTTGTTCCTTCTGTAATTATAGGATACTGCAAATCTATTGAGATTTTCAATCTACATTGGAAGAGATATAAATCTGTCTAGCTGCGTTGGCGTATAGATTTCTTTACTTGTTAGATGTCCTTGATTGCACATTATGTGCACCTTTATTGACCAACTCATTAAGATAAAAGTTTATTGATTACAAGAATATTGATCAGAGAGATACGTGTTTTCTATTGATACCAACGATGGCTGCAGCAGCTCTTTTCAGACCTAGAATTAGATGTATATAGATTTATGTTGCCATTTCATCAGACCGTATTTGGAACTCTACCGATTTTTTTTCCTTTCTCATAATAGGCATCTCTCGGGAATGTAATTTCGTGCCTTTTCTCTCACCGTGATCTTGTCTTGGGACGCGAAGTCTTTACACTAGCCATAGATCTCGTTGCCTATGGTGTTCTGGGGTGAACAAAGCCAGACACCAGAAGCAAAAGAAACAAAGGTCTTCGTCGTCGTGATTTTCCAATCTCTGTGTAGGTCTACATGTTGAAGTTTCAAACGGAAAGTGTTTTTAGCCAACCATCATCAAAGTCGAAAAAAAGTCTTCGTTCGTGATGTTCATATCTTCATGTTGAAAGTGTTTTTAAGCCAATCATCGTCAAAGCGGACCATATAAATATAAATTACAGCGTCTGTGTACTATGGCATCAGTGTACCGTATCATTAGGACATCATTTAGGGGAGACAACCGGTGTAAATCAAGGGAACCTACACGGTGATTATGTCCCTTAAATTTTCATTGCTGTTCTAGAGGAGGACAAGTGACAGACTGAGTTATTGTGCCCCACAAGGCTTGTGTGGGCGTCAGATGATGGCCGAAGAGAACTAAAACACTTGTACAATTTGAATAGAAGAACAAGAAATGTGTTTCTTCAGATTTAGTTTAATTTAAGTGTACCGTGACCAGATACTTAAACGAGATGTTGTATGCATATCAGATTACTTATTGTAGCTCATTCTGCTGATTGTGTTAAGACCTAGACTTTTGATGTGAAGTGACCTCTAAACAAGCAAAGACATGAGAAACAATAGCTTTTATACGTCTCACACAAAAGCCCTGTTTTACTTTTCTTTTTGTGAATAGTCTTAATATTGTTGGTCCTTCGAACCCTACTAGTGAGTTATATTGAGCATACGAGGTGATAAAGACAGTTAATTAGTTTATGGGATGCTGATAAAAGGTGTAGTTCGGTCCATTGGTGTGTAAAGGTAGATAGGGGATTGCAAAGTTCTGCTTGCTTTCCCCATTGTGCAAGACATCCATGGCTTTAGTACAAGGCAGATGGCATATGTATGTTTGATTCTAACAAAAACGAACGTCTGCTCTGTTATAAACCACACGTCGTCTGCTGAAGTCCACACAATATAAGACCTGATGCTTTCTTTGTGTCAGCATGTTGCTTCACCATGTTCACAAGGATGATTTGAGAAGAATTTGGATGAAAACTCAGAAAAACTGAAGAACATTTGAAGTGAAACTGTCAGCAAGTTGAAAATCTGGATAGTCACAGACTCTAGTGAAGAAATTCCCACTAAAGCAAGGCTGAAACATGATCATGTACAGCTGGGAGTCGTGTTTGGATTATTATGAGTGGGTACGTATATGCATATGAAGGGTGCAAAAATTTGAGAGGTGACATGCATTAAGTTGGTGTCTTACCGTTGCTAGCTGCATAACCAAGACGAAAACAACACAAACTTGGTCTGAATATGAACTGACCTTCTTGAGACAATGAACTGACCTTCTTGAGACAATGAACTGACCTTTGAACTGACCTTCTTGAGACAATGAGCTGACCTTCTTGAGACAATGTTTCAATTGGTACCTGCCATCTGGAGATGCGCTGTCATTATAACCGTAGATTTTGAGTAACCACACCTTTTACTCGATCATTTGGTCTTACAAAGTTTAGGCAGTTCTCAATTCTTCTGAATAATTACTGATTGACGCGTGTCGCAGTCACTGTCAAGAAAACCTACTTTTGAAAACCAATTTCCAGATAATTTAAGAACGCTTATAGCTTTCCAGTTGATTTAAGAATCCATTCAGCTTTCTAACCCATCTCTCTAATTCCAATTGTTTGCATATACATGTGTATATTTCTTTTCCAGCGCATGACTTTTTACCAATTCATTGTTTCGTAACTTCCGGTTCTAATATTGCTAAGAGACGACGTCTAGCGTATGTCTGAAGTTAATTAGCAAGTCAGCAAAAAAAAGTAATATCTATCTTCGTAATAAAAGACCCTGTTACCAGACATATATTGTTTAGCACAGATGATGCATTTGAAGTTTGCATTAAAAGTTACAAAAAAGTCCTTAATTTGCGATATCATATATTAAGTTTGGATATTCGAAAAGTTGCGAGTATATTGTACTATTTCAGTCGTTTTCATAAACATTGCATGTATATGCAAACTGAAATGTAGTTTTTCTTTTACGATGAACTAAAAATAAACCGCAAATGGGTCATACTTGTCATTCAAAAAAGTTGCCATAATGGTCTATTTAACGAAAATTTTTATCGTGAGAATTTGACTAATTTCTCTTTGTTGTAGTTCGTGTCGACTTTTGGTATCTAAACGTCAATCTATGTCGCTTTTGTCAAGTTTTACTCCAGTTGGCGTATATGGGGGTCAATTTTCACAAGAGGTTACGGCTACGAGCACTTAATCATAATTTGATCTAATCAGCCCGTATTTGTGTGAAATATTAACTTTTTGTCATAATCGATTAACGGCTTTATCCGACCTTTAATACCCAAAAGTAAGGTTCCCAAAAGGATAAAAGTATTGGGTTCAATTTGACTTGGAGAAATATCTTTGCTTTCAATTTGTATTGATACAGAAAATGTGTCCAAGAGCCAAGAGCGAATTGCCAATTTTGTTCCAAAAGGATGTTGGGGATGTGTTTGTGTGTGTGTGTGTGGGGGGGGGGTTATTTCGTTTACTCATTAACAAAAAGAATTTGCAACAATTTTCAGAACAGCACACTTTAACGAAAGGGAAAGGGAGGGCTCTTTATATTTCCGTTCAAACATTATTTGCAATTTTCCCCAAGATCACCAAATTTTAGGTCTCCGTTCGTTGTCTTCTTGAGCGCTCAACTAATGTTTGATCGCAAATATTCACATTTTATTTCCGATCGATTTAAGCAAAGTTCCACAGTGGTCGTGCACAGTCGAGGAATGTCTGAAATGGTTGCACATTCCTAGTTACACTGTAATATATGGCTTACTACTATTTGTCGCAGACATGGCCCAAGACACATGATTACATGTATTTGGTTTGTTTGTGTGTCGTTGGTCGTTCCTGTGGCTACTTTACTAAATAACAGCGCGATATAACTTTCAAAAGTTTTCTTTTCATATGACTGTCAAATTACAATTAAGCTCTATTTCTCACGATTCTCTGATCTACAGGGTAGCAATCTTTAATACCTGTATTATTATTGTTACATTTTGCATTCATGATTGTACTGGGTCACCTGTCTGTCGACAGACACCTTACCTTTATGTACATATAAAACAAGGTAACCCACTCATTGTCAGATATGGAACAGAACGACGAGTCATACGTTATGTGACCTTGAGACAAATTTTAAGGCTGTTCCTCTTTTACAGATTTGAAATCGGAGACCGGTACATGAAATGAAATTAGTTTTCCAGACAGTGATTGTTCCAGAATAGCATTCGAAATCTTCTGTCTGAAGAATTTTGAATGAACAAATGACATTACGATCTCTTAAAAGTTTCAAATTGTTCGCTTTATGGCACAGGGTTTTGAATCCCCTTTTAAACATGGGATTCAAGTCCCCATACGTTTGTGTATACTAAAAGCGAAATGCGAAGTGAAGTCCTCTCCAAGGCATTCATCACAAAGTTTCCACAAATCTGAAGTCAAATCATAATAGAACGATTTTACTCGCTGGTGGTCTTCATGTAAGGTCTCCATGGTGTCCAGAAATTTCAATGAGGACAAGAAAGGCCTTAAGGCTAAACAATGGAGATTTGTTTTGGAAGGTTCAAATTGTTGTCACTTTCTTTATACGTTGACAGTTTTCCGTTTTGTCGTTACTGTAACATTACCTCCAGCTTCCATGCTGTTTCACGTCAATCGTCTCGGGGGAACGAAAAAGGGACTCTCTGAAAAAGATAAAATTGACTTTAAAGTATATGTCTTCTTTCAAGTGATTCTAATATTACGAGGTAACCTAACATTCCATATCTACTTAAAATCATCATTGTTGGAATTGTTTCTTATTTTCTGTGTTAAAAATTAAATACTAGTACCTTTAACAAACAAGTTGATTTTGTAGTTTCCCTCAAGGGACCTCTTTTGTTTACCATTTGATTTAAGGGAAAAGTCAATTTCAGTAGTTAAGTAGCCCAAAAAGCGTTATAAATTGTACACTCTCGTGAGCTAAGTGATCATTGAAAATGCAACGAAAAATACTTTTAAAGCAAATCTTTTGATAAGAAGGACAAGGTGCAGAAATTTGTGTGGACCCGACGTGTACCTGCATAATATTAATTCTTTCTGTCAAGTCGCATGCACGTTCTGAACAAATTTTATATGCGCTAACAAAAAGTGGGGATTACTTTGGGAAGTCTATTTAACAAAACACTGATGATTCAGTACCTAAACGTCGTGATAAATAAATAACATATTCATGATTTCGCAAAAGAAAGGAAATCCTCACTTCCGATTTATAACGAAATGATTAGAGCATCGTAAGTGGATGTTACAAACAGACCTATAATTTTCACACGACCCTCAACCTCGGTGGATTATATAGATGGACTTTCAGACTTTGTGTGATTGGAATGACCACTTGTTGTGCTTTACTCGTGATCGTTGTTTTTGTCAATCATGAAAATTAATGACGAACACCGGACGATGATTTAGATGAAGATAATAGAATAATCCTATCTTCCGCTGAGGGACGTGCGGGATTCCCTATTCTATTACAGTGATCGATGAAAAGGTTGCGAACGCAGATAGCCGGGGTTATCCTCTCTTCCGCTGTCGGACGACGTGCGGACTCCATTTTCTATTAAAGTGATCGATTGAAGGTCCCTAACACAGATAAGTTTCCCGGATCGGAATCCATTAATACATGTCATCATATTCTCAGGCGGTGCAAGGCTTCCATGAATATTTGATCGTCTGCTCCAACGATGATATTGATCTCATCTCTTTGTTTTTATAAGTGAATGGGACAGGACAATTTACGTCTCGAAAAACATTGACATTAGGCAAAAAAAATGGTCGAACATTTATTTTCCAACCAGAGAGCAAGCAAAGGGAATTGAATTTCTACTTTCGACAAATATTGAGCGACATTCATTCTCTCGCGTCACGAAGTAGTAAAAAATGTTCATTTGAAAAGAATACCGAAGGTTGGTTAGTTAGATATTGCTCTTGATATTGAGTAAGAAATTAAAGCTCTCGTACTGTTTTGTAATTTGAGCATATTGAGCATATTGAAGTAACACGTTTTTAATTGCGTCATTTGATATTGAGCTCAATAACGATCTACAAGAATTTTTTGTGATTTTCCCAGTACGTACAAATTGCAGTCTGTCTATCAAGAAAGATAATTTCATTGTTAAAAGAAAGCGGATTCCAAGTGTTACATATAGTCTAAAGAAAGATATTTTAGTGTCAAAAGTAAACAGATCAGATGCAAAGTGCAAGAAACAGTCGAAAGAGAGATAGTTCAATGTCAAACGCAAAAGTGTAATTCCTCTCTTTTGTTTACAGGAAAGATAAATATGCACCTCTCTTTGATCACAATCGTGAATCTTTTTGTCTATTTGAGGTCGCCATGACTCTTCTGTATTGATAGAATTCCACAAGCCTCAGACCTTTGTTTCTAAATAAGAGAACATTTCATCTCTATTCTATCTATATCTATATAAATTGCTTACGTTTCCTTGATAATCCGGTAGATAAAGGACTACAGAAGTAAGGGATCCGAAGTAGCTTTTGTTTGAAGTGCACTTCAACCACTGTTGGAACGGCATCGAATTTCTTTAACAAACAATTGCATCATTTAAGAGGTCCGTTGGGGGTCATATCGAGTATCACATCCCAAATGATTTCATATTTATATCATAGAAGATAGAGGATATTGTTCATCCCCGTCGTTGGTGATTCAGATACTCTTTAAGTTCGTTTGAGATCAGACGAAATAGGGGAAAAAGGCATGTAGAAATGATCGTTTCGCCTGTGATGAGCCTCTAAAATTGGCAGAAAATCTGCGCATCGTTGGAATCACCATGCCAGTCTAAAACATTAATGGACGGAATAAAGCCATTACTTATTTCACTAATTATACAGAGGGATCAATATTCCTGTAGAGCGGAATGGAACCTATTTGACATATGTCTTTTATAAAGTGCTCGGAGCAGGTTGTATTCTACATTGATGCAGAAAAGGCTCTCGTCTAGTGATCAGACTCGTTGTTCGTCTTGTGCTAAACTAGAGAAGACGTCCTGTGCGGTTTTTCATATTTTGGAGAACTTTCAATTTTCTGCATGGCCAATGACAGAATTCGGGATATGTCGATTTCTTTCTCTAATTAATTTGATAAATGGGATTTAATTAAAATACAGAGAAGCTATTTTGATGGAGTCTCAGGGCGTTCGCTGACGGCTTTTCCGAATTTTTTTCCAATCAGAAAAAAAGGTTACGAGACAATAAGGTTCAGCCTCTTTATTGAATGATAGAGACGTCATCGGATCTTGCAATTGTTCTTAGCCCCCGGATCGAATTGATCTCGCTATCTCGTGTTTCTAGGAAAATACCTTAACAAATACCTCTCAATAAACTCACTGTCAAATATTGACAGGTCGCCCGATGAACAAATAGGCATTATTTATTTTTTACGCCTGGGAATGGTCCAATCATGGCATTAGTAATTGACGGAGGTCTATAGAGCGGTCTACGTGTCATTGTAAAGGACCATGACTCAGCAGTGACTTCCGCTCTGCAAAGTTTGCTGTTGCGTATTTTGCAGGTTTCCATAAATCCCGTTATTGACAGACGTTCATCAATTATTCGTTCGTTGTTGGCGGCATGCAGCTTCCTGAACGCACCTAAGCACTCTTTTTGAAGTTTCTTCGTGCATGGCTTAGGAATTGAAGCTCTTCACTTGTTCTCCAATCTCCCGGAACAGAAATAGCGCCGTTCTATTGTATAATATGTACCCAAAGGTGCATATTTGATAACACGTTTGGCAGCAAGGGGCAAAAGCGCAGGTCCAAATCAATAGCGAAATTAAACGGATAAATTGTTGCATTTACAGTCTGACGGAGATGATGTTATTAGTAAACAACTTTTCATTATACGCCACTGCTTTTGATGGTTTGTGTCATAAGTCTGCCGTGAGAATTACTCAGTACTAGATGCATCCAGTTGGTACTCTAGCTTTGTTTGGGAAGAACTAATGGTGTTATTATAGACTTCTACATCAACACGGGCTTCTGATCAAAGTGCACAAATTTCTAGAATTATAGCATTGTAATGGAGATGAGAATTAATCGTTTCCAGATACTGATGCAGAGGCTGAAACGGGAACATTTTTTTGCAGAAGAAGAAGAAAAAAAGTTGTAATCTTTTTACCCGATAACATAGAAACGGCTGATTGAAAATTTTACATACCGCAAATTCCGTTTTTCCGTTTTAAAGGGGGAAGTGTGTTGCATAATTTCTATTGCATATCAGTATATCCTAGTCTTCCATCAACTTGTAAGTTTATTCGGGGATTTTTACGAGGAAGTCCCATCACCGGAAACTTGGATAATGTAAACACGGATCGATATTATTTTTACGTATTTGATTGTATTCCAAGATGAATTGCATAACTGCCTGATGCTTATAGAAGTTTGAATGCATTCCAAGGAGAGAGGAATCGGGATTCTGAAAACTCTTGGAAACAAGATGAAATTGTTGAATATTTTGACCTCCGCGGGTCAGAGTCTACGGAAAAAGAATTCCGAGTATGAGGAGGAGGCGAGACCCGAGGTTCAACCTCAGGAAACTATGATAGACAATGTAGAACCTCTGAATTTGGACTTCTCGGAAAGAGACTTGATTCCTTATCCGGATTACAGTGAGAAAAGCTTTCCTTTCTACAAGACGAAGTGTAAATCAGAAAGTGAAATAGACGACAAATTAAAAATAACGTCGAAATTACTAGAAAATGACGACGACATGATTTCTAGTCATTGTTCCGAAAAGTTTATAGATTCTTTAGAGGATGATGAATTTTTCGATGATTTTGACGAGTTTGATGGAGGTTTGAGTACTAGGTTGAATTTTTCATCAAATCCTGAGTTTAGTAGACTGTATTTTGACAGTGGCAGTGTGGAAAATAGTCCAAAGTTAAAGAAGAAAATTCAATTTGAGACTATAGTAAAGCCTCTTGAAGATAAAAATGATAACTTCATAGTTCCAAAGGTAAGCCATAGTTGTACCTGCATAGTTCAAAAACCAAGAATTAATTGTATCGCGAAGAATCAATCGTTAAGTCAGTCTTGCATTCTGTTTTTCCATCCTCTGAGGCTCTATGTTTATCTCGTAGTTTCTTGTTTTACACGTAATTCGAGGTCAGCGATGTCCTTCCGTCTGTCCGCATGTAACACATCTGTATGTCCTTTTGTCTATACTGTACTACTGTACGTACATGCGAGTGTCCTTGATGACATTATTTAGTGTTGAAGATTGTCGAGGATTTTTTTTAGGGGGGGGGGTCCGAATTTTCCTCACAGAATCGCATCGCGTCATCATGGAAAGTCGAACTCGCAACAATGTTTTGGTTTTGGTTTATCCTTTGACATTATGTGGTTGCCATGATCTTTGTTAATGAATGTATGATTGAATAGGTCATGGCCTTGACATACTCACTATATCATTCTTCTAAGGTGATTTACATATGAATTAACTTTGCCACAACTTCAAAAACTAAATGGATGTATTCAGCACAAGATAAACGTGCTTCTTTCGTTGAGCTGGTCAATCAAAAACAAAACATTCTAAAATCATTCCGAGGAATGCTTATGTCGCCTGCGAAACATAGCGACACTCAAGAATCACTTTTATAGGGTGTGACAGACAGACGGACAAAGTGATCCCTAAGTGTCGCTATGCTTCGCAGGCGACACAAAAACGAAAGAAAACAAAACTCAAAACAACAGACGGACAGATGTCAATTGTGATATTCAATGATATACAATTACTTCAGTCATCATGGAAACTGTCCCTTGTGATTTGAATTCCTCGTTATACGTCTGTCATTAGCATTCGTTTACCATGATAGGAAATTTGTTTTTTGCTATTTTCAGACGTCAGAACAATAAAACGGAAATAAAATATTCTATATCAGTGATTTTCTGAGACATAGCTATTACTCACTATGCCGAGGATCGATGGGAAGATGGCCCCTTGTTGTAGCAAGGAAAGTAAATAATATTGTCTGAATTTGGCCCTGAAAATTGATTGGACGCTGGCTGGCGCTTGATTCAGCCGTGGTATTATAAGATTACAAAGCAGGGTATAAAAGATTTCCTAGACCCCAAATCCCAGTCACATAGAAAACTCTTGTAATATTATATGGACAACATGATTGATCTCTCTTTTTTCGGGGAATTCTACAGAAAATAAGATAGCACTATGATGTTGATATTTGGAATGCTTTCAAAAGAAACATATAATAGGACGATTTAGTTTAGATAACTATTCTATGAATAAATTCATACTCGCTGACTTTATAATGTGATTTTACGCCGAGTAGGATTAAAAAGCAATTTGAAATTAGAAATGTTGTGGACTTATATAACAATGTGCTCTAATATGGTAAGCTCAATTTGATGTCAATATTGTGATCAGATTTCATTCTGTGAAGTTGGGTTGAACTGTAATATTTTGTTTCAATTAACATTTCCAGGAATATTGCATTATATAGTTTCTTTTTTCTTGTTGATGGAAAATGCAACAGAAGAAATGATAATGATTATTTCAGAAAAATTACTTTATGGAAAAAAAACACACACAGACAATAAATACATGAGCGTCATGAAAATTATGTTTAAAAAGAAACAAAACCCAAAGCTTTCATGAAAGAATAATTTATTTTTAAGATTGTGAAATTAGAATAAAAATAGTAAATGTATATAAAGTTTAATTTGTCGATAAAGTCTTGTTCAGCATTCCCACAAACAGTAAAAGCACCAATGTACCTTCTTTTTCAATAGGCTCAGCGAAATGATCGCGAGGAGATTAGGAAGAAGCTCGCCATGGCGTCGGACGTGGAAGAAGACTGCTTTAGTGACGACAAATCCTACAGGAAAACCTCATCCCGAGCGCTGACAGGCAAAAATCTCCAGATCTGCTTCATGAATGAGGACCAGGACCAGACGACGGAAGTGCCAGAGTCGTCTGCTAGCACCAGCATTTCCGCGGAAGTGAAGACCAAAACGGTATTTATGATATTGCAAACTGCTTAGACTACTGCCAGTAGTGTACTGATTTTAATTTAGAAAAATTAAAGTACCACGGTATTTGTCGTGAATTGAGTGTGTTTTAAATTTCAACAAATACATCACATGTAATAGAAATAAAGCGCACCAAACACGTTTTAGCTATACAGAAACATCTTTTTACTTTTTTTTCTGACAAACACTTTTACACAGATTTGGCCGCAATTTATCGCTAAAACACTTTAACACATTTTTTTACCGGAACCGGGCTCTTCTTTTGTAAATATGTTCATTTCATACCATAATTCAAAATTCCCTCTGGGTGATTATTTGTATTTCTATTGTCTTTTATGTGTTTATCTCTAGGTTTCAATCTTGCTTGAAATTTTCGTATAATGGGATCATTTCAGATTTGCAAGGTTTTAATGAAGTCTTTGTTCAGAATGTTTGTTATTCTCTACTGGAAGAAAAATGATTTGACCTTAACGTTGGGTTTCCTTGTTATTTTCGGTATGCGATAAATTGATAGTGTTGTGCCAAAAAATGTGACTATATTAGCTTTTCGGATGATGTAATTAACATGTATCACTTGTCTATTTCAGGAACCGGTTAAGACGGGTAAACCAAATACAAAATCAAAACCGGAGTCCTCCGTTAACGAGAAAAAACCACATGAAGAAGGTGATGAAGATTTCTTTAAGAAACAAGCCAGACTTCAGCGAGAAGCTAGAGCCGCTCTGGCACAGGTAGTGTATTTGATTGCATTGGCAAAGAAATAATTTTATGATGGGAATTCTAAGCAATGATTTAAATTGAAACTGAAGACACTTGTAAGTTTATGTTAAGTAAATGAGATGACATGGATTTTTTTTTTCAATGCACTTTCAATGTTGAGTCATATTGGGTACATCCATAGTTATGACTTGAGTCCAATGAAAAACTTTTACAAAATGGATTTGTAAATGGGGAATCTTGACATATCACCTTAATATTGATCTTAAATATCATCTCTTTGTGTGAAATTAATTGTTGCTTTATGATACCTCAATTCATTTCAAACTGTTCAATCAATGAAATTGAAGATGACACTTCACTTAGCTACGAGATACATAATAATTTTCTTCTTTTTTATTTTGTAGGCCAGTACCATGGCACATATGCAGTTAGAAGTTGAAAGACAACAGAAGAAAAAATCCCCAATTGCAGAAATTGTAAGTTAAATTCAATATCATTTATATTTAAGTTAAGAACTGAAGGTTCTTTTTTATTATTAATAAAATCGTTGAATTTTTTCAGATTTGTTAGTTATAGTGCGATATAGAATTTGTTGTTGATTTCAGGTTGGAATCCCATATATTGGTGACAACAGGCGACAACGGGTTGGTCTGAAGTTGATGTATGAAATGAACGTAGCCCAGCTTCAAGTTGTAGTCAATGACCTACATACACAAATAGAAAGTAGGTCATATTCCTTCTTTCAAATTTTCAGTTGACATATGTATGTTTTACAAATGGAAAGTAGGGAGTAAATATTTCTCTAAAATTCTGTTCCACAAATATGAAAGTTAATATTATTTTCAGCCATGTCATATCATATACCTTCTTTCAACTTTTCAGAAGACATAAGTGTGTTGTACAAATATGAAAGTAGGGAATAATTTTTTTTCCCCGAAATTCTGTTCCACAAATATGAAAGTTGACAGTATTTTCGGCTATGTAATACCATGTATTATTCAGGTATTGCAGTATTATTATGTATTCACATGTCCTCATGCCTGTTTTCTCTTGTTAAGATATTTCTACTCAAAAATATGCAAATTAGCTATGAATATTCATGATTTACAGATTTAAATGAGGAGCTGGTGAAACTGCTGATGGAGAGAGATGAGCTCCATATGAGCCAAGATTCTATGTTGGTTGATATAGAGGACCTATCAAGGTAATTTAGTCTTTTCGAAATACAGAATTATTTCCCATTTGAGATGGTGTCTGACGTAAATCTATTATGACGTCACAAAATTATTATGGTAATGTCTATTTCGCAGAGATAAAAGAGTTATTTCATAGAGTTTGATGGCTTCACATTTATTCTACGTCAGATACTGACCAAAATGGGAAGTAAATCAAAAATAACAATTTTATGTTAAGATTTAAGTTTGTAACATGTGGCAGTTAACAAAAACATTTAAGGCAAAAAATTCTTTGAAATTCTCATTTTTTTGCCTCAAAGGCATAGAGTTAACTTTTTCTGTTTATTTTAGCATTGATGTGATAAAGACATAGATATTCATGAAACTTGGCAGGAGTATTCTTTTTAAAAATGTTCAGAAATTCAGATGTATATAACGTACATGTGTACTTATATGCAATTGGTACTAGTATTTTGTAATTGTATGCAAATGTGACTATATGTCACAACCCATTGTGCCTCATATGAAATTCATGTGAAATTTACATGAACTTTTCATAGAAGTTCACATGGAATTTATATGAATGAGCACAAATATGAAATTAACATGAATTTTTTTACATGATATTTATATGAGTGCAATTTCAAATGAAGGTCACAAAGAAAAATTCATGTGAACAAAATTTATGTGAAATTCATGTAAAATATTTTTCACATAAATCGTGTGTGAAAATTATATGAATTTCATATGAACTTTCATGTGAAATTTACATAACGCTCATTTCATATGAATTTCATGTGAGGCACATTTGGCTTTATACATTAAAATTTATTTTCTGTCTCATTTTACAGGAGAGCTGAAGAAACTGCTGTACGAGTAAACGCCAAGCAAGTACGGGAGCACTCCAAATCATGACAAGAATTGTTTCGTTAACTAAACGGACAATCATATAGACTGTGAAATCCATTCCAAAAAACTTAATTTCAGTCTTCCGTTTTCCAGTTGTGTGAGGAAATGACTCGTTCGCTGGATAAAGGAGGGATGATATGTGATATTTATAATACTCAATGTTGTGAATTATTACCAAGACCTTATTGGGTCTAACCAAGCCAGTCTGTTCATTTAACGCTGCCAAAGTTTTACGTTAAGTTTGTGGCATTCAATGTTTAGATGTTTATCGCTACATGTAAAGAATCAACTCTCTGAAAGTTTTTATGCCCTATGTATCAAAGTTTTAGGGGCATATTATTTTTCTCCTGTTTGTCTGTGAAAAACTTTCAAAAGTAGGATTATTTATAAAACTCAGGCAGGGGGTGATTCATAATGAAAAAACCCACAGGTTTTAAGTTTAAATTGTTATAGTTACTGTAAGAAACTCATAAAACACCTTTATTACCTAAATCTACTGTTGCAAACTCGAAGATATTTTTTCTATATAATATATAGGAAATAAATTATTCATAATTCATTGCAAACTCAAGATATTTTTTCTATAGAATTTATAGGAAATAAATTATTCATAATTCATTGAAACTGAAATGCTGGAATCTCACATTTGCAACTAGCTAATGAAAGATGAAATTGTTCTCAAGTAAATGTGGACCTAGCTGATGAATTTAATGAATTCATTTCCATAGGTTTTTGTTTTGCATGAATCGGTGTTTTCTCAAAATGACCTATTCTTACACGGAACTGTACTTAAACTTATGCATAACTTTGATACAGTAAGTGATAGGGCTTTCATATTTCATATGTAATTTCAATGTGACAAGAGTTTTCTTTTAGTGCCAAGGTTTGACCTTGTAACCTTGACCTTAATCTTGCTTGTACCTAGCCTATAGACAAAGATAGCTTTAAACATGGGCATTCAATGTATACAGTGTTTCACAAACTTTCAGATTATTTGGTTATGTCTACAAGAATATGTATTTATTTCCCTCTTGACTGTAAAGCATTTATGAATGTAGATCTAAAAATACTTACACTTGTATTTGAGAATTGACCCTTCCGAACGCGGGAAAATTTTGAGAAATTCAATGACGTCACAAT
Source organism: Pinctada fucata (assembly GCA_028142955.1). Taxonomy (NCBI): domain Eukaryota; kingdom Metazoa; phylum Mollusca; class Bivalvia; order Pterioida; family Pteriidae; genus Pinctada; species Pinctada fucata. The sequence continues at coordinate 30,232,063 of AP027105.1, forward strand.
GCAATTTCGATGTTTGACCGAGGTTCGAAGCTTGTTTGTCCGAGGTAAACACATGGTAAAAGCATTGTGACGTCACGAAATTTTACATTTTTTCCCGCAATCGGAAGGGTAAATTCCTTTTATGTAGTTTAGATGAAGAAGTGTTTTCTTTATTGTAAAGGTATCACAGTACTAAAAGCCTTTTCCATTGAAGTCTATGGAGCACCCACCTCTGTTCAATTGCTTCCAACGTCTCTCACAACATTCACCCCGAAGTTTCACTATATACGTTTTGTACACAAAGGTTTGTGACACTTAAAAATGCTATCTCTAGAAAAAGTGACCACAGAGTCTAGAAAGATCTAGCCACTTGAAGTTTTAGGTCCATTTTTTGCACTTAAATCTAAAATACGATTTTTGAATTCATGGGACCCCTTTTAGATCAACCTTTCATCCATAGTTACAGCTGATAATTCAACAAGTGACCCATGTTTCAATTTCTTATTGATTGACCTTTTATGTGATATGATTCAATTATTTAAATTCTTTATACTTATTTAGAATTTTATTTTTAAAGTCGGGAACAAGATTTCAATAGCGGCCATGTTTTGCCGTGTACCCAAAGGGAATTCCCCATTTAGTACCATGATACCTTGAAGGACCTCCTTTTTTTACAATATTATTTTCTTATATACTTTAGACCTTAAACTTCATAAGATGATTTAGCAAAATTCAGAAATCGTTTTATGAAAGAAATTATGACCATCTATACACGTGTACCCCCTTTCCATTTTCATAGTAAAGAGATGCATGATCATATTTTTCAGAGAAATACAAAATCTCTACAAATAAAAGATTGATATATTTTGATGTATCATCGCATAAATACAATATTTGTCTATCTAATGAACTTATTTCATTTTTAAAAATCTTTGCTGAAATTATGTAATATGCAATATTGCTCTTTGCGAAAAAATGTGTGAATTTTGCACTTATTTTGGATAAAAATAGAAATTTTAAGTACTTTGACTATTTCATTTCTACAAAGTCTTCTTGTTTTCTTGAAGTCTATTATCTCCTCTTTAAAGAATCGCCATCATGATGAGTGAATGAGATTTTAATCAGCCATGGTGAAAGAATTGGTCACACTGGTCATCAAAGCTTAGATCAGCTATTTATTACCCCCGTGCGATGTAGCGCTGTCTAACGGACATACCTCGTTATTCTGATGACTTACTTGAATGAAAATACATACATAATGGTTCTTTCTTTATATTAACATGCAGATGATCTGCGTGAAGTGCAGGGATTATGACTTTAGGATGCATTTTGTGATGACTATATTTATTATTTCACCGAGAATCCATGTAGCTCCTCCCATTCAACTATAGTCTGCATTTGTCTATGGAGGACCACATTGTTGCAGAGGAATTGGTCATGTATACACAGTTTTATGACAATTTATTAATTTTGGTTTTTATCCTAGACGTAACGCATATATTCTTTATGAAAATTGACCAATGGTTGATGCTAAAAATAGAGGGGGCAGGTAAAAATCGGTATACAATCCGTAAACTACAGGTGAGCTAAAATAATTTTTTTTCTTTTTAATATTTCGGAAAGCCCGTTTCTATGTATCATGAAAAGATGTATATATTCCTTGCAGGAAAAAATATTTTTTCTCTCAAAAAAGGCACCTCCATGAATTTCATATTGAAATATTCATTATTTCTACATGTACCCGTGGCCGCTGTTTCCCGCACTCTACATCCGTTTTGAATTTATGTTATATATGTCCCAATGATGTAGATTAAGATTTAGCATTATGAGCTCTGAAATCCCTCTGTAACATTTTCAAGTAGAATCCTTGCAGGTATCACAGTACTAAAAGCCTTTTCCATTGAAGTCTATGGAGCACCCACCTCTGTTCAATTGCTTCCAACGTCTCTCACAACATTCACCCCGAAGTTTCACTATATACGTTTTGTACACAAAGGTTTGTGACACTTAAAAATGCTATCTCTAGAAAAAGTGACCACAGAGTCTAGAAAGATCTAGCCACTTGAAGTTTTAGGTCCATTTTTTGCACTTAAATCTAAAATACGATTTTTGAATTCATGGGACCCCTTTTAGATCAACCTTTCATCCATAGTTACAGCTGATAATTCAACAAGTGACCCATGTTTCAATTTCTTATTGATTGACCTTTTATGTGATATGATTCAATTATTTAAATTCTTTATACTTATTTAGAATTTTATTTTTAAAGTCGGGAACAAGATTTCAATAGCGGCCATGTTTTGCCGTGTACCCAAAGGGAATTCCCCATTTAGTACCGTGATACCTAAAACTTATTTTAATCTTTTTAGATTATTTTTTAAAAATTTCTTAAGACATTTTGAGCGTTAGAAACATCGTTATTGATGTACTGATTTGTACTGTAGCACTAAATTCCTGTATTCCTATCAAGTGATACTAGACTTTCTTAGAATGTTCTCACATTGTATAACAAGATGTAGCTGAATATATACAGAGAACTTTGTGATTTAGCAATTTTAATTTCAATGGTGCTCTTTGTAAGTTTTGTCTTAAATTCATTAAGATTCGTTTCCAGTTTCATCAGTGTTATCATGTAAATCAACCTTTTACTTTCATTAGACATGAATTGTTCTGATTTTGTAACTCTGGCAGGAGTTGGTAAACTTTGTTTTTCTTTTGTCAAGTCAATGACAAGTTTGTCCTTTTCATCGTTATACAAAAATTATCAACTCAAAAGGTTTGAAACTGTAGAAATTGCCATCCCTGACCTCTAAGAAGGAATCATAGCTAGTAAATTGAATTGAATCATAGTAAATCCAGGTCAATTTCTTTTAATGCATAGATATTCCCATATCTTAAACATGCACTCAAATTGTAGGTAAAGGCCACCTGTACTGGATTTTGACAATGATTAAGGGAAGGTTCGGCTAAAACATCAATGCCCCCTAACACACACACACACACCCCTTTCTTCGTCTGTCTGTAACTGCTTTCCTTTCATATTGCAAACCATTGATTCACACTTGTACATAGGTAGACATATAATGTATCCATGTTATTCATAAAAAGCAGAAGCTAATGTTACCATGTTGCAGCTGATGTTGTTAAAGTATTTTTACTTTATCAAGCAAAATACATGTATGTTCAAGTTAAACTTGTGAAGTATGAAAAACTATTCTGTTACTAGTTCTTATATGATCATACGTAATAAATTATGATGAAATCATTTTTTCTCTGCATTATGAATTCTCGTTGTATGAAGAAATCGAAACAAATGGTCTGTGCAGGTCATTGAAAGTCATTGAATTTGACTGTGGTAATGGAAAGTAAAGGTCGCTCTTATTTCCATTCGTCTGTCTGTCAATTTGTCTGTCCATCTGAACTTAAACCATTCTTCAGAATTGAACATGTTTCTCAAAACTGGTCATTAATATAGGTCCTGTGGGACAATTGTCATTTAAGGTCATTTTTCAAAGGTCAAGGTCACTTTCACACTAAAAATAGCCTTTTCTGCAAATTTCATGAAAAATCTATTTCTAGACAAAATAGTGTGAAGTTTTGTCTAAAGATAAAGAAATGCATATACTTTAATACATGCTTTAGGATTTTATTGCATTTGTGAGAAGTTGTGTTTGTAGCAAGGAGTGGGAGATTACACATAACTTCTTGGGAAGTACATGTAAAGGCTGCTTTGAAGATATTTGGGCATATTTAACTTGAATGTATTTGGGATACCAGCTGTGAAGCGAATGAAATGATGTTCAAGGTCACAGAACAAATGTCAAGGTTACAGGTTTTTAGATTATTTTTAGCAGAGTTGCAAAACTCGGCTCTTAGTTTGATGGGCGGGTGGGCATCAACAATTGGTTTCCAGACTAGACTCCAGTACAATACATGCTAGTGTAATGAAACTTCATACACTCACTCACCATGAGTCAAGGATGACCCTATTGATTTTTGGGTCAAAAGGATCAAGGTCAAGGTCACAGGACTCTGATTATTGAAAACGGTTGCCGGACCATACAAGAGCCTGTATTAACCTATGATCATGAAACTTGCCAGAAATGTTTCCCATCAAGGATGACTCCTATTGATTTTGAGGTCGAAGGTCAAGGTCACAGGACTCTGATTATTGAAAACGGTGTCCGGACCATATTAGAGCCTGTATTGCCCCTATCATCATGAAACTTGCCAGAAATGTTTAGCATGAATCAAGAATGACCCCTATTGATTTTGATGTCACAAGGTCAATGGTCAAGGTCATAGGACGTGGATGATTGAATGTGGTTTGCACCTATGATCATGAAACTTGCCAGAAATGTTTAACATGAATCAAGGATGACCCCTATTGATTTTGAGGCCAAAAGGTCAAGGTCATAGGACGCGGATGATTGGAAGTGGTTTCCGGACCATATTAGAATCTGTTTTGCACCTATAATCATGAAACTTGCAAGAGATATTTTCCATGAATCAAGGATGACCCCTATTGATTTTGTGATCAAAAGATCAAAGGTCAAATTAATAGGAATCAGGTAATTGAAAATGGTTTCTGAATTATATATGAATGTGTATCAACCTGAAACGTGCTGATGATGTTTCCTATCTGTCGAAACCATATAGTTATACAATTCATGTCTATGTTAAGTCTGCATATTCATACTTACATTCAAGTTTTGCAACTCGGCACTTTGCATCTATGATGCATTTTAAGCTTATTGTGCATTAATTAGAGGAAAGAAGGGTGATATAGGTGAAGCTTAATCTATTATCATACTTTAACAGGATGTGAACTTCTGGACAATGGTAATTCAAGGTCATTTCTGAAAGGTCAAGGTAATTTGTAAAACTTTAGGAAAAGGTACTAGTACTTATAATGCTAACCCATTTTGCAGAATTTGATCAAACTTCTCTTAAAAATTGTTTTGTATGATGTGCACTTTCAGACATATGTCTTTTAAAATGTTATTTGAGGGTTAAAGGTCAAGGTTATTAATGTAAACAATAGACTTGCAGATAATGCCATTTATGATCATTTGAAAGGTCAAGGCCATTTACGGCATCAAAATTCTTGTGTTCATGGAGCATCCATCAGTTTTGCTGATTTTGCCTTTTTAAAGGCAAGCACTCCATTCTTTTTGTCAATTTTATCCAGTTGAAAAAAATAAGGTTAAGAAAATAGTTCATGGATAACAAATCCCTGTGCTGTTATTGTTCTGTACCACTGGTTTGGTTTGTACCAAGTGCGTTGATTCCTTGATGACGGGAAGCTGAACCATGGTTAATAATGTTGTGAAGATGGGGCTGCATGTTGGTCAGGGCTTGATCTAAAGTATCCAGAAATAAAAGAGATAATTATAGTTCACCATTACCATTAATTATAAAGCGATCAAAATATTCAAATGATTTAAGTTGGATAGAACCATCTTAGTAGATGTTTTATGAGAAAGGTCCGTCAATCCTGCTCTTTTAAGCACGGATTTAGCGGGGTTGTCAGGAACATCTGCCCATGTATTTTCACATAGGACCAATGTAGATATTGAAGGCAAATCACAGAAGTTGAGAGCTCTTGGTTTTGATAAGTTACAGAGGATAAATGGACATATTATTGCTTCTTAAAATTCTTCAAACTTGACATCTTATTGTGATCACTTACGGAGGATATCAGTCCGGGAGTCCTTGAGTGCTTCCAAAGCATTTTTGCCGTGTTGTACTATAGCTTGTGAGGAGCTCTGGGTGGCCTGAGTGTCATTGTGTGCTGGATCTACACCAGCAGCGAATGTACTGGTTGTGTTCTTGAGAGAATCTCCCACTCCTGACACTACCTGACGAAGAAATCAGTATGAAGAAAAGGCTTTTGAGATTGTGGCCCTTGGAGGCATGAATCGATCACCTATGCACAAACAATCTTCTTTTCTTGTGATACTACTGACAGCTAGATAATCAAAGACAGTTATCAATCTTCTGTCTTAGTAAAATGTCTCGCTTAATGAAATTTTAAATTTCGGACTGATCGATCGTCTGTCTTTTATTTGTTATTCCATTTAGATGTAGCTTTCAACTGATTTTTTCTTATTGACATCAATTACTACATTTGTAGTAGCATATTTTAGCAGGGAAAAATATGTTGCTTTTTCTTGTACATTCAGTCTTATAATTATGATGAAGTGTAAGTTTGACAATGACTGGTCTACTGTCAACAGAGCATGAACTAGGCTTTGGAGAGTAGTTATCTTTTTTTAATAACAGCTATATTGTGATGCATATCCTTCATCTTTAAGTAAGTTAGCCATTTTGCCGCTGCATTATTCTTAAATTGAGCAAAGAATCCTATACTAGTACCTCGTTAAGGGCATCAATGTGAGGCTTGAAGAAGGCAGCAAGACCTTTTCCAATAGATGAAATAGTGTCTGTGAGTCCACTCCTCTTGTGGTCCCGTGCCGGTAAGCGCGACAGAACTTTTCCCATAATGTCGGTCAATCCATTCACAAGATCGTCCTTAAGATGGTTTTGAAGCGATTTGTGAGAACCTGCATTAGATATACTAGTATTAAGCTTAAACACGTTTTCAATGTAAAAAAAAGAGAGGAACAAGAGTACCTGGTCATGGAAACATTTTGGGGCATCGTTTTCCCTCGATACCAGAGTTTTATTCCTCAAAACTGTAGCAGGTCCGAACTTTTTTTTTAAATACACACAGATCTCATCGTTTATATACTAGTATATCAATGAAGAATTTTCTAAGTTAACATGGATTTTGATTATTGTTTCGTATTTATCAAAGTGTAAATGTTATCAGTACAATATAAATCCATCACTATAAAATAAAAACTTTGTTTTACAACGTTTCACGAAACTGGAGTACCCGGAGAAAACACCCCTGCCGAGGCCTGGGTGGGGGACCACCAACTCTCCCACATAAGACCATTCGCCGAATCTGGGATTCGTTAAGGTGAGAAACGAGCGCGCTACCACTGCGCTAACCCGGCCATAATCATAATACTAGTATCCATCACTATGCAAATTATCTTGCAGTAATATTTTCCTAACATGAAAACAATACAGAATTTGTCACTTCAAATTCAATGTATGTTTTGCTACCTAGCATTCGAAAATTTCTGTAATCAAAATTTCGCGAAATTTCTAAAACGTGGGTCCTGTAGCATCATATCCCACCCATCTCGCAACGTCTTTCGGTAAACTTTGGGACATAAAAATTTTCACACTCCTTGGCAATATTACATTGTTTAGATTGAGGATCACTGACGAGGGTTAAGTATCCGAAACGTTCATGATTGTCTGGTCCATGCTGAAAATTTAATGATGCTATGAAGACGTTTAACACTCACCCAAAATTTCGTCAACTTTAGAGAATATTTCATGTACTGGTTTTTCATGGAATCCGTGTGCTGTCTCCTCTAGCTTTGAGATAGCGGTATTCAGCAGATCATGCATTTGATGAAATCTGTTTTCTAACAACTGCTTAGCCTCTTTTTCTGCAGGTGCAATTTTCGTCAGGATGTTGCTGTAGGAAGGTTTTGCAGAAAGTTTGGTTGCTGTGCATAGGGTCGTTAGGAAATAATTTATTAATGCAATTGAAACAAAACAGCAGATCTGCGATGACCAAAAACAAACGACAGTAGGGTTACCGTTTGGCTTCTTAGATAGGGAATGGATCTTGAAAATTAAACAAAAAAAAAAACAAAACAAAACAAAACAAAAACAAACAAAGAAACCAAAAGAAATAGACAACCATCTGTTTGTATTGCATGCAAATGAAAGTCCCTACTCGGAGAACAGCACGAAAATAAATGGTCTCTCAGTCTATTGCAGAAAAAGAAATCCACAAAACTGAAATGCAAATACGGACAGAAAAACCAAGACATAAAAACTGTCCCCTTTAAGTATTATTGTGTATTCGGGGACTACTGCGCGTTGAAAAGCAACACATTTCGCACCCGTGGTGAAAAGGGTACGTCATTATTGTAATAATTTCTGTGGTATTAGTTTGATACACTCTACTTGTACTCACGCTACATCACGGTTGCTTGGCTGATCTGTTGATGATTGACCAGATGGTCGAAGGGAATTCATTGTTCCCATTACCAGGCCTGAAACCAGGGGAGAAAATACGATATAAGGAAGAGAGATTCTGAGAAGACTACAATTGCTGCAAAATCCCCGGTCGAGCTCCCTTACCGATCGCTGGTAGAAGTTTGCAATTACCAAAATTTTTAAGTACAATTAAAGGAATTTTCGTTTGAAGATAAAGATTTTTCTTATTTTTGAGAAGAGTTCCCAATGAAAGACAAGCATTTCCTTCCAAATGGTTGAATATTATCAAATAATATCAATACACAGTTCTAGTAAAAGCAGATGGTTCTTACTTTGCAGCGACTGTGATGCCAGTTGACCTCCTTGTTGTTTGGCTTGCTCCAGAAGCTGTTGGCCAACTTGCTTACCCTGTTCAGTTACCGGATGGAATGTGTACTTTAAGACCTTCCCAAGTCCGCTGAAGGATGTTCCAAAATCACCCAAAACGTTACCCTTGCTACCAACAGCCAACAGGCACAGAAGTAATACGACGTTCATACTGATACCTCGAATAATTGATACTTTTGTTCAAAGACATGATTTCATTACTAGTGTAGTGTTATTTTCATTCAAATGTAAGTACATGGAGGAAGATTTCTCTCTGCGCAAACGTCAAATGGGACTTTCAAATTTACGGTACATTGTATTTAGATTTCTCGACACATCATTTTATGCAAAATCAGATACTCAAGAAACGTAGCCTGCATGTACATGTAAACGGGTCTATCTCACAGAGCGTCGAGTCTCAATATGGTTTTGTTGGCAAATTTATTGTCTAAACGATGTATTCGAAATATCCTTTAAAATAGTACCAAAGGGAGATTCAATCGTATGTTCAAATGCTTTTTAAATACGACTTGACATATTGGTCTCGTCGGTTTATGTGTAGTCTTTTGTGTTTGGTGTCTTCATGTCGTGTGTCTCTTTTCCGTCTCGTGCTGTACTCGTCTTTTGTGTTTTTGCATCGGGTGTTTTGGTGTTTTGCTGTTGATGCTGCAACGGGGTCTTGCTGGAGATCTCCTCCCTTCCTTGACGTGGAACTTCCTGGACTTATCAAGCAGTCTTTATAGATGAACCCTACCTAGTTCGTCGTATGATTCCAAGAGGTAATATTACGTCTAGAGCACTATTGGGTTCTTTGTTGAGGGTCCTGTACGCCGCCTTCTGTCTGTTTCACAGCAAAGTCTGTAGCACAAAGTCATATTAGACATTTTTGAAGTTGACGCACTTCAGAAATCTCAAGATTTTGAACTTCAATTTGATTTTCCTCAACACCTTGCAAATATTATATTCTTTACATTGCAGATTTTAATTGAGTTCGTAAAAGGAAGAATTTCTAACCGCATTTCACAATAGTTTTGGATATACCTATATCGACTACATGTTCTGCACCAATAAGGTGGATCAGTAAGAAAAAAACAGACATGACTCTTTTGCACTCAAAGTCAATAAAACCGTGTAAATAGGGTCTGAAAATTGACATGACATGAAGCTACATACCCGAGGGTTAAATTCCCTAAATACTTTCAACATTACTTTTTCCGTTTTTTCTAAAATACTAATGTAATTGATGACCGTATTTTACTAACTAACCACAATGTAACATGTGTTACCTACATATTGTGTCACTATAATGCACAAATATGTGTTTTCTGCTCTCTTATTTCTCCATTATCATCATTGATTCGTCAAAATATAGTTTTATTCTGCAAATATAACAAAATTTGTGTTCAGCTATCTTCATCTTCCCCTTGTCTAACGAAGAACAGCTACCGGTACAAAAAGGCGGCCAAATCAAAGAAATGCGCAAACACAATAAAAAGGGGTTTCATTATGATTATCTGTGACAATTTGATATCGTGAAAAAGCCATTAATTATCTGTTTCATGTATGTATGGAGGTAAGTACACTAGATTTAAGGAGGGTAATCAGGGAAAAGACACCATTAATACTAAAAATATCCAATTTCTATAAAGTTATTGTCACCTATCCTTTTATTTATTCTAATCTTAATTTTTCAAAATTTTATCATAATATTTCCAAATTGTATGGCTAGCAATGACACATTAAATCAAAATTGAAGTAAGTCGGCGATGTTACGGTTGACTCAACTGATAGTGACATTTTATGTATAAAATATAATGACAGTATAAAAGGTATATCAACCCATGCATATTTTCACAAAAAGATAATAATCATAAGTTCAATGTTTTATTGCTAGTATGAACGAGTTATCATTTTTGCATGAATGATATTACATGCTATTAACAGAGTACAAAACTTTGGGTATTACACAACCTGTCTTAAAATTATGGTGATATGATAAACAAAATTAGAAGGATCAAAGGTAGGCAGCATAACCATCAAAAATGTGTCAGAGTCATCAAACGCCTTTTATACCGAGGATATGACCCTAATGTCACCAGACGGACATTTGGCTTGGTACTTGACCAATCTACAGTCTTGTACCAGCGCATCATTGAGACTGGACTCCATGACGGGCCCTGTCCAAACCTTTTTAGAGAAGACAGGGCCCCGACCACCTGTCCTCTCTGAGTGTCAGTCGGACTCTTCGGTGGTTACATACATGAGCTCGCTACAGCCGGCAGAGCACGGACTGTATTACGCACGCCTTCTTTTTATATCCATTTACATATTCATCTGTGTTGCTGAGGCCTCTACGTTTTGCGGTCTTGTTTGTGTGATGTCATTTTACAGCAAGGAGGTTGTTTTACACCGTAATCGTACGTTCTTCGAGACCTCTGGGTAATTGGAGAAGTGAGAGGGTTGTGCGCATGTAATCCAGGATAACCAAAACATTTGCTACTTGCGTGGCAAATGGCCGTCCAAAGTCGGCACCGGTTGATCATTGGTCTCGTCGGTTTATGTGTAGTCTTTTGTGTTTGATGTTTACATGTCGTATGTCTCTTTTTCGTCTCATACTATGTTCGTCTTTTGTGTTTTTGCATCGGGTGTTTTGGTGTTTTAGTGTTGGTGCTGCAACAGAGTCTTGTTGGAGATCCCCTCCCTTCTTTTATAATTAATGTACATATGGTCCACTGAAACCATTACCATAGTACATTCATTTTAATATTGACAGTATGAACACGAATAATTATTTACATTTTAGAAGCAAAATGAGAATAAATATCATACAATTATAACCTTAGAATTGTTGGTTAATGGTGGCGTTTCCTGAAATTTCGCTGAAAGGAGACATTTTATACCGGTCATTGAATTTCGCTCATGGGCTTGTCGAAGATACTTATAACTGAGTCCTGCCACGACAATACTGTTGAAACTAACTTTTGTAATTATTTCTCTCTGAAAAAGATGTTGAGCCGAATCCGAGTTATGATAAGTACATTGACCTAACCACTGAGAAAAATCTGACATGGATTCATTGATAATTTTTGTACATGATTTTTTTTGCACAAAATCGACATTTCACATATAAAACACATTGGCAGTAAGTAAAATATTTGAACCCCTTGATATTTTCACAAAAAAAAAGCCATGACAAAAATGGAAGGAGCTCCATAAGGTATGAATAGGGTTCGAAATCATGATAATCAAGGTACAAGGAAATACTCTTCCCGACTGAGCTATCGAGGATTACAAACATTGTTACATAATTTTATATACCTGTATTTGAAAACTCTTCAGTGTGTGAGGCGACGGCTAAGTATCACCCGTATATGTCTTTAAGAAATTTTATCAGCTCTCTTTAACTTTTGAAGCATTTGATTTAAGTTAATCAGAAGTAACGTATGTTACAAATTATCAATTACTGATGAATTTTACACTCTAGAGTTGCTCGATGAAAGAATATTTTGACATATTATCAGCTTATTCTAAAAGATTTTATCCTTTTCAATATTCAAGCCCGACATTTTCAACCTAAGTATTTATTTTAAGAACTTTTCATTAGAGTGGTTTAAACATTAGCAAAAACAAATTTAATTCATGGTAGGTATTCATTCTAACATTAATCCAATAAAAACATATGAGACTTATCCCCCAATTTTTCTCGTTTATTAACGAGATTGGATAAGTCTTATCCCTGTTACTGAACTTGAGATTGGTAATGGACCAAAAGAAGTCTCCAAATAATGGAAAGAAGCATGGTAACGTATGTTTCCCAAAAGAAGAATCCTAATTTTACGTTTATTATACAGTGCAATCATGAAATAGATCATCAATTATCAAAGAATTTGAATTCAAGCATAACGGTTGATGTAAAGGTCACTCACTAAAAGTTAATTAAGAGTGAAATTTCTTAGTGTGAGATGTATTCTTGTACATTCTACTTCACTCTTTGATGCAAAATGCTCATATGCCGCTAAATATTGCATAAAATGATAATTCTCTTACATACTTGGGCACTACCTGTCTGGTTCTAAGTGATTTCGAATAGAATACAGAACTTAGAACCGACGGTTCTTCGCACTGATTCGTAAAATGGAAACTTACAATAATAACCCCTCTTCAGCAGATTTTGCTCAAACTTCTTTTAAACACTGTTTTGTATGACGTGCACTTTCAGACAAATGTCTGAATGTTATTTGAGGGTTAATGGTCAAGGTTTTGAATGAAAACAATAGACATGCAGATAATGCCATTTATGATCATTTTGAAAGGTCAAGGCAATTTACGGTATAAAAGTTCATGTGTTCATGGAGCATCCATCAGTTTTACTGATTCTGTCTTTGTAAATTAAAGCAAGCATTCCTTTCTTTTTGTCAATTTTATTCGGTTGAAAAAATAAGGTCATGAAAATAGTTCATGGGTAACAAATCCCTTTGCTGTTACTGTTCTGTACCACTTGTTGGGTTTGAACTAAGTGCGTTGATTCCTTGATGAAGGGCAGCTGAACCATGGTTAATGATGTTGTGAAGGTGGGGCTGCATGTTGGTCAGGGCTTGTTCTGAAAGTGTCCAGAAATAAAAGAGATAATCATAATTCATTATTACCATTGTAAAAAGATAATATTCTAATGATTTAAATTGGATAACAACATCTTAGTAGATATTTGTGAGAAATATCTGGCAATACTGCTCTTTTGGGATCTAGACGGGGCTGTCAGGAACAACAACCCCATGGAATTTTCCAAAAATCCCAATTTTCCCCCTTTTTATCTACTTTTTTTTTAAATCAATGGATTATTTTGTCTCTCGCCCTTTTGAAAAAATGTGTCGATCTGCCCATGTCTTTTTATAGAAGGCCAATGTAGATATTGACGGCAAATCACAGAAGATGAAAGTTCTTGGTTTTTATAACTTTTAGAAGATAATCACAATTCTTGAAGATACATTGTGTGGGCATATTGTTGCTTCATGAAATCTTTCAAACTTGAGATCGTTTATTGTGATCACTTACGGAAGATATCAGTCAGGGCATCCTTGGCTGCTGTCAAAGCATTTTTACCGTGTTGTGCAATAGCTTGTGAGGAGCTCTGAATAGCCTGAGTGTGTGCTGGATCTACACCAGCAGCGAAGGTACTGGTTGTGTTTTTGAGAGAATCTCCCACTCCTGACATCACCTGAAAAAGAAATCAGTATGAATAGAAAAAATAAGGTTCAGGCCCATGGAAGCATGTACAGCTCACCTTTACTAACAAAAATCTTATTTGCAAGCGATACTATTACAGATGGTCTAATAGATCACCCATCAAAGACAGTTACATATATTAAAGCCTCTCTCTTGGTAAAATGCCTCACTAACAGGTGAATGAATCTTTTAGTTTCGGACTGTGAGACCGTCTGTCCCTCATATGGCATTCCATTTTATTTGGATTGTTGCTTTCTTCTTTCCAGCTGATATATAGTTTCTTATTTGCGCCAGTAGTAAATTTAGCAGGATAAAATCTTCTGCTAATTTCAGGGTTGGTTTTCAAGTGCAGTATCTCTTACAATTTTGATTTAATGTACGTTCAACAATGACTGGTCAACTAAAAACAAAGCATTACCTAGGCTTTAGAAAGTAGGCTTCTTAGTCATAACAGTTACACAGAGAGTCTTGTTGGTTTTACCAATTCATAGTCTACATCTAATTTGCCGTTTCATTATTCTTAAATTAAGCAAAGAATCCTATACTAGTACCTGGGTCAGGGCATCAATATGAGGCTGGAAGAAGGAAGCAAGACCGTGTCCAATAGATGAAAGAGCGTCCGTGAACCCATTCCTCTTGTGGTCCGGTAAATGAGACAGAACTTTTCCCACAATGTCGGTCAATCCATTCACAAGATCGTCCTTAAGATGGTTTTGAAGCAAGTTGTGAGAACCTGTAGTAAGAATATCGAAGAAAAGTTTTACTTTCCTCTATAGATATTTTAAGCTTCAGCTTATTTTCAATATGAAAATTTGATGGGAAAAGAGTACCTGGTCATCGAAACATTTTCAAATTGGGATTTTAGGACATCGAATTTTCTTTTTTCTCCTTCGATCGATCCTAGAGTTTTACCCCTCAAAACTGTAGCAGGTCAGAATTTGTGTTTTAAAAAAGCAAAACACATACATAGATCTTATTGTCTGTATATATCAATTTGACTCTCTTTTGAAGAATTTACTAAGTTAACATGGATTTTCATTATTGTTCCGTTTATATATAAAGGAGGAATATTATTAGTACAATGTCCATCACTATGCTAGTTCTCTTGCAGTAATGTTTTCAAACCATAGAAAACAGTACAGAATTTTCCCCTACAAATTCAATATATGTTTCCTGCATGGTACTCACCCACAATTTCGTCAACTTTCGAGAAGATTTCATGTACTGGTTTTTCATGGAATCCTTGAGCTGTCTCCTCTAGTTTTGAAATGGCTGCATTAAGAAGTCCATGCATTTGATAGAATTTGTTTTCTAACAACTGTTTAGCCTCTTTTTCTGCAGGTACAAGTTTCGTCAGGAAGTTGCTGTAGAAATTTGAGTTGCTTTGCATATAGACTCGTTAAAAAATACGGTAATGCGATTGAAACAAAAAGAGCAGATTTGCGATGGGAAAAAAACGATAGAAGACCTTCAATTGACTTTTAAGATAGGGAAGGGATTTTGAAAAAATAAGCAAAAAATACAAGGAAAAAAAACAAAACAAATAGACAGCCATCTGTTCGTATTGCATACAAATAACTATCCCTACCAGGAGAGCACCACTAAATCAGACATCTTTTATTGTATATTGCAATTTTCAGTTCATGGTCTTAGTCTATTGCATAAAAAATCCGCAATACTGAAGCGGAAATACAGATAGAAAAATCAAGACATAAAAATTTGTGAAACACGAATGCCCCGTCGACATCTTTATCAGTATTAACACCATTTTGTGAAAGGTAATAGGTCAAGGTCGCGATATTGAAAGGTCTTGTCACAAGGAATATACATGTGAAAAATCAAAACCATATCACTTACCATTCATAAATATACCAAATCTTAAAGTTTTTTTCAAAGTAAACCAAAAGTCGATGTCAAGGTCACAAGGAATATACATGTGAAATATCAAAGCCCTATCACTAACCAATCAAAAGTTGTGCCCAATGTTTGATATGAATTTGAAGACGTGTACTGTAATATTTGTACGAATTAGAAACCCCCGAGGGCACATGCCCGTATTCGAAAATTACTGTTCACAAAAATTTCTCGAAATTTCTTAACAGTGGGTCCTGTAGCATCATATCCCACCAATCCTGCTACGTCTTTCGATATTTTTTAGACATAACTTTCACAGTCTTTGGCCATATTACATTGTTTAGATCGAGGATTACTGACGAGGATTAAGTACCCGGAACGTGCATGTCTGGTCCATGCTGTAAATTTATCTGTTATTAAATGATGCTATGAATGAAGACGTGTAACATCTGATACACTCTACTCACGCTACATCACGTTTGGTTGGCTGATCTGCTGATGATTGTCCAGATGATTGAAGGGAATTCATAGTTCCCATTACCAGGCCTGAAACCAGGGGAGAAAATACGATATAAGGAAAGAGAAACAAAAAGAGAATTATACAATATATTCTGAGAAGACTACAATTAACGGATGATTTCAATAATATTTCGAAGGAATTTTCATTTTAAGGTCAGGATTTCACTATTTTCGACAAAGAGTTCCCAATAAAAAACAAACATTTCCTTTGAAAATGGTTGGGTGTTTTTAAATAATATCACTACAAAGTTCTAGTAAAGGTATATACATGTAGTTCTTACTTTGTAATGCCTGTGATGCTAGCTGACCTCCCTGCTGTTTGGCTTGCTCCAGAAGCTGTTGGCCAACTTGCTTACCCTGTTCAGCTACCTGATGGAATGTGTCCGTGAAGACCTTACCAAGGCCGCTGAAGGCTGTTCCAAGATCACCCAAAAAGTTACCCTGGCTACCAACAGCCAACAGGCATAGAAGTAACACGACCTTCATACTGATTCCTTGAATGATTACAATTTGTAATCGGTTGAATACTTTTAGATAACATATCGATCACTTATTTGGCTTTTTCAAAAACATCGTCCGATCATTTTTAGATAATATCTTCAAAAACATCATTCGATCATTAATTATACATGTGCAAGCATACGGAGGAAAATTTTCTTTAGTTTAAATGTCAAATGAGACTTTCGAATATACGGTATTTAGATTTCACGACGCTTTATTAAAAAAAATCATATGCCCGAGAAACCGAGACTATTAGGATAAAATTTGCAATATGGTTCCTTTGGTAAGATAAACCAAACTGATTTTCAAAAACAAAAAAATTCAAAATTCATGTACATTGTTGTATTCTTCAATTACAACCGTGACAAATAGATGATTTTAAAGCATCTGTACATGCTTGAATGTCCCTTCGCAGTTTTGATTTTTAGATATCAATTCATTTCTATTTCCAACCTAATGTGGAACTTCCTCGAAGAATGATCTTGAAAGCAATCTATCTAGAAGAGCCCTACCTTGTTCGTAGTATGATTCCAACAGGTAATATTATGTCTAGGGCACGACTGGGGTCTATATAGAGGGTCCTGAACGCCGCCTTCTGTCTGTTTCACAGCAAAGTCCGTAGCACAAAGTCATAGAAAGAATGCATGCCAGTAGTGACCGATGAACCTTTTATCAGAAGTCTCAAGATTTTCAACTTCAATTGTATTTTACATTGCAGACTTTTCTTCAGTTAAAAAACGAAAAGAGTTGTACATGTATATTGACTGTATTAAAATTTTGAATACGATCATGGAATATGATCATGATCATGGACCATTGACTGCGTACACATGCATGATAGAAAATCCTGCTAGGTCGAAAATTCACGTTCTGTACCAATTAAGTGCAGCAGAAAGAAAATTCAGTGAGTTTTCTATTTTTTGGCCGCAGAACTCAATTCATGACCAAATCTTACCAATTGATCTATTGTACATTGTAAGTACAAGCAAGTTTTGGGTATAATATCATAAAACGTTTATCTACGAAGAAACAAAATGTACCATTCATCAGCACAGCGTTCTCTGCATATACATTGTACATATGTCGAGATCAAAATGGTGAGTGTGCTCTTTCCGTTTAAAATGGGTTTTTTTTTCATGGAAATTGGATTCAACTGCCAAGATCAAGGATAACAATACCTGTATGAAGTAGAAAAAAATGCCAATAGAGGAGCCCTATAGAACCCTAAAGATTGTGCCAAAGGCAAGGTTAAGTAAAAGACACAACTTTATTGTCAATGGAAAGGGTTTCATCTAAGGAATAGTATACACATGAAATAATGTACTCCTATTCACTTCAAAAATGCGATAGGTTATGTTTTCGGATACACAAGAAATGGCAAAACACTATATGAGCTCGTGTTGGGACGGGGGGGGGGTGTTACAAATCACGTTTTGTCTTCTTCTTTTTTTTCTTTTGTTTGGGGGGGGGGGGGGGGAGCTGATAATATATCAACACTGCTCAAATCATTTTTAAACTCATTTAGATTACTAGTATAATTTACAAGTAAAAGTCTTAGTATGGTAGAAAGTAACAATATACTAACGCTTATCAGCGGGGAATTTCACAAGGAAGTCCCGATGAAGGGGATTGTTCTAATAACTGTGCCAGTGGCTAGAAAATTACTGATAAAGTAAATCACATACTTGGACTGTATCTTTTTATGTAACGGTTGATATAGTTTTGGGAAAAAAGTGAATAAAGGCACAAACTGAAGGTCAAGGTCAGGGTCATAATGAAAAAGTTTCCAAAGATTGAAAGAAGCATCTTAGTTGCGAGTTTGCATGATATATTTTTGTGTCGCCTGCGAAGCATAGCGACACTTGGAGATCACTTTGTCCGTTGCCCGTCCATCCGTCTGTTTGTCTGTCTGTCACACTTTGAGTGTCACATCCTATATAAAAGTGATTCCTAAGTGTCGCTATGTTTCGCAGGCGACACATGCATTCCTTGGAATTATTTTTTTAACAAGTCCTCTTCTGTAGATTTATCGCGCTTTCTGGTTGCTTGATTCACTACCGGTGAGGGTTACATTGTATTTAAAAAAACATATGGGTTGATGTACTATGGGTTATTCAAAAAATTCATATGGGTTGATGTACTATGGGTTAATTAAAAACGGAAAGCGCGACAAATCCCTGTGATCTGAGTGTGTCGTTGTGAACCGTGCAAATGTATCAAAAGCTATGTAGTATTTTTTTGTTTTACATATTTACTTATTCTATATTTCTGAAATCAGGTTTATTCCCGTGACTGCATCAACAATGACATAAATTGGCCAGTCTGTCAACATTCGCGTCATCGATTGCACCATCACCTTACTGTGCGCGGACAATGGTTCGATACCAGCTGCTGCAGATGATTTGCTAAATCTTTAAGACGATATAGGACGTGTTTTGGTGTACGTGTTTTAAGGATATATTATTTATATATACTGAAGAGAATATAATTGTAAGGATGCGTAAAATGGTTTCGATATTTTGTCTGGTTTTGATATTCCCTTTGCCAGTTGATGGAAAACCAACGTTGGACCGTGAGTACATTCTATATGACTGTTAATCGAATATATTATCTTATTCATTATTTCTATTACGTTCATATTCATAATGGCTAACTTTGGCCACCCCAATTTTTAGACGAGTTGCAAAACTCGGCTCTTAATTTGATGTGAGACGGGCGGGCGGGCCAGCCTCTGGGTGGCCGTCTATAATTGGTTTCTGGACAAAAGTCAAGTATCATTATTGCCAGTGCATTGGTATTAAACTTCATACACTTACTCGCTGAATGATGACCCCTATTGATTTTGGGATCCAAAGGTCAAGATCATAGGACTCTGATGATTGAAAATGGCTTCCGAACCATAAGCCAAGTATGATAGATGCTAGTGCAATGAAACTTCATACAGTTAAGGATGACTCCTATTGATTAGGGGTCCAAAGGTCAAGGTCATAGGACTCTGATGATTGAAAATGGTTTCCGGACCATAAGTCAAGTATGATAGATGCTAGTGCAATGAAACGTCATACGCTTACGTACCATGAGTCAAGGATCCCTATTGATTTTGGGGTCAAAAGGTCAAAGTTCAAGGTCATAGGACTCTGATGATTGAAAATGGTTTCCGGACAATATTAGAGTCTGTATTGCACCTATTATCATGAAGTATGCAAGAAACATATCCCGTGAGCCAAGAATGATCCGTACTGATCTTGGGGTTCAAAGGTCAAAATCATAAGACTCTGATGATTGAATATGGTTTCCGGATGACTGCAACTATTATCATGAAACTTAACAGAAATGTTTCCCATGAGTCAAGGATAACCCCTATCGATTTTGGGACCCAAAGGTCAATAGGTCATAGTACTCTGGTGAATGAAAATAATTTCCGGGATGACAAATTTAAGAACATCAAACAAACTCGTAAATGAAATTTACTAGGACCCTACAAATTTAAGCCATCTCTCATGTTTTGAAAACAACTTAAGTCAACATTTTTACTTCATTTAGATGAAGGTGTTTCGGCGTTTTTTTGTTTGTTTGTTTGTTTTTTTTTTGTTTTGATGTTGTTGTTGTTTTTTTTCTAAATTGTATTTTCATAAGGCCCGCCTCATCAATGGTCCACCTTAATTCAGTTTATCGTAGTTTGCTCGTATGTCATCAATATTCTTATTATTGCTGTAAGCTATTACTGGTTCAGATGTAAAACTAGTAAATTTCAGTTATGAGTTTGGCTGTTTGATGTTCTTAAAATTGTCAGCACCTATTATCATGAAACATGACAGAAATGTTTCCAAGGAGTCAAGGATGGCCCCTATTGACTTCGTGGTCAAAAGTCATCGAACTCTGATTATTGAAAATGGTTCCAACACCACATGAGAGCCTGTATTGCACCTATTATCATGAAACTTGCAAGAATGTTTGAATTCCCATATATCAAGAAAGTCCCCTGTTGAATTTGGGGTCAAACTCATATGACTAATTGAAAATGGTTTCTGGATCATGTACGAACGTGTATTGCACCCATCAACATGAAATGTACCAGAAAAACTTCCATCTGTCAAGACCATATACAATTTGTGTATATTGTAAGTCTTCATATTCGTACTAGTTAACATTCCAGTTTTGCAACTCGGCACTATGCATTTTTGATGCATTTTTAGCTTATTTTATTTTGAACCAGTAATATAACAGTAGGCGAGGTAGGAATTTAGAAATGGTGAATACTAATGTTTCCCTTTGCCACTTTAAAGATTTGTTTCAATAAGACTGTCAATCATAAAGATAGTTTGGAAAGTGATTAAAATAGTTTTTATGTACATCTATACTCCTGTACCTTACGAAAAGCATCTGCTTCTCTTGGTTTCATCACAAGTCTGAGTCTCATTATCTTAATGTATTCATACAAATTCTTAACGTATAGAAACGACCAAAGAGTCATGTCATGTATAATGCTTCCACTTTCTTTCAGACGAGAAGTCTGGACCATGTGCCAATGCAGAGAACCCTATGGACTGTCTACACGGGATACTGATGCACGGTGACAGTGACCAAGGGGACACTCACAAAAACGAGGACAATTATCTTCGCTTCAAACCTCACTTGGAAGCAGGGAAGCCAAAGACACACGCTGGTCCCCAAGATGCAGACGAGACTTTCCACGATGCATTGATGCATGGTGATGGCGATGGGCACCATGATGACAAAGAAATGCTTCCCCAAAAGCCAGCGGAGAAATTCGGACCTGACGATGCTGATACAATGTTACATGGGGTACTGATGCATGGCGACGGGGAGGCAGGTCACGATCACGGTAGGGAGGACGCAAAACTCAAAGAGACGGGAGTGAAAGGGAAGGCTGAGCCACTTGACGCCGAGGGAATGATGCATGGAATGCTCATGCACGGGGACGCAAACTCAAAGCCTCACGATCATCATCATGGAGAGGAGAGCAAGGAAGATAACTCAGGCGCGAAAGGTCCAGCAGATATCAACGACATGATGCACAAGTTCATGCATAAAGATGGCGACACTGAGCATCACGAACACGCAGCAGCAGACGACAAGGCTCATAAAAACAGTGGGCCAACCGATCAGGAGACTCTAATGCACGGTCTGATGCATGGAGAGGAAGGAACAGATCATAAACACGAAGAGAAAAAGAAACCATTTAAATTTGACGTTGACGAAATTCTGAAGCTAGGTTTACCGGACGAACTTCTGAAAAAGATTGGACTCGATAAATTGAAGAAAAAAGATGAAGAAGACTACAAGAAATGGCAGAAAGAAAACAAAGATGACGACAACTCTTGGGGGTCAACTTTCGCTTATATATCAGACAGCATCTTACAGGATATTGAAATTATGAAAAGAAGATACTTGGCTCGTGATGAGAAAACTGAGAAAGAAATCAACGATTATGTAAACTCTAAAAATGGTGATTTTTCTGCTAAAGATGTAGAGGGAAACTTGGACCTTGAGGGACAGGATCATGATGGAGATGATACGACCCACGACTTAGAGCTCATTGGGAGTACAGAACCCATCAATGCTCGGCATAAAACACATATAGCTTCGGAAAGAGCCAAAAAGAAAGCATGACTAGATCCCCATGAGGGAAAACTCGACGAGCTGTGATATCAACAAAGTTTTGATGAAATTAAATTTATGGTATCTCACTTAAAATTTGGTTCAAAATGCCGGATTCAACAGTACTTAATAAACTGACACTGATACAGTGTGATTTTAAAATTTGCCTTTTTATTTACATATTTTTAAAATAAATATATGATTTCTGTACAAATACATACAATATCTAATGTACAATGTAACTGTCTATCTACATTATGGTATACAGTCATCAAACTAAAGCTAACATTAAGTAGTAGACTGTTTTGATAAAAGCCATATATTATCAAAAAATCTTTGACAGACAATCTATGAGTAGCAAGTTGCCATTAATTCTAAACGTGGCATACCATTGTTAAAAAGAAATCTGTATTTTTTAAGAGCATTTTGAATGAGTGACAAGGCGAAAAGTAGTGATGTCGTGTTCAACTTGAACTCTAAACAGTTACATGAATACCCCATTCATTCAAAAGCATATCAAGTAAAAAACATTTTGGGTACATGTATGAACTTGGAAAATAAATGTAATGTAAAAATATTGATAATTGGAGGAAAACTATGAATATATAGTTTCTAAGGGACAGAGAGGGGGAGGGGGGATCTAGAATATAGCTGATAACTTTGGGTACATTTTCAATAAATGCACCTCTGCCAAATGCTAGAGGAAGGAGGTTTACCCAGACTCCTCTCCCCCCTTCCAATTTAGATCTGTGCATAAAATATTTGAGTATGGAGATAATTTCTAACAATATCGGAAAATGGTCTATTGCAGCCATATTTACACGACATCACTACTTTAGAATAAGTATGAAAATATGAGTAAATTTCAGTATGTAGGGACGGATGTACAAGTAAACAGACATTCTGATATGCACAATGTAAATATGAAGTATTCTGCATTTTCCACTTTCTCAGGACGGTGTCTTAATTCACATTGGGAGATTCATAACATCTTTAATCGTATTGATATTCAAATCATGGTAAGGCAAAAACTGAAGTAAAAGTAACAAGCATAGTATCACATATTTCATGTTCATAATCTCAACAGCCATAAAAAATTATGAATTAAGAAGTAAATGGAGTTTGCGACAATTCAGGAAATATCTTGTGTATGATTTATCAAAAAATATATTACTTGCCTGACAATAAAAGCAAAACTGAACGTTACGTAAAGGACCGTGACTTGATATCATATAAAAATATCTATGTTGAAAAACATGAGAAACATATGCCCTTTTCAGTGGATAACGTAAAAATACAGAACTTTTTGTGTAGAACAAATCATTGTTTGAATTTGAATCAATCTGTTTTCTGAATATCAAATAGAGTTATGGACGACTTTTGTTGCGAGAAAGTTTGATTGTATAAAGGGAAATTGCTTGTCTTTTTCATTATCTCAGCCACAAATAGATTGTAAACTGGGCAGTAATGGTTATTTCTCATCTAATTTAAAGTAAAGTGAGTGCAAAAATCACTCTTATACATGTATCTCATAAATGAACATTTAAATATGCAATTGTAAATATGATTAAAAAATTTCAGTTTTCTTGGATGGATTCAATGTGATATGTCAATTATACTTTTAATGAAATAAAAAGTTTTAAAAATTCTGTCATGAATTTCAAACAACCTTTTTTGCATAATGAACATGTTTTGAGGGATTAAAGTCAACAATCAAGTGGCAAAATGCACCATAATTTCATGAAAATTATGAAAAACATACCGATACCTGTACATATATATATATATACATATATCTTGTAACTATCACATAAATGTATACCCATAAAATTTGACATCTTGTAAATACAAATTAATTTCATTTAACAAATCTTCATTTCTAGACTTGAGGTTAAATACCATGAAAGTCTTGTATTTTCTGGTCATCTAGTCATTTTGCTATGCTACAGTATTTTGTCTTGGGAAAATCTTATGAAATGTTGTTTTATCATTCTTCAATGCACAGAAGTTTAATTGGCAATCATGTAAGATTTTAATGTAGGATTCTGCTTCAATACAGTATTTAACTAGTATTCTGCTAAAATGACTTCATACGGTGATGTTGAAATAACACATCTTTGGATTGGCACACTTTTCAAATATTGTCCAAGTCAAGTTCTTCGTCCGAACTAACATCAGTTACACTGACAAAGGAGCCCCTGGATGCTCTCCCCTGACTACCCTGTCCCCCAGGGGCAGGGACTGTACTAGCACCTGCAACAAAAGATACATAAAGAGTTGAGTAATTCTCAATCTATTATAGTAAAATACCATCTGAATGTAATTTCCATGTAATGTGTACTGACAATAGTATTCATAAAGTCTAGTTATCTATTGTTTTGT
The DNA here is from genome assembly GCA_028142955.1 of Pinctada fucata. NCBI lineage: Eukaryota > Metazoa > Mollusca > Bivalvia > Pterioida > Pteriidae > Pinctada > Pinctada fucata. The sequence continues at coordinate 30,256,600 of AP027105.1, forward strand.
CCTAATTACTATATCATGTTTATAAATTTAAAATTTCTACATCTAAAATATTTTACTATTCTGAAATATAATCATGACAGGAAAACTATTGGGAAGCTAGAAAAGATGAGATTTTCAATTAAAACATTGGTGACTGAGATAGGTTTTATTTACATTTTTGTACACTAGTTAGAAAATGCATGTAATACTTTTCTAGGAATACAATAGTTCCATGCTCCATAATTCAAACTCTGGTTGAACAATAAAGATAAAGCTTTGCAGGCAGCATATAAGCCATAATGAAAGAAGAAAGCCAATAGACAATTTTCACATTACCGCATTTGACTTGCATTTTACACATTCTAAGACCCGATATAAGATTTGGCGTAACTTTTAATTGTAGCATCGTAGTAGATTTATGACATCACAGTTAGAATTAATGTCAAAAGTAGTGACGTTGGGTCTTGGCATGTCTAAAATGCAAGTCTAGCAGTGATATGAAGAAGGTCTATTAATTAATCCTAAGAGAAAGTTCACTTTTAAAACTGCTAAATGAACAAACCTTTAGAGGAAGATCCCCATACACTAGAGCCGTATGTGTTTGTCGTCTCCGAGGCATGACTTCCTCTGACTGGTGTTGGGCCTTTCCTATTAGAATTCAATGGACGATGTCCGTCAATTTTTATTTTTAATAAAGCATGATGCAGCAAATGGAAACTTGTAATAAAAAGGATTTTTATGAATTCTGATTTCGAGAATTGATTTACATGAAATTAACTTTAAAATTTATCAAAAAGGAAATTGTTGACCTTAATTGAAACAGTTATTTGATATTGTTTACAAAACACCTACTTGGGAGCATTTTTTGCAGGTTGATCTTCCTCGAATGGTGACACGTCCCATTCACTGTCCGAATTAAAGTCGTCCTGCAAAAACAAATTAAACAAAGTTCTAATATTATGTTTTATCCCTACAGGTGTAAGGAAAATATTACGCAAATGTCACTTCTTTGGCTCTAATCAAAGTAAATTTCTTTTGAAGCTTCTGTAAACATCAGTACAATGATGAAAAATTGTTTCAAATACATAGATGAAATACATTTTAGCATAACTCACATTGATTTAGTACCTAACCAATAAGATGCACAAAACTTAAAAAAATCCAATTTTTCACTTCCTAAAACATACAATTTATTCACATCATTAGCAAAAGAAAACATCAAATTACAAATCAATACTTCATATCGGTATCTTAGCAACATCAACAGACACATACGCAAATCATTGCATGTCTCGAATCTTGACTGCCATTCAAAATATGCTTCAGTAAATATGGAAATTGACCCTACATTTCCTGATGTCACAATGTTTTCACCTCAGACAAACATGCTTCTAACTTCCGTCAGACAACAAAATGCATCGAGATGTTATGAATTTTAAATCATATTTTGAGATAAATTTTGGTAATGAAATTGGCAACAACAAGGTCAAATAAGAAATCAAATTGACACCTACTGTCCTTTTCACTAAATCCAGGGCACCCTGTTTTCCCAGTTTTCTCTAAAATATCATATTGTCATCTTCCAAAAAGATATCAATTTTATAGTACTCCATTAGTCGTAACAGAAAATACCATTGTTTTGGCTGTAAGTCAATTAAGTTAGAAAAATGACGAAAAATAAAAAGTGTACAGGAATTTTCTATAGTAAAACCCTGAAAATACATGATGTTGGACGCTTTGACGTCACTGATTACTATAGTTGACACCGAGAACAATATGGTGGCAGCTTGAAATTCCTGTAGACATTTCATTTTTCATATTGCGGTTTGAAGGCAGCTGATTGGGTAACTTGAAGTTAATTTCCAGTTACGACTAAAGGAGGTCAATTCTAGGAAACAATAATTAATAGGAAAATTCTTCAGAGAACAGAGTAAATCCCAAAAATACGGTGCTCTGGATTTAGTGAACAGGACAGAAAGTGTAGTACTCCATGACTGGAATGATGTAAAACATAGCTATTTTCATGTTACTTGTACTGGCAACTACTGATATAAATGTAATAACATGTTCACCAAGATTTACATGTATATAAATTAATACTTAAATAAAGAAGAGATATTGTTGACATACATGTAATTACATGTAGAAGTTAAGATCTGAAAAGATCAGAGATTGAAATATGAGTAATGTTAGATATTATCTACTGACTAAAAACACATTTTGGTATAAAGTATAAGTTTGTAATGTTATGTGTATGCTAATTATGACTTTCTTTTGTCTTTTTTTTTTCTTTGAATTTTACATACATGTATCTGTTAAGTTATGAATTTTCATATGAAATATTGTGCCACCATATCCATTGTGATGCAAACACAATCTATACAAGGTATGAAAACGACTGGCTTTGCTATGGCATCAATTCAAATTGAATACAAAAGAGATATTATAATAATAATATTTGAAGTTAATGTTGGTCAATTGAAAGAATCTATATATACTTAAAAGTTAAGAAAGAAAAATTTGGGGTGCTTTTTCTTAGAAATGTGATTCATGTACCTACATGTACATGGTATACAGTACATATTGGTTATTGAGATATGATACAACCGGTGCAGATAATTTTTATATAGTTTTAATACCCTTGCACCAGTACCGAGCCTTACCAAGTCTACCTTATTATTAGATGAACCAGACTGAAATACATGTATTAACAATAACTGAATGAGCTCAAGTTGCGAATATGATTACAATAGATACATTTACACCGGTCACCAATGAAATTTTATATCAAAACCATTGTAATAACTGATTGATGAAAACACAGGGGCACCAAGATGATAAAGTACATTATAGGGTATATTTTCATTCCAAAATATATAGGCTTATGTATATGATCTTGAAAATACATTGTATCTAAATGAAGTACACCAAGAAGTTCAAAGATAAGAATTTTAAGAATATGATTATATTCTGGATCGGTTTCTACATGTATGTAAAGAATCTTGATTACATGGAGATAGCAAATTTGTTCGACTGCATACATGTACTTACCAGTACTTCTATCTTTTTCTTTGGAGGACTTGATCCCATAACATCTATTGCTCCAGTTGGCTTTTTATCATCTTTTCTTCCCTACAAATCAAATGGACATTCCCGATTTTGAATACTTCATATGAATGTATAATGCCCTATGACAGTACATGTACATGTACATGGGCAGTTATATTTTAGTAGGAAATTATAAAATGTATAATATATCTTTTTCTGATATCTCAGTACTCCATATTTTTCTAACTTGAATTGGGTCTATCAATTTGGAATTTAATCAAACTGAAGATTTTTCAATTAATTACTTTTTGCAAACTTATTTTTTCAATTTCGTTAATTTTGACTTAAAAAATGTGGATAATATTTGAAACCATTATGTAGAGACTTCATTAAATCAAGAATACAGATGCTCATTTTTTATGTACTGTATATGTAGAATCTTCTTTCATAGTTTTATAAAAATAAACCTTTTCACATGGACAATGATTCGTGGATTAGACCCTGCTACTATTCAGTTATGCGTTGGGTATTAAAATTCACTGAAACAAACATTCGGGATAAGAAGCTGACCGCTAAAGTAACAAAGGTTAATACAGCGCAAATGATTCTATTTATAAAGTATTATAATGTACAGAGAATATTTATTCTATACTCTGTATTAAATCATTGTAAGTATTTTGACAATCTTACAGGGATAATCCTGGGTGGGGCCATTGTGAAATTATGAGAAAACTATTTGAGATAGGAGAAATCTGACTTCAAATATGAAAGGGTCCCCTATATAAACTGTCCAAGTATGCTTTTAGTTTTAGTCTAGGACCCGAAATAAGAGTTCATCGGCTCATTTATTTGGCTAAATGGCCCCTTATTTTTTCAAATGGCCCCTCTTTTTTGTCAATTTGATATACATTTAAAAAAGAGAGGGGCCTTGGCCCATTTTAATGGCCCCTACCTTTACAAATCCAGGTTATTCCCTGATCAAATAATAAATTCAGCAAAGCATCCAACAGGCCACATTCAAATGCAGCTTTTAATTTCATCAAAGTAATCTAATAAATGATATTTCACAAATATAATGTAAACACTTCATACCGCTAACTGCATTTCTATAGAGCTGGCCAGAGCTGCTACATTCTGCCCCCGAGGCTGTACCATGACAGGACCAGTACGGGCGGGGGAGGTGCCCATCCCAGCATTCCTGGCCGGAGAGGACTGGACTCTGATTGGCTGAGGAGCTGTACTGGACCTCCCAACAATCTGATCCTCCAAATCCATCTCACTGTGGGAAATAATCAATTGTAAATACTGCTGTTGATTATTGCATCTTCAAACTTATTTTGGTAAATAACAATTAGACTATACAAGACGAAATGTAAATTATCTCATATTTTTGTTCCAAAATTGACCTATTTACTGCACCTTAGTCTGTTGTGTCACCCTAGATTCAGCTGAGAGCAAATGCAACAGATGTGAAGCAACAAGTGGGACAAATGAGATAGAAAACAACTAATATTCCAATGAAATTTACATGGCATTTGATTTAGAAATACACATATTCATATCTAAAGAGCAGTTTCATTTCCCATTTTTCCTTTTTCTAAGCCAGCATTAATGCACAATTGAAAGATCAGTGTACTGAAATTTTGCATAGCATCAGGAACTTATGAGAGTGATCTGATAGTATCCGTTACTAAGTATGTACATGAACATGCATATTATAAGAAATATTGCATGAATTGTTAATTTTGTTCAATAGAATTAAAATTAAAAAGGACACTTAATGCAACTTTATAGCACAGTAAGCACAATTATTGCACCACAAGTACAATCATTACAGAATATTTCACAATAAACACATTTATTGTACAATATTGTATGTCTACATTAAAAGAATATAAACCTTATGTCTGAGTCGTCCCAATCGTCATCATCGTCATCCTGTAGGGCCGCTGCTGTTCGTGACTGGGGAGTCTGTCTGGGAGCTGGTGAGGGATGCTGGGAAGGTCTGCCATGACCTGCCGTGACGGGAGGAGGGCGGGACTGAACCCTGGGAACTCTCTGGAAAGCTGGCTGGCTGTCATCATCATCTTCCTCTGTCTCCTCTTCTTCATCACTGTCCCACTGAGTGCTGGTAAACTCTAAACTTGATCTGTTGATAAATATATGTAAACATTATGATAATTTTTGATAGCTTGAAAATGAGGGGGACCAAGAGAAACATTTAGACTGAAAAGATTTTTTTTCAATCTCAATAATTCAGAATCTTAACATGGAAATAAAAACATGAATTTGAATGCAAAGGCTACAGGATATACATTTGTATGAGTACTACTACATAAGGGTACCATGAAAAACAGTATAAAAGAACACGCTCATTTGAATTAATTTTTTTTTTTGTAGAAAAGTCTTATGCATTATACATGTAATTCATTTTTTAAGATACCATGAAATTCACTGTTTATGTATTGCAGTCATCAGCTCCTACACAATGGATATTGTAAGATCAGAAGTGGACATATTGCATAAACATAATATTTGTGGCTTTCATAAGCAGTTGTTGTCAAAGCATTGAAAAAGAGGGTGCGGAAGAAGAATGTTTCAGTTTTATAATAAGGGTGTACCATTTTTTGTTTATACAGTATCAATTCATGTACTTTTTCAGGTCCACCTACCCTGACTGTCCTGTACGTTGAGGACTCTGTGTACGAGGTGCGGCCCTGGGCGGTAGTTGCTGACTAGGTATGGGCTGACTCTGTATTAGCCGTGCAGGCGATCCCGACGCGGTCTGATGAGGTTGTCGAGTGGGCGTGCTCGGAGCTGACATCTGTCTGGCTGCGGCAGGTGGTCCAGGTCTTGATGGGGATCCTCCAGCACTGGATACGTTAGGATTGCTACCACTGCCAGGCCTCGGAGGCATGCCTGATCTTGGAGCTGCTAAATGAAGGAAAATAAATTCTGAATTCCTCTTTGAAATTAGATGAAATTCACACTGAACCAACAAGGTATAGGAGATCGGATTATCAAGAAATTTTATTTGTCACATTCTTAAACACTTTTCAAAAAATGATAAATTGGTTTCACATAATTCCATGTAAAAAGTAAACTGGTCATTGCCTTTACACCTAAACTGAGTATCTTTTTTCAGATTTTTTTGGGGGGTTTAAACATTTCCCAAAGGAACAAATCATACCCCTTCCCACTACAACCATCCCCACTCTGTGGAGCTCATGAATATCAATAAATATACTAAACCCAAACATTTAGCCCTTATTCAAATGTCAACACTATTTATTTCTTTTTATATTCGAAATATGAGTCTTTTAACATACCAGATGTAGGTGGTGGTGAACGTTTCTGCTCTCTCAGTTTCTCTCTTGCTAATCTGTCAGCATGCTCATTACATTGTTTTCTGAACTCGGGGAAGATTGGATATTTCTAAAACAAAACAGAAAAGAATTTTAGCTAAATCTGAATCTTCATTTGATTCATACTTCTCAATGCTTGCTGATAATGTAAACATTCATATTTTAACAAAAAGTAATAAAAGATATACACTCTTGCTTGCTTAAACTTTTAAATCCATAGCACATTGAGTTTTAGCAAAACATTTGACATGATAGTGCAATGGTAATACATGTATTGAAATTTAAGTCATCTAGCAATACATGTAGGTTACTAGGCTGTTTTTGGGAAGGCCTAGGTGTCAAATGACAAAACGTGTGAACGCCATCTTTTCACCGCAAACATTAAATCTGCTTGTCTACGTTAATTTATCATTTGAACATCCTCAGGGTTATATCGGTATTCGTGTACTTGTAGATATAATGAATTTTATTTACCTGTATGGTAGTCTGTCTTCTCTGCTTCAGTACGGCAAGCTTGCTGTGTAAGATATTATCTGGTATTCCTCGGGTCTCCTATTATAAATGAATAACATTTGAACATGACTATATTTTATCATTCATTATCAATACTAAAAAGATAAAATTCATGTCATTCTATCTTTTGGAAAAAAAAAAAATCAATTATCTACATATACATGTAGGTGCATTATTCAACGAGTGATGTTGGAATGTATTTCATGTACAGGTAACTTTCAATTGACCCTTCCGATTGCGGGAAAAAAATGCAAAATTTTGTGACGTCACAATGCTTTTACCTTGGACAAACATGCTTCGAACCTCGGTCAAACATCAAAATTGCATTGTGACTTCATGGAATTTCTTAAATTTTCCCTGCGTTCGGAAGGGTCAATTGATTACAAGATAACAAAAGCATAAGTTCACTTACAGGCGGTATGCCTATCTTATCCAAGCTGTCTTGAAGTAAAGATATCAGTTCATCTCGCATCAGTTTTAATGTGGGATTTTTCCGTAATTCCTCCAAAAATTGTGTAGTCCTTAGAGTTAGTTCTCCACTCCTGAAGGACCTAAAAAGCAAATAAAATTTTAAAATAAGATGAGAGTCTGTCGTAGAAATTTAATGCAAATGATGACAAAGCAATTTGGTGCTTCAATGTTTGCTCAGAAAGTTTTTGAAAGTCTTGATTTATGAGCATGTATTTAATAATGTGAATGTAGATGAAGAATAGAAAGTGAAATAAAAGACGTAAAGATACAAAATTAAGTTTAAATGTGAACAAAGACTGAAAAAGATCAGTGAACTGTGAAAATTCATTCAAACATTCTTTTCCACTAATCTTTTGTAAATTCATTGTGAAATTTGTGTGATTCAGTGAATCAGATTTATCAAAAATTCAGTGATATCAAGCTAATTGTGATTTAAAAAAACACCAATGGTGTGAATGAAAATTCCTTGAAAAGATGACATGGTCTTTGATGATTTGAGTGAAGTAGTGTTGATGTTAAATTACTTTGGTGATAGTGGGCAAAACTTAGGTTGGTTTGCTATTTCAAAATGAGTGGTTACTGGATGTCTTGAAATGTTTTCTAGATAAACTTTCAATGAGTAAATAGAATTATGATAATGAACAACGTTTTATACATATACATGTCTTCCATATATGTATGTACTGACAAGTTACCAGAGACTAAAACGAAAGGATAAAGGGACAAAAACATTGAACATAATAGGTAATTTGTGCAGGACGGCAGGAAATTTTGGGTATAGGGCCAAGCTGTAATACAGGTATAATGCGGGATTACCGTCTTAACTCAGAATCCTCTGTACCAAGGAATACATCATCATCCCTAAAAAGTGATCAGCATTTATAATTGTATTTTTGGTCTGAAAATTATTCATAATCACACACTTTTGACATAAAGCATCTTTCTTCAATTTTTTTTATTTATGTTGATGCTTCAACTTCTATCTAAACTTTCATTGAGTACGGATGTGTTACATTCTGATACATGTAAATGTACATGCCCACAGTAAATTTGACGTACCATAATTAAAAATTTTGTGAAAAAGTGAAGCCCCAAACTGCTGAAACATTATCTTAAAGTACACTAATAATTTTTTCTTGAACAATTATTCTGAAAAAATGAGCACAGTTTATGACATTTTCGCTTAAATAACAATTACTCTGTCAATCTTCATCTCTTTCTTTTATTATAAGGAAGCTAACAAAGGTAGAAGAGGGTAGGTAACGGTGTTTGCAAGGAGTATGTCTTCAAGCCTCGAAAAATTGGAAGAAATATTCATCATCAGGAAAAACTGTACAACAATAGGACGGTATATAAAAGGTACATAACCTAGACTACATGTATATGGGTTTTCATTAAGAAAAATATCTAAATACTGATTCTCTCTACAATGATACCAAATAATAAATGTTTACTTACTCCATTGTACTGTGCATTGACTTGGTACCGAAACTGCCTGTACCGGCTCCTACTTAAAGTACAACATAAATGTATATTAAAGATCATGAAACTTTACTGCGAAAGTGTAATTTTTCTTTTATACTTTTTTCTTGCTTATCCTAATGAACAGTATCTGATAATTTAACATGTAATTCCAAAGCTTTAGCTTTTTCAAGAAGGTTACATATTGAAACAATTCAATTTTCCTTTTTTTTTCATTCTATTCATAACATACATTTGTACATGTAACAAAGCCATCAGTCTAAAAATTTGTTAACTATTAATTTTTTAAATATTAGCCTTTCTTAGAATAGACCATTTCCCAATCTTGATTAAAAACTCAAAATGTCCAAGTCAAGATCTTTTGGTGTTGTTTTTCATTATGACGTCACTGTTAAAAGATGCAATTCTATTGAGACGGACAGGATGGTTTTCTTATAACAAATTATTATATTAACATTTACCTGTATCATCATCTTCATCATCAGAGGGCTCCATCTTGAGTTTAGTGGGGACCTCTATTCCACTGGGCTGAACTCCCCTGGGGGTTGTACTGTGGGGTGAAGCTGCAGCAGCTGAGGCTTGCTATAAGACACGTAGAATGAGTATTTTACAATGTCTTTGAATTATGCATTGATAATTTTTAATTCTGCAATTCTAAGTGATAATTTTCTCAGTGAACAAAAATATCAGAAATGACATAAAAAAGACTAAACTATCATAAAATACAGGAGCAAATATAGCAGAAATCCAATAAATGGAGTGGAATAGATACTTGTATAAGAGTACAAGTTCATGTGTGACCTACCTTAAATTTTCAAAGCACTAAAAGATGCCATGGTATAAGATACATGTACATGTATATGCTATGCAGATAGAGTAAAGTTCCATATTCAATAACAAACCTCTTGCCGAAGCATTTCTTCAACTTCCTCCATTTCTGTCATTTCCTGTCTTCTATCTCGCACCTGATCAAGAGAATGTGAACAGTTGAATTACAACACACACATACACCAGTAACTTAATACATTTCGTACAGCTACATGTATGAGAGATCTGTATCATGCAATGAATATGTCTAAGATTTATGATAATTTGATAAACTTTCAATTTGAAGTCTCATTCCTACATATTACTGATTCCTATATATTTTGTAAGCTAACATATACGCACCACCTTTCCTTCTTCTTCTTTCTGTTTCAGCCGAGCCATTTTCTTCTGCCACATCCTTTCTTGCTTTGTCATTTTCTCAGACATCTTTGCCTCAACGTTATGTATCTGTAAAAAGTAATGAAAGTTTTAAGAATGATTTTATGCTTTTTCACATTACATGTAATACATGTATAGAGGCATATACTAGTATCCCAGTTCATTTTCACCATACTTGGCTAAAAATAATAATTATCAATACTTGTTACATCATTTGGTTGGTAAACTTGCAAAATTTATGTGTTCCCTGAGATATCGTAAGGATGGCATTCTATAAGTCCAAATCTCAACTAAAATGTCATAATGAAATAGACTCAGCGATCAATTGGTTAGGCAAACATTTACTCGGATATAAATATGACCTGCATCACAAGACGTAGATATATGAATTTTTTTTATCGTCTTAACAAAGTACCTGGCTTTGTAACTGTTCTTTAAGCACAGCCACTTCCTCTCTTTGCTGACGTAGAAGTTCCCTTTCATTATCGGTGTCGTCCTGTAACTCTCCCAAATTTGAACGTTTAGTGCCGTATCTCTGCTCCATCTCAGACATGGCTCTCTCGGAAGCTTGGTACTTCTCGTTCAGCTCCTTCAGTTCTCTCATAAATATTTCTTTTACTTTTTCTATCTCTTTCTGTATAAAAAACATTATAAATCAGAAATTTTCAGAATTCTTAAAAGCATAGATTTTATGAAGCAACAAAAAAATTCAAGTTTCGTTCTCTTATTCAATTCAATACCAGTATGTACATGTATATTTGTTTGAAAATATATCATAATTACCCCTTCATATGATGGAAAGTTATATGTACTGCCAATATGGGCAAGTATTTTGATATGAGGTAACTTCAATATTGAAATGCTCTACAAAGGTACATGTACATGTAATAATACTGTATAGAATTGATAAGAGAGGGCTTTATGATAAATATTAACCCAAAACAAAAACCCTAGTTTTCGTTCATTAAAATAGCGTAGACCAAAGAATATTTTACCTTGTCTTCCTCCCTGACATGTACTGTTTCTGTCTTTGGTTGAGGTAATGTCTGCCTAGGTGTAACAGGAGCCTAAAGAATAAACGAGAATATCTCTAAAGTTCTTTAAAAGTTTAAAAATTAAACAGATCTCAGTGTTTAAAATTTGCAAAAAAAAATCTGATTATCAAAAAGTCATTTCAAGGGAAATTCAGACAACCATCATGAAATTTATTCAATTTCTCTGAAGCCCATATGGAATTTTTGTCAATTGTGACAACTTGAAAACTGGGAATTTTGGACCCTATGATCAACATTTATTTTGTTAGATTCTCAGACTCTGAAAAATAGACATCAATGAACTCAGAGTGGTTTGAATCAATTATTGAGTACTTCATTTTCAAAAATATGTTTTATTTTTAACAAGACGTAATAGGATATGTATGTACTTAAGTACTTTTTGCACCCCCAATAGATTTTTGTCGTAGAGATCTCATATCCCAATATTAAAGAAATATTGATATCAAAGATTCTTATAACTTCAGATTAACACAATAATAATATGATTCGAATATCTTATGACAATTGAACACATACTGCCTGAGACTGTTGTTGCGTTACACTTTCTGCTGCTAATTTGACTTCCTCCGAGCTCTGAGCCCCTGGTGACACACCGGGTACCTGACCTGCACTAGCTGCATACTGAGAATAGTCTGTATGACGACGATTGATGTGAGACTGTAGGAAGGAACTGTTCAAGAAAGCCTTCGGACAGAATGGACACTGAAACAAATAGTTTGGTCATATATGTAATCATAATTATCTCATTGACAAACTTGGAGATTGAGAAAATGCAAAGGGCAAGGGAAAGGGCATATGAAATGTTCTTATAACTTTTGCCTAATTCCTTTTCTGATAATGAAAATAGATTATGTTTAAACTAGACTACAAAACAGGAGGGTGAAAAAATTTGAAAATATAAATGCATATTTTTTCAAAAAATTTTCACTGCAAAATCATATTGGTAAGTAAGGAATTTTAACTTCTACAGCATATCAGAATGCCTAGTCTGGTTGGCCTTTCTTGAAAAGCTCTTGTTCTTTATTCACATGAATGTGTATGACATATTTATTGCATTAACAAAACTTCTTGAGAACACCGAGAAAAACCACAATCATCCATACCTAAAGAAACTTATGACAGAGCTTCAAAATACCTTACCTTATTATAGCTTCCAGAACCTGCATGAATTAATTGTTGTTGTGCCATCAGTAATTTCTTCCTTTTGTGACTTTCTTTTTTACAATCTGACAGGTCCTGTTTGGTCTTTTCCAGCAGCTTCTTTGTATCATTGTGCTCCTGTGACAGAAATGCAAGATTTAAAAATTCAGCTACATGTAACTGATTTTAAAATCAAATGTTTGAGATTTAAGTTTTATGATCCCCCTCTGGTACACATTTTAGCTTCTTACACATATATCTTACAATAGGTCACTGGGTTTGTCCTTACCATTAATGAATAGCAGTTCACTGTTCCAATAAAACTACTTCTGCATTTTTATGTAAAATAAGAAACTAACAACAAATTGAATGCATTTTGAATCTCTAAGCTCTCAGAGTTCTTGAAATCATCAAATAAAATGTCTGACATTTGGGAATTTTTATCGGTCCAAATAATATATATAACGTGAGTTTTTATCGGACCAAACAATTTTTTATCGGCAGATCAGATAAAACCGATACATTTCATGAACTCTGGCTCTCCTTTTGTATCAAAGATGATTATAGTTTTGCTTCATTCAGTCCCATTTACAAGTAAAAGAACCAGTATCTTGATCATGTCATCAATATTGCTACTAAATCTACTTCACACTGAGTCTTATGCTTAGTTGTGTCACTCTCATGCTTAATTGAAATTATATAATTTGAATAGTTTGTTTATACTTTAATTCAGTTTTTTTAAGTTAAAAAAATCCTAAGCAGCACATAGAAACATAGGGTAATCAAAGATTACATAGCTCGCCTATACAGGTTTTTGTCAGAAACAAGGTTAAAGTTTTTGAAAAGTAGGTAAAAGTCATAGGTCAAGGTCACTAGGTCAAAGGTCATGGTCTCAAATGAAAGGTCTCGTCACAAGGTATCTACATGTGAAATATCAAAGCCCTACTCCTTATAGTTCAAGAGATATAGCCCAGGTTAAAGTTTTGTCTACGGACGATGACAACGACGACGACGATGACGCCGAGGGTATGGCATTAGCTCGCCGGACTTTTTCATCCCGGCGAGCTAAAAAAACTCAATAATACCTGTTCTTCTTTCTTGATTTTTTCCTCCATACCAGTGACTACAGTAGTGAGATATTCTTGTGAATGCTGAAAAAAGGTATAAATCAAATTAAGAATGAATTAATCATTCTATAAATATCTCAATTTAGGTTGTTTCACAACGTATATGTACTACTAGAGCCTTTCAGAAATTCAATCTTTTGCTAACTAAAACAAATGTATTATTGCATTTGCACATTAATTAGATGGAAACATTTGAGCTAAGCCAATCACAGGCTCTGAAATGACTCATCTTATTTGTGAAGAATCTGTGAAGAAACTGTCTTCATGTATTCTTGGATTCACCATCCTACAAATGCTAAACAGAAAAATATGTGGGACGAGCACAGCTTGAACCCAGACTTTCAGCATGCTATGTAACATGCTAGCCGGGCGCGCTAACCACTACCCTACCAGGGTAGTTGCCATCTAAGTCAGTTAGAAGGTAATTTGAAGTTTCTACATGAATAAGAAGGGGCTTCGCTGATGCTCCGCCCACTTCTTATTCATGTAGAAACTTCAAATGAGGCCATAATTAAAAAATTGTTTGTTTCCCCGCGCCCCGACCGGGTCAGGAAAAACACTGCCGAGTCAGATTTTTTTATAGCCAAAAAGCCCGATATTTTTTTTTTTTTTTTGTTGGTCCAGAAATCGAAACATAGCCATGTCTATTTTCAGTTTCAATGTTACAATATTCTATCCAAATAGAATTGTAAATCAACCCAGTAGCTTTCTCATTCCTACATTATTATACAAAATCTTGCTGTATCCCCCCCCACTACCCGTCTTTCATTCACGTTGGCTTTCTATTACGTATTATTGGTACCTCTCTCTTGTAAATATCCTCCCAAAATTTTTAGAGAACATGATAGACGAGCGCTCGGTCTACAGATGTAAAATTTCAAACAAGCCTTTCGAACTATGCGAGTGCTTTACATGTATAGTATACGCATGTGACCAATCTAGTTCCTCAACTTACTTGTGAAATCTCGTTTCACGGATAAGCGTTTGAACGCAATATAAAGACCCATCGCTCATTTGGAACGGTCCGCTAAGTGGGCCAAAATTCAGGCATACTATCTAAATGCATAAAATCGAGTGAATAAGAAAAACATAGGTAATCACAGATTACGAAGCTCACCTCGTGGCAGCAAAATTCAATTCAAACATATTTCTAAATACATGTATATTGGCTTTTAAAGGCAAAATCATTCAAGCGGAAAAAGTAGGTCAATTTCATTTTATGAAAGTTTGATCAAAGATACATCCAATATGCAAGTTTGGTACATGAAGCACTTATACTTTGCTCAATATTGGCTTTTAAAGGCAAAATTACTGAAGCGGAAAAAGTAGGTCAAGGTCATTTTAGGAAAGAATGATCAAAGATACATCCAAAATGTAAGTTTGGTACATGTAGCACTTATACTTTGCTCAATATTGGCTTTTAAAGGCAAAATCACTCAAGCAGAAAAAGTAGGTCAAGGCCATTTTATGAAAGTTTGATAAAAAATAAATCATATATGCAAGTTTGGTACATGTAGCACTTATACTTTGCTCAATATTGGCTTTCAAAGGCAAAATCACTCAAGCGGAAAAAAGTAGGTCAAGGTCATTACATGAAAGTTTGATCAATGATACATCCAATAAGCAAGTTTGGTACATGTAGCACTTATACTTTGCTCACTAATGTCTTTTAAAGGCAAAATCACTCAAGCGGAAAAAGTAGGTCAAGGTCATTTTATGAAAGTTTGATCAAAGTTACATCCAATATGCAAGTTTGGTACATGTAGCACTCATACTTTGCTCAATATTGGCTTTTAAAAGCAAAATCACTCAAGTGGAAAAAGTAGGTCAGATGCTGCATCCAATGCATGGATCCATCTCAGCATCCAAAGATGAATCACTTGTGCAAGTTTGGTTACTGTAGCATTACTACTTGGTCAGATACTGAGCTAACCCAAACTTCTTAACCAAGTCACTCAAGCGGAAAATGTAGGTCAGATGCTGCATCCGATGCATGGGTTCACCTCAGCATCCAAAGATGAATCACTTGTGCAAGTTTGGTTAATGTAGCATCAGTACTTTGTCAGATACTGAGCTACCCCAAACTTCTTAACCAAGTCACTCAAGCCGAAAATGTAGGTCAGATGCAGCATCCGATGCATGGGTTCACCTCAGCATCCAAAGATGAATCACTTGTGCAAGTTTGGTTACTGTAGCATCAGTACTTTGCCAAATACTGAGCTACCCAAACTTCTTAACCGGACGCGGACACGGACACGGACGCGCGGGGGTATGGCATAAGCTCACTCAACTTCGTCGAGGTGAGCTAAAAACTACTGTAAACGTGAAAATTTTCGTTTGGGGGTAATTTTTGCGAATCAAGTGACGTTGCCAAAATTTTCCCCACGCGAAAATATCACCGCTGCATTCTCGCAATAATTGCTGCGATGTTGTGCGTATAATTATTTTTCACTTTCACTGTTAACAAACAATAAACAGACCGAGAAAGATCATGCACTGGAAAACGCCGGCCATTTATATTCCATAACTCATGGTTGCGCATGGTCAATATCAATACAAATTCAATATTTACAAGTTGTAAAAAAGAGTCGAGATGTAATCGTTCTATAGTGCATCTTATTCTTGCAGATTTGACATTGCCGTAAAATGGCCCTTTATGCCGCATTGCGGAAATATTTATCATGTGCTAGTATCTTGGTACAATTTTGTTTATATAGAGTAGGTTTTACAGGACAACGTAATTTTCTTTTGAACATGTTCAATAAAAGAAAAATAGACATTTCATACTTAACCAGCGATAGAAATTGAGACATAACGGATATTTTTTACGGAAAGCAGGCGGCGATTTTCCCCGAAGTAAGAGGCAAGAAGTCGCCGGCTGCCAGCTCTTAGTCTTTATCGTATCAATTAGAAACACGAAGTGTGACTGTGCAGCTGTAAGGAGTCCAGTAATGTTCAATTTCAATTTTGGATTCAAGCGACTTTCAACATATTTGATACATGTAGTTCTGGCAGCAAAAAAAAAAAAAAAAGTACCCGCCTGCCGGGTCGCTTGGAAAAATCAGACCCGGGGGGAGGGTAAACAAACAATTTTTTAATTGTGGCCTGACCTTCTAACCTATACTTAGACATGTACATTGCCAGGTCTCTTCTCTCATTGAAATACATGTATGAGGTTGTTTTTCTGACAAGTTGTGGTTAAGGTACGAGTGAAGATTAGGTAAGACAACCGGACAACCTCAACTTTTGAGCCATGCATTGCAGATTGGTACCGTAAGTAAGGCAAAAGTCTTTCAAATAGATCATAAGAATTATGAATTGTACATACCAGTAAATATTCTATCGTAAGTTGTGCAAGCTTGAAAAGCTTTATAAAGTTGGGATCTACCATTCTCGTATCCTGTAAAGAGAAATATCATGCCATAATAATATTAATCTACAGGCCCAGTATTACATGTACATGTACATACATTAGTAATATGTTAGTGGTTGAGGAACATCAAATTTGAATTTTATCAAATATTACCGTATAACCAAAAATGTTCGCGAGTATCAAATTTCATGATTTAATGGTAAAATAGGGTGTCTTTATTTTTGCGAGTACAATTTCTAGCGATTCCTCAATTAGAAAAAAATATGTACATATGATGTTACTCTATTGTACCTTTTATTATTGAAGTATTAGTTATTTCTATCGTGAGAAAACACTCAATTCACTTCTCTTTACATCTAATCAGGAAAAATGAACAAATTTACAATGGCACATGTACAATATGAACAAATGAAACTGATATACCAGTTTATGATCAACCTTATCAAACACGATTTTTCGCAAGTATAATTTATCGCAATTCAAAATCACTCACAATTATAGCGAAAATAAGTATCTCGTGATAATTTCTGGTTATACGGTATTAATACAACATTACTATTCTGAGTATTCCTCACCAGTTCTCCCTCAATGTTGCAGAAAGTAATATTCATAATATTTTCCTGCAGAGCATTAAAATCCAATGTCCTAGCAATGTGCTCTATGTCAATAGATGCCAGCTTCCTCCAATCGATCCTCTCGAATCTCTTCCTGAACGCAAAGCTCCGTGCATTACTTCCCTTTGGCATGTAGCTGCTAGCATAGCCGTTCATTCCCGCAGGATGGGGAGCAGAGGCCCCGCCAAAGGATTCCTGCATCCGTGGTGATATGTATGGGGCTGCCATGATGTAATTACATGTGTGTGGCTATGACCTGAAAGAAGCGAATGTATAAAAGTTCTTATGAACAAAGATGCAATTGTAGTTAAAATATATCCATTACAGAAATTAATTTTACTCATTATTCCTAAAAACATTTATAATCAAAATGATTAAAAATTAGATTACATCAATGAGTTATATCCATGAGTTAATGAGTTTAATTCAAATAAATTATGCAATAACTGTCCGCATAACTCCCTACAGATACCGGACAAGCACAATTTTGACCACTTAATCATGTAAAACGAAATTGATACAGTTTAATAGATCTTTATTAGTAATAATTTTCAGTATAAGTTACTGTATATGTTCTTTGGTGCACGCAATCAAACTTTATAGACAAATCTAGTTATGGTGGTTTTTCCTTTGACGTCGTGCCATTTTCCATAGGCTCAATGTTAAACACCAGTGACATCACCAGTGATTTTTTTACCTTTTTTAAAAGCCGCCTGTACCTTTTCATTTGGGAAAATATGCGACATTTTGGAACAAATTGGGAAAATCTAAAAACAAAATTCCTTTAAAGAAACGCTCAAATTATTCAGGAAAATGAAAGAGTTTGCAAAATTTACAAAGGTACCCCCTTTAACTGTTGAGAAGTTAAGCCATTTGTACGATGCTTCATACTTTTGGGGTACAAATTTATGATTGTCAGGAACTGGGACAAGAGTGCCATTAGAATCCCAGTTGGACGTGTAACTGTTGTCCACATTTGAGATGTCCTTGACTTCTTTATCGGAAACAGAGGCCTGTTCCGGTCAAGAACTGACGCTGTCGGTGACTTCATTTTCATCGGCTATTACGGGAGTGTTACCAGTACCTTTATTATGGCAATCCTTTTTCAAAAACGAATCAATATTTGGTAGATCTCTTGTATCTGTTTTATTTAGTTTTCTGACATAGCACTTAAGAGTTTTGGACATCCTGTCCCCGTAGCATCAAGTAATCAACGTGAAGGAAATGGTTGATTTTATTGCATTAGATCCACCAAATGCTTAAGAGATTTCTATTACTTTTGTGCACGTTTCCTGTCAAATTCAATTCAATCTTGAAAACAATTTTGATCTCCATGTATTGGGAAAATATGGGCCGATTTTTGGGAAAATAACGCTAATTTTCAGGAGGGGAAGCCACCGATATTCGGCGGTAAATCGGGCCAAAAAAAATCACTGATCACACAGAATGTTTATTGAAAATGCCCGATTTAAAATGTGTGTTTGTCTGTATAATTTGATTGCATAAACCCATATCAATAGAACATATACCAAAATATTCAGTGATCTATTTTATTTTTATTTTTCATGACAGTGCAGTTTAAGGGAGCAACCATTTGATTTTTATGTAGGGGGGGGGGGGGGGACAGGAAGACTTTTGCCAGCCTAAATTTTTTTCCCCTCCATTATAAGAGCTGCAAAATTTTTCTCGGCTATTATTTTTTGAATTTTTAAATGTTGAAAATTACTCTTAAAGTTTAAATCATTCAGTGTGTTTTTTTTTCAGCCATATTAAAGATCAAACACAGAATGAGATCAGGTGCCAAGGGAGAGTATATTAAGGCATCTCTTGCTAGCAGATCACTTCTTTTTACTTTCTAGAATGGCATATGAAAATCACATAATGATACTCAATGGAGACAGGCCATACGGTGCTGATGACTTTTGAATTTGATTTCAATCCTTTTTGAACAAAGTTTGTTTCATTTTTTTTTTTTTTTTTTTTTTGGTACTCATTTTATGATACACAAAAAGGTGTTTATTGGGCGTGTACTAGAAAGGGAAGGTGGGGAGGGGCAATTTCACGATCCAGAATTATTATTTTTTTTTTTGCCAGCCCTTTAGGTAGGAAATTTTTTTCCCTAAAGTCTCGATCCAGATATTTCTTTTGCAAAGTCTCCCCCCCCCCTAAAAATCAAATGGTTGCTCCCTATATCATGTTTATCCAGTTTCTGAAGCGAGCTGCGCAGACAGTAGTAATATTATGGTACCTCCAAGTTGAGCTAAAAGTTTATAGCCTCATCAAACCAGATTAAGCTAATAGCTCTTTTGGCTTTAGACTTGACCTAATCCGGGAGATGACTAGATACATCTCTTTTTTCTCTTTTTTATTTGTTATGTTCTGCAGTAATGCCTGAGTGAAGGTCCGATTACATGAAACATTTGTACAGTGTTACACACAAAAACATGTTCAGACATGCTCTTGGTCGCTGTCACTTGTCAGAATAGAGTTTCCACTAATTTTACCCATCATATAGGCATAATTATAAATAGATAGCTACATATCGATAATGGAACTTGGTCAACCATCAACATGGTTTTTTCTTTTTGAATTTTGTCAATTTAAAACTACTGAAATTGCTCAGTGCAAGCGGCGAATCGACTTCTCCGTTTTTGTGTCTGTTCGCTCATTTTATATTCTTCAGAAGAAGCTGTGAAGTGTGAAACTATGTTTTTCCAATTATTGAAATGTGTTACATCATCAAATAATAAAGCAATTTTGCCAGAAAACCATAACAAAGAAGAAACATGCCTAAGAAATCAAATAATGCTTTCGCTGTTTCTACTTGTCCTCCATGATGGAACTTTAGGTAAAACAAAAGCGGTACAAATAGTAACGAAAAAAATATTCCGGATTATTTAGAAATCCAAAATTGGGCGTTGTCCTTTTTCGGTTTCCAGATTATTTTGGGGTCAATAGACCAACCAAAAGATGAAGGCCATTAAAAAACAGATACGAGTTGATTTTTGGGTCAATAGGTCAAAGGTCAAGGTTATTCAAGCCGACTTATAGACTGTGAAAAGCTGGTTTTAATTTTACAAATAAATGTTTAAATATGCAGAAAAAAATCATTATAGCATGTTTTACTTTCAGAAAACACATATAGATAGTAATAACTCTAATCAAAGTCGGAATTTTTTTTATTATATGCCACATATCAGATATATTGTTTTGGTAAGCTTAATTTTAGTAGCGGCCGCGACATCTTTTGCCATCCAAAAATTATCCGTGACGTCACATTTCGATTCGCGAACAAGCCTATAAGTCCCTGTTTATAAGTCCTTGTGTTATTGAAAGGAAAACTTACAAATCTTGTTTACAGAAGATAACTCGTCAACCCAAACCCTATCCAAACCAATGGGTACCGCATGGTTAAATCAAGGATTTATAAACACACAAGTCCTTGGTTAAATCACAGTGTCAGAAGGTAAGGATTTTTTTTATATTTTGGGGCCAATAGCTCGGTCAAAGGTCAGGGCTCGGCACCATAAACTCAAAATTAATTGACTTTCAATTCTAAAAGTCAAATTCTCCAACTACCATATACAACGAAAAAAAAAAACCCCATAAAATACATATAGTTCAATTAATGATATTTCAGTCATGAAATGAGATCCAAAGGTCACTATATTCTTTTGAGAAACTATATACAGATATATGCATTTTAAAACGAATATCCCAGCTAAATATCTCTGAAAGGAATCGCACTAATTGTATGGATTTTCTTATTCATTTTATACTGGTTGAGGACAAGTGGCCGCCTATTTTTCAGGGTTTTTTTGCTGATAAAATTTGTAATTGATGAAATATTTGATTGAAACTTTGGATGGACAATGGTGTACCCTTATTACACTGGATTATATACGTTTTTCTCTGAAAAAAATTATTATTTTGTTTATATATTGTCTTAAAGTGTAACCGAAATTGGACACTTTTTGCAAGACTGCAGGACAAGTTACCGCCTATTTGGTTCCTTTTTCTGTAAACTGAAATATTTTGTTCCAGTGCTTTCACAGTAATAAAAGTAATCTTTACTTGATAGTATGGTGCCTTTTTTATGAAAAAAAATCCCGAACTAAACGACCACATTGATAGATCGAATACACCTACCCTCTCCCCAACCCCAGAATTCATGTCAATAATCCTCTTCTTGTAATTCTAACAAATCTAGCAACCGGATGAGATTATTTCTTTCATAATCAGGAAAATATATGTCTAAAAGCCTTCTGAGAAATTTTCATGTCATTATTTCAGCCCTAAGTCCCTCTTAAATGCAGTAGGCGGTAACTTGTCCTGGGCGGCCACTTGTCCTCGACCAGTAGCATTTTGAATAAAATTCTGAACCATATATCAGATAAGGTAAGTTTACAGTTGGATCCAAAATGATCATAATAAATGAAAATGTCCACATCATCACTAATTGTGATAAAATCTACGATGCGGAAGAATAAACAAAAGTCGTGCCCTGAAGACTCACAACAACCTTTAAAATCACATAAAACTCTGACCAAGGAATTCATAATGGCATTACATTGTATATATGAGGGGTTGGACAGGGTGAAAGGGAGGGAGAGGAAAGGGGACGAGAGGAGGAAGAGAGGAGGAGGGAGGGAAATGGGAAAAGGGGAGGGAGGTGGAAAAGGAAGTGGGAAGGGAGGAAGGGTTGGGTGGAGTTCAGGGAAGGGTGAAAAGGAGGGGGAGGGAGGAGGGGGTGGGAAGGGGAAGGTAAGGGGGTGGGAGGGGGAGAGAGGTACCCCCTGTCCGCCCCCATATATAAACAAACAGAACATGTCTAAGCCAGTCATTTCATTCTGCATAATTATGTACATCGATGTGAAACTAAGTATGATAAACTCTATCAGGTAGAAGGTCAAGCCAAACTACGCGAATTTTTGCAGGCAGTGATAGAAACAACACGATCAAGGAATAAAAAAAACCCATGAATTGCATCATAATGACAGCATATGATAATAAATTGAGCAGGACAGATTCGGCGCTACATGGACATCACCATCGTCGAAAACCCACAGCATCTTCATGATCTTCTCCGTTCTACTACAATCGTAGGGCAATAGGCTGTGGGTTTCCTGCGATGGGACATCACGTGATGCAGTAATCCGGATTACATGTACATGTTCAATGACATGACCCGTTATCCCAAATTTCTTGCAATCTGATTGGTCGAGAAAACCGATTAATATGTTGTATTCTGCCACTGACTGGATATTATTTTATTATTTAGCCTCGGACTGTTTCGATCCAATCAGAGTGCGTAAATTGCGTCACATATGTACTTAATTTTTATATACCGTCAGCAATTGCCGTATAAAAACAGGAGTCTTAAAACGACAATTTTCGGCAACCAAAACAAAACAAAATAAAAACCAAAAAAGCGGGGGGGGGGGGGGGGAGATTTTGGTCCTCTACAAAATAAAACATTTATTCGCCGAGCCTTTTATGGGTTTGATCAACCCGACAAATCGGTCAGTGACAAACACAATAACTAATATTATATAGCTCCCTCTTTTAATTATTAGAGAGGTTGAGATTTCCTACGTGTAACTTGTACGGGTACGTCTAGTGTACAAGTTGAACTACACGTTACTGTTGTTGAGATTTCTTTTCAAAGACCACAAAGACAAAAATTTTAGCGAATTTGAGTTGACTTTTGGAAAGGTTAAGTTCAAAAGGAAAATTAATGTCGGTTAAATCTACATTGAAATAGAAACTTGAAATGATTCTAAATTGAATGCCATACTTTTTATACTATTTTTAAAATTAAACAAAGGGGATGAAATATCTTGAAGTAAAGACCTACGTGTAACTCGCACTTTACACGTTCACTGGCGACGTGTACCGTGTAAATCAAATGACGTCAAACGCAATAAATGATGACGTCACAATAGCGGACCAGAGTAGAAGTACACGTACAAGTTACACGTAGGAAATCTCAACCTCTCTAAAATGCACAGATATCCCGACAAAACAGTCAAAATCCCGGGTAAAGAAAAAGGTGGAGATGGCCGAGTGGATAAGGCGTTGAACTATCACGCAGACGACCGGGGTTCGAATCCGGATGTGGTCATATGAGAGTTGAATGTCATACCCATTCGTTCGTCCCTACCGAGGGGGTATATCATAAATGTTTACAAATCATGAAGTTCAGAACAATTATCAAACGCTCAAATATTTCATGTTTCTTCTCACGTTTCTTCCTGAACATGCAAAATGATAATTATGATAAAAATGACAGTATTATCTTATCCTTCAGAAAGTTGATTGACTGGACTGACTAATATTAACTGGATTCATTTTTTTGTGTTTTATTAGTTATAGGGTTAGTTCCTGTCATACTTCCTACTCAAAGTAGGTGTGTAAATTTGTGGGGGTGAGGCCGTACGAGGCGTGATAACAAGTTAAGGTAGATCTACTCTAGTTCAGTTGGCCGAATTAAGATTTTTGTGTTGTACGTGTACGTCTCCTTTTCACTATTTTTTCTTTATCGTTATTAAAGCATCACTGAAATGAAAATAAGAAACGCATTCACTCATCTACAAGATAAGTACCAAAATGAACACGTTTTTATTCGTTGCTCACCTCGATTAATTGGGTGAAAAAGTACTTTTCAGTTGATAGACCTGTCGACAAGGACTTGCATAACCCTTTATGCTTTTTGTTTATGTTGTTCAAATATCTATTCAAATAATATGTTTATTCAAATAATTAAAAAAAATCTTTTTGATTTGCAAATGAATTTTCCAAAAATGTTTGTAGATATTTTTTCCTTTTATCTACACCTTCATTGATGTATTAAAGCGCCTATCGCACAAAGATCAACACAAAATGAAAGTAGAATTTGACCTATTTTTCATCCAATCGAGGTGAACCACGAGTACACAACTCTTGTTATGTACACTTTTCAGTCAGAGAGTGGTTCAAAATTAATAGAAGCTGATGTGAAATAAAATGGATGAAAGAAAGATGACAGAATGGAATGTAAACCGAATAATCTTCTTTTCCAAATCGTTTGTTTTGTTTCTTTTATCTCTGGATGTTTACCTCAGTGGTGAGTGTTTCAGAAATGAAGATATTTTATCAGAAAGTGAAAGTAAAAAGTAACGATGAAATCACAGGTGTCTCTAATGAATATAGTATACACTGTAAGATTACAGTTTAATTTACCGAATACAGTACTGTGTACTACTAATAGTAGTTACAGCGCCAGTGGCGGAGATCCAGAGCGATCCCTTTGCTGGGGGGTCAAGGGGCGAATTTTGCCGATTTTTGGCCGGATTGCAAAGCAATTCCGGTCTATAGATTGACGATGTCCGTCCGTCCGTCTGTCAGTCCGTCCATCTGCCATCAACATTTTGGTTAAGGTTTCTGGTTGAGGCAAAATCTAAGGAACTATATGCAGTAGAAACTTTATATTATACATGAAGCTTGCCCATGACAAGACCTTTCAATTTATGCCGTAACATTTGACCTAGTGACCTTGACCTTGGACTTTGACCTAGTTAAGATTTTGGTTAAAGTTTCTGGTTGAGGCAAAATCTAAGTAACTACATGCAGTAGAAACTTTATATTATACAGGAAGCTTGCCCATGACAAGACCTTTCAATTTATGCTGTAACATTTGACCTAGTGACCTTGACCTTGGACTTTGACCTAGTTAAAGATTTTGGTTAAAGTTTCTGGTTGAGGCAAAATCTAAGTAACTATATGCAGTAGAAACTTTATATTATACATGAAGCTTGCCCATGACAAGACCTTTCAATTTATGCTGTATTATTTGACCTAGTGACCTTCGACTTTGACCTACTCAAAGATTTTGATTAAAGTTCCTGGTTTAAGCAAAATCTTTGGTACTGTATGCAGTAGAAACTTTATATTATTAATGAAGCTCTCCCATGACAAGACCTTTCAATTTATGCCGTAACATTTGACCTAGTGACCTTGACCTTGGACTTTGACCTAGTTAAGGATTTTGGTTAAAGTTCCTGGTTTAAGCAAAATCTATGGAACTGTATGCAGTAGAAACTTTATTTTATACATGTAGGTTGCCTCTGACAAAACCTTTTAATTTGTGCTGTATTATTTGACCTAGTGACCTTGACCCAGTTGCTGACAAAAACTTACTTTGCAATCCGGCCATACCGTCTTTAGCGGTGTTTTATTACTGAAAATGGGCCAAAATATAGGGTTTTTTAGAAAATTTTGGGTCATTCCCGGGGGGTCGGACTTCCCTTCCGCACCCCCTGAATCCGCCACTGAGTGCAACAAAGACACTATTTTTTATTCAATGTAATTTTGTCTTTTTTGACAAAAATAACGGAATAAGAAATGGCGTCTTTGTTGCGCTTTAAGTTTAACGTAAGTACTTTAGAACTACCTGTATAAATTGGGATACATGCTATACAATTATTTTTGAGTGAGCAAATTAGATTAAAACAAAAAAATGAAATGTACCGTATTAATAGAGTCAGGCAAATGAAATATAACGATTATTTGATTTACATCAAAACATTATGTACAAATTGTTAAGTAATTTTCAAAAATTTGAATCCAAGAAAAATGTATATTTGAGAAATTCATAAAACTAAGGGTTTATTCAATAAATTGAATAAAATCTTTACTGGTCGGGCACATAAACGCCACTTTTTCAACATTTTTTGCTCTAAAATCTTTTATTTCTTTATGATTGAAATTCGATGAAATTTGCACTGAAGGAAGAAGAACCCTTAATACACATTTCATTTAATATTCATGAAAATCTGGTGATCTGTTGTTTATCGATCAATGTGATTTGTGAACGTCAGGGTTGGGCCAAGTTCGAAAGAAGAGAGGATACATATTATTGCCACCTCTACCTGTTTGCACTTTTTCAACAGAATTGACATTATTTGTATCTTTGAACTTTCTTCTATTTTTATGTGAAAATTCATACAAAAAATTTCAAAAGCCAAAGAGATATAGTGACCTACCCTTTCTCCGGGTGCGGGGGAAATACATTCAGATTTACCGACTTTCTATCATAAAATTCAGTATTTGCAGGTTATGAAATTATTTGAAATTTTGTATACCGTTTTATATTTCAAAGATATAATTATGGGGAAAAATTAGATTCCTACATCAACAATATGTGGAGGTATAAATGAAGTGATGATAATATGTGCCAGGCGATAATATATACCTGACCAGTAAATATTTTTAAAAATCTAATAATATATTTACTTCATGAGATATCCAGGTACTTTAGATATTCTCTGTTATTGTCAGAATGGATGAAAAGCTATCATTAAATAATATACAATGCTTAAACCAATTTTAGGTATAATATCTTATTCAAAAATGTACGGTATATATATATTGTTTGATATCTTTCAGGAATTGAAGGCGCTAGTAGTGAAGTTGAGCAGCATTTAGAACTAGGGAAGAAACTTTTAGCAGCTGGGCAATTGGCAGATGCCCTACAGCACTACCATGCAGCTGTCGGTGAGACAATATATATTATACATGGATATGACAAAGTCATATTAATAAATATTAGGTTTCTGTCATGATTAGTTATTAGTATCATATTATTTGTTCATACTTTTAAGAGAATAGTGTAAATTGAATAAGTATTAGTAAGGAAGTGAAAAGAATCGAAAGGTAAAAGAGAACTGAAAAAAGAACATTTTTGTGTCGCCTGCGAAGCATAGCGACACTTAGGGATCACTTTGTCTGTTGTCCGTCTGTCTCTCAAACCCTATATAAAAGTGATTCCTAAGGGTCCCTATGTTTTGCAGGTGAAACATGCATTCCTTGGAATTATTTTTTGAAATTATAATGAGTGAATGTATTTGATTCAATTGATTTGTCAGTTACTTGCACATGTTATTTATAAGTGAATGCATTTGAATTTTGATTCAATTGATTTGTCAGTTTCATGTAACTTGTTTGAAACAAAGGTGACATGAAGGGATTATTTCTATTTAAGTCTGACCATACATATATCTTTGTCTGTTCACATGCCCATCTGCCTGGTATTCATACATGTACTATCACATATTATATGGCAGCTATGACTTCCTCGATATGAATTATGCTTTAATTAAACATGGCAGGATGGTAAGGCTCAACACCCCTTAAGGGTTAAGGTCACAAGGCTCAACACCCCTTAAGGGTCAAGGTCACATTCAAGGTCAAGGTCTCTAGTTCAAATATGTGACAGGTGATTTACATGTAATTTTTTCAATAGTCTAGTGTCATGGAAAGTGTTAGAGCTCAGCATCATTTCAAGTCTTGTTTTTTGTACACTAAACACTTTTGAAAGCTTTGAAGAAGCTCTTAGATGTTTGAATATGTTTAGAAATGATTCATTATTTTTATTCTCGCATTACAGATGGGGACCCATCAAATTACCTGACATATTTTAGAAGAGCCACAGTTTATTTAGCGTTAGGCAAATCTAAATCTGCTCTTCCAGATTTACAGAAAGTCATCGAATTAAAACCAGATTTTACAGCTGTAAGTCAACATTATGATATTTAAAATGCGCGAAATAATTTTTTCTTAAAATGTTACCTTGAATTACCATAATTTACATGTATATAATTCATTCTCTCAAAATTTCTTTGATGAACTTGATCTATTAAATTTTTGCTTTACTAATAATTTATGAACCAAAATTTTTAGGCAAGAATGCAGAGGGCCAATGTTCTGATGAAGCAGGGTAGATTAACAGAAGCCGAAAAAGATTATATAGAAATAGTGAGTATTGAACTGTAGCGTTTGTGATACTGCCTATTTTGGTCTATTTTTCATTGAAATTGCTACATTTTTAGCTTGCCGGGACGAATGTCCGGAGAGCTATTGTCATACCCCCGGTGTCGGCGTCGGCGTGCGCGTGCACAAAAACTTTAACCTTGCTTATAACTTTTAAACCAATACAGATTGGGCTTTCATATTTCACATGTGCATTCCTTGTGACAAGACCTTTCCATGGATACCAAAATTTTTGACCTTGTGACCTTGACCTTGGAGATTGACCTAGTTTTGAAAAACTTTAACCTTGGCCATATTTTTTGAATGGTAAGTGATAGGGCTTTGATATTTCACATGTGTATTCCTTGTGACAAGACGTTTCCATGGATACCAAAATTTTTGACCTTGTGACCTTGACCTTGGAGATTGACCTAGTTTTGAAAAACTTTAACCTTGGCCATATTTTTTGAATGGTAAGTGATAGGGCTTTGATATTTCACATGTGTATTCCTTGTGACAAGACGTTTCCATGGATACCAAAATTTTTGACCTTGTGACCTTGACCTTGGAGATGATTGACCTACTTTTGAAAAACTTTAACCTTGGCCATATATTTTGATTGGTAAGTGATATGGCTTTGATATTTCACATGTGCATTCCTTGTGATAAGACCTTTCATGCTGTACCATAAATTTTGACCTAGTGACCTTGACCTTGAAATTTTACCTACTTTTCAAAAACTTTAACTTGGGCCATATTTTTTGAATGGTAAGTGATAGGGCTTTGATATTTAGTAATAATAATTTGATTACAGGGCTAATTTATGGAATAAGTTTACTGATTTAAGTAAACTTTATTGGCACTGGGACTTTTTAATCAGAGGAGTTATTTATTGTTGTTGTTGCAATTTACATATGGTTGCCACCGGCGAGCTATGTTGTCATTCTGACAAGTCTGGTTTCTTGTATGTTTATACGTTGATATGAATTTGGTTTTTCTTTTTATATGACATTATCTTAGATAACACTTTATTTCATGTACATATGAGTTCATACAATCTGTACAAGCATCTGCCATCATTAGATCATTTCGATCAGTGCATAATAGATTTTTGAGATACTCCCTTTCAGGAAGTATCTTACTGTTACGGTAACTGCTTCAAAGTATGCAAATTGAGATACTGCCACATTGCACCTCAAAATATAGTGCTGTGTCTAGTTCAGGAATTTGCTGTCTACCACATACAAAATGCAAGAACAAGAATATTCTCCATCTTGAAAACAGTTTCAATTTCATTTAGAATAAATGCGCCACACAATATCAACTATAATTCTTGTTTTCACAGCACAATGGTGGCGTAGTAATATACTACTTTGTTTATGACAATGTTAGGAAGGATAAATCAAAAATTGCATTAAAGTTTTAGAGTTGTCTTTTTTAATAATAAAAAAAAATCTTATATCAACACTGAGGTTAGATTAACATAGTTTGTATTGTTTATAGAGATATTATAAGCTTCACATATGCATCCTGTGTTAAAAAAAATCATCATTGCCTTACGATAAAATTATTCAACATTTTAATATCTGCTGACAATAAATTTTGTGTAGATCTAGAAGTACATTTGTATCTCTCAGGACCTTCAGTCCTTTGATATATTACTGTACATTTGTATATAGAGTTTGATTCATTGTCCCCCGCTTTCGCGAAAGCACGGGGACATTAAAACCGGTTCGTCTGTCCGTCCGTCCGTCAGTCACAAAAACTTTAACCTTGTGCATAACTTTTGAATGGAAAGTGATAGGGCTTTGATGTTTCAAATGTGTATTCCTTGTGACAAGACCTTTCCATGGATACCAAAATTTTTGACCTTGTGACCTTGGACTTTGACCTACTTATTAAAAACTTTAACCTTGACCATAACTTATGAATGGTAAGTGATAGGGCTTTGATATTTCACATGTGTATTTCTTGTGACAAGATCTTTCCATGGATACCAAAATTTTTGACCTTGTGACCTTGACCTTGGACTTTGACCTACTTATTAAAAACTTTAACCTTGACCATAACTTTTGAACGGAAAGTGATAGGGCTTTGATATTTCACATGTGTATTTCTTGTGACAAGACCTTTGCATGGATACCAAAATTTTTGACCTTGCGACCTTGACCTTTGAGTTCGACCTACTTTTCAAAAAACTTTAACCTTGTCCATAACTTTTTTATGGAAAATGATAGGGCTTTCACATTACACATGTGTATTCCTTGTGATGAGACCTTTCTGTTGGTAACAACATTCTGACCTTGTGACCTCGTCCATGGAGGTTGACCCACATTTAAAAACTTCAACCTCGACCATAAGTTTTTGATGGTAATTTAGATGATAGGTCTTAATATTTCACATGTGCATACCTTTTTATAAGCCCTGTCACTTGGTAACAAAACAAAAGTTTGGACCTTTTGAACTTTTCTTGGAGTTAATCTTTCATATTTAGAATGTTGATAATATATGAGATATATTATTAAAACTTAAGAATGGGGGGATGTCTGTAAGCATTTCTTTTAAGACAAACACCCAAAAGCGGGGGACCACAATTCCCTGAATTTGATTTTATTATTATTGCTCATTGTTGCTTATTAAAACTCTTTCAGTTACAAAAAAATCCTTTACATGAGGAGGCTCAATCACATTTACATACGATAGCACAAGTTCGTGAAGATATGAAGATAGCCTATCAATTACACCAACACGGTCAGTTTCAACAAGCTATAGATTTGCTGGGCAGATTAATAGAGGTATGTAGCATTGAACTTAATTTAGATGTGAAGCTGTGCTTGAACATTTTGAGTGCATCTTTTAAATGATGAAATATAATAATTCCTGAAAGTATTCTTCTTCTTGATTATAAATATGACAAACTATGAAGAACTTACTCCTTATTTTCGAAAACCAGAGTTACTTCCCTTTGAGACGGTATCTGATGTAGACTAATTATGACGTCATCAAATTCTATGGAAACGATCCTAAAACTTTGGGAAATGGTATAAAATCAACTTTATCATACCATTTTCATGACGTCATAATAGTTTTTCTCAAATGGGAGATAACTCTGTTTTCTGCAAAGACTCAATACATGTGTAATATATTAAATTTTCATAATTGAAAATTAATTCTAGGAATTGCAAAAAAAAATTAATTGTGTGTTCCATAGGGTAGGAATTATCAAATCAGTGTCAATGATTAAAAATTCTGCTAATCAGCAGATATACGCCTTTTAGAGTTATAATGCTGTAATTTGAATCATTCAAAAGACTCCATTCTCCTTCATTATCCTCCTTTTTCATCTCAAATAGAAACAAACACTCAGGTACACACATATTCAGACCATGGTTAAAAAAAATGACTATTTATTTTACAACTGAGTAAAATCCATTCCTTGCAGCATTCATTGCAAAATCACAAACATAGTCAAATGCATAAATGTAGTGTTATAATTTGAGGATAAAAAAACTTCAAAGTTTGATTAACATTGTACATGTAGGTTTCCCCTTGGGATCCAGAATTACATGAAACACGAGCAGAGTGCTACGAGTCTATAGGTGAATATGCCAAAGCTATAACGGAAATCCGACCAACGACTTCATTACGCAACGATAATAGGAAAGCATATTTCAAAATGAGTATACTACACTACGATCTAGGGGAAGCTGATGAATCTTTGATGTAAGTGTGGAATTTATGTCTTCTTTTTTTTTTTTTTTTTTTGATTCAAGGTTTTTGAAATTAATTATTATGATGTTGATGTTTTTATTGAGAAAAAGATCTTAAAATGTAATTAATATAATTTGATGTGCTTTTATTTTCTTTGAAATGATTATTTGGCAGGAGTATGGATTACTAAGTGAAAATTTAAGAAAATTACTTTCTCAAATAAAAACTGATAAAGATTAGTATTTACATGTATATTTGTTATATTGGTCACAGACAAATCCGTGAGTGCCTTAAACTAGATCCTGATGACAAAAACTGTTACCCACACTACAAAAAAGTCAAAAAGTTAGTGAAGCTATTACAATCAGCCCAGGAAGCGAAAAACGAGAAGAGATGGGAAGATTGCCTTAATAAAGCTACTCAGATCCTGAAAACAGAGATGAAAGTAGATTTCTATAAAATGAAAGCCAATTCATATCAATGTCACTGCCACTCTCAGGTAATCAATCAATAATTTCAACTTCATTTTCATTGTTTGAAGATATTAAAATTAACACATATAGTACAAATTATCATCTCCAAGTATAGGTATGTGCATTGGCAAAAGTTGAGACTATATTTCTGGTTTACTTAAAAAGATTAGAGATTCATCACCATAAAAGTGTCCATGCATCACTGTCATAGCCAAATCTGTATGCTGAGGCGTAGAAACTGTAATTCTTTCGTGCGGTAATTTTCATTTTATTTTGAAGTCATTCACTTGTACATGTACTTCTTTACTACACTTGCATTCTTCACTAGTGATGAACCAATTGTCGCCAACAATCGATTGCCAAAAGTCTTTCGTTTCAATTTTTCACAATTGATTGTCGCTAAAAGGAAGATGTTTATGCTTGGGTTATTAATTTTCCATATGGTCAAAGTTATATATATTTGTTGTTTTGCCTGTAGATATAAAGCATGCAAACAATTTGCATGATTTATAGTTTGCTTTTCGTAAGAATTTTCCTCAATTTTAAGTATAAAAATAAGGCCTATTCATTTATTTTGTTGCATTTTTCATGAAATGTTGTTTTCAGATTTAAATTGATAATCAATTGGTTTACCCTTTCCGATAATTTTTCGATTATTGATTCCAAAATACCATACGATGTACAAAGCTATTCTTTACTTTGTCTGTCTCCTTCCTTCTGTAGTATCAGTCTCAGACCTCAGGACTGTGAAATGTGTACTGAGACAGCATATAGATGTGGTTATGAGGATCCATTATTTCTTAAATTTACTTCTTGACTTGACTGGACTCATGGACTATAATTGAAAATTTACTGAGCATGATTCAGATCTTACGCCATTTTATGGGAGGGACAATGAACTGCATCTAAGTGCTCATTCTTATTCATATCCTATAAGGAGGCTCTTTGAATCATAGGTATCAATCGGTATGATCAGTCTTCCAGATTATGGTGTCATCAAATTTGATGGGAAATAGCTCATACTTGGGAAAACCGTGCTAAAAATTTGATCTTTCTGTAGTATTTGTTTGTCATAATGCTTCTTATGTCAGATACCATCATACATGGAAAAGGCCTATAGATTCGAAAAGATGAAATTTCTGGAATGAAAAAATAAGAATACAATGTGAAATAATGTTGCTTGATTTTGTATTTTGTAGGCAGGAAATACAAAAGATGCATTCCAGATGTGTAATTATATATTAGATCGTTCACCTGAAGATATAGATGCCCTGATGGACAGGGCGGAGACTTATCTCGGAAACGATCAGTTTGATGAAGCTATAAAAGACTATCAGAAAGCTGTGAATATAGACGGTGATAATAGACGAGCCCAGGAGGGGCTTAACAAAGCTCAAAAATTACTCAAACAGTCCAAAAAGAGAGATTATTATAAAATATTAGGAGTAAAAAGGTAAGAGATGCTTAAATTGCAATTTTCGAGTTTTAATATTCATTTAGTAAGTTGGTTGTCTCACCAAAAACAAAACAAATTTTTGAGTTTTAACAGAAGTAAGAATTCTTCAAAATGTATCAACCATAAAAGCAATGCTCTTTGTAATGGCATTGAGAGATGTCATATTGGTTCACTCTGTCTTACTTGTAGCAATGTGCATAACGACTGACCAATAAACACAATAAATGCATGGGCATAAATGAGAAATTATACACCAAAAAAGAGAAAAATAACAAAATTTCATCATTTCTATTTATAGAACTGCTACTACTAAGCAGATTAAGAGTGCATATAAGAAATTGGCAGCTAAATGGCATCCAGACAAATATAAAGGAGAGGAAAAATCTCTAGCAGAGAAGAAATTCATAGATATAGCAGCAGCTAAAGAAGTATTAACAGATAAAGGTAAGATAACATATTTCATTCAATATATAAATTTTGTTTTCGGACTGTTTGTCTACCTGTCTGTAAAATCTTTCACTTTTGGAATGGTACAAGATATGGTTTTCCTAACACCCATGAGTAATTCTCATAGCAAAATATTTCTATTGGTACCAAAATTTTTCACATCATGACCTTGATGTCGGAGTTTGACCTAATTAACTACATATAAAAGCTTTATACTGACACAGATGCCAAACATGGGCATTCATGTTTCACAATGGAAATCCACAGTTTACATGTATGTGCATGAATCATTTTGTATGCAGGAAAAGCATAATTACAGATTTTCAATGTACATTTACATGTACTGAGTAGTTTGCTTTACAATTATATTCTAAACAGTCGTCACTGTTTCATTATTCAAAAATTACAAATGAAATTTGTATGTATTATTCAAAAATTATAAATGAAATTTGTATGTATTATTCAAAAATTACAAATGAAATTTGTATTAATTATTCAGAAATTACAAATGAAATTTGTATTAATTATTCAGAAATTGTAAATGAAATTTGTATTAATTATTCAGAAATTACAAATGAAATTTGTATTAATTATTCAAAAATTACAAATGAAATTTGTATTAATTATTCAAAAATTACAAATGAAATTTGTATTTACAGAAAAACGAGCTAAATTTGATAGCGGTGAAGACCCACTTGATCCAGAACAACAACAGGGTGGTGGTGGACCGTTCTGGCACCAAGGATTTAATCCATTCGGAGGAGGAGGAGGTGGTGGATTCCAGTTCAAATTCCACTTTTAACCACCAGCTAGGATTAGTTTATTTCAAATTAATATATATATATTATTTCAATTCGGAGGTAAAAAGTGAAATATTGACTTGCGGCCTCTCAGGATATTTACCAAACTTCATTCCGTGGGTGATAATATTAATATGAACTTTTTTTTTTGTACTTCGGAAATCTCAAATTGAATTTGAATGTCTTTATGTTGATGTGCTTAGATATCGGGTAATCAAATTACAACATGCTTGAAATAATTCTGCCATTGGTTAAAAATTATAGCTATCTTTATCAGTTTATATGTTCTAGTCTCAGCTTGATATGATATTGATTTTCATATACAGAACAAAGCATGCAAATGTAGGATTTAATGAGAGGATCATGATTTTGACTTTTGACCTTGACTGCTTCGTATTGATCTTCTTTTTTAAATCACTTGCAGGATTCAAATCTTTAGATGTTGTATGAAAATAGACAGTGAATGTATTGTCATTTTCAGACATGACCTTGACTTTTCAATTTGAACTTTAAAAAATGCATAATTGTCCGAAAGATTTGTATCAAACATCAGTACTTTTTTATGTCATTCATTATCTGATAGGGTTTTAATTATTCAATGCTCCAAATGTTTTAAAATTTCTTTTGATTATAGATGTATCTGACAGTAAAACAAAATTAAGGAACATATACTTGTAACTGCAAGGTTGTTTTTGATACATTACTTTCAATATTAAGATTATGATATTTGGTCACATCATTATTTTCATCTGACTCTTTTTTTTCTGAGTTGAAGTTACTTTACAACTAGACATACGAATGATTCACAAATGTTATTTGACTGATCACCATTGTTTAATATCTCATCTATTAGTGATATAATATTTTGCATGTATAGTGGCAGTAATCCTTTAAATCAGTTTTATCTGAACCACCTCTTAAGCCCCCACTCCCCCTCTCCTACCTCCCCCCTAAAATCCTATGTGTAGCAGTCAGCAGCTTTGCTTCTATAAAAGAGAAAATAATCTCCTGGATTGATGTAACGATTCACTCCATATCACATTTGAATCTTCAATAGATGATTTTCCAATAGATTCATAAGGTGGACAGACACCAGACATCACAAAATTTGGTGACTTCAAAATAGAAAGCACGACAACACATCAAGGTGCTTCAAGACAGTGCAATCAGATGTGACGTCACAACTGTACATATAAAATCAATGTTTTAAAACAGTCATAGATTTTTTCTGGAAAATGGACTATTGGTCGCATATACTGTAAACACGGTTATTTTCGTTGGGGGAAATATTCGCGATACATGTATCAACGTTTTCTTTATTGTTAGAATGCAGCAAGATTATTTTTACGAGGCTAATTGATTCGTGAAATACGCGAAAATTACCCATGTGGAAAGGACTATATACGGTTTACATAGAAAAGTGGCCCCCTTTTTGAGCAAAATCTTAAATTTACATAAAGAAATGAATTTGTGCCAATATTTATTTAAGAAATGACTGTCTTACTTTTGGTGTTCATGGGTGTATAATTCTGGTTGGTCGTGTGCAAATTCCGTGAATCGCGAAGCGATTCTCGGAAAATTTGCACGTGTCCAACCAGAATTATACACCCATGAACACCAAAAGTAAGACAGTCATTACTTATATTTACATTTATCCTAATTATCGGTCAGTTATATTTGCATGAACATCGCACATTTTGCCTGTAACTGCGTCAAATGTATCTTCGCTTTGGTAAATTCTCCCTACATGCAAAACTTGCACGTGGCGTCACGATAGCAACCCAAGTTATTGGAATATAATTCTAGTTGCCTAATGGGCGTTCAACATGGGGAATTTACTACTGTGTAATGTAAATATTCTACAATGTAGGCTACTTATGAAATGATACATATCCTTTAATTTCCTTTCTCAATTTCTTAGAATTAGAGCATCAAAAATGGTATATTTCGCCAAATTTCTGGAAAAACGTCGTTTTGGGGCTTATTTTCGACAAACTTCCTAGTAGCTAGTATCGAGCGGGCTTCTGAACAACTTTTATATTTTGATATGTTGTTACATTTGCACGTCTTTAAGTGCATATAAAAGGGAAAAGTTGTTCAAGATACCGCTCGATGTTATCTCAATGAAAATAATCAGGAATTCTTCTATTTTTAGTGTAAAATAGACAAAATCACCGGTTTTCATGATATTTAGGCTACATTTATAATGTCGTAGAAAGCGAGAGGTAGTGTTTATGACTAGATTTCTTAAAATATAGATATTTAACTCTCTAAAAGCTCCAACAAAATTTGATTATTGAGAAGTTGATTTTAGGGGGCCACTTTACTATATAAACCATATATACTCCTTTCCACATGAACAATTACTGTAGTTCCTTTCAACATGCTTTGTAGTGATCATTCTTTTGTTTTTGTAATTTTTGTTTTCCAAAATTTTGAACATTTTACTGTGTACCGAGAGTGCTGAATGAAAAAAAGATAATGATGACTAAGTCAATTTGTGTTTGAAAAGCATAATTTTGTAATACTTTTCAACGGGTTACCGACCATAATTGCTGTTTTTGTCATAATCATTCATAAAGTTTCAAATTTCTTTTTACAAAAAAAAGGAGGAACTGAAGTGCTGGAATTGTGTATGTGCAGTTTATAAATGTACCGTATGTGTGTCGTGTGATTAAGTAAACATGTGTGTACGTGTATGTATGTGTTGAGTTTACATGCAGCTATAGAAAGTGAGGCACTTGTATATAAATTATGAATGAGTAATAAATTGTACTTTTTAATGTTAAGTATTTAATCAAATTGTGAATCTAGATTTTAAGTGAGATCAAATAGATACATATGCATGAGGTTGTGAAGTGTACTTGAAAAAAGAAATATTTTCAGAAGCGTTATTTAGATAAATCATCAGGTCATTCAATGTAAATATTTTACATTTGAAGGAAGTTTGACTTATTTTTGTGTACAGCAGAGTTTTTTTAAAAACGTTATAGAAGAGGGAAGTTAAATTTTGAAGTATGTTAGAATGATTAAGGATCTATTTATTTTAGCCTGAATGCTAGGGTAATATACTTGTATGTTTCCTGGATCTCTATTGCTTGTTACCATCACACTGTACATGTTACTTTTATTGCACAACGTTTTAGCAAAAATGCGAGAATTTGACAAAATTTGTACTACCGGTAATTAGTGGAAAGACTTGTAAAGGGAGGATTAGAGGAGTAAGATGAATTTAGTTAAAGGATTGTAAAGCAATTCCGGTCTATGGATTGACGATGTCCGTCTGTCGTCAAAATTTTGGTTAAAGTTCCTTGTTTAAGAAAAAACAAAAGGAACTATATGCAGTAGAATCATTATATTATACATGTAGGTTGCCAATGACTAGACCTTACAATTTACCTGTATGCCGTAACATTTGACCTAATGACCTTGACCTTTGAATTTGATCTAGTTAAAGATTGTGGTTAAAGTTTCTGGTTTAAGCAAAATCTAAGGAACGTATGAAGTAGAATCATAATATACGTGTAGGCTGCCCATGACAAGACCTTTTAAAAGAATTCACTTTAGCTACATCTCTGTATCTATTAAGGATAGGGCTTTGATAATGTAGATTCCTTGTGATATGGGCTTTCACTTGATACCATGACCTTCAATCTAGTCACCCTGACCTAGTTACGTTCAAACATTTGTTATTTCTTGTCTCGTTTTATACCAGAATCTACAAACAACATTAAGTTTAGTCATGAAGTATGCAAGGCATACTTACCTCATAGGTCCAAACAAAAACTTACTTTGCAATTCGGCCATACATTCTTTAGCGGTTTTATTTCTGTCATATGTCACTGTAATTCTTCAACAATAAACACTGAAGTTAATGGCAATATGGCAGGACCAATTTAATCTCACTGAAATAAGTTTGTGTTCTTAATATGGTGTACTATAAATACACTTGTGCTTTGAATACTTCCAATACAAATGGTATTGCCTTTTATGAAATCCATTCTCTTACGAGAAAATCGCTGGATAATCCGTCACATTTGTGCTAGACTTTTTATACTATTTGTATTGGAGAACATTCCATAGTCAAATTTAATATTCTCGATTCTGACTTTATAAATCTGTTTTCTGAGTGGCATTAATGATAGAATCTTGGCGTATAAATCTTGGTAGTTAGTGCTGAGGAATGAAAGATTTGTATAACAGTATGAAGATTGATAGAGTGGTGTAGTGAATGAATGGATTGCTTGTATGCTCAAATTGCTGTGATGAAGTTATATCACCATGTTGAAACAATAAAAATGAAACAAAAATTGATAAATGTTCAGACTTCTGTTATTATACATCTATGCAGTCATCAATTTGACAATAAGAGGTCATATGAACTTAATGTATCAAGCCAATGCTAAGTGTGGAACCTCATGTACAATTCGGTCTTTTCAAAATACAGAGTTTCTTCCCATTTGTGCAGGTATCCGACGTCAAGTAATTGTGACGTCATTAAATTCTACGGGAAAAAGTGTAAAATTCTGGGAAACAGGGTTACACATATGATG
This sequence comes from Pinctada fucata, assembly GCA_028142955.1. Classification (NCBI taxonomy): domain Eukaryota; kingdom Metazoa; phylum Mollusca; class Bivalvia; order Pterioida; family Pteriidae; genus Pinctada; species Pinctada fucata. The sequence goes on from AP027105.1 coordinate 30,296,201, forward strand.
TTCTTTAAAAAGGAATTTAATGACATCACTATACCTTGACGTCAGATACCTGCACAAATGGGAAGTAACTCTGTATTTCGAAAAGACCGAATTCAAAACAATATGCTGATCTGTCCATTGGACACTCTGTTTACAAAAAAAGAAAAATCTGTTGCTCAGTTGTAATTCACTTTGATGAAATTGTTATACTATTGAAGTTTGGTTAATATCAGGTCTAAGAGAAGTATATATGACCCAAGAATGGAAGTTACTTACTGACTTTCTGATACAACTTGCTTCCTAAGATGCTGCATCTGACTTGCATTTTGCACTATATCATGGTAACTTGGTTAGACCTTTTGACCTTAACTTTGCTTGGACTTGAAGTACACAAAACGATAGCTGCAAATGGATCATTGTTTCACAAATATGTCTTTTAAAGGGATAAGGCCACGAGACCCTTAAGTCGGCCCTCCATTTTTCACTAGAATTAAATTCATGAGAAATACTTGATATCTCTCATGAAAATACTCAAATGTTTACCGCTTTTAATGAAAGAAAAATATCAACAAACAAAGTGCCATTTGACTGTAATGACATCATAAGTGGCATCATTTTGACGTTATTGACAAAATATGGCAAAAATTGTTGGAAAATTTGTCTTTTATGGAAGAATTTGATGTGGCTGCATGTGCTAAGATAAAATGTTTATGACTTATTGACAAAAAGATATACATGTACTGATAATCTTTCATAAATTTTTCATCTTCGTTAATGCATGCGGCCATTGCTCATTTAACAGACATGTAGTTTTTGCAGCAATTTTGCGGAATGTTGCCAATTTTGGTATTTTCAAAGGGCTAAGAGCTATTCATAAAAATATATATTCATTATTCAGAAGAGAACACATAAAAGTGTCAAATCACAGTTAAACATTCTATAAAGTGCAATGTTCAAAATTAGGGCCAATATTAGGTTTCATGGTCCTACCCCTTTGTGAATGATGAGGTCTCCATGTGTATTATTCCTTTTTCCTCTAGTTTGGTAGACTGATATAGATCATTCATAAATTAATGATACCTTGCCCTTGACAGGTCATAGTAGAAAAGTTCAAGGTCACAATCCTGCCTGAATACTCTGCTACATTTGAACTATATAAAACAGGAACAACTCCATGTATATAATGTATAAAGATTTTTATACTAATGTTTGTTTTGACATACAATGTAGGTGTACAATTGTCAAATTTAACAAAAAACATATCACAGCTATACAGTTTTATAACAGGTAAATGCTTGAAGAATGATTATTTTAGCACACATGTATAACATATAACTTTCTGTTAAAACAATGACAAAAACTATATTCAAAGAAAAGGAGCTGTTAAGATAAGGCGTAAAATCTGCCCTGAAAAGTCGAAATTTCAAAATGCAAAAATTGAGAAAAATTTTCGGTAAAAATAGGAAGTTACTTGGTACAGATATGAATCTTCTATCAGGTTGGATAAATCATTCAAAATAAGACCAATTTTGGGGTCAAAATAAGCGATTTTCCTATAGAAATCAAAGGAAAACGGAAAAGTTTTCCTTCAACATTGTTCCCCCCCTTCGGTTCAGAATGCCACTTTTACCAAAGGTGTATATCAATAAAACAAATTTTCTGACCAAGTGGGGTTCTGAACCGAGGGGGGGGGGGGAACAATGTCCCACAGGCGAAAAACGAAAAAAAGGGGGGATGGATGACTATTTTAGAATCAGTATTTAGAGCGGTAAAATAAATTAAAATTGCCATTTTTTCTTTTCATATCATGTAACAGTCTATTCAGAGTGTGTTCCGATCAAATGATTAACCGTGAGGAAGGAAATGAACGAGAAATTTGTCTATTTCTACACTGTGCGTATTTCGCGCCTGAAAGCTACATATGTGGCTGATAAATACGAAATATAACCGTTTTTCAGTTTCCGGATTGCGATTTTTGCCGATTATATTGATATAATAACATCAAGGTTAATTTCTCTTATCCAAGTTTGACATTAAAAGGAAGAGAAGTATAATAAACATCAAATTTGTGTAGACTAATGATATTTTGTGAATTTTCGCTCGATATTTGACGTTTTCTCTCAGCAGTAATCCCGACCACTTTTTACCTGAAATAGAAGGACAGGGCACAAGAAATAATCGAGTGATTTCAGGGCTAAATCCAGCCCTTATCTTAACAGCTCCTTTAAGACTTGTCATTGTATTTCTAGTATGAAAAAATGGAACACATTGTAAGACAGTACATGTAATACAGCAGCCAATTTCACAAAAATTCTTAGGAAAAAATCCGAGGATTTTTCGTAACTTTCAGTCAATTATATCTCAGCCATACGAATGAAAATTTCAATAAAGTTGAAATACTCTTTATTTAATGACTGAAATTCATCAAAACATGAGATAAAATTTGAATTTGAACGGAATACAAAATGAATATTAAACTTTGAAAGTTACGAAAATTTCTGAGATCGTAAGTATTTTCGTGAAATTGGCCGCAGAAGTTTAGCTCAACACAATAACAGTTACCCAGAGATTAACGGAGAAATTGCCTCAATATCATAATTTCTCATCACATTTGAAAGGCCGAGACTACAGATAATGAATATCTATCAAACTGTCTTTCTGTATGTCATTTTCAATTTCCTGAGATTTCAATCCATAAAAATTTGACAGAATAAAGGAGTTTTAATAGAATGTTTAAACAGAAATATCATAAAAGCCAATGTCAAGGTCACAAAAAGTACATACTAATAGAAAGGTCAAGGTCATGTAATATTGAAAGTCAACAGACTTTACTACATTAAACTTCAAAGTAACAAAAGAATATATAAAGATAGTCACACAATATATCCAATAAGGTACTAGTAATTATTTTATTTAATCCTAACTGAGGTTTTCCATGGATCCTTTGGTTGTTATGTAAAATGAAAGACATTTAATATACATGTACATTGTACAAAATATTCTTTTAAGAATGAAAAATAATGGATGGAGTCTAGTTTGTAAAATGACAAAAACTTAAAATGCATACATACAAAATATTCTTTTGAAAATGAAAAAAAAATGGACGGAGTCAAGTTTCTTCACAACCATGCAGCTATGATGTTCATCATCGTGCCGAGACGTAGAGTTCCGTGACTTGATCTCTGTATCTCACTGAACATACTAGTTGAATATATCTGTTACAGTAGCACCTAGGTCTCACTTTTTCTTCTGAAGTAAAAAAGAAACATTTTGCAATATAATATATAAGAAACCATGAATAATGACTTGTCAAACATATGTAATAATAAGAAATGTAAGGATATTTATCAAAGTAATGCACTGTATTGACAAATTCAGAGAAATGTATTATTTCATAGAATTTTGATTAGATATTGCTGTAATTGCAATGTCTGTGGTTTGAATGCCGGGTTTTGTTCCTTTTTTTTGCCTGATACTTGGTTTGGATTTTGATGCATTACCTGACGCTTAACAGAGATAAATCTTGGTGTAGCCTCATATAATACTCAAAATTTATAAACATGTATACCTTCATTGTCAGAAAACATATTTTCGTCAAGTAAGGTCACCTCTTAGGAGTCACAAGGTCCTATACCAATGTTTATTTTTATTATGCCCCCGGAATCACAGATTTGGGGGCATATAGTTTTTGGCCTCTCCATCTGTCTGTCTGTCTGTCTGTTTGTCCGAACTGAAAACTTTAACATTGGGCATAACTTTTGAATGGAAAGTGATAGGGCTTTCACATTGCACATGTGTATTCCTTGTGACAAGACCTTTCCATTGATACCAAAATTTTTGACCTCGTGACCTTGACCTTTGACCTACTTTTCAAAAACTTTAACATTGGGCAAAACTTTTGAATGCTAAATGATAGGGCTTTCATATTTCACATGTGTATTCCTTGTGACAAGACCTTTACATTGATACCAAAAGATTTGACCTCGTGACTTTGACCTTTGACCTACTTTTCAAAAACTTTAACATTGGGCATAACTTTTGAATGGTAAGTGATAGGGCTTTCATATTTCACATGTGTATTCCTTGTGACAAGACCTTTCCATTGATACCAAAAGTTTTGACCTCGTGACTTTGACCTTTGACCTACTTTTCAAAAACTTTAACATTGGGCATAACTTTTGAATGGTAAGTGATAGGGCTTTCATATTTCACATGTGTATTCCTTGTGACAAGACCTTTCCATTGATACCAAAAGATTTGACCTCGTGACCTTGACCTTTGACCTACTTTTCAAAAACTTTAACATTGGGCATAACTTTTGAATGGTAAGTGATAGGGCTTTCATATTTCACATGTGTATTCCTTGTGACAAGACCTTTCCATTGATACCAAAAGGTTTGACCTCGTGACCTTGACCTTTGACCTACTTTTCAAAAACTTTAACATTGAGCATAACTTTTGAATGGTAAGTGATAGGGTTTTCATATTTCACATATGTATTCCTTGTGAGAAGACCTTTCCATCGATACCAAAAGTTTTGACCTTGTGACCTTGACCTTTGAAATACTTTTCAAAAACTTTAACATTGGGCATAACTTTTGAATAGTAAGTGATAGGGCTTTCATATTTCACATGTGTATTCCTTGTGAGAAGACCTTTTCATTGATAGCAAAAGTTTTGACTTCGTCACCATGACTTTGACCTTTCACGGACTCAACAGAAAATGGTGTTTATACTAACAAAGATGCCACTGGGGGCATTAATGGTAAAAGATGGCCTAGCTTTATAGTACAACTCTGGAAATCTGTACAAGAAAAAACTTTGGCAGGATAAGAATAATAGGTAGATAGAATCTGAAATTTTGTTATTTTATATTTATCATACAACAGAAAAGGGTTAATTTCTTTTAAGAAACTCACATAACCATATTATATGATTCTTGTCCTGTCACTTACTAGTCAAAAGTTACGTCAAATTTCAAAGTTTTGAACAGACTGACAAACAGACACTGTCAGGAGAATGTCAAATTTTCCCTAAATCTTTAATATATGAGTATACATGAAGTTTCAATGACTTTCCCAAACCATGTTAGATGAAACACAATTTATTAAACAAGAATATTGTTATATGTGTCTCCGTACCTTAAAACAAGCACATTTACAAATGTAAGTCGAAGTCCATAACTTCAATTGAAATGCTTTGTTAAAAAAGATCATGACTGAAAACATTTCTCAGATAGTGAGAAAAACTATTTTTACAGAAATATGAATTTCTTATCATGAAAAAATCAAATCTTGTATTATATTTGTAAATAAAAGCAACTCTGGACATACCAACAATGCACAACTTTAAAAATCTCATTATATCAACATGATCAATCGGTATCAATGCAGCCTCACTCCAAAAGCCAAAATCATACATGCATTTACTCACCAATAAGGAAAGTGTAATTATTTGAGATCACTTCTAATGAAAATATTGAAGAAAAATCTTGATTGAACAATGATCATTTCTAGATGTATTCATCTCTTAGCTATACTTTCAACCCCCCCCTTCTTTCCATCATACAAAGTTATAAAACATATGTGTATATCTTTTGTAGATCTAACCATTTTTTCAAATGTGAGGGGGTACAACCTTTTTACTTTCTGAAAGATTTTATCGTACTATAACAATGAAATTAGCACTTTTGACAAATTAAATTTACATGTAAAAGTCATGTTTTCAACAAAAATCCTGTAAAAATGGCAATTCAAGGCCAAAATGTGATAAATCAAGTTATAAAATAGATTACTTTATCTACAACATATCATGCATAATTCTTACCTTTTTTCCTTTCTTCTTTTTCTTTTTAAGACCAGATCCTAGTTTCACTATACTGTTAAACGTATCTGCATTTAAACGATGTGTAGTTCTCAGTTTGACCCCTCCTAACTTCTCTGTGTAACATAAAGGAAAAGATGCATAATTTAGATTAATTGAGATACTGGTATTCAAATTATACATGTACAAAACAAAATGGAATATAACCTCAAGTAAAGATTTCTGAATCATAAATTGATTGAAGTTTTTATTTCATTCAAGACAAAGACTATCAAAATTTTTCTGCAGACAGAGTTAACATTTGACTAAAACATTGGCTATAGTTTTCTCTTTCTTTCTCTAGTTTGCATACGCTTGATTTTAAAATATTCTGTTATTTCTTTTTTATTTCTAATATAATATAAAGTTTATGACCACCAATCGGGGATTTGAACATTAACTAGAGGAAAAGGTGAGGTGTTACTGAGAATCTGCCCTTTTCTCCATAAGTTTGGTAAAAATGCGATTTTTTTCTACAGGTCATGGAGTAAATATTTGCCAAAACATTGGCTATGGTTTTCTCTTTCTTTATATATTTTGCATATACATGTACTAGAGTATCATACCATGTTCTTTGCGGTATTCCAGAGCCTCCAGTATTTCCCTAGCGGCCAGGTCTCCGATCAAATTGTCTTCAAGGTCCAACTCCTCAAAGCAGTCTGAAAATCTTATCAGTCTGCAAGAAAAATCTAAATTTATAACATGTACATATACATACATGTACATAAAAATCTAGTTATAGAGTTTCATCTTTTACAAGAATGTACTGCAGATAAAAAGCTGATAGACCATTTTCCACGTAATTCGAGCAGTAACTGTTCTAAACCTAGATCTAATATGCATGGACACTGGACATCACCTCATTTGGCAAAATTTTTCATGTTACATAATATTCGAATGCACCATCTTATGCATCCAGATGCATTGTCATGTTTTCTATTGTGATGTCACAATGCAAATATCACCAAATTTTGTGATGTCTTGCCATTAGTGTTGTAAAATCGGAAATTTCTTATTATCCATTATCGAAAACTATCGTAGGAGTACAATCGATAGCACTATCGAAATAATCAGACTTTTTTCTTGTTCAAAATTGTTAGATGCTTTGTATCTTTTCAGAAGGAGCTAGAATATTGTGATTTAAGAATCTGAATTCTATTCAAAATCATGGAAATAGATTAAATGTTGAACATTCCTTGTTCTTAATAACAAAATCTCGAGGCTTGCTTTAGAAGGAGGGCCTTCCTTTTGCTTTCTAAAGCCAAAATGGTTCCACATGGTGGACCTAGTAAGCCTGGGATAAGCTCTCTATGGCGATCGCGTCATGTTTCGCACTGAGATCATTTCGCGTCAAATTAACTTCAACAGCGACAATCGATTTTCAAAACCATTATGGATAGTCAGCGACTTTCAAGTTTCAGCGACAATAGCGGCGACATCGGCAACTATCGTTACAACACTAGTCGCCATCTGGAAGGATAACTTGAAAATAATCTTTTGATATTCATAACGGATCTATGTTGCCACATCCGATTATAGTTTTTAGTAAAGACAATTTATTGTTATGTGACAATGAAATTGCAATTCGGTCTTTCCCATATACAGAGTTACTTCCCATCTGAGACAGTATCTGACGTAAAGTAATTGTGATGTTATCAAATTCTATCGAAACCTGAGTGTAGAACTCGGGGAACAATATTATTCTGGATTTTTGTTAAACAGAGTTATTTCCCGTTCGGGACCGTATATGACGTTAACCATAGTTATTGTGACGTCATCAAATCATATGGAAACCAATGTAAAATTCAAGGAAATTACGCTACAAAACCGATGATTCTATAGAAAGGAAGTAACTCTGTTTATCAAAATGACGGAATAGATTATGAACTTGATTATTTATTTTCAAGATTGGAAATAGATCATTTAGAAAAAAAATCTATGTCATACTCTTGAAGGGTCCTAGTCATCATCAGGGGAGCAAACTCTTTCCCGTACACTAATCCATCAATACCGTTATCTGCAATGTGTAGTTTGTGAATCCAGGGGCCAACTGGAGGGGGAGCTGCAGGCTCCTTTTTCTTCTTTTTTCCTATCAACAGGATGATGGAACTTAGAAGTCAAAGCGGTGAACAACATATACCAAATAAATGTATGTACATTGTATAGCAGTTACCGGCATTCAAGTTTTACCACTCCTTAATAAAGGAGCTGATAAGATAAGGGCCGTTTTTAGCCCTAAATCTCATGCCGTATTTCTTCTGCATGACGGTACATATGCAGACAAAAGATAATCATAATTGAAACATAATGTATTTGAAGACTTTTTGTATGTTTTACTTTTCGATGAAATACCCCGAAGATCCTTTAATGAAGGTCCAAAGAGGTAGGGGGTACTTGGGTAATAAAACTGATAATATAGACCAATAAGCTCAAAATGCATCGAAGATGCAAAATGCCGAGTTGCAAAACTGGAATGTAAGTATGAATATGCAGACTAACATGAAATGTGTATGGTTTGTAACAACATTTTGTGGTCCTAAATGAAAATTTCTGGATCAAGAAATGGTCTTCTCTTTATTCTATATCAGCGTGTAATATATTTTCAAGGATACAGATTTTCAATCTCATCATACAGAATACTTTATGTATTTGTATGTACAATATGATTTAACAAAGCATACTCTAAAGATACAGAATAAGGTACAATTCATATCTTAAATCACGGGAAACATTTCTGGCAAGTTTCATGATTATAGGTGCAATACAGGCTCAAATATGGTTGGGAAAACATTTTCAATCATCTGAGTCCTGTGACCTTGATCTTTGACCTTTTGACCCAAAAATTAATGGCAAGTTTCATGATTATAGGTGCAATACAGGCTCAAAAATGGTCTGGAAACCATTTTCAATTACCTAAGTCCTGTGACCTTGATCTTTGACCCCTAAATCAAAAGTGGTCATTTTCTATTCACTGGAAACATTTCTGGCAAGTTACATGATTATAGGTGCAATACAGGCTCAAATTCAGTCAGGAAACCATTTTTAATCATCTTAGTCCTGTGACCTTGACCTTTGACCTTTTAACCCCAAAATTGATAGTGGTCATCCTTGATCCATGGGAAACATTTCTGGCAAGCTTCATGATTATGATTGCAATACAGGCTGAAATATGGTCCGGAAACCACTTTCAATCATCGGAGTCCTGTGACCTTGACCTTTGACCTTTTGACCCCAAAATCAATAGGGGTCATTCTTGATTCATGGGAATCATTATTGGCAAGTTTCATGACTTTAGGTGCAATACACGCTAAAATATGGCCAGGAAACCATTTTCAATCATCAGAGTCCTGTGACCTTGACCTTTGACCTTTTGACCCCAAAATCAAAAGTGGTCATTTTCTATTCACAGGAAACATTTCTGGCAAGTTACATGATTATAGGTGCAATACAAGCTGAAATTTGGTCCGAAAACCAATTTCAATCAACAGAGTCCTGTGACCTTGACCTTTGACCTTTTGACCCCAAAATCAATAGGCCTCATCCTTGATTCAAGGGAAACATTTCTGGCAAGTTTCATGATTATAAGTGCAATACAGGCTGAAATATGGTTCAGAAACCACTTTCAATCATCGGAGTCCTGTGACCTTGACCTTTGACCTTTTGACCCCAAAATCAATAGGCCTCATCCTTGATTCAAGGGAAACATTTCTGGCAAGTTTCATGATTATAGGTGCAATACAGGCTGAAATATGGTCCGGAAACCACTTTCAATCATCGGAGTCCTGTGACCTTGACCTTTGACCTTTTAACCCCAAAATCAATAGGGGTCATTCTTGATTCATGGGAATCATTATTGGCAAGTTTCATGACTTTAGGTGCAATACAGGCTAAAATATGGCCAGGAAACCATTTTCAATCATCAGAGTCCTGTGACCTTGACCTTTGACCTTTTGAACCCAAAATCAAAAGTGGTCATTTTCTATTCACAGGAAACATTTCTGGCAAGTTACATGATTATAGGTGCAATACAGGCTGAAATATGGTCCGGAAACCACTTTCAATCATCGGAGTCCTGTGACCTTGACCTTTGACCTTTTGACCCCAAAATCAATAGGGCTCATCCTTGACTAATGGTTAGTAAGTGTATGAAGTTTCATTGTTATAGCCTCTTTCGTAGTTGACTTATAGTCCGGAAACCAATTGTTGACGCCCTCCCGCCCGCCCAACCGCCCGCCCAGACGCCCGCTCGCCCGCCCGTCTCACATCAAATTAAGAGCCGAGTTTTGCAACGCGGCTAAAAACCTAGAAATTTAGGAATATTTTGCCTAAAATGGATAAATATTAATTGAAAGATATCAAATGTATCTACATTGTAAATCAGAAATACATTTCGAAAGTTCTATCTCCTGTAATCGGTAAAGAATGAAATCCGGAACTCAAAATACGGTCTTATTTTGTATGTAATGGCTACATTTGTACAATAGAAGCTTTTTAGCGCGAAATACACATTAGCGGAGAAATCTACATCGCTGCTGCTTATTTCGTTTCTAATTGTTGTACATTTCATTCGATCGTATTTAGAACATATTTTTGATGGATTAAGGAGGAAAAATAGTTAAATTTTCCATATTTAATTATCTTAAAGATCGATCCTTTAACAAATGCACCACCCTTCCTTTTTTGGTTTTTCGTTTCTGGGGTAGTGTTCCCCCCGGAGATACAGAACCCCACTTATCCAGAATTTTTTTATCATAAAAATACACCTCCAGTATAAGTGGCTTTTTGTATCTCCGGGGGGAACAATGTTCAAAAAAACTTTTCCGTTTTCTATTGATTTCTATGGGAAAAAGACAAGTTTTGACCCAAATATTAGCATTATTATGACTAATGGATCTAAAAAAACTTCAGAGTTTGATGGGATACTGTATTTGTATTAGATTAACAAACGATTTCTCTTAAAAAATTCATTTTCAAAATTCCACTTTTTAGGGCAGATTTTACGTCTTATCTTATCAGCTCCTTCCAACCCCCCCCCCCCCCCCCCCCCCCCCCCCCCCACTTATAATTGTTTTGATTCTCATAAATTTTAAGAATTGTTCAAATCAATATATCATCAAATAAAACTGATACTTTCTTATTAATATGCTCCCCTCCAATTACTTAGATTGACATCTATTTTACAGTTGTATAATGGAAGTTGTGACATAAATATTAGTCTATTTGAGTCTTCATGAAGGAATAGAGTTGGAACACTTCCATATTATTTTTTTTGCCCAATATCACAAAATCTTTGTAAGTTTCTTTCACTTGATAAACAGTGCTGTCTTTCCCTTTACTATACATGGTTCAGTTTGAGCTCAATGATTCACACTCACAGATGTAATTGAATATGTCTCGTCAATAGAAATTTGTATAGTTACAATAGCCGTGGAAACGGCCAACGACAATTGGATATTTGGTTGGTAGGGGTATCACCCCTACGAACCAAATATCCAAGTGTCGTTGGCCGTTTCCGCAGCTAAAGTTACATGAGATCTCTCCAAAACCAGCTTATTAAAGCATACTATTTTTATTTAAAATTGTTGAGAAATGCCAAATTACCTTTCTTTTTCTTTTTCTTCTTTTCTTTGTCTTTGCCTTCTTCACCTGATGTCTCTCCACCCGATTTATATTTTCCTTCTTTCTCTAAAGTCACAAATGAGATAAAATATCCATTAATCTTTTTCTCAACAATTTGAGTGCACATTTCAGTATGCCAATTAATTTTTAGTTGAAAACCACGCAGAAAGAAATATATTCTGCAAAAATTATAAATTATAGGATGTTAGGTTTCTATTTTCTATATAAGTGTGTTTATTTGCAAGTTAACAAAATTAGTGTAGTCACATATTGGTTCAATTTCTAAGAAATGCATACTTATTACACTTACAGTTTATACACAATATGTATTTTAAAATAACTCACAAGTTCCTTCATGTTGATCACAATTTTCTCCATTTTTTCCAAGTTTTCTTTCAATGTTTTTTTTTTACTTTTCCATTTTAGTTTAGAATTTTGAAATTGAATAACACAATAGATTAAAATGGGATGATGCTCTGGCATTATGTATATTGAAGGGTTCAAAATCATTTGGGTAGATATATAATAAATGAATGCATAGTATATTTATTGCTCTCTCTTAATAGGACTGAAATCATTTAAAAGGATTGGAATTGAACCTGAGTATCACAGCAAAAAGTTTGTGAACTGAGTGGATATAAGAGGTTTATAGGTTAAAATGAGTCAAATTCAATATATTAGTTTCTTCAAAGCTAGGCATGGCTTATAGAAAGAAGATATCTGATATGTATGTAAGCTCAGCTTCATAAATGACACGTAAATTGATACAATGTACTTTTTTTAATTTTTGTCAATGAAAAAAGATCACCTTTAAATTGTTGTGCATAATTTAAATAATTACAATTAAAGTGACTATGACACTCCACAAAGATGTAAATCATGCCACACCTTTCAGTAAAAGGGGGAGGGGGGGGGGGTAAATAATACAAAAGTCTCAAAAGGATATAACAGACTATTATAAGATTTTGTCAAACTTATAACATGACCATTGCTAATCCAAGAATGAACTAATTTCATGTATATCTAAATAATTGAACTTCAAGCAAAAATTTAGGATTATGGCTAACTGATCCAAGAAATATCTGTACCATTTATAAGATCAATTGCTTCATGTTAATGGATACTTAAAAAGTTTTGCTTAACGATTTCTCCACTTACGTCCTTAATGATAGATAATTAGCATGACAGCAATGAAATGCAGATCAAGCGGTGGCTGAAATGAACATCAAATAATTGAACAATTAATGTAATTGTGCAGGATTCATGTGAAATGCATGGTACACTTCACACTGTATGTGGCTCCTCAATTCTCCTTACCCAGCGTGTACATAGCACTCCAAACATTGGGTCCGTCACCTAATTATGTAAAATACCAAATACTGTACGTGTAATCATTTTAGCGCAACCAAATTTTTGCGGAAACCAGGCAAAAATGGGTAATTTGACGTATTAGTGTAGTCATAAAATAGCATTCTTCACTTATTATCTATAATAATCTATAAGAGTTAAAAAATGATTTAGCATAGTTTTGAGTTAGCATTAGTTTTAACATCTTCTAGAGACAAGTGTACGTAGCACCTTACTGCCCCTTGTCAGATGTCACACACAAAACTTTGTCTGCGGTGAGTGTCGTATCGGAGACTTACCAGGCCAAAAATTTGTATAAATTACTAGAAATTTAAGTGCTTGTTAATGTGTTTGAATGATTTTACTCCCAAAATTGCTTGTATATGAAAGTATAATATAATATGGACTCTGATCATGTCGTATATACTCTCTGCTATGACACTCACTGGAGACGCAGTTTTGCATATGACATCCAACAAGGGTGAGTAAGGTATTACGTACACATGTCTTGAGAAGATGAGTTTAAACAGCACTAACTCTGCTATAATCCTGCTAAAATATTATACAAATAAAACAATTCTATGTTATTTCCAAATTTATCTATTCATTTTAGAGAATCTAACTTCTCCTGCACAATGACCTTGTTTAGTAAAATAAAAATGTAAAATAATACATGTAACAAATTTTGTGATATTTTTATGATTTAAAATCCTGTGTCGTTTTGAGAAATAGAACTTTTCAAATCAACAATCAAAAGCACAAATGTATGAATACAAGTCATCACTCCTATTTTCTAGGATCAAATAGAAGTCAAAACTGACAAAAATTTAGCAAAATGCCTAGATTTTTTCAAAAAACTAAAAGCTAATCACATTAAAAATGTACGCCTTCATCACACACACAAACTAACAATGCTATAACTATTTTCTCTATCATCACTATGCTAGATTAGCACATTTTAATCATAGCACAAACATAGTTATTCCCCTTACCTTCGGCAGCTTTCTCTAATTCTTCCTGTTCCTTCCTTAAAGCTTCCTCCGCTCTCCTAGCAGCCTCATATTTCGCCTGTTCAACGCACGTCTTTATAATCTCTAATAAGCCATCACACTCTAAATTATTGCCGTCAACAAAAAGATCCCTGTAAAAATGAAGAGATATTTTCCACTTTTCAGTCTAATATTTACTTGGAACACGATTTTTAAGTATTCAAAATTAAGAAATTAATTCAGAAATTATGTCCATAATTATAGATAATTAGCATGGTAAGATATGAAAAAGAAACAAAATTTGAATCATAACATTTTTTTCTAACAAACTATTTGAAGACAAAGAAAGATAACTCTTTTGAATAATATTTTTTTTTTGTAAATTGTATTAAAATCCTATTTATGTGCTACATGTTTTATACATGTTTTATAGAATTTTTCATAATATACATATAAGCTATGATAATTTTTTTTCACTACTACATGGTTAGCAATGTCTCTTTTTTTTTTTTCATGTCATTGGCATTTGATTTTCATTCTAGCGGACAAAGAAGGATAACTCATATTGATAAAGAAAACACAGAAACTTTTCAATCAATATGCAGTTATTCTGATCCTCAACATTACCCTTTTAAGCAAAATGAACTTCCATCAGCCTTAAAAATATATGTAGGTGTCAATTTACAGATTTCAAAAGTTGCATTTTGTCATATAAAATAGATATTCCAAAAATAAATCTAAATGTAAATATCAATTTGAACAAAACTAAATATAAATCATGTTAAGGTATCGGTTGTACAAATAAATATCAAGTGTATTATACAGTTAGAATCATGGCATATTTTTACCTTAATATACCTAATACAACATAAATAATGGTTTCTATCATCTAAGGTAAACATGCTGACCGTCACTCAAGCCACGGAAACTATCGAGACACTGCCGAAGATTACAGAGATAATTTTAACACTGTTAAATGGACGAGACGTCCGTGAGATCTTCATTTGTACATAGGATACGTTAACATGCAAGTTTATTGACAGAAATATCGCTGCCTGATCAGTGTATCTTCTCTTATATTTCTTATATGTTCCTATTGATAAGAACTTGGTACCTCACAGCTGTTGAGGATATAAGACCTCCGAGGTATTTTCCACTTTCCACTGTGAGGTCACAATAGCACATACTGACTGATAACATAGTAGTATTGCCTTCAAGCCCCTTACATAGATTTTTACAGCCTTCATCACCAAATCTACAAAGCAAAGGTATAAATGTAGATGAAAATATGTACTTCAATGGGTCAGGCCATTTTTCTGAATGGGACTATGACGCATGGCCCCTGTCCTTCCCAATCACTGGATTTAATCTTATATACTCAGAAAAGTGGGAATATTGTAATGAAACAGTTGCTCTTTTTTTTGTATGTCTAAATCATAAGATTCTGTTGAGTATAGTGTGCGAATTGAATTACCATTAATTACTAGATGAGAAATAACCAGTATCACTTTATTACTCCATTTTTTATTATTTCAGTATATTTTCTCAACAAGGACCAATTAAACACCAAAATCTTCTTTATATAATTTAAAATGAATAAAAAAATGATCTGTTTAAAATGAGACAAAAAGTTTCATACTTACTCATTGTAATCAAGATTTATTGTCGTAAGAATGGAACAGTGGTTAAACGATCTGGCAAGTCTATAAACAGAGTATGGTTCCAGCAGGCAATCCTCTAATTCTATACACTTAAATGGATAGCACCCCTTCTCAAGTAGCAATCCCTGAAAACAAATAACTTATCAGTATGGTAATTAATTTACATTTACATGTATACATTGTCAAAATACTAGTTTGTAAATGTGCAATTTAAAAATCTCAAGAAGCAATCCCTAAAAACAAATAACTTATCAGTATGGTAATTAATTCACATTTACATGTATACATTGTCAAAATACTAGTTTGTAAATGTGCAATTTAAAAATCTCTAGAACGAACGGCAACATTCTTCCAAATGCATTTTATCAACTTGAAATTAGCTGGAGCTGCATGACTTTCAGACCATATATGAGCATATTATCTATTTATTAATTCCTTCAATATTTTTAAAACAAGAGTATTATCAAAGTTGTACGTATTAAAAAAAAATATAAAATTAATATTTTACATCCATGAAAGATGAATTTTCTTACTAAAGTAGCAGCATTCTCATAAGACATTGGATATCCCCAAAAGTGCAGAAAGGTGATGTATATATAGCGTTCCTGTCTAAAGGCAGCAAGGAGGGGTTCTAACAATACCGGCATGTCCCCCGGCTTTTCAACGGGCTCTGGCTCCAATATAAACTATATCATGGATGGAATCAAATATAAAGTTATAAACATGAAATTAAGGACAGAGTTCATCTGAAAAATACAATATTTCTTCAATTTCATTTAATCTAACACCTTATATGATAAGTACGCAATGTATAAAATAAGAGAATAACTCATGTAGGTAGAGATGTTAAACATATTGAGGATAGCCCTATGGACTATACAATAGCGTGTACTTATGTATACTTTTGTTTACTTATTTTAGTGCAACTATATTTTAGCGGAAACGGACAAAAAGGAGGAAACTTGACCATATAGCGTAGTCATGAATTAACTCCAGTAAAATATGAATCCCGCTAAAATAAGTACACATATGTAAGGAAAATACGTTTGACCATCAGATCTGTATGGCAAATTTAAGACTGCAGGTCAGATTTAAATCCTAAACTATTTACAAAATGTTTCATATAGTTTGGCATATATGTCCAATGCAAAAAAAAAGGATTGTGTAGACTGTTACAGACTAACTATAATGTACGATACAAGTTGTATCATATGCAGTTCTCTTCATTGCCAGATATTGTAAAACAATTATGACATTGAGTTGCCTCTTCTTTTCATTTCATCAAAATCATGTCATTTTATTTTTGATTTTACAGAATAAAAGCTATTATATACTACATGTATTACCCTATTTAATACAGTTTCATTTTCTTTGCATTCTCTGAGAGCATTCTTAATTCCTGGGCACATCTGAGAGTCTGTCAGGGTGCAGTTCCTTTCATAACATTTCAACAAACTTTGAACAATGTCCTCCGCACCTTCCACTTTAGCTTTGGCCTTCTTTCCCCCTTTTTTCTTTCCTTTCTTCTTGGGCATCTAAATTAATATAAAGTATGACTAATAACGGCAATATAATTATTTTAATACTTTAAAAAACACTGATGTGATTTGAAATGTTATTGCAGAGATCTTGAAAACTTTAATGGAGTCTTGAACATTTATACTGGTCAAGTACAAGTAGCCGCCTAATTTTCAGAGTTTTTTTGCTTATAAAATCTGTAATTATATAACAAAAGTCATTGAAACTTCATGTGGTAAAAGGATGCCTCTTATCACATTGGATTATGAACAATTTTCTCTGAAAATTAAATTCAACAATATTGTTAATATTGTGTCTAAGTGAGTTTAAAATTGAATACTAATTTTGCAAGACTGCTGTACTAATGTGTGTCGGTACCCGCCTATTTGGCTCCTATTTCTCTAAACTGAAATATCTTGTTCAAGTCCTTTAGAAGCAATGAAAGTAATCATTACCTGATAATTTGAGGTCGTTTTAATGAAAAATCCTGAAACCAATTATGTCCACTGTGATAGACTGAATGTACCAGTGCACCTTTTCCCAAACCCTAGAATTTGTGTCAATATCCTCTTCATTTTTATTTAAACAAATCTTGCAAACCAATAAGTTTAAGATTTGTATAATATCAGGAAAAACAGGTGATTTCTGACAAAGTTTTGTATCATATTTATCTTTCAATGCAACATCTCTTTAAAATGCAGTAGACAATAAAATTGGTACTGGGCGGTAACTAGTACTCAACCAGTAGGCCTGGACTTTATACATCCAAAATGATAGATACTGAGTGAGGTTTCATCGGACCAAACATTTTTTTACCAGCAAATTCAACACTTTTCAGAAACTCTGCCATTGTTCAATCATTCTAATTAGGCAGGTCTGTCCAATTTAAAATCTATAAATGAGCATTTATTAGAAAAAATTATGCATGCTCAGTTAATTAATAGTTTAAAATTGTATTCAGTTTCACGAATTACCTCCTAACCAATATTCATAAGTGTAAAATTTGTCACAGGAGACTTGTAAAATAATAGATAATTAAATGCTCCATGCTATTTTATACGTACTTGTCCCTATAAATATACATGTACATGCAAAAAGGTCACAATATAGCAGTTATCATTTATTTATGATTATGAATTATTCACATAAATATACATGTACACATTCTTATGGGTTGTCAAGTGATACTTGTAATCTATTAGTTAGCAACAAAACCATTTCTCTCTCATCGGCAATTGCAAAATGTAAGTAATAAAATAGACTGATATTTTTTATATCAATTTATACATTGATGGCAAATTTGACCAGCAATAGCTCACACTTGTTGATTGTCTCAAATTGGAGAGTATGAAAATGCACACCTTCATAATGCATTTTAATCTTTTTTCGAAACATAAGGCATCCCCTAAATATAATATTAGCATTGAGGGGAGTGTACATACTGTGACAATGACTAGCCTATTACGATGAAGAGCAAGGTGGAGGTTGAATTGCCTTCATGTTTCATTTGACACGGTTCTCGGTACGGGTGAAAGATTACACTCAATAACAGAGAGTTGCACAGGTAAATAACAAAGTTAATCATGTACTCAGGAAGAATAGACATTGATCTTGATCAATCAGACTACCATGTTTTCACCAATTGCACAAAATTTGAGCTAGAAATTGATTGAGTGAATGATCGGGCGATATCGTCATTCGAGTCACTCCTTGTGTTTGTTTATGTATTATAAGTGGAGGGGAGGAGGGTATTTATTCTGTACTCTTTGTGTACTGTAGCCCCTGTGCATTGAGATGATAGACTGACTGCCCTTTGATCTTATCTAGAAACTGACCCGACACCAGTGTCTCTTAAAATTTAAGAGACACTGGTGTCAGGTCGGTTTCTAGATAGGGTCATTTTAAAACTAAGGCAGTGGCTCCGGATACGAACGTTCGTATCTTTAGACCTATGTCTCGGCATACGAACATGTTTCTGATTGGTCTGTAACTGTCACTATCATATCTGCAATATGGATTCCGGCTGCAGATTACCAACATAGAAGTAGAAGTAGAAGGGACTCGGGTCATGTGTCCATAACAAAATAAAAATTTAATTTTTGTAACCATATCAAGGTATACGAGTTTATTCTGCATAATCTGTAATTTAGCAACCGGCAAGAGGCTATTTTCTATGCTCTCAATCATTATAGTGATCACTGATAAGTAATAGATGCGCACTTGTTAGCTGTTGTGTGCACGTAATTACGTTCCGTCGCTCCAGCGGAATTTGAAGTTTTTGAAAGTTTTGAGACGATAACAAATACGTACATGTAGATGCAACTCCGTGCTTTTTTCTTAATTAACTTTTCAGAATATGTCACAAAAAAGATACAATTTGAACACAAGATGCAAAAAAAAAACGAACCAAATTGAAATTTAAGATGTATGCAGAAGCTCACTACAATTTTTGTTCGTACGCCGAGACATAGGTCTAAAGATACGAACGTTCGTATCCGGAGCCACTGCCTAAAAGTAATTCTAAACATCTAATCAGTGAATTCAATAAATAAAAAGATGTAGACTAGACATACGAATGATTCACAAATGTTATTTGACTGATCACCATTGTTTAACATCTCATCTATTAGTGATATAATATTTTGCATGTATAGTGGCAGTAATCCTTTAAATCAGTTTTATCTGAACCACCTCTTAAGCCCCCACTCCCCCTCTCCTACCTCCCCCCTAAAATCCTATGTGTAGCAGTCAGCAGCTTTGCTTCTATAAAAGAGAAAATAATCTCCTAGATTGATGTAACGATTCACTCCATATCACATTTGAATCTTCAATAGATGATTTTCCAATAGATTCATAAGGTGGACAGACACCAGACATCACAAAATTTGGCGATATTTTCATTGTGACGTCAAAATAGAAAGCACGACAACACATCAAGGTGCTTCAAGACAGTGCAATCAGATGTGACGTCACAATTGAAAATTTTGCAAAATGATGTGATGTCTGATGTCTGTACATATAAAATCAATGTTTTAAAACAGACATAGATTTTTTCTGGAAAATGGACTATTGGTCGCATATACTGTAAACGTGGTTATTTTCGTTGGGGGAAATATTCGCGATACATGTATCAACGTTTTTTTTATTGTTAGAATGCAGCAAGATTATTTTTACGAGGCTAATTGATTCGTGAAATACGCAAAAATTACCCATGTGGAAAGGACTATATACGGTTTACATAGAAAAGTGGCCCCCTTTTTGAGCAAAATCTTAAATTTACATAAAGAAATGAATTTGTGCCAATATTTATTTAAGAAATGACTGTCTTACTTTTGGTGTTCATGGGTGTATAATTCTGGTTGGACACGTGCAAATTTTCCGAGAATCGCTTCGCGATTCACGGAATTTGCACGTGACCAACCAGAATTATACACCCATGAACACCAAAAGTAAGACAGTCATTACTTATATTTACATTTATCCTAATTATCGGTCATTTATATTTGCATGAACATCGCACATTTTGCCTGTAACTGCATCAAATGTATCTTCGCTTTGGTAAATTCTCCCTACATGCAAAACTTGCATGTGGCGTCACGATAGCAACCCAAGTTATTGGAATATAATTCTAGTTGCCTAATGGGCGTTCAACATGGGGAATTTACTAGTAATGTAAATATTCTACAATGTAGGCTACTTATGAAATGATACATATCCTTTAATTTCCTTTCTCAATTCCTTAGAATTAGAGCATCAAAAATGGTATATTTCGCCAAATTTCTGGAAAAACGTCATTTTGGGGCTTATTTTCGACAAACTTCCTAGTAGCTAGTATCAACTGGCTTCTGAACAACTTTTATATTTTGATATGTTGTCACATTTGCACGTCTTTAAGTGCATATAAAAGGAAAAAGTTGTTCAAGATACCGCTCGATGTTATCTCAATGAAAATAATCAGGAATTCTTCTATTTTTAGTGTAAAATAGACAAAATCATCGGTTTTCGTGATATATAGGCTACATTTATAATGTCGTAGAAAGCAAGAGGTAGTGTTTATGACTAGATTTCTTAAAATATAGATTATTTAACTCTCTAAAAGCTCCAACAAAATTTGATTATGGAGAAGTTGATTTTAGGGGGCCACTTTACTATATAAACCATATATACTCCTTTCCACGTGAACAGTTACTGTAGTTCTTTTCAACATGCTTTGTAGTGATCATTCTTTTGTTTTTGTAATTTTTGTTTTCCAAAATTTTGAACATTTTACTGTGTATGGAGAGTGCTGAATGAAACTAAAGATAATGATGACTAAGTCAATTTGTGTTTGAAAAGCATAATTTTGTAATACTTTTCAACGGGTTACAGACCATAATTGTTGTTTTTGTCATAACCATTCATAGAGTTTAAAATTTCTTTTTGCAAAAAAAAGGAGGAACTGAAGTGCTGGAATTGTGTATGTGCAGTTTATAGATGTACCGTATGTGTGTCGTGTGATTAAGTAAACATGTGTGTACGTGTATGTATGTGTTGAGTTAACATGCAGCTATAGAAAGTGAGGCACTTGTATATAAATTATGAATGAGTAATAAATTGTACTTTTTAATGTTAAGTATTTAATCAAATTGTGAATCTAGATTTTAAGTGAGATCAAATAGATACATATGCATGAGGTTGTGAAGTGTACTTGAAAAAAGAAATATTTTCTCAAATGCTATATTATAAGATAAATCATCAGGTCATTCAATGTAAATATTTTTCATTTGAAGGAAGTTTGACTTATTTTTGTGTACAGCAGAGTTTTTTTAAAAACATTATAGAAGAGGGAAGTTAAATTTTGAAGTATGTTAGAATGATTAAGGATCTATTTAGTTTAGCCTGAATGCTAGGGTAATATACTTGTATGTTTCCTGGATCTCTATTGCTTGTTACCATCACACTGTACATGTTACTTTTATTGCACAACGTTTTAGCAAAAATGCGAGAATTTGACAAAATTTGTTCAACCGATAATTAATGGAAAGACTTGTAAAGGGAGGATTAGAGGAGTAAGATGAATTTAGTTAAAGGATTGTAAAGCAATTCCGGTCTATGGATTGACGATGTCCGTCTGTCGTCAAAATTTTGGTTAAAGTTCTTTGTTTAAGAAAAAACAAAAGGAACTATATGCAGTAGAATCATTATATTATACATGTAGGTTGCCAATGACTAGACCTTACAATTTACCTGTATGCCGTAACATTTGACCTAATGACCTTGACCTTTGAATTTGATCTAGTTAAAGATTGTGGTTAAAGTTTCTGGTTTAAGCAAAATCTAAGGAATGTATGAAGTAGAATCATAATATACGTGTAGGCTGCCCATGACAAGACCTTTTAAAAGAATTCACTTTAGCTACATCTCTGTATCTATTAAGGATAGGGATTTGATAATGTAGATTCCTTGTGATATGGGCTTTCACTTGATACCATGACCTTCAATCTAGTCACCCAGACCTAGTTACGTTCAAACATTTGTTATTTCTTGTCTCGTTTTATACCAGAATCTACAAACAACATTAAGTTTAGTCATGAAGTATGCAAGGCACACTTACCTCATAGGTCCAAACAAAAACTTACTTTGCAATTTGGCCATACATTCTTTAGCGGTTTTATTTCTGTCACATGTCACTGTAATTCTTCAACAATTAACACTGAAGTTAATCGCAATATGGCAGGACCAATTTAATCTCACTGAAATAAGTTTGTGTACTTAAAATGGTGTACTAAAATTACACTTATGCTTTGAATACTTCAAATACAAATGGTATTGCCTTTTATGAAATCCATTCTCTCACGAGAAAATTGCCGGATAATCCGTCACATTTGTGCTAGACTTTTTATACTATTTGTATTGGAGAACATTCCACAGTCAAATTTAATATTCTCGATTCTGACTTTATCAATCTGTTTTCTGAGTGGCATTAATGATAGAATCTTGGCGTATAAATCTTGGTAGTTAGTGCTGAGGAATGAAAGATTTGTATAACAGTATGAAGATTGATATAGTGGTGTAGTGAATGAATGGATTGCTTGTATGCTCAAATTGCTGTGATGAAGTTATATCACCATGTTGAAACATTAAAAATGAAACAAAAATTGATAAATGTTCAGACTTCTGTTATTATACATCTATGCAGTTATCAAGTTGACAACAAGAGGTCATATGAACTAAATGTATCAAACCAATGCTAAGTGTCGAACCTTATGTACACTTCAAAACAATATGCTGATCTGTCCATTGGACATTGTTTACAAAAAAAATCTGTGTTGCTCAGTTGTAATTCACTTCGATGAAATTGTTATACTATTGAAGCTTGGTAAATATCAGGTTTAAGAGAAGTACAATGGATATATGACCAAGAGTGGAAGTATATGTTCATCAAGACTTACTGATATAACTTTCTTTCTAAGATGCTGCATCTGACCTGCATTTTGCACTTTATCATCTTTGGTAACTAATGGTTAGACCTTTTGATCTTAACTTTGCTTGGACTTGAAGTACACAAAACGATAGCTGAAAATGGATCTTTGTTTCACAAACATGTCTTTTAAAGGGATAGGGCCACGAGACCCCTAAATCGGCCCTCCATTTTTTCACTGAAATTATAAATACTTGATATCTCTCATGAAAATACACGAATGTTTTACCGCTTTTAATGAAAAGAAAAATATCACCAAACAAAGTGCCATTTGACTGTAATGATGTCATAAAGTGGCGTCATTTTGGCGTTATTGGCAAAATATGGCGAAAATTGCTGGAAAATTTGTCTTTTGTGGAAGAATTTGTTCATGACAAAAAGATATACTGATAATCTTTAACTTATAAATTTTTCATCTTAGTTAATGCATACATTATTGCTCATTTAACAGAAAAATGTAGGTTTTGCAGCAATTTTGCGGAATATTGCCAATTTTGGCGTTTTCTAGAAAGTACAATGTTCAAAATATCGGGTTTCATGATCCTACCCCTTTGTGAATGACAAAGCCTCCATGTGTATTCTTCCTTTTTCCTCTAGTTCAGTAAACTGATATAGATAATTCATAAATTGATGATACCTTGCCCTTGACAGGTCATTGTAGAAAAGTTCAAGGTCATAATCCTGCCTGAATACTCTACTACATTTGTACTATATAAAACAGGAACAACTCCATGTATATAATGTATAAAGATTTTTATACTGATGTTTGTTTTGACATACTAGGTGTACAATTGTCAAGTTTAACAAAAAACATATTACAGCTATACAGTTTTATAACAGGTAAATGCTTGAAGAATAATTATTTTAGCACACATGTATAACATATAACTTTCTGTTAAAACAATGACAAAAACTATATTCAAAGAAAAGGAGCTGTTAAGATAAGGCGTAAAATCTGCCCTGAAAAGTCGAAATTTCAAAATGCAAAAATTGAGAAAAATTTTCGGTAAAAATAGGAAGTTACTTGGTACAGATATGAATCTTCTATCAGGTTGGATAAATCATTCAAAATAAGACCAATTTTGGGGTCAAAATAAGCGATTTTCCTATAGAAATCAAAGGAAAACGGAAAAGTTTTCCTTCAACATTGTTCCCCCCCTTCGGTTCAGAATGCCACTTTTACCAAAGGTGTATATCAATAAAACAAATTTTCTGACCAAGTGGGGTTCTGAACCGAGGGGGGGGGGGGAACAATGTCCCACAGGCGAAAAACGAAAAAAAAGGGGGGATGGATGACTATTTTAGAATCAGTATTTAGAGCGGTAAAATAAATTAAAATTGCCATTTTTTCTTTTCATATCATGTAACAGTCTATTCAGAGTGTGTTCCGATCAAATGATTAACCGTGAGGAAGGAAATGAACGAGAAATTTGTCTATTTCTACACTGTGCGTATTTCGCGCCTGAAAGCTACATATGTGGCTGATAAATACGAAATATAACCGTTTTTCAGTTTCCGGATTGCGATTTTTGCCGATTATATTGATATAATAACATCAAGGTTAATTTCTCTTATCCAAGTTTGACATTAAAAGGAAGAGAAGTATAATAAACATCAAATTTGTGTAGACTAATGATATTTTGTGAATTTTTGCTCGATATTTGACGTTTTCTCTCAGCAGTAATCCCGACCACTTTTTACCTGAAATAGAAGGACAGGGCACAAGAAATAATCGAGTGATTTCAGGGCTAAATCCAGCCCTTATCTTAACAGCTCCTTTAAGACTTGTCATTGTATTTCTAGTATGAAAAAATGGAACACATTGTAAGACAGTACATGTAATACAGCAGCCAATTTCACAAAAATTCTTAGGAAAAAATCCGAGGATTTTTCGTAACTTTCAGTCAATTATATCTCAGCCATACGAATGAAAATTTCAATAAAGTTGAAATACTCTTTATTTAATGACTGAAATTCATCAAAACATGAGATAAAATTTGAATTTGAACGGAATACAAAATGAATATTAAACTTTGAAAGTTACGAAAATTTCTGAGATCGTAAGTATTTTCGTGAAATTGGCCGCAGAAGTTTAGCTCAACACAATAACAGTTACCCAGAGATTAACGGAGAAATTGCCTCAATATCATAATTTCTCATCACATTTGAAAGGCCGAGACTACAGATAATGAATATCTATCAAACTGTCTTTCTGTATGTCATTTTCAATTTCCTGTGATTTCAATCCATAAAGATTTGACAGAATAAAGGAGTTTTAATAGAATGTTTAAACAGAAATATCACAAAAACAAATGTCAAGGTCACCAAAAAGTACATACAAATAGAAAGGTCAAGGTCATAGATGAAAGATTGAAAGTCAACAGACTTTACAACATTAAACTTCAAAATAAAAAAAGAATATACATGTATAAAGATGGTGACACATTATATCCAATAAGGTACTAATAATTAAAATCATTCCAAGGAATGCATGTGTCACCTGCGAAACATAGCCACACTCAGGAATCACTTTTATAGGGTGTGACAGACAGATGGACAACGGACAAAGTGATCCCTAAGTGTTGCTATGCTTTGCAGGCGACACAAAAATTATTTAATCCTAATTGAGGTTTTCCATGGATCCTTTGGTTGCTATGTAAAAATTGAAAGACATTTGAAATACATCGTACAAAATGTTCTTTTAAGAATGAAAAATAATAGATGGAGTCTAGTTTGTAAAATGACAAACATTTAAAATGCATACATACAAAATATTATTTTAAAAATGAATAAAAAGGGTGGACGGAGTCAAGTATCTTCACAACCATGCAGCTATGATGTTCATCATCGTACCGAGACGTAGAGTTCCGTGAATTGATCTTGGTATCTCACTGAACATACTAGTTGAATATATCTGTTACACTCACTGTAGCACCTAGATCTCACTTTTTCTTCTGAAGCAAAAAAGAAACGTTTTGCAATATAATATATAAGAAACCGTGAATCATGACAAACATATGTATTAATAAGAAATGTAAGGATATTTATCAAAGTAATGCACTGTATTGACAAATTCAGAGAAATGTATTATTTCATAGAATTTGATTAGATATTGCCGTAATTGCAATGTCTGTGATTTGAATGCTGGGTTTTGTTCCTTTTTTTTGCCTGATAGTTGGTGTGGATTTTGATGCATTACCTGACGCTTAACAGAGAAAAATTTTGGTGTAGCCTTATGTAATATTTAAAATTTATATACATTTATACCTTCATTGTCAGAAAACATAATTCGTCAAGTAAGGTCACCTCTTGCGGGTCACAAGGTCTGAGTTTTTGCTGGATTGCATAAGAAAAATCCAGTACTTGTCATAATACAAGACATAAAAAGCCAGTAGAATGTGAGTTGAAAATC
This sequence comes from Pinctada fucata, assembly GCA_028142955.1. NCBI lineage: Eukaryota > Metazoa > Mollusca > Bivalvia > Pterioida > Pteriidae > Pinctada > Pinctada fucata. The sequence goes on from AP027105.1 coordinate 30,323,048, forward strand.
TTGTGAATTTCCAAATAAGCACTATTGTAATTCTTCATTTGAACGACTTTAGTTGATAAATATGTGTAGTTGTAAGAAATGATCATGGATTAGCTATTTTAAATAATTTATGTCCTAGATTTTCGAGAAGCATTCCTTTGTGACCCAAGGGAGGTAAGTTTGTGTGAAGGATTTCCAACAATATGATACCAATGTTTATTTTTAATGGTAAAAGCTGACCTTGCTTTAAAGTATGACTCTGAAAATCCATACAAGAAAAAATTTTGGCAGGATTAGAATAATAGGTAGATAGAATCTGAAATTTTGTAATTTGATATTTATCATACAACAGAAAGGGGTTAATTTCTTTTAAGAAACTCACATAACGAAATATGATTCTTGTCCTGTCACTTACTAGTCAAAAGTTACGTCAAATTTCAAAGTTTTGAACAGACTGACAAACAGACACTGTCAGGAGAATGTCAAATTTTCCCTTAATCGTATACACAAAGTTTCAATTACTTTCCCAGACCATGTTAGATAAAACACAATTTATTAAACAAGAATGTTATCTCTGTACCTTGAAACAAGCACATACAAGTCCTAGTCAATAACTTCAATTGCAATGCTTTGTTAAAAAAGATCATGACTGAAAACATTCCTCAGATAATGAAAAAAACTATTTTTACAGGAATATGAATTTTCTATCATCACAAAAGCAAATCTTGTATTATATTTGTAAATAAAAGCAACGCTGGACACACCAACAATGCACAACTTTAAAATATCATTATATCAATCGGTATCAATGCAGCCTCACTCCAAAAGCCAAAATCATACATGTATTTACTCACCAATAACGAAATGTAATTATTTGAGATCACTTCTAATGAAAATATTGAAGAAAAATCTTAAATGAATAATGATCATTTCTAGATGTATTCAACTCTTAGCTATACTTTCAAACCCCACATTCCTTTCCATCTTACAACATTATAAAACATATGTGTATATCTTTTGTGGATCTAATAATTTTCTGATAAATTTTATTGTACAATAACATAAAATTAGCATTTTTGACAAATTACATTGATCTTTCACAAAATTCGAATTAAAAGGCAATAAAAAAAACCTCATATAAATACATGTAATTATAAAATACAATATGTAAAATAGTTTAGTTGCCAAATGGCTATTTTGGGGGGAACCCCAAAAAATGTTACGCACAAAATGTTTTTGCACAAAAGTGAGGTTAATACCCTCTACTTTGATAATCCGGCGGATGCCACTCTGGCATCCTTGGGCATTTCGAAATTTTTGGGAAAAGGTGTGATTTTTAAAAGAAAAATCGTTGAAAATTGGAAAAACGCAATTACTTTGTCCATGTTGTAGCTAGAACAACAGATTTGGTATCTAAAGAACAGCAATACCATTGCCTTTAAGTCTCAAGCTCAGTTTATCAATTTACTCGTCCATAAAATGGGGAAAATTATGGATTTTCAATGAAAAACCGTTGAAAATTGGGAAAATGTCAAATCTTTTTTCATACTGTAGATAAAATAACAATTTCGGTACCAAACGCACAATAAATGTATTAATTGCTTTTCATTTTAAATATCAGATTAGCAATTTGCAAGTACGAAAAAGAATGCATTTTGAATGAAAAATCGCTGAAAATTGGGATATTGCAATGCTTTTTTCTTCATGCTGTAGGTAGAACAACGACAAGAAAAAATTATTTCATTGATTTAAATTCAGAATTCCACTCAAGCAAATGGAATCTTCTTGTTTTGTTGTTATTGTTGTTGTTGTTAAGTTTTTTTTTTTGCTGAAAAAAGGTTTTAAACTGTTAAAAATATAATCAGTTTAAAGAGATTCTAGAACAACAATTTTCGTATCAAATGATTACATATTGATAGTTTTAGATTTGCATTTTCTTATTACCCCTTTTCTACTCTAGATTCTCTGGTTTGTCTTGCTGTGTGTGTCTTCTCTGTGTTTTTACTTGAGGTGTTTTGATGTGTTGATATTGGTGCTGCAACCCTGTTTTGTTGAAGATCACCTCCTTCCTTATTGCCTTGTTGTTTCATCAACATGCAATTGTAATACTTGTGTGCAACTACTTTTAACAACAAAGAACCCTTCTTGCATGGTTGATCAAAATACCTCCTCTGCATCGTACTCTGACAATTCTCTACTCCAAAACATTTACAGAAGTAAAGAAAATATGAGCACAGAATTTCTCACATCTGTTTGTTACACAACTCAGATTTCATGTGCGATTGCAACAAATCAACAGGATAACAGATAGAGGAACAGATGCGATTGGCAAAATATTATAACAATAGGTCTCAACATTTTTTTTTTAAATTTAATTCTATCAGCAGATCCAGTTTTGATGAGCTGCATCTTATGAATGTTTCCTTATGCATGGCTAAAAATATTTCGTTTTTCTGTTATCGAAATTATTCAATTAACTGTTGGTGACAATGATCATCTTAGAGTTTTTAACTCTTATAGCGCATTTCATTCAATCGTACACTGGACCTGGCATCAGATATACTGTCTAGATTCTCTAGGCCATAGTAATTCTTTATGAATATCATGGCCTCATTCACCATCTTTTCAATATCTGAATTAACTTCTCTGAAATTTGACACGGAACACCACTTCAAAAACTTCCCACAGAAAAACCTTTGTCTCTCCAATACTATCATATGTTAATGATACCCATCATCATGATCTGTTCTCAATACCTTAATCTTCAGAATGTGTAGAATGTGAGTTCTTAATCAATCGGATTGCTTTCTCGATCAACTGATTCCAAGTACATGTAATATCAATCAGTTGCACTTCATTTCCTGAGATGTAGCTTTCCTGACTGAATCTTGTATGTCATTGTGATGGTAAGTAGGGGTCAATTGAATATCATTTAAATTTTCTCTCTGCAAAGTGATAGAAATTTTAAGTTCAGAAAATATGACCAGGGGCGCTGCTGGAGAGGATTTTGGCTGTGCCATGAAGTCACTTTAATTGAAAGCATCACTGATGAGGATTTTTCTATCCGAAACACGTGTCTGGTGCATCAAAATTGGTTTAAAACTTTCTTCAAGAAGGTAAATAGTTGGAACACTTATTATTAAACATCTGAAATGTTTAGTTTTTTTTTTTAGAAATGTACGACCAGAAACATTCAAGGTATTAATTCTGCATGAATGAGAGTCCTGCATACATAAATCGATCATCAGCTCCTTAGTGCATTCTTGTCGAATGAATAACCTAAAACTTATTTTAAGAACATATTTCGAATGAGTTAAAGAAGATCCTGACAATAATCTCAGCAGCACTCACAATAGAGCACAAAATTGAGCATTGACGGACCCCTAGCAAGCAAGAGGTGGGACCAGGTGCCCGGGAGGATTAAGCATCCCTTGTTGGCTAGCCGCACCTGCCGTCGATGTTCCCGCACGAAAATCAAAAAAATGTATAAAATACATGCACTGTCTTTTAAAACAATACATTGCAAAATTTGGAAGTTACAAAACCGAAGTCATCTATTCAACATCGACGTAGGGACTAGAACAACGTCATGACTAAGCAGGTCTTTAAGATCCACTTCAATAATTGAAAACAACTACACAACCCTGGCAGAAATCATCTTTGTTTGAAAAAACGTCTTCAAAGTCATTAGCAAGATGACTGAAATATGATGCTACACAGGACCCAGGTTTCAGAAATTTGTGACAATTTTGTAAACAGAAATTTTCGAATGCGTTTGAAGAATTTTTACGACCAACCGAAATTGATCGATCTTGGCTACATGTGCCCTTGGGGACTCCTGGTCCACCAGCAGTGACACTCACCAAGTGGTACAAATGTTAAACGTCTTCAAATTCATTAGCATCATTTAAAAGCAGATTAATTAACAGCGTGGACCAGACATGCACGTTATGTATCATAGACAGTAGCCGCTTTCTTTTGAATGATGTCTCTAATTTCACCCACGTCTTTCAAAAGCTTGCTACAAGACTCCATGTACCAGTAAATTGTTTTTAAAAAGTGTTGACTTGAATACACATATCTTTGTTCAAGATTTTCTGTAAATGTTTTGCATTTTTCAAAGTCCCAACTTTTAATGGAAAATGCCCTTCAAAAATCAAAGTTTTCTCCCTCATTGGTTGCTCCCTCATTGTCAAGTTGCTTAATACGAATTCAGAATAAAAGAAAATAAAAAAAAATTCTTTTGTACCATAATTGCTGTACCTCATACTGACTACAGTTTGAAAAAGTTCATTGCATTTTGCACATTTTCATTGTTTTTACATCCAAGAGTAGTTCTTTCTCCCAATTTTTCGTACCAGCGAATTGCGAATCTGACTTCTGTATTATTTAAAATGAAAGGCAATACATTTATTGTGTGTTTGGTACCAAAATTGTTTGTGTAGCTACAGAATAAGAAAAGATATTGTATTTTCCCAATTTTCAACGATTTTTCATCGAAAATCCATAGTTTTCCCCATTTTATTGACAAGTAGATTGGTAAATTGAGCTTAAGACTTAAAGACAATCAAATTGTCGTTCTTTTGGTACCAATTTTGTTGATCTGACTGCAGCATAGAAAAAGTAATTAAATTTTTCCTATTTTCAATGATTTTTCTTCGAAAAATACCATTTTACCCCAAAATTTCGAAATGCCCAAGGATGCCAGAGTGGCATCCGCCGGATTATCAAATAAGAGGGTATTGACAACATTTTCATGCAAAAACATTTTGTGCGTAAGAATTTAAATTTTTGGGTTTCATGAATTGCACCTAGACTAAAAGGATGTAAAAATCATGTTTTCAACGGAAATCCTGTAAAAATGGCAATTCAAGACCAAAATGTGATAAATCAAGTTATGAAATAGATTACTTTATCTACAACATATCATGCATAATTCTTACCTTTTTCCCTTTCTTCTTTTTCTTTTTAAGACCAGATCCTAGTTTTACTATACTGTTAAATGTGTCTGCATTTAAACGATGTGTAGTTCTCAGTTTGACCCCTCCTAACTTTTCTGTGTAACATAAAGGAAAAGATGCATAATTTAGATTAATTGAGATACTGGTATTCAAATTATACATGTACAAAACAAAATGGAATATAACCTCAAGTAAAGATTTCTGAATCATAAATTGATTGAAGTTTTTATTTCATTCAAGACAAAGACTATCAAAATTTTTCTGCAGACAGAGTTAACATTTGACTAAAACATTGGCTATAGTTTTCTCTTTCTTTCTCTAGTTTGCATACGCTTGATTTTAAAATATTCTGTTATTTCTTTTTTATTTCTAATATCATATAAAGTTTATGACCACCAATCGGGGATTTGAACATTAACTAGAGGAAAAGGTGTGGTGTTACTGAGAATCTGCATTTTTTCTCCATAAGTTCGGTGAAAATGTGATTTTTTTCTACAGATCATAGAGTAAATCTTTGCCAAAACATTGGCTACAGTTTTCTCTTTCTTTTTATATTTTGTATATAATTATACTAGTGTATCATACCATGTTCTTTGCGATATTCCAGGGCCTCCAGTATTTCCCTAGCGGCCAGGTCTCCGATCAAATTGTCTTCAAGGTCCAACTCCTCAAAGCAGTCTGAAAATCTTATCAGTCTGCAAGAAAAATCTAAATTTTAAAACATGTAAATTTACATACATGTACATAAAAATCTAGTTAAAGAGTTTCATCTTTTACAAGAATGTACTGCAGAAAAAAAGCTAATAGACCATTTTCCACGTAATTCGAGCAGTAACTGTTCTAAAGCTAGATCTAATATGCATGGACACTCGACATCACCTCATTTGGCAAAATTTTTCATGCAACATCATATTTTAATGCACCATCTTATGCATCCAGATGCATTGTCATGTTTGCTATTGTGATGTCACAACGAAAATATCACCAAATTTTGTGATGTCTCGCCATCTGACAGGATAACTTGAAAATAATCTTTTGATGTTCATAACAGATCTATGTTGACAGCTGATTATAGTTTTTAGTAATGACAATTTATTGTTATGTGACAATGAAATTGCAATTCGGTCTTTCCCATATACAGAGTTACTTCCCATCTGAGACAGTATCTGACGTAAAGTAATTGTGATTTCATCAAATTCGATCGAAATCAGTGTAGAACTCCGGGAACAATTCGGAATTTTTGTTATACAGAGTTACTTCCTGTTTGGGACGGTATATGATGTAAACCTTATGTGATGTCATCAAATTCTATGGAAACCAATGTAAAATTCAAGGAAATTACGGTAAAAAACTGATGATTCTATAAAGATTTTATTATGTCATAATGCTTTTACAGATACCGTCCCAAATCGAACACAAACATACACCAAGGAAAAGATAGAATAGCAGTACATCAACCTGCGTTCAAGTCAGATACCGTCCCAAACAGGAAGTAACTCTTTTTATCATAAAGACCAAATAGATTTATGTATAAACTTGTGCATTTAATTTCAAGATTTGAAATGGATCATTTAGAAAAAAAATCTAAATATGTCATACTCTTGAAGGGTCCTAGTCATCATCAGGGGAGCAAACTCTTTCCCGTACACTAATCCATCAATACCGTTATCTGCAATGTGTAGTTTGTGAATCCAGGGGCCAACTGGAGGGGGAGCTGCAGGCTCCTTTTTCTTCTTTTTTCCTATCAACAGAATGATGGAACTAATAGAAATCAAAGCGGTGAACAACATATACCAAATAAATGTATGTACATTGAATAACAGTTACTGGTACTAAGTTTTGCCATCCTTAATAAATTCCGCCCCCCCCCCCCCCTCCCCCCCCCTTTTTTATTTGTTTTGATTCTCATAAATTTTGAGAATTTTTCAAATCAATATATCATCAAATAAAACTGATACTTTCTTCTTAATATGCTCCCCTCTAATAACTTAGATTGACATTTATTTTACAGTTGTATAATGGAAGTGGTGACATAACTGTTAGTCCATTTGAGTCTAATCTGTGTATTATTTTCTTCATGAAGGTATAGAGTAGGAACCTCTGTATCATTATTTTTGCCCAATATCATGAAATCTTTGTAAGTTTAACTTGATAAAAAAAATTATGTCTTTCCCTTTACTATACATGGTTCAGTTTGAGCTCAATGATTCACACTCACACAGTTCATTGAACAAGTCTCGTCAATAGAAATTTGTATTATAGTTACATAAGACCTCGCCATAACCAGATTATTAGGCATATACTATTTTTTTGAACGCCAGAGAAGCAAGGATGGATTTTACTTAGAATTGTTATAGATCGTCGTTTTTTACACTTGATAAAGGCCAAGGGGCCGAAAATTTGTGTATTTGAGTGTTTGTGTTTTTATTCATTCTATTTTTATTTAAAATTGTTGAGAAATGCCAAATTACCTTTCTTTTTCTTTTTCTTCTTTTCTTTGTCTTTGCCTTCGTCACCTGATGTCTCTCCACCCGATTTATATTTTCCTTCTTTCTCTAAAGTCACAAATGAGATAAAATATCCATTAATCTTTTTCTCAACAATTTGAGTGCACATTTCAGTATGCCAATTAATTTTTAGTTGAAAACCATGCAGAAAGAAATATATTCTGCAAAAATTATAAATTATAGGATGTTAGGTTTTTATTTTCTATTTTCTTTATAAGTGTGTTTATTTGCAAGTTAACAAAATTAGTGTAGTCACATATTAGTTCAATTTCTAAGAAATGCATACTCATTATACTTACAGTTTATACACAATATGTATTTTAAAATAACTCACAAGTTCCTTCATGTTGATCACAATTTTCTCCATTTTTTCCAAGTTTTCTTTCAATGTTTTTTTTTTTACTTTTCAATTTTAGTTTAGAATTTTGAAATTGAATAACACAATAGATTAAAACGGGATGATGCTCTGGCATTATGTATATTGAATCATGATCAAAATCATTTGGGTAGATATATAATAAATGAATGCATAGTATATTTATTGCTCTCTCTTAATAGGACTGAAATCATTTGAAAGGATTGGAATTGAATCTGAGTATCACAGCAAAAAGTATGTGAACTGAGTGGATATAAGAGGTTTATAGGTTAAAATGTGTCAAATTCAATATATATTAGTTTCTTCAAAGCTAGGCATGGCTTATAGAAAGAAGATATTTGATATGTATGTAAGCTCAGCTTCATAAGGCCATTCCAAGTTTTTTTTCTATTTAGCGTCCACCGGGATGACCAAAACCTACCTACCTATTCAATTAAAAAACACAAGGACGTAAGAAAACACGAAGCAATTTTCAACAAATTTATTGCATTTTGAATCATTTGAGTATCTCTCAGTGTAAAAAAAATGGCCTTCAATAATCTGGTTGTCACCGTGGCGTAGCGGTATGAGCGGACTGCTTTGTATGCTAGGCGAATACGCCGTACGGAGTTTACCGACTTTATGTAAACACATTTACATTGGTCCTGACTTCTCAACAGTATTCTTGACCTTGGAATATGCTTTAGAACAATTAAACTTTGTCAAAGGTTTCATACACCAAGAGTTAGGGTCCACCCATCTTCTATTTCTGAAGTTCCATCAGAAGCTTTTATAAAACATGATGAGTACGAGCTGTCTTTTATATCTATCTTTCTTTTAAACATACAATGTACCTCTCACTTGCTTCACATATTTAAGCATTCGAACAGGGAGGAAAATGTTTACACATCATTTACCTTCAACAAATGCAAACTAGTCTAGGACATTATCCTTATCTATATCCACTTTCACCACAGACAGTACCCCCAGAACCACCCTGACAATTCATTTAGGAACTGCACCTCACCAAACACCTACGAAAACGGATAAAAATGTAGTAAAAACTGAAAAGATGTCACTTGAGACCTTTTTTGTTGCACAGGAAATGAAAAATATAAGGAGAAAATCCGTAATGTACAGATTCGAAGTTCAGGAAATTGACCTTTTATGTTTTTTTTTCATAACACATGCTGAAAACCTACGCGCACGCGGACACTAAACAGAAATAACACTTGGAATGGCCTAAATTATACGTAAATGGATACAATGTACTTATGTTTTTAATTTTTGTCAATGAAAAAAAATCACCTTTAAATTGTTGTGCATAATTTAAATAATTACAATTAAAGTGACTATGACACTGCACAAAGATGTAAATCATGCCACACCTTTCAGTAAAAGGGGGAGGGGCAAGGGGGGGGAAGGGGGTAAATAATACAAAAGTCTCAAAAGGATATAACGGACTATTATAAGATTTTGTCAAACTTATAACATGACCAATGCTAATCCAAGAACGAACTTATTTCATGTATATCTAATTAATTGAACTTCAAGCAAAAATTTAGGATTATGGCTAACTGATCCAAGAAATATCTGTACCATTTATAAGATCAATTGCTTCATGTAAATGGATACTTTAAAGTTTTGCTTAACTATTTCTCCACTTATGTCCTTAATGATAGATAATTAGCATGACAGCAATGAAATGCAGAATAAGCGGTGGCTGAAATGAACATCAAATAATTGAATAATTAATGTAATTGTGCAGGATTCATGTGAAATGCATGGTACACTTCACACTGTATGTGGCTCCTCAATTCTCCTTACCCAGCGTGTACATAGCACTCCACACATTCGGTCCGTCACCTAATTATGTAAAATACCAAATACTGTACGTGTAATCATTTTAGCGCAACCAAATTTTTGCGGAAACCAGACAAAAATGGGTAATTTGAGGTATTAGTGTAGTCATAAAATAGCATTCTTCACTTATTATCTATAATAATCTATAAGAGTTAAAAAATGATTTAGCATAGTTTTGAGTTAGCATTAGTTTTAACATCTTCTCGAGACAAGTGTACGTAGTACCTTACTGCCCCTTGTCAGATGTCACACACAAAACTTTGTCTGCTGTGAGTGTCGTATCGGAGACTTACCAGGCCAAAAATTTGCATAAATTACTAGAAATTTAAGTGCTTGTTAATATGTTTGAATGATTTTACTCCCAATATTGTTTATATATGAAAGTATAATATAATATGGACTCTGATCTTGTAGTATATACTCTCTGCTACGATACTCACCGGAGACGCAGTTTTGTGTATGACATCCAACAAGGGGGAGTAAGGTATTACGTACACTTGTCTTGAGAAGATGAGTTTTAACAGCACTAACTCTGCTATAATTCTGTTAAGTATACATATAAAACTATTCTATGTTATTTCCAAATTTATCTATTCATTTTAGAGAATCTAACTTCTTCTGCACAATGACCTTGTTTAGTAAAATAAAAATGTAAAGTAATACATGTAGCAAATTTTGTGACATTTTTATGATTTAAAATCATCACGAAAATAAAACTTTTCAAATCAATATTCAAAAGCACAAACATATGAATACAAGTCATCACTCCTATTCTCTAGGATCAAATAGAAGTCAAAACTGAATTAAATTTAGCAAAATGCCTAGATTTTTTCTAAAAACTAAAAGCTAATCACATTAAAAATGTATGCCTTCATCATACACACAAACTAACAATGCTAACTATTTTCTCTATCATCTCTATGCCAGATTAGCACATTTTAATCCTAGCACAAACACAGTTATTCCCGTTACCTTTGGCAGCTTTCTCTAATTCTTCCTGTTCCTTCCTTAAAGCCTCCTCCGCTCTCCTAGCAGCCTCATATTTCGCCTGTTCAACGCACGTCTTTATAATCTCTAATAAACCATCGCACTCTAAATTATTGCCGTCAACAAAAAGATCCCTGTAAAAATGATTAAGAGATATTTTCCACTTTTCAGTCTAATATTTACTTGGAACACGATTTTTAAGGATTCAAAATTAAGAAATTAATTCAGAAATTATGTCCTTAATTATAGATAATTAGCATGGTAAGATAAGAAAAAGAAACAAAATTCGAATCATAACATTTTTTTCTAATAAGCTATTTGAAGACAAAGAAAGATAACTCTTTCGAATACTGATTTTTTTTTCTAAATTGTATTAAAATCCTATTTATACGCTACATGTTTTATACATGTTTTATAGAAATTTTCATAATATACATATAAGCTATGATAATTTTTTCACTACTACATGTATACAAATTAACAATGTCTCTTATTTTCATTTCATTTTCATTCTGGCGGACAAAGAAGGATAACTCATATTGATAAAGAAAACACTGAAACTTTTCAATAAATATGCAGTTATTCTGATCTTCAACATGACCCTTTTAAGCAAATTGAACTTCCATAAGCCTTCAAAATATATGTAGGTGTCAATCTACAGATTACAAAAGTTGCATTTTTTCATATAAATATTCCAAAAAATAAATCTACAAATGTATAAATGTAAATATCAATTTGAACAAAACTAAATATAAATCATGTAAACATGCAAGCTCATAGACAGAAATATCGCTGCCTGATCAGTGTAGCTTCTCTAAGATTTTTTATATGTACGTATTTATAATAACTTGTTACCTCACAGCTGTTGAGGATATAAGACCTCCGAGGTATTTTCCACTTTCCACTGTGAGGTCACAATAGCACATACTGACAGATAACATGGTAGTATTGCCTTCAAGTCCCTTACATAGATTTTTACAGCCTTCGTCACCAAATCTACAAAGCAAAGGTATATATACATGAAAATATGTATGTGTTTATATCTTTACCAGGAAATTGTGGCCTGTGTTTCAATTTTGCACTTATTAATTGAATTTTGGAATGAAGCTCTATTGAAACTGTGTGGAATGAATTATTTGTGAAAGGGACATTTTCAATGATATTCTACAATTTCAATGGGCCATCTTTCAAATTAATGGGAATACAACAAACTGACCCTGTCCTTCCCAATCACTGGATTTAAATCTTATATATAAACTGGGAAAATGATAATATTGATAAGTAATGAAACAGTTGCTCTCTTTTTCTTATTTTGCATAATTATCTAAATCATAAGATTCTGTTGAGCATAGTGTGTGCAATGAATTACCATTGATCACAAGATCATAAATGACCAGTATCACTTTATTTTTCATTATTTGTGTGGTTTTTTTTTTTTCTCACCAAGGACTGAATATCAACATCAAAAATCTTCTTAGAATCAAACTTTAACATCTTTCATTACAATGGTTTCTTCTGAATGTGAAAAAATATTGTTGATTTAAAATGAAAAAAAAGTTAATACTTACTCATTGTAATCAAGATTTATTGTAGTAAGAATTGAACAGTGGTTGAAAGACCTGGCAAGTCTATATACAGAGTATGGTTCCAACAGGCAATCCTCTAATTCTATACACTTAAATGGATAGCACCCCTTCTCAAGTAGCAATCCCTGTTAACAGAGAATGTACATGTAAATACAGAATCTAAAAACACTTAGATGAAAATACAGTGTATATCAAATTGAAAATGACTTTGTCCACTAAGTACAAAAAAATCTAAGGAATCTGTCCGACAGACAAATCAGACAAAAGAAGTCTATGGATATGGCAGCAAGAATTTTTTAAGAAGTAATAAAAGTTTATCTGTCTAATAAGATAAATTCCTATTAATCTTTTATAGAACTATTTCGATATCTTCATTTCTTTTGATACAATTTTGTTTCTTTCAATATTATAGCTCTTCTTTGTGTGTGCTAATTCAGTGTTCCTTGAAGTCTTTTATATAGATACACAAGCATGTAATTTTTTTTTTTTCATATAACTTGTTGGTTCATTCAATCATATTCTAATAGCACAGCGTATGTGCATGGATTCTAAAAAAAAAAACAAAAAACAAATCATATTTTACATCCATGAAAGATGAATTTTCTTACCAATGTGGCAGCATTCTCATACGACATCGGATATCCCCACAAGTGCAGAAAGGTGATGTATATATAGCGTTCTTGTCTGAAGGCAGCAAGGAGAGGTTCTAATAATACCGGCATGTCCCCCGGATTTTCAACGGGCTCTGGTTCCAATATAAACTATATCATGGATGGAATCAAATAAAGTTATAAACATGAAATGAACAAACTTAAAAATTAAAAACTTTATCTTAGAAAAATATATCTTCAATTCTAAATTAATTAACACCCTATCATTATGCGTGATAAGTATGGTATGTATGAAATAAGCAAATAACTTGAATGTGGAGATGTTACACATAGGTTAGCCCTATGGACCATGACAGACCTGCATGGCAAATTTAAGACTGCATCCGATTTAAAACCACCACTTATATAATTTACAAAATGTCAAATAAAGTTTGGCATGTGTCCGATGCATTAAAAAAAGTCTTGTGTAGACTAGTTATACAGACCAAATACAATTAATATACTAAAAATACAAGTTGTAATTCAGTTCTTATCATAATTAATGCCATGTATTAAACATTATACCCTAATAAATTACCTCTCCCAATGCAAGAGCTACATGTAATTCAATTAAGGTAACCTGCATATGGCAACAGCAATAACATTTAATATATTGCAGCACTGTTTGTATGTTCTATAAAGAGTTGGGACTGCATTGGATTTAAAAGAAAACTTGGTAGAAGCTAGTACAGTTTAAAAGGTCTCTTCCTTTAATTTTATGTACTGCACAGAAGAAACTGTTTGAAGCAATTAAAAATGTTAATTGCCACTGTTTTTTTTTCATCTGTCTTTTCCTTCTTTCATTTCTTCAACTTCATGTAATTTCTACTATACTATTACCCTATTTAATACAGTTTCATTTTCTTTGCATTCTCTGAGAGCATTCTTAATTCCTGGGCACATCTGAGAGTCTGTCAAGGTGCAGTTCCTTTCATAACATTTCAACAAGCTTTGAACAATGTCCTCAGCTCCTTCCACTTTAGCTTTGGCCTTCTTTCCTCCTTTTTTCTTTCCTTTCTTCTTGGGCATCTAAATTAATATAAAGTATGTCTAATATTAAAGGGCAACACAATGATTCTTTTTTTACTTAAAACACTGATGTGATTTGAATTGTTATTGCAGAGATCTTGAAAACTTTAATGGAGTCTTCGACATTTATACTGGTCGAGTACCAAAGGCCGCCTAATTTTCAGATTTTTTTTTGCTTATAAAATCTTTAATTAATAAATTATATAACAAAAGTCATTGAAACATCATGAGGTAAAGGGATGACACTTATCACATTGGATTATGAATTATTTTCTCTGAAAATTAAGTTCAACTAGTGAATTTTGTTAATATTGTGTCTAAGTGAGTTTAAAATTGAATTCTAATTTTGCAAGACTGCTGTACTAATGTGTGTCGGTACCTGCCTATTTGGCTCCTATTTCTCTAAACTGAAATATCTTGTTCAAGTCCTTTAGAAGCAATGAAAGTAATCATTACCTGATAATTTGAGGTCGTTTTAATGAAAAATCCTGAAACCAATTATGTCCACTGTGATAGACTGAATGTACCTGCACCTTTTCCCAAACCCTAGAATTTGTGTCAATATCCTCTTTATTTTCATTTAAACAAATCTAGCAAACCAATAAGTTTAAGATTTGTATAATATCAGGAAAAACAGGTGATTTCTGACAAAGTTTTGTGTCATATTTATCTTTCAATGCAACATCTCTTTAAAATGCAGAAGACAATAAAATTGGTACTGGGCGGTAACTAGTACTCAACCAGTGACCTGGATTTTATACATCCAAAATGATAGATATTGAGTGAGGTTTCATCGGACCAAACATTTTTTTACCAACAAATTCAACACTTTTCAGAAACTCTGCCATTGTTCAATCATTCTAATTAGGCAGGTCTGTCCAATGTAAAATCTATAAATGAGCATTTATTAGATAAAATTATGCATGCTCAGCTAATTAATAGTTTAAAATTGTATTCAGTTTCACGAATTACCTCCTAACCAATATTCATAAGTGTAAGATTTGTCACAGGAGACTTATAAAATAATAGATAATTAAATGCTCCATGCCATTTTATGCGTACTTGTCCCTATAAATATACATGTACATGCAAAAAGGTCACAATCTTGACTTATATATAGCAGATATCATGCATTTATTTATGATTATGAATTATTCACATTCTTATGGGTTGTCAAGTGATACTTGTAATCTATTAGCAACAAAACCAATTCTCTCTCATCGGCAATTGCAAAATGTAAGTAATAAAATAGTGATATTTTTTATATCAATTATACATTGATGGCAAATTTGACCAGCGATTATAGCTCACACTTGTCGATTGTCTCAAATTGGAGAATATGAAAATGCACACCTTCATTGCAATTTAATCTTTTTTCGAAACATAAGGCATCCCCTAAATATAATATTAGCAAAGAGGGGAGTGTACGTACTGTGACAATGACTTAAGCCTTATTACAACGAAGAGCAACTGGTGGAGGTTGAATTGCCTTCACGTTTTGTTTGACACGGTTCTCGGTATGGGTGAAAGATTACACTCAATAACAGAGAGTTGCACAGGTAAATAACAAAGTTAATTATGTACTCAGGAAGAAAAGACGTTGATCTTGATCGATCAGTACCATGTTTTCACCAATTGCACAAAATTTGAGCTAGAAATTGATTGAGTGAATGATCGGGCGATATCGTCATTCGAGTCACCCCTTGTGTTTGTTTATGTATTATAAGTGGAGGGGAGGAGGGTATTTATTCTGACGTACTCTTTGTGTACTGTAGCCCCTGTGCATTGAGATGATTGACTGACTGCCCTTTGATCTTATCTACTGTCCTGTTCACTAATTCCAGAGACCCTGTTTTCCCGGTTTTCTCTAAAATATGATAATGTCATCTTCCAAAAAGATATCAATTTCATAGTACTCCTTTAGTCGTAACAAAACATACCATTGTTTAAATTTGGCTGTGCGTCACTTAAGTTAGAAATAGGACGGAAAATAAAAAGTCTACGGGGATTTTCCATAGTAAAATCGCTGAAAATGTGTGACATCGAAGGCTTTGACGTCACTGTTTACTAATGTTGACACGGAGAACAAGATGGCGGCGGCTTGAATTAAATTAACATGGGAATTTCCCGTAGACATTTTATTTTTCATATTGCGGTTTGAAGGCAGCTGATAGGGTAAGTTGAAGTTAATTTCCAGTTACAACTAAAGGAGGTCAATGATCGGAAACAATAATTTCAGACGACAGAATAAATCGCCAAAATAGGGTGCTCTGTGGATTTAGTGAACAGGATAGTAGAAACTGACCCGACACCAGTGTCTCTTAAAATTTAAGAGACACTGGTGTCAGGTCGATTTCTAGATAGGGTCATTTTAAAACTAATTCTAAAAATCAGTGAATTCTTGAGAATGAAAAATAAATAAAAAGATGTAACCTTTTCTGATTTGTTTTCTGTTGTTATGTATATATTTATTTTGTTTCTTCGCTGAAGAGTTCCACAAGGGAATGCACTCTTATCGTGGAAGGGAGACGGAGACGGACGGACTGGCCTGTAGAATCACCAGTACTAGATACCACTGAGTCTTGCAATCTTGGTAAGTTCATCTATATTGGAATAGATCTAGTATAGTAATATCCAACAGCCAGTAGATCTAGTTAATCTTCTGAGAACTTGTGGCGGAACTTTTGATTTGGAACAAAACGAAAGTAGAGTACCCCGAGGTCTAAGTGGGTATTTGCGCACATGTCATGTTAAAAGATTAAATGTTTTATTGTACGTTCTTCTGAACAAATTAAAACCTAATCTCGAGTGACCTTTATTAAATAAGGCATTATGTGTCTGTATCTGTCACAAAGAAGTGAATCACATGATCACATTTTGCTACATGTGTCATATTTTTTTTTCTGAGAATCAACAATGTTCCAGATAACTTTCCCAGTATCCATTCTGTATGAGTTATGGAAGTCTAATTCAATGGATACCATTGATATGAAACATTCCTGACTATCTGGTTACAGGGGGATCCAGATCCACAACTGCCGGGGGGATACAATTTTTGATGGGCATCACCTGCGATGCCCGAAGGGCTGCGGGCAAGTGTTGGAAGGTATGGGAGGGGGTCTCCCTCTCTCATTGGTGGGAGTTTGGGAGCCTCCCCTGAGAAAATTTTGATAAAATGAAGCAATAGACCTTCTTCATATTACCGTTAGACTTGCATTTTAGACACTCCAACACCCGACATCACTACTTTTGACGTTATTTCTAATTGTGACGTCATGATTCAGATGCGACGTCACAGTTATAAGTTACGTAAAATGTTGTCATGTCGGGTCTTAGGATGTGTAAAATACAAGTCAAATGCGGTAATGTGAAAATTGTCTATTTGGTGGCATTTGAAGGATTATTGTGTAAAATACAAGTCAAATGCGGTAATGTGAAAATCGTCTATTTGGTGGCATTTGAAGGGTATTTGAACTGAATTTAGAATTTCAGTGATTAGGCGCGCATGATTCAGTCAGTGTCAGAGATGATAATTTGATGTGTATTTAAAAATTTTCGACATTTTCTGATGCTGTATTATTTTGAACGGCATGTTACGAGTCAGCTGATGTTCAGGATTTTGTAAGGAAATTGGCAAATCAAGAAAAGTTTTGAAAGGGCAGGGAGGTCAGCCCATTGGGGGTCACGTAAAATTATAGGAAAAAAATCAGCCGTGATTTTTTGCAAATTCCTGGTGGGACCTGACCCCCTAACTATCACTCTAGACCCGCACTTCTTTGTTAATTTTTGGAAAGTTAAAGAAAATAAGTAAATGATAAATTTCCTTGACAAACAATAGATCACGGATGCCCCATTCCATCATGCATCGATCGTCCAGATAGAAAGGTATAATCATTTATTGGCAATTCGATTCTAAAAATAAAGAAAAACATGCATTTTTGAATCTTTGCAAAATTCTTGGAGGTAGCCGGTCCAAATCTGGCCAAAACAATTTTAATTGTCCATTTCAAAACTATTGATCATAAAGTCAATTTTAAAATGATCTTTAAGTAAAAAATTGTTAATTTTACAGAAGTTTTACTATAATGTTAAAGATTTGGTAAAGAAATATGTGTGTTTTATGCCTTGCATAGAACTGAAAGTCCGATATAAACATGATTCAATGTACAGATGATGGACATGGCAGCAATGCATCCTTCCCGACTTTGTTGCCTATGTCTGAGAAAGTTTTGGAAAATTGATTCAAATTGGTGGTTTCTGGGGTGTTTTGGGGCTATATTTCTGACCAATTTCTTAGATTTACATGTATTTTGGAAACAGTTGCTTAATGCTTCCAAATGCATGTCAAAAGTGCCCCTTCTTTGGACACTGCCAGGGGGGTGGGGGTGGGGGGGGTGGGGCATGTGCATGTGCTGATCCACCATTGAGTTATAAATAATATTTGTTCACACAATGTCTTGAATACCAAATGTTCTAAAAATAAAGAAATAAGTGCACAGGCCTTTTAAATCACCTGGTACTATTAACTTTTCAAAGGGGTCCAGCCCATTTTTCTTAATTAATTTGTCCTTCTGTGTGGGACGTAAAATCTGAGTCTCCGTCTTTCAGTAAGTCAGAGCTTCCAGCTACAAACACCTTGAAAATATAAAAGATACAAAAATATAGTCATAAAATATAAGCAAAGAGATGCACATATAGTCAGTTTAAAGACATTAAAAAGAAGGTCAATCTTGAAGTTCAAGGTCACTAAGGTCCAAAATTTTAGTACAATCAGAAAAGACTTGTACATCAATAAATGTAATGTTAAAGGTTAAACATTTCTAAAATCTGGTCAAACTCCAAGGTCAAGGTCACAAATTCAAAATCTCGATAAATGTAACACAATATGGAAAGGTCTTGTTACAAAGAAAATATAACATTATGTAAAATATAAAAGCCCTCTGTCACTCGTCACTCACAAGGTTGAAGTTGTTTCAGTAGGTCATACTCCAAGGTCAAGGTCACAAGGAAAAAATCATTGCAAAGGCAGAACGGTCTTTTTACAATGAATTACATGTTAAAAAAAATAAATGTATGAAAGTCCTATCAACCCACCACTTCATAGTTATGCAAAAGATTTAAGTTTCACACACTAATGGGGAGACAGACTGCATAGGCAGGGGACAGTAAAGTGCAAGTTTCACTTTTTAAGTGGATCAAATTCCAAGGTCAAGGTAGGCATGGTAATCAAATGAAAGCTCTTGATTTGATGTCCCATCCCTTGTGGTTGGAGAGATAAAGTCAAGGGCAGTGTCTGGCTGGGTCAAAGGTCATGGTATCAATTGAAAGCTCTTGTGGTAGATTCAAATGTGAAATATCAACGCTCTGTCCCTTATACAGATTAAAATATTTCTTCCAGAGGGAAGGCATATGGTATAAATAAATACATAAAAACTCAAATACACAAATTTTCATCCTCTTGGCCTATATCAAGTGTAAAAAACAACAATATATACTTAACTGTCATATATCATAACGTCTATGTATAAATATACGTCATTTTTTTTACACTTGTTAAAGGCCAAGGGGCTGAAAACTTGTGTAGGTTTTGGAGTGTTTGTATTTTACTCCTGTCTATCATGGTTAAGAAATACATATACTATTTTAAAACATGATTAAAATTAATTATTGTACACACTACATACTGAAAATTTGTCCTGCAAAAGTAATTTTTCTTTAAATTTGAAAAATAATGATCATGATGATACACCTGAGTAGTTTACGATATTTGATAGTCCTACTCAGTACTGGAAGAAGAGGAAGAAAACAATTGCAACAGTTTGCTTTGGTTGATACCAGCGGAGTTTTTTTTTAAAACACCACAGACATCTATACAATACACAGACAAGGACATTTTTAGCTCACCTCGACGAAGTTGAGTGAGCTTATGCTATAACCCCACGCGTCCGCGTCCGCGTCCTCGTCCGCGTCCTCGTCCGCGTCCTCGTCCGCGTCCGTGTCCGCGTCCGTGTCCGCGTCCGTGTCCGCGTCCGCGTCCGGTTAAGAAGTTTGGGGTAGCTCAGTATCTGACAAAGTACTAATGCTACAGTAACCAAACTTGCACAAGTGATTCATCTTTGGATGCTGAGGTGAACCCATGCATCGGATGCAGCATCTGACCTACATTTTACGCTTGAGTGACTTGGTCAAGAAGTTTGGGGTAGCTCAGTATCTGACAAAGTACTAATGCTACAGTAACCAAACTGGCACAAGTGATTCATCTTTGGATGCTAAGGTGAACCCATGCATCGGATGCAGCATCTGACCTACATTTTCCGCTTGAGTGACTTGGTTAAGAAGTTTGGGGTAGCTCAGTATCTGACAAAATACTAATGCTACAGTAACCAAACTTGCACAAGTGATTCATCTTTGGATGCTGAGGTGAACCCATGCATCGGATGCAGCATCTGACCTACGTTTTCCGCTTGAGTGACTTGGTTAAGAAGTTTGGGGTAGCTCAGTATCTGACAAAGTACTGATGCTACAGTAACCAAACTTGCACAAGTGATTCATCTTTGGATGCTGAGGTGAACCCATGCATCGGATGCAGCATCTGACCTACATTTTCCGCTTGAGTGATTTGGATAAGAAGTTTGGGGTAGCTCAGTATCTGACAAAGTACTAATGCTACAGTAACCAAACTTGCACAAGTGATTCATTTTTGGATGCCGAGATGGACCCATGCATTGGATGCAGCATCTGACCTACTTTTTCCACTTGAGTGATTTCGCTTTTAAAAGCCAATATTGAGCAGAGTATAAGTGCTTCATGTACCAAACTTGCATATTGGATGTATCTTTGATCAAACTTTCATAAAATGACCTTGACCTACTTTTTCCGCTTGAGTGATTTTGCCTTTAAAAGCCAATATTGAGCAAAGTATAAGTGCTAGATGTTCCAAACTTGCATATTAGACGTATCTTTGATCAAACTTTCATAAAATGACCTCGACCTACTTTTTCCGCTTGAGTGATTTTGCCTTTAAAAGCCAATATTGAGCAAAGTATAAGTGATACATGTACCAAACCTGCATATTGGATGTATCTTTGATCAATCTTTCATAAAATGACCTTGACCTTCTTTTTCAGCTTGAGTGATTTTGCTCTATAAAGCCAATATTGAGCAAAGTATAACTGCTACATGTACCAAACTTGCATATTGGATGTATCTTTGATCAAACTTTCATAAAATGACCTTGACCTACTTTCTCTGCTTGAGTGGTTTTGCCTTTAAAAGCCAATATACATGTACTAAGAAATATGTTTGAATTGAATTTTGCTGTCACGAGGTGAGCTTCGTAATCTGTGATTACCTATGTTTAGTCTATAACACAGAACAAAGAAGAGTATATGTCGACCGACCCTTGGTCCTAGTGAGGCTCAAATCAGCAACCTTTCAGTCACTGGCCCAACGCCTTATCCACTAGACCACGGCGTCGATACCAGCATAGTTATATATTTTACATACTCATAGTCTTACAAAGTTAAGAAGGAGGCGTCTTAATTTTCTTTTTCTGAGGGGATAAAAAAAGTGAATCCAAAGTATAGTATAATATAGTCCAATTGAAATTTGTCACAATAAATACATCAAAAGGAAAGTCTTGTTACAAGGAATTAGTTGATAAAAGCCCTATCATTTACCATAGAGAAGATTACATAGAGAAAATGACAATATATGTACACCCATTACCTGGGAGTCGTATGCTTAAACAAAATATGCATGTGCACAACTAAATTAATATTCAGTTAAGAATAATTATTGCATTGGAATGGGATTAAAACTTAATGAATGCTGATGTGATGTTTGCTGCTGGTAAATGTTGATAAATGTATACATGTAACAACTTGCAAAATTATGTGCATAATGTGAGAATTTTCTATATTTATACTGTAAACGTGATTATTTTCATTGTGGAAAATTTTCACGAAATATCCATTGGAAAAGTACACATTGAGGTAATTTTGGCAAAATTGGGAGTATTCCCTTAATTCTTTTATGCTGGTTGTAATTGTACCCCGCTTTCGCGAAAGCGTGGGGACATTAAAACCGGTTCGTCCGTCCGTCTGTCCGTCAGTCACAAAAACTTTAACCTTGTGCATAACTTTTGAATGGTAAGTGATAGGGCTTTGATATTTCACATGTGTATTCCTTGTGACAAGACCTTTGCATGGATACCAAAATTTTTGACCTTGTGACCTTGACCTTTGAGTTCGACCTACTTTTCCAAAAAACTATAACCTTTTTCATAACTTTTTAATGGAAAATGATAGGGCTTTCACATTTCACATGTGTATTCCTTGTGATGAGACCTTTCTGTTGGTAACAAAATTCTGACCTTGTGACCTTATCCATGGAGGTTGACCCACATTTAAAAACTTCAACCTCGACCATAAGTTTTTGATGGTAATTTAAATCATAGGTCTTGAATATTTCACATGTGCATACCTTTTCATAAGCCCTGTCCCTTGGAAACAAAACAAAAGTTTGGACCTTTTGACCTTTTCTTGGAGTTAATCTTTCATATTTAGAATGTTGATAATATATGAGATATATTATTAAAACTTAAGAATGGGGGGATGTCTGTAAGCATTTCTTTAAAGACAAACACCCAAAAGCGGGGGACCACAATTCCTTGAATTTGATTTTGATCACTCATTCATGATATTATTTACAATCATGAAAAAGCGTGAAAATTATCCCCACACGAAAATTTCCACATTTACAATATTGGTATTTCCTAAATTTCCGAAGTAGAAATTGTATGTATTTATGAGTTATTTCATATTTTAGATATCCAGCATGAATGGGGCAGCGTTGTTTGTCGGAATTCCAGAATTCCAGCATAAAGATTTGTCCAAACTTCCTGCAGTGATAACTGATGTAAAGAACTTTACCAATGCCTTCAAAAAACTTGGTTTCAACTGCAGGTCACTGCAAAAAGATGTGATAAAGGCCAATTTTGAAGATACACTTGATGAAGGTAAAGGAGCTGTAACGATAAGACGCAAAATCTGCCCTGAAAAGGCAAAATTTCAAAATGGGAAACTCTGGGTGGAACAATGTCCCACTGACGAAAAACGAAAAAAGAGGGGATGGGCTATTTTTTTAAGAATCTGAATTAAAAGTGGTAAGATAGATAAACATTGCCAATTTCTTCATGTTATTCAATGGAACAATCTATTCTGAGTGGATCCCGATGAAATATGCAACATATGTGAATGAAGTAAACTATATAAAGATGTCTATTTCTACACAGTGTGTATTTCGCGCTTGAAAGCTTACAATGTGGCTGTTTAGTACAAAATATAACAGTTTTCAGTCTCCGCATTGCTTATTCTACAGATTACATTAACATACTGGTTTCGAAGTTATTATTTTCTTTTTATGACCCCAGAATCAAGGATTCGGGGGGATATAGTTTTTGGCCTGTCCGTCTGTCTGTTTGTCTGTCTGCTTCTTCGAAAAACTTTAACATTTGGCATAACTTATGAATGGTAAGTGATAGGGCTTTCATATTTCACATGTGTATTCCTTGTGACAAGGCCTTTGCATTAATATCAAATTGTTTGACCTTGACCTTTGACCTACTTTTCAAAAGCTTTAATATTGGGCATAATTTTTGAATGGTGAGGGATAGGGCTTTCATATTTCACATGTGTATTCCTTGTGACAAGGCCTTTGCATTGATATCAAAATGTTTGACCTTGACCTTGACCTTTGACCTAATTTCCAAAAACTTTAACATTGGGCATAACTTTTGAATGGTAAGTGATAGGGTTTTCATATTTCACATGTGTATTTCCTGTGACAAGACCTTTCCATTGATAACAAAAGTTTTGACCTTTTGACCTTGACCTTTGGCCTACTTTTCAAAAGCTTTAATATTGGGCATAACTTTTGAATGGTAAGTGATAGGGCTTTCATATTTCACATGTGTATTCCTTGTGACAAGGCCTTTGCATTGATATCAGAATGTTTGACCCTGACCTTGACCTTTGACCTAATTTTCAAAAACTTTAACATTGGGCATAACTTTTGAATGGTAAGTGATAGGGTTTTCATATTTCACATGTGTATTTCCTGTGACAAGACCTTTCCATTGATACCAAAAGTTTTGACCTTTTGACCTTGACCTTTGGCCTACTTTTCAAAAACTTTAACATAGGGCAAAACTTTTGAATGGAAAGTGATGGGGTTTTTATATTTTACATGTGTATTTCTTGTGACAAGGCCTTTCTATTGATACCAAAAGTTTTGACCTCGTGACCTTGACGTTTGATCTACTTTTCAAAAACTTTAACATTGGGCATAATTTTTGAACGAAAGATGATAGAGCTTTCATATTTCACATGTGTTTTCCTTGTGACAAGACCTATCCATTGATACCAAAAGTTTTTATCTCATGACTTTGACCTTTGACTTACTTTTCAAAACTTTAACATTGGGTATAACTTTTGAATGGTGAGTGATAGGGCTTTCATATTTCACATGTGTATTCCTAGTGACAAGACCTTTCTATTGATACCAAAAGTTTTTTACCTTGACCTTGATCTTTGACCTTTACAAAAACTTTAAAATTGGGCATAACTTTTGAATGTTAAGTGATAGGGTTTTGATATTTCAAATGTGTATTCCTTGTCACAAGATTTTTCCATTGATACCAACATTTTTTTAACCCAGTGACCTGACCTTGACCTTTCACATACGGTACTTAACAGAAAATTTTGTTTATACGAACAAAGATGCCATCGAGGGAATTCGTGTTTCACAAACACAGGCTTTATTCATTTTTAAAATGAGAGGGGATTAAAACATAAAACACTTAAAATTGATGTAAAAAATGCATTTTTTGTATATTTTTGTTAGTTATTTGACGTTTTCAGACATTGCTACCCCCTACCTATTCATGCCGTAATTATCAAATCTTACATCAATTTTTTTAAATACTTACGTGGAATCTTCTAATATATAATATTTTTCTCCTGAACAACCTTTTCCTTCAAAGGAAGGAAAGCGCACGAGAAATTATCGAATGATTTCAGGGCTAAATCAAGCCCTTATCGTTACAGCTCAACACAGGGCAAAAGTGGGAAAATCGACATATTGTAGTGTAATCATGAATTAGCGCACTTGACTTATTTTCCATCATAATTTATTAGAATTAAATGAGTTAGCATAGTCTTAACTTAGCATGGTCTTAACAGCACTGAGGCTGCAAAAATATGAATCCTGCTTTAATATTAGTACACATACAGTATGTCCTCAACCACTGAGCTTTGTTAAATTTGCCAAGAGAAAACATTATATCAATATACATGTACTATATATGAAGTTAAAACGCAAGTTATACTGTTACATTATCATGATAGCCCATGCTGTCACTATCTCATGCTTTTTTTTTTCATTCCCTACTGGCAAAGCCATTGGGGACTTATTTTTTCCACTCTGTCTGTCTGTAACTAAAACATGCTTAAGTTTTCTGGACTTTTCAGCATTTGTAGAGATATTGGGCTGAAATTTGATATTTTTGCAAGTACAACTTAATGGGGTTCATATCAAGATCAAAATGCCTTACCATTGAAGCATTCTAGCCAGAGTTGCAGGACTTTGACTTAATTATGCTAATAGGGAACTTTTATTGCCTTAGGATCAAAAACTGCGTAATAAGTTTTCAAAAGTAAGAAATTAACAACTGGCTTCATTAAAGGGGTAGGGCCACGAAGTCCCTAAATCGGCCCTGTTTCTCGACATTTGAATAAATTGAATAATTTTTGTGATTTGATACCTTGTAAAGTTCTTTAATAAATAATGTGTTGAGATTTTGTGAATTATGCATTTATCACTAGCTTTAAGGCACGGTCCATTTGATATTCTGGGGGGCTTGGGTTTTTTTCGAAAAAAATAATTTTGCTCTGAATTTTGATGAAAAAAATAAATTTGCTTATGGTGTGACAGAAAAAAATAATCTTGCTCTTACAAGTAATCTGAATTTGAAGAATAACCATAAAATTTGCTTAAAATTCCTGAAAATTTTGCTGCAATTAACCTACATGTTTCTTTAAAGTTAGCAATTTGGCCACATGCATTGAGAAACATGAAAAATTTACAAATGAAAGACAATCATTATATCTTCTTGTCATAAAAGTTTCATGTTTCTCAACGCATGTGGCCACATCAAAATTCTCCGCGAAAGACACATGTCCGAGCATTTTTTACTATGTTTTGTCAATAACGTCAATTGATGACGTCATAAGACTTCCAATGATGCTCCAGTTGGTGATATGTTCATTTCATTAAAAGCAGGAAACATTCATTATATTTTATGTGATATATCAAGTATTTCTCATTAAGTTTAATTTTAAGGAAAATTGCAGGACCGTTTAGGCTTCGTGGCCCTACCCCTTTAACATGTAGTAGAATCTACAATATGTCTAAAATAAATGGGAATATTTACAGTTATAAAGGATGTTATAGACAACAGTAGGGAGTACTTAGCCCTTTCCATATCAAGTCATGGTGCAGAGTACTTGGTTAGCTTTCCCCCTGATGTTAAGACAAAAAGAGTCCATTTTATATGGTTCAACGATGGAGAACTAACGACACAGAGCATCCTAGATCGTCTGAAAAAGGAAGAACTAAAAGATGTTACCAAATTAGTCATGATTTCAGTGAGTATATGTTATTATCAATGTAAAATGAAATGTAGACTTTTTTTTCCTGCAAGACATTACTTCTGATCGTCTTTTAAATTCATGACCTTGCACCTTAATTGACACCAATATAACAATCATAATATTCTACACCTGAGACTGTATGTTTGTGTGTGCAAAAAAGCATTTTCACCTCTACCAAAATTTGTGACCTCATACCTATAGACAGAAATTGCGATTAATTGGTAATTGATCTACCTTGTGGCAAGACTATTCCAGTCGACTGAATCGATGCCCTGGCTTTTGAAGTGATAGTCTTTTGTAACTCAGCTGTATCTTTTTGGCTCACCTGCAAAGGTTGCTGTTGTCAAAGTGTACGGTCCATCCGTCTTCTGTAGTGTTTTGTCCATCTGCCATCGTTAACTTTTTTTTACATTTTCAACTTCTTCTCTAAAACTGCTGCACAGAATTTTTACAAAAACTTTACAGGAAGCATGTACTCAATGTCCTCTACCAAAATTGTGTTTATCGACCCCATTGGAAATCCGAGATGGCTGCCATGGGCTTTTATTGGCTGGTACATTTTTTACTTCTCCTCTGAAACCTTTCCATGGAATTTCATGTAACTTTACAGGAAGCAAGAAGTCAATGTCCTCTACCAAGAGCTGCCATGAGCTTTGATTGGCTGACACACAATTTCAACTTCTTCTCTGAAACCAAAGCACAGAATTAAATTAAAAAAAACTCTACAGAAAGCAAGAACTCTTGGTCCTATGCCAAAATTGTATTTTTGACCTGATCAGAAATCCAAGATGGCCGCCATTGTCTTTGATTGAGTGACACATTAAGACCTCTCCTCTGAAACTGCATGCTTCACAGAATTTCACAAAACTCTACTTAATTGTTTTTTGTGCTGATTGGTCAACAAATAAGGCAGTCAAGGGCTCTGATTGGCTGAAGCATTTTTCACATCTCTGCAACCACTGTACAAAATGTCAAGAAACCTTACAGGAAGCAAGTTCTCAAAGTCCTATACCAAGTTATGTTTTTCATGCCAATCAGTTAACAAATATGACCGCCAAGTAATCTGATTGGTTGATGCATTTAAGACATCTCCTTTGAAATCACTGCACATAATTTCACAAAAATCAATAGAAAGCAAGTACTCATTGTCGTCTACTAAGTTTGTGCTTTTAGAGATGATCAGTGAACAAACGTGGCCCCCAAAGGCTATGATAGGCTGAAACATTTTCAGCATCTCCCTTGCATCTCTTCTGTAATCGCTGCACAGAATTTCATGAAACCTTACTCAGTTACTGGAGGCAAGTACTCAATGTCCTTTACCAAGTATATGTTCTGCTGAATTGATAACTTTGATGGTCAGTTCATGTACTGCTTATTACAGTGAAACATATCTAAACCGATATCGAATCAAATGCACTAATTCAATGCTATTTCGATTATTGTTGCTCTTCCTTGTATTCTTGTCTCTCTAAGACCATGAAAAAGAAGCTGCAAGTTATGCAGAACAAGGTCATAAGGTTTATCCTTGATCTCGGTCCTAGAACCAGAATCACATGTGACGTATTAGATACAGTTAATATGCTTTACACATCTGACCGAGTCACGCAGTTACGCTTGAACCATGTCTTCAATATTTTCAATGGTTATGCAATATGCACCAAATTATCTTTATCAACATTTTGAAAGAAATGAGGGCATTACTAGGGGGGCAACAAATTTGAATTATATAGTACCCAGAGTGGGATCACAGGGAACATCTAACTTTTATTATAATGCCATTCTTGATTGGAATTCACTGCCAGTCCCAATCAAACAAATCAAGAACAAATTCAGTTTTAAGGAGAATGTAAAATCTCATCTCTTAGGCATAGCCAGACAAAGCGAAAGTGATGATTTTATCAATGTATGAATCATGTTATTATTTTTAATGTTACTTCTTCTTTTGTACATATTTAATGTTTCTTTATTATTCCAGGCAATTTTTAATAAATATTAAAAAAATGAATATATGGACTTTAAAGAACACATGAACATTATGAATTAGTATATTAGTCTAACATTCTTGAATTATTGATTTAATATTAATGGGTAACATCATAAGAGGAACCCATTGGAAATAAGCGACAGCAGTCGCTTTAATGGGTTATCCCAGGCAATATCTGTTTGCGCACTTTATCTGTGATAATTACATGTAATGTAAAATACATAATCCTTCAACATCTGTGATATAATTATGATAATTGTTCCAACTGTGATTTTTAATATATGATACCATCAAATGTATGTGATATGTAACCATATCTCATCTGTGATATTTATGTTGTCCTATGACTGATACTCAACACAATCGGTGATATTATTTATGTTGACCATTTACCACACTGATATGCAAATGTGTCTCTGTTAGATTATTATAGTGCCATTGTAATCATTCTATTACCTGAATAGATAAATAAAGAATGAAAAAAATAAAGAATCCGACCAAGAAAAAATATTGGTTTAGACAGGTTATCGGATTACACAGATTAGTGAAATTAAAGCTAAGCCTTCCTGGTAATTTCTTCAACTTATATTTATATTCCTAGGGAACTGTGAGACAGTAATGCTTTCTTGTTTACCAGGAAATGTTTAAATCCTTATTTCTCATAAAAATTATCCTTTCTGTGGTTAAGTTAAATTTGGAAAAATATACTCCATGAAAAAGATTTCAAGTCAAATGGAATTGGCTATGGAATTTTTATGTTTGTACATGATGATAAGTTTACATATAAATTGAACTTATTGAAATACAAACAATTAAGACACTGACCATGGCTTGGGCAGGTTACTAATAAAAGAAATGGAATCCATCCAGTTTTAATTGATCAGCTTGGAGTGATAATTAATCAAAACATGGGTTGGTCAAGGTTGATGTTGTTTTAACATATGGGTTTAGACAGTGTAAAATGCATGTAAAAAATGTAAGTGGGACTAAAAATCTATATTGGTTACATATATTCAGAGTAGGCAGTGTTCGGTTTACACAGGTTATTTTATATAGGAAAAGATAGAAAAAATTCTTTGGGACCAAAAAATTATATCGGAATAGACAGGTTATCGGATTAATTGAATCTATCACCCCTTTGTACAGGGACAGAGAAATCCCACCCGAGTATCAAAGATTTGCAGTCCACGACGATTCTTGCCGAGTCGTGGACATTGCAAAGTTTTGATACGTGGGTAGGATTTCCCTGTCCCTGTCCAAAGGACTGATTGATTATTTTTCTCTCACCCATATATTTTCACAAAATTCATGAATAAACATTGCTTGTTTTGCTTTAAATGTTGCTCCATGTGACGTCAAACACTCCTAAATCTACGTAAACGTCTATGACGTCACAATAGGGGGTTCGAGACAAACATCCGGGGGTGCGAGACAGAGTTGTCTCAGAACGGGTAAATCTGTAGATATCTCTGTCTGGGGTGAGAGAAAAGACAGGTACCAGTTTAGACAGGTTTCACTGTACATAAATTAAATTTTTGAATTATCATGTAAGAAATTTTAGAATTCATTACTGTTACAGGCTTGTCGATCAAGACCAGATTCCAAGTCACAAGTTGATCATATTGACCAGGGGGTAGAAATAGAGCTTGTAGACAGACAGGAAGATGAGTACACTGGACTTTCTAATGGTAAGTATATAATGCCTGATTCACACGGAGAGTTTATTGCGCAATAGACGTAAATTTGTTGCGCAATAAATTTGTTTTGCGTTCACAGGACAAAATTTTTGCGCAATAAATTTTGTTGTGTGAACGCAAAACAAATTATTGCGCAATAAATTTTCGATTCATTTCGCAATAACTTTATTGCGCAACAAATTCTGCTGTGTAAATGCTAAGCGAAACTCATATGCATCATCATGGCAAGAGAAAGAGATTGATATATTATTCAAAGTCTTTACTTCTAAGATTCTACTGAAAGATTTGGATTTTTCTTATATATAAGATTTGGATTTTTCGTATATATAAGAAAGCTTTTCTATAAGTTTGGACCCCTTGTAGAGAATGATGTCACAATTGAATGTCGTCATGCTCAAGAATGAGATGAGAATAAATGAATGTTTGTTTCATTTCTACTTCCCAAAGTAGTCTTTAATCTAGGCTTCAGGAATATTATTCGAACAATTTTTCATTAAAGACCTTTTATTCACAATTCTTGTGTATGTATGTTCATTGGCAATGCATTGTGCAATAGTTTCATTCTAGTGTGAACTCAAAAAAGCTTATTGCAGAACAAATTTGTAGCACAATAAAGTTATTGCGAAATAAATATATTGCGAAATAAATTTATTGCGCAAATGTGTAAAGGAGGCATAAGACACAGTTTGTGCTTGTAGTAATTAAATCTTTGTTTTACCATGTGCTTGATTTACATGAAGAATTTTCCCATTTTGAACCATCAGTGATATAAAATCAATTCAACATCATAATATTAATCATTATGAAATAACTATAAATATTTTATGTAAAATAAATTTTCTACCAATAAAATGTGTTTCTTTGCTACAAGACTCCAAAGCAAGTTCCAAATTTTTACAAAAATTCAAAATACTATGACGATAACTAAAATATAAAATATTGATCATAAAAACTATAAGGAAGCTTCATCTGTATGAGTTGTAATTCTATCAGTACATGTATAAAATTGTAGCAGTAAGCCAGAGTGGTGCCACCCCAGCCAACACAGACCTTGTTTTACCAGACTTACCACAAAACACTGTACTGTGGTATGCCTCACCCTCAGGTACCTTATTAATATTACTACTATATATATAATATCTTCTCTGTTAAATAGCTGCTCGATTTTGAAATAAATAGCTGCTCGATTTTGAAATACAGACTCCTGCTACTCCGATAGTCAATTTGTCGGAAAGGCATCACATTAATAGGAGTTTTAAAGTTACATGGAAATACAGTGAAATAACCCTCTTAATGTACTGTATCTCAAACTTGATTATATGCCTGAAAAGTATTTTTAGGGGATAAACGTACTGTGTTTTGTGGTTCCGACAGGTTTTTGTTGGATATACTGTTGGAAACGCAGTTATACCGTCGGGGTTTGTCCCCGACGGTATAACGTATGTTTCCAACAGTATATCCAACATATACCAGTCGGAACCACAAAACACAGTAGGTTTATCCCTATTCTAATTCATGTGACATATTTTAACTTTTTATACCCCTCAGAGGGTCTCATGTATCGCTTTAGAGGTGACGTTGCTACGGAGGACTAACAACGACCAACAGAAATTATTGCGCTGCAAAATATGAAACACAAATGCTTTGTAACTATTACAATGGCAAAAAATCAAAGTGTTATCAATAATAAACTTACTTGCTCCCTTGTTTACATGTGGAGAACGCCATTTACAAGCTCATACCTTGTAGTTTTTCATCACATGAGCGAAGAACAAAGGGAAGCATGACGTCATACGCAAAAGTGCGCTAAAGCTTGTAACGTGCAAATTTACGTAGGAAGTCATTTAAAAGTATGTCAAGTGAGTCGGTTATCGTCATTATACATGCTTGTAGAAATCCTATGAACCAATCAGAATGCGTGTAACAAACAGAATGAATTAGAATACCCCTTTTAACTGCAGAAATTGGTCTGAATGTATTAATTATTGCACTCCATTCAGGCATATAATCAAGTTTAGGATTTTCTGTCAACTATACTATCAGATTAACAGGAGTTCGTAAGAATTTTGCTGATTTATATCAGATTAAGAGGAGTGATTTACATTGGTTACATAGGATATGGCTGTGTGTTTTGAAATCATGTCAGATTATCAGGTATCAGGTCTGTACCAATCATCACATGATGCAATGCTTGATTTTACATTAGTAATTAGTATTTGAAGCGTAATGATAGTCCGAAAACCTGATCTAAACCAGCCTTTGACGGTTATTTGGACTGTTTGGGGCTGGGTTAGGGTCAGAACAAAATCTATATTGAAAACTGTTGATTTCAGTGACTCTCCAAAGGGTCACACATTCGGACTAGGGTAACGAATGAAAAATTGAAATTAACTCATGTCTTCAAATTCAAAAGCTATCAAATTAAAGCTATGACTAGACATTTAAAGAATGTAGCAGGTAACTATTCATTCTGTTATAAAATTGTTCACATCTTGATTATTGCTCTTGAATAATCAGATATGTCTGTTAAATGGATCTTTCCCAGAATTAAAAATTCATTACATGTATAAGGGCACTCATCTAAAACAAAGTTGTCAGGTAAGAAAGCAAGATGGTTGATCGGTGCAAAAGCAAGGAGAAATAGAGTCCAATAAATATTACAATATCAAAACAGGCTTTCTACTGTTCCTACTTTTTCCTACTATTTCCTACTTTTTTATTTTGATCCTTTTTTTTCCTACTTTTTCGTCAAAACCTCCTACTATTCCTACATTTTCATCTTAAAAGTAAAAGAGTACTTGCTTCACTTGTCATCGACATCTGATTCAAAGTTTTTAAAAAATTTCGAGCTTGCTTCGCTCGCCCATACTGTATATTTTACATGAAAAATCAATCTGTCCTTATTTCTCTCTGTGATTTCATCAAAGATGAACATTACCAGTCTACAAACATTGCTTACTGTGATTTTTTTGTCATACTTACTGAAAATTGTCGCTAAAAGTGATGGAAAATTGCCTACTTTTCCCCTATTAATTCCTACTTTTTCCTATTTTTCTCCTACTTTTTTTCATTGACTACTCCTACTTTTTTCCTACTTTTTCATCAAGGTAGAGTAGAAAGCCTGAAAATGACTCTTGTAGTTGATTAAGTGTGCCTTACAATCAAAGCATATACAAGAAAAGTCATGATGTATCGCTTTGTATTACAGGCAAAACATATTGTTTGGATTCTATTTGTAATGTAGATATTCCTATTTTCAGGAAAATATGAGTATGACAGTATGGGAACAGGGTCGTACTTCGTAAACAAGGTTTGCTCTGAATTGAATAAGATTCCAAGTTCAGACTCACGATCAATAATGGATGTTATGTGTACTGTGCATAAATCTCTGGCTTCAATGGAAAATAAGACAATCGTTGTTGCAGACGAGAACTGCCAACCTGTAAAGGTCTATTGGAAAACTGTGCCAAGCTTTATTCATAATCTCTCCAAATCATTCAGTTTTATTAAGACATAAACAATTTTATAAAACATGTTACTAATCCAATATTTTTTGATAAGCTTGTTTACAGATTTTATCCACTTTTCTTGCATTTTTTTTTCAAAACATTGTTGAATTATTTTTCTCCCTTCTTGTTGAATTATTTTTCTTCCTTCTTTAAATTGTAGATTTGTTTTATTTTCAACTGCCCAATGCTTTGGACCTTTTGTCCAAAAGTTGTGTAAACCAAATTATAGTAAAAAAAAAATTGCCATATGATGAATTTGAATTTATAAAGCTCTGAATTAACCCAATTTTACTTTTATCTTTCATACCAGTTTTATTAAATGATGCTGTATATGAACAAATTTGGCCGCTGCTGTATATATAGCTAGTTTTCCTATGACATCACACAAACAAATACTACCTCCTTTTGTCAGCCATTTACAATTATACATGTAGAATCATATTATTCATGCCTGCAAATTATTCAAATAGAAATGATCTTATCCCTATTCTAACTCACTTTTTTAAAATGCATATTTCGTGGAGTAGCTACGCAGCATTGCTAAGGATGTGACATTATTGTTTTTTTGACGGCATAAACATACATTTTGATTTTTTGGTTGCAAATTAAGATACATCAGCCAATGAAATTAAGTGTTGCATATCATGACTTCCAAATTCTGAAAACATAATGTTGTATTTGCAACTACTTTTTACTTGTATCAACCTTATTTATATGTATTATTTTTATAAAAGCATATTTGACAAAAAATGAATCATGTTTGAACAATTACCTCGTAACATTTTAAAACTCTTTTGTTTGTGACATTGCGTTCTTGCTATTTTGTGTTTGATTTAGTAATCGACCCTTGCTTCTATATTTTTTCTTTCACGAGTGCATGAATCACAAGTATACAACATTTTTAGTTGTCTACATATTTACTTTTAAGACTCTTGCAATTATCACATATACAAATGTTAACAATCATGTATTTCAACATGATTCAATTATTTATCCTACAACATGACTTTTTACCACCATTCTATTGATTTTATTTTTTTGGAAATTTTAAAATAATTATCTTAATTACAAATGATAGATGCTCTGTTCCATATGAATGTTGTTCTATTATTTTTTTATGATTTTGGAGATACAGATCTTTAGTTTAGAGAAAAAAGTTACTTTTACCATTAAAATTCTGATAAATCAACAATTCTCAGATCCCCTTAAATGTGAACGTGAGAAGTTACAAATAATATTTTCATATAATGAGCTAATTATGTATTTTGTGAAAAGCATTATGCTAAGGTTTTGATGTACAATATATGATATATAATAGAGAGTTTTAGAAACGGTTACGTGTACGGGTACGTGTACGTGTAGACTCAATAACTGTGTATGACGTCATTATTTATTGCGTACGGGAAATCGCTACAACAGTTGTCAATAACGTGTAAATCGTGAGCTACACGTACGTACAAACGTGTAGACATTTATGTTTATAAAGTAGATGTATTTCACGAATACAGAGAATATTTTATAAGTTTTAAGTTTACATTTTATCTATATATCAGTCTCGTTTATGTTTGAATATATATATTTTACCTTATCACTAAGGGCACCAGTACACGTAAACGTACTCGTCAATTTTCTATATCTCTGCTATTTTTTACGTGTAGATGTACTTGTAGATTACATGTACGCGTACCCATTAGCCTTTTGTGTATTTTGTGAAAAGTATCATGCCACGGTTTTAATGTACAAAATATATAACAATACCTTTAAATTATTTCAGTGCAAACGTGTACATGTACATTTATATAAGATACAGACAATTTCATGATCACTTGCATTGTTCAAGAGAATTTTAAGGGTACGTCATAAGATATCATTGTGTTTACTCAGGGATTTTCTTCAGATATAATTTTCATATACATAACGAATTGCTTATGTATTTGATAACACCTCTAAATTACTCATATTTTAGTGCAAATTTGTACATGTACATTTATGTAAGATACAGTGAATTTGAAGAATCTTTTCACTTACTGATTTGTTCAAGAAACTTTTAAGGGTACATCATTATATATCATTTTGTGTACTCAGGGATACATATTGTGTATTTTCTTCAGATATGTATCATGTTTAAACGTGAAGGATTGCGATCTGTATGTTTTTGTACCATGATCGACTCATGGCAGCCAACAAGGTTGTATATAAATATGCAATTTGTTTCTTAAGGAATTGGAGGAGAATATAAGGGGACAGTTACTATTTCTTTTAACTTTTTCCTTGTGGATATTTTTTGGTGTACATTTATTTCTTGCCCAAATTTGATTGTTTACCTCAAGAAAAAAATATCTCATGACTTAATAGACGATTTCGGAGATGTTTCATTTGATAAGATAGACTGTGGACAACAAATACTTTGGCAACGTTTTCCATTGTGACGTCACACACAAATCGCTGGAAACATAACGTAAAACCTTCGGTTAATTATGACGTAACAATTCAAGTTTGCCAAGGTACTTCATGTCAGTAGTCTGATATGTAAAATCAAGGTTTTAAACGGTCAGTTTTGAGAACTTGAAAAAGGACTATTGAGTGATAAAAAAATTTGATTGTTTCAGGGTAACTCATTCAGGTTAATAAGGATTCAATGTTCACATCCATCTTTGATACATGTATCTTAGACTGATAAGCATTTCAAAGTAAAGCAATGGTATAGAAGTTGCAATTTTAGATGTATATTGAATTATGACTACTATTCATAACCCATTCAAGATAAGGTTCGCTCAGATCACTTTTGTCTTTTTGTGCGACGTTTTGAGACAATGGACTCTAAACCACGACATGCACTTTTGCGCGATGACGACACTTCATTGTTTTTAGCTCTACTGGTCTCAGACCAGTCGAGCTAATGCGATCACCCTTCGTCCGGCGTCCGTCCGTCTGTCCGTCTGTCCGTCTGTCCGTCTGTCCGTCTGTCTGTCTGTCCGTCTGTCCGTAAACAATTCTTGTCCGGACAACTCC
This sequence comes from Pinctada fucata, assembly GCA_028142955.1. NCBI lineage: Eukaryota > Metazoa > Mollusca > Bivalvia > Pterioida > Pteriidae > Pinctada > Pinctada fucata. The sequence continues at coordinate 30,359,880 of AP027105.1, forward strand.
TCTAAAACTGTTGGAGATAGAAACTTAATTCTTTTTGTATTTTACTTGGTCCATGGTCTAGTTGTGCACCTGACATTCAGTTTCAGTCCTTGACTCCCAGGGTCTTAGAAAATGGGCGTGGTCATTAAATTCTATGTAATTTTGTCCGGATAGCTCTTCTTTCACTATTAATGATAGAGACATAATTCTTTTTGCAATATGATGGGTCTGTAGTCTAGTTGTGCACCTGATATTTTGTTTGAGCCAATGACCCCCAGGGTCTTGGAAAAGGGTGTGGCCATTTTCTTTTATATTATTCCATATAATCTTATGCTTACAGCGCTGACACTATAAATAATGGAGACTTAATTCTTTATGCAATATGATGGGTCTGTAATCTCGTTGTCCACCTCATATTTTGTTTGAGTCTCTGACCCCAAGTGTCTTAGAAAATGGGTGTGTTTGTTTTCTCTCTATTAAACTACATGTGATCTCATGATAGCTAATTTCCCAGAATTTATGGATAATAGTTAATTGATTTATTCCAAAATATTATCGGTTTGCAGTTTAGATGTCATTACAGTATTTTACTTCAGTCCCTGTTCCCTAGGATTCTGGAAAATGGGTATATGGCTATTTTCTCTTACCCTATCTACATGCATTTAGAGTACATAAGTGACAGAAACTATAAATAAACAAAGATATTGCAATTTTACAATATTATCATAGATGAGTCTGTAATTTAGTTTTTCTCATATTTTATTTGGGACCTGACCCAGGATTTTATCTTCAATTCTATAGAAACGCTAGGGGATAGTTTCGGAATTTCCTCTGATCAATCAATCAACATGAAAATCTTTTCTATAGTGTTTATACAGTGCAAGAAAGATATCAAATAGTCAAAATGCATGTATTTCTCACTTATTTTTTATTTGTTTAACATGTTTAAGGTGTAAGATTTTTGGGGAGAGTTTTTTTTTTTTTTTTTGAGGGGGGGGGGGGGGGGAGGTAACTAGAATGTCCTAAGTGATCACAGACTTGAGCTGTGCTTTCTGTTAAATGGGAACACCAGAATCACAAAGACTGATAATTTTATCAAATAAAATAGCAATAATGCATCCTTCACATTGCCAAATGAAAGGAATATTGTGCTTGTGTAAGCTTTTTTTGGGGGGGGGAGAGGGGGGAGGTAACTAGAATGTCCTAAGTGATCACAGACTAGAGCTGTGCTTTCTGTTAAATGGGAACACCAGAATCACAAAGATTGATTATTTTATCAAATAAAATAGCAATAATGCATCCTTCACATTGCCAAATGAAAGGAATATTGTGCTTGTGTAAGCTTTTTTTTGGGGGGGGGGGGGGGGGAGGGGGGAGGTAACTCTTACATCTTTCTTTCTTCTTATAAATTCCTCCACTGCTTGGAGTACCACCCCCAATGGGATGTAAAACTGTGTGGTTTGATAAAATTTTTCATAATGTTTACATTAAAGCAAGTGACACATGTTTTAATAGAAGATAATATAACAAGAGATGCCTTATTGGCATATCTACTATGTGTTAATCAAATTTAAAAAAAATTAAAATAAAATACTAAAAAAAATCATTTGTAAAAGCCGATTCATACAAAAATATTTCAACCCAGGAAAACTTCTACCAAAATTTTCCTTTATTGCCATTTGACAATATTATCATAGATGAGTCTGAAATTTAGTTTTTCATATATTTTATTTGGGGCCTGACCCAGGATTTTATCTTCAATTCTATAGAAACGCTAGGGGATAGTTTCGGAATTTCCTCTGATCAATCAACTTCAAAATCTTTTCTATTATGTTGATACAGTGCAAGAAAGATAACAACAAATCAAAATGCATGTATTTCTTACTTATTTTTTAATTGTTTAAGGTGTAAGATTTTTAGAGAGAGTAGTGAGACTTTTTGTTGCAAGAGTAGAAATTGTCCTAAGTGATCACGGACTTGAGCTGTGCTTTCTGATAAATGGAAACACCAGAATCACAAAGATTGATCATTTTATCAAATAAAATAGCAATAATGCATCCTTCACATTGCCAAATGAAAGGTGCTTGTGTAAGTTATAGAAGTTGAATTTGTAACAGGAGAGGGAGAGATGTGACTGTACCGGGAATCGAACCCGAGATCTTCTGCTATCAAGGCAGACGCTCTTACCAACTGAGCTATCTGGGCACGATGCCCGTTCCTGCCACACTCCTCTCTACCAATTTTTCAGGTTTCCATGCACTGGAAACCTCACACTAAACTCCGCTTCACCTTGAGTCATTTAGTTTGGTGCCAATTCTGTAACACTAGGAGAGGAAAAGATGTGAGCGAACCGTGAATTGAACCCGAGACCTTCTGCTATCTGGGCAGACGCTCTTACCAACTGAGCTATCTGGGTACGATACCTGTTCCTGCCATAAATTAATGGTAATAAACTAATGTTTCAGGCCTTTTTGTTAATTGGACCTCGAGTCATTTTGTCCTTTTAAAATTTGACCAATCAAAAACATCATTTCAACCTCATGCAGATTTTGAAATATTTTTCTGAACTGGGATATATGGTAGAAATGTTTTCTATAGAGGATCAAATATTTCATACCGGTATGTAAAAATATTTTGTATTATATTTTAATAATTAGCTTCTGTCTACATTAATACCACATTTGCCCTAAAAGTTCATGTTCTTCGTTCAATATTCTATTTACATTGTTTTACATTTACTAAATAAATAGCCTAAAACCTTTTTAGGTTTTGGAACAAAATGGCCGATACTTTTAAAATTTCACTCGGTAGGCCACATGTCCTATTATGTTTAATTTCAATCTGAAACTGCCTGATTACTTGATCTAAGTATTTTCACTGGTCAGTATAAGAAAGAAGGAAATATTTCTTATAATAGAGTATCCTATGCAATACTATTTCAGCTCAAATGAGAGGTTTTTTATGCCTTTAGTCTTAATTTTATAAAAGGGCATATAGTGGTAGGTCTGTCTGTTCATCTGTTTGTCTATCCATCCGACTGTGACAGTATATCATTCCATTCAACTAAATTCTGATGAAAGGGTATAAGATAATAGAGCTGTCATATATTGCATGTCTATGAACCTTGAGATTTAGGCTCATCTTTTGGAGCCAAATTTTTAACCTTTGACCCCATCACTGACCTTTGACCCACATTTTTTGAAAAATAAAAACATCTGTTATTTTAGTTTTGATACATATGGTATGTTATATATGTTGTATATACACGTTTTTAGTAATTCTCTCACGTTCTAGAGAAATCTAAGGCACGGTCCATTTGATATTCTTGGGGGGGGGGGGGGACTCCGTTTTTTTCAAAAAAAAAAATTGTGCTCTGAATTTTGATGAAAAAAATTAATTAGGAATTGATGGATATGCATTGGCATGTGGTTGTTGGTTCTAATAATAAAAAACTTGATACATATTTATCCTGCCTCTGGCAAATTTCTTGCAATCTGATTGGTCGAGAAGAACCAAATATTATGTTGTATAATATTTTACTAACAGAATATTATTTTGATATCCTGCTTCTACTAAGATGCTTTATGCTTTTGACGTCACCAAAATGCTTTAGAATATGTTGACGTAACATACACAAACCAAAAGCGATTCAGCGAGATAAATTCGTTATAGAGTGTTTTACAGGGGGGATACAGAAATATATTGGGTCGATGAAAAAAGTGGTATTAGGCAAGGTGAAGTCTAGCATTCATTCTCTTGAGTGTATATGTACAAATCAACCAGGAGAGCTTCAGTCTCATCAGAGACTTCTGGTTAAGTGGATAAAATTCTTACGAAGAGACAAAAATCTTATTGTGAAAGGGTCTATTAATGTTAATGTTGTTCATTTAAGTGCAATTGAATAAACCCCTTGCCAAATACAGAGTTATTTCCCATTTGAGACCATATCCGACATAAGATTAATATGACGTCATAAAATTAGTATGGTAATGTCAATTTCATACTGTCACTTCACGGACTTTCAGGTGGATTTCCACAGAATTTGACAACATCACATTAATTAGTCAACATCCGATACCGTCTCAGATAGTTACCATCAGATAGTAAAACACTAGTTTTTGAAAATACCGAATAATTGATGACAAAAAGATGTAAGAGTTCTTTTTGTTCTTTTCTTTGTTACATGACAGTGGAATCGTGTCTTTAACAGTGACGTCGTAATGAAAAACAACACCAAAGAAGCTCAAATAACAAATTTGAAAAGGTTTATTTATCTCAAGGCTGGATCAACACAATAAAGAGAAAAAAAATTCTCAAAGGGGAAATGCGAGGAAAGGGCTCCCTTATTTGTATCTCCTGTAAACTTGTGGAACACGTTGTAACATCTCAAATCATCAAACACCTAGAATCAAATAATATACTCTATGACCTCCAACACGGCTTTCGACACTCCCGCTCTTGTGAAACACAACTCCTCTCCTTTGTCCAAGAACTCCACTCCACAAACAATAGCAACACACAATCTGATCTCATCATTATGAATTTTGCAAAAGCTTTTGATAAGGTTCCACATCGCAGACTTCTCTACAAACTAAACTACTATGGTATCTCTGGTCACACTCAAAACTGGATTGCCTCATTTTTATCCGACCGCACCCAAACAGTTGTCCTTGATGGTTTGACATCCAACACAGTCCCTGTCACATCTAGCGTGCCCCAGGGCACTGTCCTTGGCCCTGTTCTCTTTCTCGTTTATATAAAGGATCTCCCTGATTACCTTTCCTATAGCAAACTCCGCCTCTTTGCTGATGACAGCATCATCTACATGCCTATTTCTTCTGCTCATGATTGTCTCAAACTTCAAGCAGACCTTGATGCTGCCGCCAGATGGGAGAGAGACTGGTTGATGGCCTTCCATCCTGATAAATGCACAGTCCTCTCAGTAACTACTAAACGTAAACCCATAAAACACAACTACACCCTACACAATCACACCTTAGAACCAGTATCATCCTCTAAATATCTTGGCGTCACACTCCAATCAAACTTGAAATGGGACATCCACATACACGACATTACAGCTAAAGCTAACAAAACATTAGGATTCTGAAAACGAAACTTAAAAACAGCAAATCAAAACATCAAAGACCAGGCATACCGAGCTCTTGTTCGCCCAAAACTCGAATTTGCAAGCTCAGTTTGGGATCCCCACACAAAAGAATCTGCCAGTAAACTTGAAATTTGAAATGATACAAAGGAGGGGAGCTCGGTATGTCTGTAAGAGATACCACAATACAAGCAGTGTAACAGAAATGATTGACACATTAGATTGGCCCCCCCTCACACATAGAAGACTCCGCACCCGTCTAATAATGATGTATAAAATCACACATGGCCTTGTTGCAATCCCCTCAAACACAATCCTAATTCCACCAGACACCAGAACCCGTAAAACACACACACATTTAGACATATCCAAACATCCAAAGACTCATACCGTTACTCTTTTTTCCCATATACAATTACTCAATGGAATCAACTACCTGCATCAGTCATCCTGTCTCCCTCAGTTGAGATTTTCAGAGAACAGCTGACCCCAGCTGTTCTCTGCACCCTACTGTAATTCTTTTTTAGATTTTGTAAATAGTTTTAACTCAACCCCCCTTTTTTGATAAATTTTTGTTTTGCACATTTAAATTGTATATACTGTAGGCCATGCATGCACCGGTAAATAATCTTCAATTTTGATGGTGTAACGGATACTATGAAGAAGAAATCAGAGGTGCTATACATGTTCTATGCTTACTTTCATGCAGTGTCATGCATAAACTTGCACCTTTGATGGATCTTATTGTATTCTAAACTTTTAAGTTTGGTAGGCAGGTCTCGACAAAGGTAACCTGAACAAAGGTATTCTAACAAAGATGTATTCAAGGTTAGTTTGATTTTTTAAAGATTTTGGTGCTCTTTATTTTGTTCATGAACAATTATTGGAATGAACTTTTTAAAATATGCAATGTAATTTTATATTATGAATCATGTTATATTTAATATTATTGATAAATTAAACCTATAATTACTTATTATATATCTTAGTATTCATTTATCTTTACTTATTATGTCTTTATCAAAACTACACACAATGAAGTAATCACTTCACATTTTATCACAAAAAATCTTGGAAACAAGTGCACAGTACATATGTATATCCTATCTGATCACAGAAACTCCTGGTGATATTTACTTTGGATATACATATATTATATGACCAGGTTTCAAATTACATGTAACTATAGCACATCTTACACTGTATTAGACTTTGTAAAATGACACTCAGATAAAGGAAACATAGGTAATCACAGATTACGAAGCTCACCTCGTGGCAGCAAAATTCAAACATATTTCTAAGTACATGTATCTTGGCTTTTAAAGGCAAAATCATTCAAGCAGAAAAAGTATGTCAAGGTCATTTTATGAAAGTTTGATCAAAGATACATCCAATATGCAAGTTTGGTACATGTAGCACTTATGCTTTGCTCAATATTGGCTTTTAAAGGCAAAATCACTCAAGTGGTAAAAATAGGTCAAGGTCTTTGTTATGAAAGTTTGATCAAAGATACATCCAATATGCAAGTTAGGTACATGTAGCACTTATACTTTGTTCAATATTGGCTTTTAAAATCACAATCACTCAAGTGGAAAAGCAGGTCAGATGCTGCATCTGATGCATGGGTTCCTCTTGGCATCCCAAGATGAACCACTTGTGCAAGTTTGGTTACTGTAGCATCAGTACTTTGCCAAATACTGAGCTACCCCAAACTTCTTAACAGGACATGGACGTGGACGTGCGGGGGTATAGCATAAGCTCACTCAACTTCGTTGTAGGTGAGCTAAAAACAAAGATGCAATGACCCAAGTTGTAAAACTTGTACATGAGAGTGAACAATATCATGCTTCACAATTTGTAAGCAGATTAGAGTCCCCTACCTTATCTAAAACATTCTGTTATGATCAGGAAACCATTTTTAATCATCAAAGTCCCATGACCTCGGTCTTTCACCGTTTTATCCAAAAATTAATAGGGTAAATCCATGACTTATGGCAAGTTTCATGATGACCAGTGCATTACACACTCTGTCATGATGGGGAAACCATTTTCAATCGTCAATGTCTTATGACCTTGACCTTTGAACCCCAGAATTACTAGGGCACATCATTGACGCATGGGGAGCACTTCTGGTGGTTTCATGATGATCAGTGCATTACAAACTCAGTTGTGACGGGAAATCATTTTCAGTTATCAAAGTCGTGTGACCTTCATATTTGACCCAATAATCAATATGCCTTATCATTAACTCATGTCGATAGGTGCAATACACACTCAGTATGAATTTGAAGCCTTTTTCAAACATCACAGTCATATGACCTTGACCTTTTGACCCTGAAATCAATAGGGACATCCTGGACTAATGGTGAACATTTCTGGCAAGTCTCATATTGATAGGTGTAATACACATACAGTTATGACCTGGAAACCATTTTCAATATTCAAAGCCCTATGACCTTTACCTTTGACCTTAAAATCAAAAGGGGGTGTCCTTTACTCATGGTGAGAAGGTGATTGAAGTTTCATTGCATGTCATTAGGAGTTTACATATTGGAGGTATGTCTCAGAAACTAATTGTTAAATCTTGCTGCCCATCCATCATATAAAGAGCTGATTTCCTTCAGTACTGTGACCTTGCCCCGGCAATTATCTCCCAGCCATTTTCATGGTGTCTTTAATCTTGGACATATGACCTTGGTTCAAGGTCATGACATATCCTTAATAAGAATTCTGCAAATAACACATGCTCAGACCCATGTTGGGAGCAAAGTGTTATAACCTTGACCTTGTCTACAGGTCATGACATACATGTACATTTAAAAGTCTTATGGGTCAAGGATTTAATATAGTCTATACCTAGACTATGCACTGTCACCTATATCTGTTGGATATTTATTACCTTTGTTCGATGCTGAACAGACAAGCAATTCACAAGGCAGTCTATAAATGAACAATTATTTATTAACATTTTTTCTTAATATTTACAATCAACAATTGTTAATTTTGCGTATTTTGTATACAAGAATTAAATCATAGAACCTCTATTACATGCTTCTAAAGGATATGTCATCATAACTCTTATGTACATTGTATGCAAAAAATAGTAAAATGACTTGTTCATTCAATCATGGTAAGGCTCTTCAAAATGGCTTTGGCAAGAAAAATCACAAAAAAAAATGTACAATCAACATGTGGATTAGATAAATGTTAAAAATTCAAGTAGTTTACTTTTTGCACCATATAGTATAGTTATAATAGCTCATTTAGATACATTGATTACTATAACAAATAAGCGGACAGCCAAGAAATACATGTACATGCATGTAATTACAAGGATAAAAGACTCGACAACTAAATTGACATGTCTGTCTGAAATAACTGAATAATTTATCTGAACACAAGGAATACAAGATTACTGAGTTTCACAGAAACGAATGAGCTCTTGCACAATTAAAATTGTGATTTTAAATATGAACGAATACATTTACAACTGATTAATTACATGTCATAATATAATGCCAAGATTTTAGAATATGTCATAAAATACATTCATTAAAACAACAGATCCTGATCAGTGACTTAAAACCATTATGCGTCAAATATAACGACACTGTTAGCCGCTAAATGTATCGTGATTATGAGCATCAGTTAGAAAGTCTATTGATATCTGTAACAGTATTTTTATTAGCCCTGCTACTGCTACTGTATCAAAGTCAATATCAATGTGCTTAGCAGCACGCCTTACAACCAGCGTGCTTTGGTAGCACATCTTATTACATGTACCAGCACGGCTTAGCAGCACGCCTTGCTGCCGACACACGATGACTGCATCTTCTCTCCTTTCTTCTTTTTCTCCTCAAGATACAGGAATGGGTCTCCACTCTAATAAAGTAAAAATAAGGTTTGTTCAAGAACAAGTATGTTGTGTGTCACATGTTTGACCCTAAACATGTGAATTTGACCTTGCAGGTGACCTTGACCCTCATTGGGTGTTGAGTTTCATCATGCTTGACAATCTCTGCAAGTTTGTTGGATGTATAAGTTATAGCCATTTATGTGAAAGTGTGAATAGCAGACAGACAATGTACAGACTGACAATGTACATAAAGATCCCTGTATGTAGCTCTAGCGCTCCAGGTGACATAAAAACAAGATGCCTTTGTGGTACACACTGTCGCCATCGACAACTATCTTTAGTGTATAGGCTAAGTCAAACTGATAGCAAGGTCAAGGTCGAACTTTGTTACCAAAAAAAAAAGTCTTGTTACAAGAACTACAAGTAAGAAGTACGAATACTTTTCTGTCCAGTAACTTCAAGTTTTGGTTAGACATACAAACAGACAGGACAAAAATTATATTCCTGCATATCTTTGGCACAGGGCATAAAAATAATACACATAATCAGAATTTTTCATTTTACAATAATTGGATCTCTTTGCTATGAATTTATTCATAGAACTTAAAATTGAATCATGAAAATTTTCATCGAACTTGTCTTAATCCATCCATAGCTTAACAGTAAACTCACCTTATCTGAATCTCCACATGAGTTATCAGTGCCACACTGTTTCTTGGTTACTGGCTGGTAGTCGAATTCATCACAAAATCGTGATGCTTTTAGGGCTGTGACAATGTCTCCTCCCACACACACTACATCACCTTTCTGAAAGTAATTCATCATTCAGTTTTATGTAAATCTTGCCAATGAATTGCTTTTTTTTTTAAATAAATGACTATGAAATTTGTACGAAATAAACATAAAGTGGACATTTTATACCAGATTCTAATTATTACCAGGTATTTAACATGTTTGTATCAATGACAATAAAATCCAAACCAAGTGACCAGTTTGAGTTGCTTCTATCAGGAAAAGGTTTGCCAAATCATTGACAAAAGCAAATCTTGGATCAAAGGTTGGATTTCCATGTCCTTTATCACATCTAGTGATTAATTTTCTTTTTCTTACAGATCAAAACTGTCCAAAACTGTGTTTCATTAATCTTTTGGTCCATTTATGTAAATGTCTGTATAATGTCATAGTTGACTGTACACTAAAGTGCACAGGAAAATGTTGTTTTACCTCTACCTAAACTGGAAAGAAAAGTCCATGCCTTCTTCCAGTCTGGATTTCCCTGCCAACAGTGAGAGAAATTAGAAACTTATGTACTAGTGACGGTTTGGGTATCGTGCCCGGTTAGCTCAGTCGGTAAGAGCATTTGCCCTGTAAGCAGAAGGTCACGGGTTCAATTCTGAGACCGGCCACATTTTCCATTCCGCCTGTCACAGTATTTGGTGATGTGAGAGTGAACCTCAGGAGTTGCACGTGGTTTAGGGCAACTATGGGGCAGAACCAGGGATTTATTTGTCTTTGTGAGGTTTCCAGTAACAACTTTGGGAAACCTCAAAATTTGGCGGGTTGGAGTGTGACGGTTCGGGAATCATGCCCAGTTAGCTCAGTCGGTAAGAGCATCTGCCCTGTGAGCAGAGGGTCTTGGTTCAATTCCCGGAATGGCAATATGTCACATACTGATTGTTAGCAATATAGAGGTCCTACGTACCTTGAACACATTATCATGTTCAAAGACTAGCTGATCCTCGTATCCTTCTATCTCACCATTATAGATTACTTGTGTACTGCTTTCCTTTGTTGCAGGTAGCTTGAACAATCTGTATGTGGCTGAAACAAACTTGGCCTCTCCTGAAAAAGTGCATCATGTAGATTGTGATACTAAAATCTAAGACTTCAAAAAATGAGAATCTGAAACTTTTGAAATCAAAATATTCATATACATACAATACATACATGTATCATATGCTATTTAAAAAAATCTACAATTACGGACTTTTGATGAAGTGAACATGGTCTGATCATTTCTCTATTTGAAAATATTGACTGAGGCAACAGCCAAAAGCAAGAGTTCTCTAGGTAGTGTTATTTAATGAAATCCCCACCCCACTGCAGGTCAATATGATGTGAAAAAGGCAACTTCAAGCTCTATGCTATCAGCAAAAGGATTTTGAAATAAAACCCAAAGTGACCCTGACCTTTGACCTTGACAATCAATAAGGTGATATTTGTGGAAGATTTGTTCATCCTATGATGATTGCTTTGTCTGCTATGCAATTCACAAGGATTCTAAGCCTAAGTCAACTGTGACCTTGACCTTTGACCCTTGACCTTGAAAATCAATAGGGTTTATCCTCTCCTCATGGGGAACATTTGTCTTCTATATTGTTTAAAAGGATTTTAAACTAAGTCCACTGCAACCTTGACCTTTGACTTTGGAAATCAATAGGCTTCATCCTCTCCTCATGGAGAGCATTTGTGGAAGATTTGATGTTTCTATGGTGACTGCTTTGGCTTCTATGCTGTTCACAAGAAAATCTGGACACACACCCTTATGGCAGGGATGCTATATTCCCTCCGCAACAATGTTGCCATGATGTGTATAGTCTCAGCCAATGAGATTGAGAATAAAAATAGACTAAATAATAATCTAATTTAACTCAGGATTGTTTCATGATTATCTCTATTTCTTGTTTTTTTATTTTTAATTTGACAAATACATGTATGTCAATAAAAAAATGAACTTGTGACATCTCTTTCCTGCGAAAACAAGAATCCTCATCATGAGCACTATGAAAACATGTTACTTTCTTGTATAAGTATGATTTTTTCCATCTTACTTACTAATCAAGTTCATGGCACCCAATAAGATTCAACATCACAGGAGGAGATGAAAATTTCGCCACATTTAAAGATTGAACCTATGACTTCTTACTTTACTGATCTAGATACAAATTCATTATCAGCCTTTCTCCTCTATCAATTGTGATTTATTCCGGATTTATTCAACAAAGTTATGTTGAAGCTTGAAAAGTACATCACCGAAATTGAAGGTAATAGTACTGAATCAGAATTCAAACATAAGAATTTGATATTACCCAATATTTTCTGGAAGTCCTCCCTCTCTATGTCTATAGGAGAGGCAGTGACAAGGTATGGTCTACTGAACCCGAGCTCATTGGCTAAGTCAAATAATTCCTTCCAGTGCAGGGCCCCTGATATACATTCACCTAAAATTAACAAAAATTTTGATTACAATTCATACAATCAACAAGTTACGAACTTTTATTCCATCACTGATACCAAAATATTTTGCTTATTTCATTATGTTTTACATGTACCATCATCTTTATGTATAAAAGATTAAAAAATTTACAATCAAAAACAGAAGCCATAGAAGGACTGTTAAAGATGAAAAAATAGAATTCTCCTCAAACAAATTCCGTCAAAATATAAAACTTGCAAAATTTCAAATGCTATACATATATGTATGTATACCCCATAAGACTTCATGCTTCCTTATTTCCTCTGTCAGATGTGAATCTGTGTAAACATCACTGAAGTACAATTCACCTCCAACCTGAAAAAAAAATGATTTAATCTTTATTCTTTACATTGACCAAATACGTGGATAAAAATCACAGTCCCTCTTCCATTTTTTTTTAGTTTTAATTAAACATTTTTTTACTTCAATCAAGCGAAAAGGGATAGGGCAACAAATTTTGACAACATTACACTCTCCTTACTTACTGTAATCTCTTACAACATTATGTAAGCCATCTTCCGTATAGTCTATTCTTGGAAATTTGTGCCCTCATTTTATTTTCACCTTTTCACCCAGTGAACCGGGAATAAACTTCAGATGTGCAAACATCGCGAAAGTTTTTACAACTTACCAGACATTTTTGAACTTTTGTAGAAATTCAAACATGTTTATTAAGAAAAAGTTGAAAAATATTACCAGACCGAAGCAAATTTTACCAGGTTTGTCTGGTATGTCTTGTGACTTTCGGATTGACTGGATGTGGTGAATAACACTTAATATAACAGATTGTATAACAAACTTTGAAATTGAGCAATTTATTTTCATTCTGTCTTTTTTTCCATAATTAAGAGATTTTACCATATAAACAAGAAGTAAATAAATTGTGCAGTTCTAAAGTTTTTGCTGAAGCCTTCTTCAGGGTGGAGTCCGTTTCACTGGATCACATTGTTTTTTCTTTTTCTCTGTGAACAACTAAAGTTATTTTCTTCAACTTGCACTTCATTTATCAATATCTATCATGGCGTCACAATGCACATACATGATGCTAAAATGTTGTACTTGAATTAAGGTCAGTGAATGGGAGATCCAGTGAAAAGAACTCCATCCTGAAGAAGGCTTCAGTCAAAATGCTTGTACTGGGTACCAGTAATTTATATTTTGAATCATATTTCAACAGAGTGAAAATAAGACGCAGCCAATTGAAAGGTCTATAGAGTATTGGACTGACTTTCTTTTTAAAAGCATCTTCCAATTTCTAGTCATTTAATGTATGTATAAGAACTTAAGGAGAGAAAGTTGATAGACTGGACATGAAGAGATTATTAATATAGAGCATGAATTCTAAATATATACACAGACACAGAAGACCACAAAATATATTAAAACAAAAGAAAAAGACCACAAAATATATTATTACAAAAGAAAAAGAATGTACAAAAATGTGCATTTTTTTGCTCCAAGTTGATGATAAGGAATTGTAAATTCCAAATTGCATGCCATTCGTACCAATAATGTTCAGATGATAAAAAGATATTGCATTTATGGTTTTTTTTTTTTTCGAAAGAATTTTAGGTTCGATCTGACATTTACCTTCAAAACTTTGTATGCATCTCTCAAAACAGCTTTTTTGTCTGGGGATAAGTTGATAACACAGTTTGATCTACAATTGGTGTGTTAGAAGATATTAATGTATTAAAACACAAAGAAATAGTTGTTTGGATTAGCTTGATAGTATATAAATTGTTAACATAGAAGCACTTCTTTTTTCATTTCGTTTAAAATTTGAGTTATCTTTCTTTGTCTCTAGCATCTCTTATTCTGATGAATAAAATAATTTGATGTTTCTTAAATTTGAATTTCTTTATCCTTTCAATCATATATGACTATTTATATCTTTTTTTCATAAAATTACTTGATGAAAATAATTTAATGGTAAAATGAAAGAAAGGAAATGATGTAAAGTTTGACAGAGTTATCTTTCTTTGTCTCCAATTAATCTGCATTTGGGTTTCTTAAATTTGAATTTCTTCGTTCATTCAATCGTGTATGCATTTGTTTTTTTTTATTAAATTACTGAATGTAAATTGTAAAGGTAAAATGAAAGATAAGAAATAATAGTTTAGTTGAGATACTAAATAATAGATTCTTCTCGCAATTCTGGTTGAGCAAGAAGTATCATTTCACTTTTTCGCATAAAAATGGAATTAAATCTGCAGAGGTCATTTATATAACCAAGGGATATAACTCTGACTTACATAATGATGTCATAGAAGTTTTCTTTGATTCCAGCCTCCGTCAATTTCTCTATATATCCCTGCACAAAGTCTATATTTGGCTTGTCAAAGCCAAACTTCTGTGTATGGTAGTCTATGTACTTGCGAGCTACTGCAATCTGAAATGTATTGCATATATGTATCTAACTATATCATTGAAATTTTAATAGAGATAGATTGAATAAATAAAGCAACTCATTCAGTGAAAACTCATACTAATATTCATACTTTTGGGGTACAAATCTGTTTACCCGTTCACAACTTAACCTTGTGAATACTCAAATAAGAATGTTGAAAGGCTAACTCACAACAGGAATTGACCACCTCATTTTGGGGAATGAGTTACCAAAATGAAATAATGATTTTTTTAAATCAGAACATACATGTGTACATGGATTCATATCCAAAATATTAAGTTATGGCTTAAAATTGATTTCATGTCACATTGTTAAATGATACTTTTTGGGAATATTTTAAGGTATTTAGTATTTTCATTTGTATATAGGACTTATCAAGAGCATTTTAAGCCTGTGTTTGATGTAAATGGCAGGTTATTAGAGCCTGATCCATATCTGGTCAAGATCTTGTCCATTTAGCACATAAAGTTACAATTTTTGTTGAATTTACAAAATGAGAAATGCTTTTGACAAGAGTTATCTTTCTTTGTCCGCAAGCTACTAATATATCTTTATGATGATAAACAATTGAAAGATCCTAACTGGACCTATCATGAAATAATGTGTTTAAATGAAACGCTGAAAATTTGTCGTAAATGTCTTTTCAATATTATATTACGTTCTGTGAAAAATTTACCAGGATCTATGATGTCATTTAGAATAAAGAATAAAGAGTAGAAAAACTTCAAAGCTGTCAATCATATTGCGACAAAGAGCGATTACATTAGCTAATTCACTAACCTGCTCATCTGTCATATCAACTCCAGTCACATGACCATTCTGACCAACCAGCTTGCTCATAGCAAAACAGTCTCTGCCACTCCCACTTCCAAGGTCAAGGATCTTCATGCCGCTGACTTTCTCTGGTATGACCAAACCACATCCGTAATATCTGTAACAACAAAAATAAAGTACCAAAGAACATGACCAAAAAAAAATCCCTTGTATTAGATTGGTACACATTATTACAGCAAAATTTCTACAAGTTTTACAACTGAATTTTGAATTCATTTTAGCTGGGAATAATTCTTGAGCAGAAATCATATACTGTAAACGTGGTTATTTTCATTGCGTTACAGTACACTTGGGGGTAATTTTTGCGAAATCAGGAGTATTCTCTTTAATCTTTTATACTTCTTGTAATTTTCACATGCAGTGTGTGAAATTGACTTTTGAAGTCTTAAAGGCATTTGGTCTACAGTGATTTCAGTTCCTATAGGCCACAGAAATTTCCTGTTAAAGTTCTTGTTAAAGTCTAATCTTTTATACATTTTATTAGGTAAAACAATTATTCATATTCTTTTTTATCTGTAAAAACAAAAAAGGACATACCAGGCGATTATGAATCACATTTAAAATTACCAAGAAATACCCTTATTTAAATAATGGAAGATAATTTTAGTGGGGTGTTCTATTTCATGAAGGGGACACGATTCAGATAAGTTCCACTGTTCCACAGGTGTTTTATTAGACTAAGTGTACAAAGCAAATATTGACACTCAAATTTCCTATTGACAAGTTGGTCTATGGCTTTTTCAAATGCTACAGACTGTCAACATTGGCCACTGGGCCACTGTTAATTTCGCACACTGCACGTGGGGATTATTTTCGTGATAATAATACAATTGCAAAAATTACCCCCACACGACAATTTCCATGTTTACAGTATTTGAGGAAAAAACATGAGTATGTTTCTATTTGTAATAAATTAAGCCAATTTAGTATTTTCAATAATCAGTGTTAACATCGTTTCTGACGTAGACTAATTGTAATGTCAATCAAATTCTATATCAACATTTCTTAAACTATGGGATTAAATGAAACATTATCACAACATCATAAAAGTTTTGCATCAGATACCTTCTCAATTGGGATTATCATTACGAAAACATGCTTAAACCCATGGCTACATGTTGAAATTTATATATGGAATGTTGGACAACTTTGGGATTCTTTCTTTAACGCTTCCTATCCTTCATATGTTAAACCTACTTCAATAATACTTTGTGATCCCTTACTTTGATGCAACTTCATCATGCACTGCAGCAATAGCCTCCCTAACTGGTTTACTGACTTTCTTTCCTACAGCTACACAAGCCTGGGTTTGAAGGTCATCAGCAGTTTTTACTCTTTTCCCATAATAATCCTTTACACTGTCGTGTATCTGGTTTGATTCCACTGTGGCCATCTTTCAACTTGAAGCTTCCCTTGAGTCTAGAAGGAAAAACTATCAATATAAAAAAGTTTGAAAACTCATAAATGAAAATCTTACACACATTATACGCTATATCTGAAGTACAATAAACAATACATTAAAAATCTAGGTTTTTCAATGTACAAATGGTAAAGAAAAACATACAGGAAGTGTCAGTAAGGACAACACGTATGAAATAAGCTTTATGACCTTTATAACAAAGTTGAGGTTTTGTTCTAAATTTCAACCTGATTTTGTGACATGCATGTAGGAGAATTTTGCTTTTAAAATACGACAAAACTGTCCGTACACAATGTCTTAATTGTCTATGTGAATATCCAATAACTTTAAAGCTAAAAAATACATAGAAATTGCACTCAGATCTGACCGACATAGGCTAATTTTCAAGATTAATCAGGATTTTCAACTTTACCTTGCTACTTTCGTTTTCAGCCAAATATTACAGTATCACCTCAGAGTTTGATTCAAACAAGTTTTAGCTAATCGATTTCAAGCGTCCAAAGGAAACTGTGAGATCGACGGCTTTGGTGCTTTTTTCGAAAACAGCGGTGGTAAAACATTAAAACACAAGGTTTCTTGTCTTTATTACTTTCTTTTTTTACTATGACATTCTTAAATAACCACAGGTGGTGTAAGATTCTTATTTTATGAACTTAAAAGCATACCCGTGTATACTTGGTGACCGCGCTTCCCCCTCCCCCTCTTTCCAGATCCAGTCTCAGACGTGACTAGCTACAGCTGTAATCGGGAAATAATTTTTGCTGTGTGATACAGACGTCTAAGTATTCAGAAAAATAATCCACATGCAAAAGGAAATGTCAAAATAACTTCATTGGTGTTTGTTCCTCCTGCTGTTTGTAACTTTCGTCTGTTTGGGAGCTGGGGAAAGTGACGTCATTGAGTTAAGAACTTATCTTGACCTACATTTTTAGTTTCGGAGTCACATATTTTCCAAAAATCTAGTGTTGTCATCTGATCAATAAAACACCTGCATTGAGAGGGGCCCAGAGCAGGATATTCACGAAAAAAGTATATAAATTACATGTGAACTTTATTTGAATAGAATACCAAAATTATTGGACTAAGAAATAAACGTTACTCATCATGGTTCAGAAAGTCGCTTTAGGAATAAATTTTGTAAAAGTTTTATGATATTATGTTGACATAGAATTCTTCAATAAGGTTAAAGGGATATAGTAATAAAGTTTTGAAGCATTTGATCCAATTTGATGTATTTGACCCCAGGAAAGACTAAAATGCAAATCGTTTCGGAAATTCCTTCAGTATTAATACTTAATTTTAATGTGAGAAATTCATTCTTTTGATGCAACAAATTTTGAACTTATGACCAGACCTTGAATTTGTCAAGTTTTTGTTCAAATTTAAATTGGAGCACAGCTTTTGTGTGGTAAACAATACAGCATTCTAGTGCCAAAAGAATGGCGCTCAAATCTTACCAATGGACCTTAGTATTGTAGTGTCTTATTTCACAACCTGCATTTTATGGTGACATTATTAACAAGATAAGAAGGATCAAAGATAGACAACATCACTATCGAAAATGCGTCAGAATCATCAAACGCCTTTTATACCGTGGATATGATCCTAATGTCACCAGACGGACACTAGGCTTGGTACTTGACCAATCTACAGTCTTGTACAAGCGCATTCTTAAAACTTGCACTCTGACTGACTGTGACGACATGACTCCATGACGGGCCCTGTCCAAACCTCTTTAGAGAAGACAGGGCCCTGACCACCTGTCCTCTCTGAATGTCATTCGGACTCCTCGGGTGATAACGTACATGAGCTCGCGGTGGCAGAGCACGGATTGTATTACGTATGCCCTCTTTTTATATCCATTTACATATTCATCTGTGCTGTTTGGGCCCCTACGTTTTGCGGTCTTGTTTGTGTGTGGTCATCTGACAGTGATGAGGTTGTTTTACACCACAATTGTACGTTCTTCGAGACCTCTGGGTTATCGGAAAAGTGGGAGGGTTGTGCGCACATAATCCAGGATAACCACACCTTCTGCTATTTCCGTGGCAGATGGCCGTCCTAAGTCGGCACCGGTTGGCGGTTGCCCATTGGCCTCGTTGGTTTATGTGTAGTCCTTTGTGTTTGATGTTTCTGTGTTGTGCATTGACGTTCCTTGTCCCTTATGCGTCTCTTTCCGTGCTTGTCTGCTTTGTGTGTTTGCATTGGGTGTTTTGGGATTTTGCTGTGGGTGCTACAACCGGGTGTTGTTGGAGATCCCCTCCTTTGTTTTGTTTTGTAATGACAAATTTCATTGTTTGCAGAAAAGAATGGGTGAAACTCCAAATGAATTCAAACTAAAGAATCCTCCTACAGATGGAGTGTCTGCAGTGAAGTTTGGTAACACCAGTCAGTTTCTACTAGCATCGTCCTGGGACACGTCCGTCCGTCTCTACGATGTAGTTACCAACAACATGCGGATAAAGTATCACCATTCGGCTCCAGTATTGGACTGTTGTTTCTATGTGAGTATATAACCGAGTGCTTTTTGCAGAGTGTGACCAAACTTAGCAAAAACGCACAAGAGAGAGTTTTTGTGTTGCCTGCGAAGCATAGCGACACTTAGGGATCACTTTGTCCATTGTCTGTCTGTCTGTCTGTCCGTGGATCTGTCACACTTGGATGTCACACCCTATAAAAGTGATTCCTGAGTGTCGCTATGTTTCGTAGGTGACACATGCATTCCTTGGAATGATTTTTTTTATAATTGCTGAATCATGTTATGAACAAGGACAAGAAAATTTACTTATACATATAGAGACAGTTGCCTTTTAATAAATCCTGGTTTTCTACCTTTAGTACAATTTTAGCACAATTTTGAAATGATGCTTATTGTAATGCTTATTCTACTGAATGGAAAGTACATACAGTTTTATGGATCCAGCATAAAATCTGGAGCCTGTTTTACAAAAATACTTACAAAAATCATCAAATAAAAGCTTAATTTTTTTTTTTCACTTTAGATTATGTTGTCCTCTCTAATAGCATTTCTATATACTAAACACAAATTCAGAAACAAAACATGATGATTTTTAGTTTATAAGATGTACTAGGCAATGAAGAGTTACAATAATTCCTTAAATTTTGATCAATTGATCATACTGCCACAAAACTATGGTAAAAGGATGAAGAATCCTGTAGGTTTTCAAGGTCAGAAATTATAGGTTAAGGTCACAAGTAACTGCACTAGTAAAGCTTTTTAGGCAGGATGCAAAAAGAATCTTTACCTCAGGAAATTCCCCCTTTCTATGAAGGTCAAGGTCACAAGTAACTGCAGCTCAGGATATTCATCCTTTCTATGAAGGTCAAGGTCACATGTAACCGCAACTCAGGATATTCACCCTTTCTATGAAGGTCAAGGTCACAAGTAACTGCAACTCAGGATATTCACCCTTTCTATGAAGGTCAAGGTCACAAGTACGGTAACTGCAACTCAGGATATTCACCCTTTCTATGAAGGTCAAGGTCACAAGTAACTGCAACTCAGGATATTCTCCCTTTCTCTGAAGGTCAAGGTCACAAGTAACTGCAACTCAGGATATTCACCCTTTCGATGAAGGTCAAGGTCACATGTAACTGCAACTCAGGATATTCACCCTTTCTATGAAGGTCAAGGTCACAAGTAACTGCAACTCAGGATATTCACCCTTTCTATGAAGGTCAAGGTCACAAGTAACTGCAACTCAGGATATTCACCCTTTCTATGAAGGTCAAGGTCACATTTAACTGCAACTCAGGATATTCACCCTTTCTATGAAGGTCAAGGTCACAAGTAACAGCAACTCAGGATATTCTCCCTTTCTATGAAGTGTCACCATGGCAAGAGGAAGAACCCTATGGATTGTCTAGGTCAATCTTCAAGGTCACTTACATAAAGTTGTCTTTGAAAAATGTATATTGTGTTGTTTGCATAAACCTTGTTTAGAATTATTCATTGATTAACCACTGGTACTTTAATATGAAAAAAATGACCATAAGAAGTACAAATATGAACTGAGTAATCAATTTTCTTCTGCAATGAATTACCAATGCAAATCACAGAGCTCTCGCACCTATTTTTTGGACTGGGGCAGGGGCCTTTGAAATTGAGAAAAGTAGAGACTTTCTCAAAATTGGGAAAAAATATGAGTAGATTTGGTCGCTTTTTCACTTGAAATTTAGAAATTTTAACTCGTTATTTTCAAATTTTCCATGAAGAGTGAAACTGGGAGAAATTGGTCAATAAATTGGGATAAAAAGATACTATTTTGCATTGGGAATGGGGCCGAACTTTGGCCCCAATTCAGGCCAATTTAGAGTCCTGACTTAAACATCGACGGCGGGTGCGGCTAGCCAACAGGGGATGCTTACTCCTCCCGGGCACCTGGTCCCACCTCTAGTTTTCTAGGGGTCCGTCGATGCTTAATTTATTTAGATTATACTCAGGATCTTCTTTAACTCTTGAATCAGACTAGATCTATACAACGTAAGGTAAGTTTTTGTCTTTATTCCAGGATGCTGTTCATTCTTACAGTGGAGGTCTGGATAATACCCTGAAGGTGTTTGACTTCAATACAAATACAGGTATATAAGCTTCTGTTAACTATTAGTCGATCCTTTTCTATTTGCTGTTGTTAACTTTATTTCATAACTTCCATCGCAGTATTAATAAATTGAAAGACGAACTATTCGGTCTTTTTGTTCCTTTCTCATTTGGGACGGTTTCTGATGTACATGTAAAGTAATTGTGTGGGAACAAGAATAAAATTCAGGTAAAACATGCTTCAGATACGATGTTTCTATAGGAATTTCATTACGTCATAATGTGTTTACGCAAATACCGTTCCAAGAGGGAAGTAACTCTGTATAACGAAAATACGGAATGGAGTTTACATATATAGTAGTATTTGTCTTAATAATACTAACCTGGACAT
The DNA here is from genome assembly GCA_028142955.1 of Pinctada fucata. Lineage (NCBI taxonomy): Eukaryota > Metazoa > Mollusca > Bivalvia > Pterioida > Pteriidae > Pinctada > Pinctada fucata. The sequence goes on from AP027105.1 coordinate 30,381,694, forward strand.
CCTACATCGTACTGACATGTTTGAAAACTTTCAAAAGTCTTATGTACTTTTAATGCTGTAAAAGTTAGTAATTGATGTGAAATTTTGTTACATTCCACCCAAATACACGAACTCTAGAACATGAATGCTAATCCTGATGGAGAGTTTTCATTATGAACCAATAAATAGGTCATATTTTTAGACAAAATAATTTTTTAATATTTTCTAAGTAGGTTGCTCGAAAAGGTTACTGTATATGTACATATTTTAGTGCAACCAAATTATAGCGGAATTAGAGCAAAAATGGACAAACTGTCAACATATTTGCATAATCATGATTTAGCGCACTGGAATTATTTTCCATTAGAATCTATCAAAGTTTGTTGTAACAGCGCTAACTCTGCTAAAATATGAATCCCGCTAAAAGAAGTACATATACAGTATTTGATGTTTTGTCAGATTTCTTCTCCATCTTCAAATGCGCTGATTTTAAATTCTGATATAATACATTTTCATAACTATGTTTCTTTAACACACAGAGAGTAGCGTAGGTCAGCATGACGATGCCATTCGTTGTGTGGAGTACTGTCCAGAGGTAAATGTAGTGGTCACTGGTAGTTGGGATTCAACGGTGAAACTGTGGGACCCGAGAACACCATGTGCTGCAGGCTCGTTCAGTCAGCCAGACAAAGTTAGTCTCTTTTATAATATTACACAAAGCTATTTCATAATTTTTGTATTGTGGCACACATTTGGAGCACTGTCATTAAGTAAACAGTTCTAGATCAGTTATAACTTCACAACAAAAAGGGTAACATTTGTATAAAATGGAATCAAAATTTATAATAATTCTAACTTTGTTTTCATTAATTACATTTACAGTGTATATCACGTGATAAAAAGAATCTTAAATAATGTTTCCATTTCAGAAAGTATTTATGAAATTCCATTTATGATTTTAACTCCCCTGCCAAGGATTAAGGATTTAAAATCACACGATTTGCCTTATAAATGCCGTATGAAATAGAAAATAATCTTTTTAGGGGGGGATTTTACGGTAATCCAATTCATTTTGACTGAAATAGAGTTTGCTTATTTATTGGCAAATTTGTAACATAATTACAATTTACATATGCATGTTCATGCACAAAGGATAAAGCAAAGGATAAAGCATAATACCATTGTTTTTGCTAATCAAGACTCAATATATTTTATACATTATATACATATAGGTGTACACACTATCAGTATGTGGTGACAGATTAGTTGTGGGCACCTCCGGGCGCCGTATTCTGGTGTGGGACCTCAGGAACATGGGATACGTACAACAAAGACGGGAATCTAGCCTCAAATACCAAACACGATGTATCAGATGCTTCCCTAATAAACAAGGATATGTACTCAGCTCTATTGAAGGTATAAAACATTGTTTTCATTATCAGATGCTTCCCTAATAAAAAAGGATATGTACTCTGCTCTATTGAAGGTATAAAACATTGTTTTCATTTACTAAATACAGAATAACAAGCACTATTTTCAATCTTTATGCCTACATATTTGGAGTGTCTTTTTGTCTGTTTATCTGTTTGTCCGCAAAAACTTTTAACCTTGGCTATAAGTTTTGAATGGTAAGGGATAGGGCTTTTGTTTTCACATGTGCATGGTTATTAATTTCTTGCGAAAATATCTGTTCATTTGGTTCATATACATATTTGTATGTCACATTTATTAGCATTGCTTGAGTTTGTGTAGTCATAATATAAATGCACTTGCTTTCAGTAGCACATATGTGACAAAACACTTATTATGACATAATCCTATGTACATATATATGCACCACAATTGTAAGTTTCATTCTCATTTTCTGAAATCGCCATTTTTCATGAGAAAAGATATGTTAAAGATATGTTAAATGTTAAAATTAAGGTCATTTCAGTTTCAGTTTACAGGTCAGAACAGCTGTTGTGGCCTATGCTTTTATAGAGCTCATGCGTTTTGACATTAAGATATTTTCATATTAAAGTTTCATGATTCATCTCAGCAAATACAAATTTGTCTGTCTTATACCAAAGGTCGAGTAGCAGTGGAGTACTTAGATCCCAGTCCGGAGGTACAGAAGAAGAAGTATGCGTTTAAATGTCATCGAATTAAAGAGGAGGGAGTGGAATACATCTACCCTGTCAATGCTATCGCTTTCCATAATCTCCATAACACGTTCGCTTCTGGAGGGTCGGACGGCTTCGTGAACATCTGGGATGGCTTCAACAAGAAACGGCTCTGTCAATTCCACAAGTAAATATATGTTACCATTTGTTGACATAAGTTCATATCTCTTATCTTTACTACTATGAAACGGCTCATACAGTATTTGGTAATAATAGAGAGGCTTAGCCTCCCAAACTCATACATGTATGTATACTTTTACGCGAATTGATGCTATAAAGTTACATCACTTAAATTGAGTAGAAACGTGTACTACATACAAGGTGTACATGTAGATGATAGTGATTTTAGATTGGCATCAAGTTTGAGGCTGAATTTGACTTTATCTTCATTGGCTATAAATAATGTTTGAAACACAAGATGTGATGAAGCCATTCAAATTTTTGCATAGACTGCTCATTTTTCTCCAGTTTTGCTCGTACCGTGTGAGACAGCTTATGTGAGACACATAAGTTGTCTCGAAGGCTCCAACTGACCAATGATAAAAGAGAATCTTATTGTGACGTCACAGTAACATTGACAGGAAACATGGCATTAGATGGCATGAAACGTTGTTTGAATTCACTTTTAACTTATGTTTCATGGAAGAAGAAATGGATTCTTTCACTTTCTACTGAGTGAGACATCAAAATTTACACTCGTGACAGAAATTTTTCATCTTTTTCCTCGTTCTGCTATGCTCCTCTCGGGAAAGACAAAATTTCCGTCAGTCGTGTAAATTTTGATGGCTCACTCAGTAGATCGCGATAGAATCTATTATTCTCCCTTATCAAGTTTTTGCAAACCAATCAAGTTAAAGAATCTTGCTCCTAATCTTGAGATATTGATAAAATGTACATTGTAATACATGTATGTTTCATTTCATTTGAAAAGGAACAAACTATTTGTTTTCCAGATATCCAACAAGCATTGCCTCCCTTGCGTTTAGCCCAGATGGCAGTGTGTTAGCGATAGCATCTTCCTACATGTACGAGCAGGACGAGATAGACGATATTCCAGAGGATACGATTTACATACGTAATGTCAGTGACCAGGAAACAAAACCAAAATCGTGAAGATATCTCACCAAGATGAAATACAAGATTGTGTTCAGCAGCCCAATGGAATATATTTCTATGTTTTAAAGAATTATGATTTTTTCATGTATTGTATGTTAATGTTATTTAAACATAAATGACATACGTAAACATGGTTTTTCGCTGGGGGAAAATTTTGCGATTTTAAAATACAGACATTACGCTTGGGGGCATTCGCAAAGTCAGTTGATTCATTAAATATGTGAAAATTTCCCCCATGCAAAATTTCCAAGTTTTCACTTATGACATGGGGCTAATATTTGAAACGAAAGAGCATTTACCGGTATGAGACAAAACATACAGAATTTGAGGGTTTTTTGAAAATTTCAAATTCTCAAAATGCCTGTTATCTGAGATCAGTTTACACACATTTTTACATTTAACCACATTATAAGCAGTTTAAGAATGATTTTTATGCGTGAAAGTTGCTACAAAAATTCATTCACTAAAGTGAAGGTGATGATCTTGAAATCTAAAGGATTTTGACTTCATTGAGATTTCTGTATACTTTGAAAATCAAGTTTTTACATGAATATGTATTTAAACATTTTAAAAAGTGAAATTGATACGTATGAACTGTATTGTGCAATTAAATCATTTTCACTTTTAGAGTTTTTACCTGTTTTAAAACAATATAAACTTTAAAAAGGTTTAAAAGTCTAGAAGTAATTTTGTAGGCAAGATACAATTTGAATTTGCATACCATATATCAGGAATTTTTCGTGTGTGTCTAATTTTCTCTTAAGTTCGCGAGCATCATCAAGTCGCGAAAAATGAACATAGCGAAAAAAGACACACATATTAACCCTTGATCTTATTAATAGATTAGCCAAAATAAGACTCAGTGAAAAATAGACACACCTTTTGGGAGTCATTGTCGCGGAATTTACCAGACGTGAAAATTACCCGAAAGACGGTACATGTATGATGTAAATGTATAAGTCTCAGTGTCCATGAATCTTTATGGAGAGTCATTGGACAAATGGCCCTATGTAGTTGAACTTTTCATCGGACCGAAGTTATTTCCGTCTGACCGGAAATTAAGATGAGAGAGAAATCAACCCAGAATTGGCCCGTCAAAATACTTTTTGAAGAAGTTTAATGTTTAATTCATTACAAGAATAACATAAGATTTTCTTGTGATTTTTGCAAGAAATAATGATTTAATAGTAAATAAGTGATAAGAAAAACTGAATAAGCATCAAGCTCCAAAACCTACATCGGACATTTCGGTCCAGCTAGAAATGAGGCACATCAGACTGATCAAAAATTTGTCTGGACAGTTAGATGAATTTTGGAGACACCGATGTCTATCTTGATATATACAGTAAGTGAAAGAATAATTTGTAAAGGACACTGTAGCGAGATCATGCGATCATGATTTCTTTCACAGATGTACCACAAGATATTAAGTAATTTTACACTTGCCTTGACAAAGTTGAAAGAGCTCATTCTGATACCCATCCCCGTCAGTATCGGCTGAAGAAGTTTAGGGTAGCTCAGTATGGCACAACTGTACAGTACACAACTGATGCTACAGTAACCAAACTTCAGAGGGTGGCCACAGACTCTGGAAAACAGGGGAAATGCTGAATAAAAATTCCCTGCAGGGAAAAATCAGGGAATTTGAAAATTTAATGAAAATCAGGGAATTTTATTCAGATACATGTAATGTTTAAGAAAATAACAAGTACATTATATGTACCTGATGGAACTGACTATATACATTTGAACAAAGAAATAGACTTTTTTTTGCTGATGTTTTGTCTTAAAAATTTTCTGGCTCACTTTGCTCGCCATTGGACGCTTTGGACGCAAAGTGAAAGCACAATTTTGTAGAAATGAGTAAGTACGGTAAAAGAACTTTAATTACATATTTGAACATAAACAGTGTAAAATAGACTGGTATTTGTGCACATTTTGTCAGTGAAAATCTCATACGAGTCAGGGAAAATCTCATACGAGTCAGGGAAAATCTCATACGAGTCAGGGAAAATCTCATACCAGTCGGGGAAAATCTCATACCAGTCGGGGAAAATCTCATTGGAGTCAGGGAAAATCTCATTCGAGTCGGGGAAAATCACATGCGAGTCGGGGAAAATCTCATACGAGTCATGGAAATTTCAGGGAATTTCATTTATCAAAATATGTTGCCACCCTGAAACTTGCATACACAATCCATCTTTGGAAACAATAGATGGATCCATGTATAGGATGCTTCCTCTGAAATCTACATTTTCAACTTGAAAGACTCAATATAGAAGTTTGGAATAGCTCCATATTGGACAGAATTTCTTTTTTCTGCTTGAGTTATTTTGCTTTTGTAGGCAGATGTTGATGTATCTTTGATCAAATTTCCATAAATTGACCTTGACCTACTCTTATGCTGAGTGATTTTAAAAGCCAAAATTGAATGATTTTGCACATAATTTCGAATTTTTATCTTTTACACATTAGTTGTACAAATGCAGGCTGGTGTGCAGAGTTTATATTTTGTAAAACTGTCAAAAGATTACATTTTGAATCTACGTTTACTGTATTGTTTACTTGGAAAAGTAACTAATTGAATTTTGCTGTCTTGATAACATGCTGCCAAGAGGTTAGCGTAGTTATAAATCTGTGAATGTGTTCAAACTAAGTACTTATGTGGGAGGGTAGGTGGTCCCCCACCCAGGCCTCTGCAGGGGTTTTTCTCCGGGTACTCTGGTTTCCTCCTGTTCCGTGGACCCCCTAAAGCCAACATCTGAGCCAACGTGAGACATTAATATAAGTTGTGTTACTTGTTTGTTAAACCTTGTAAAATTAAAAAAAAAATTATTTTTAAGTACTGATTTGGAGACGAATTTTCCTCCTCAGTACATTAGTCATACATGTATTATGCCCATTGGTAGTAGCTATTTTTGGTGCGTAGACCAAGTAGGACTCCTGATGTAGTGGTAAAGATAACAAGGTACTGATTATTAGGTCAATATCACTAGGTCAAGATCAAAAGGACGGGATCATTAGATCAAACCTTGGTACCAAATTATATGTCTTGTCACAGGCAATCGGATTAAAATCATCTGTTTTGAGTTCAGGGCCGGCACCATAAACTAAGAATTGGCCCAAGTCAAATTCTCAAAATACAATATACATGTATAACAAATCAGTGAAAACTTCAAATATTGAGCTCATCCATTTTAGATTTACTTTGAAAATAGACAAATTCTGTGAATAGTTTCAAACTGACTCATCACTTATATTATAATGAGACAAAGGAAAATTGAAATTTAGACTCGAGTCAATTCTTAGTTTATGTTGTCGGGCCCTGATTGAAATCATATGTTTACTACGTACTGCACCACAATCGGAACCTTAAGCAGATTGTGTTGTTCAATAATAATATGGTACTGAAACAAAAGCGAAGTTATTTCATATACGTAGGGAAAATGCATTAACCCAGTGTGAATAGAATCCTTGACCACTCGGAATTATTTTTATGGACTGATTCTGAAACATAGAATTCAACATGCAGTCAAATCATGCATTGTTAAGAGTTGTCCTATTTATATCATTTTTATGCCCCCGGAATCAAAGATTCGGGGGCATATAGTTTTTGGCCTGTCCGTCTGTTTGTCTATTTGTCTGTCTGTTTGTCCGAAAAACTTTAACATTGGACATAACTTTTGAATGGGAAGTGATAAGGCTTTCATATTTCACATGTGTATTCCTTGTGACAAGACCTTTCCATTGATACCAAAATTTTTGACCTTGTGACCTTGACCTTGACCTTTGACCTACTTCTCAAAAACTTTAACATTGGGCATAACTCTTGAATGGGAAGTGATAGGGCTTTCATATTTAACATGTGTATCCCTTGTGACAAGACCTTTCCATTGATACCAAAATTTTTGACCTCATGACCTTGACCTTTGACCTACTTTTCAAAAACTTTAACATTGGGCATAACTTTTGAATGGTAAGTGATAGGGCTTTCATATTTCACATGTGTATTCCTTGTGACAAGACCTTTCCATTGATACCAAAATTTTTGACCTCGTGACCTTGACCTTTGACCTACTTTTCAAAAACTTTAACATTGGGCATAACTTTTGAATGGTACGTGATAAGGCTTTCATATTTCACATGTGTATTCCTTGTGACAAGACCTTTCCATTGATAACAAAATTTTTGACCTCGTGACCTTGACCTTGACCTTTGACCTACTTTTCAAAAACTTTAACATTGGGCATAACTTTTGAATGGTAAGTGATAGGGCTTTCATATTTCACATGTGTATTCCTTGTGACAAGACCTTTCCATTGATACCAAAATTTTTGACCTCGTGACCTTGACATTTGACCTTTTAACCCAGTGACCTCACATACATGTACTTAACAGAAAATAGTGTTCATACTAACAAAGATGCCACCGGGGGCATTCGTGTTTCACAAACACAGGCTTTATTCTGACCTGCTTTTGATGCAAATGTAGTACTAAACACCTGTACACAAATATTATCAATGCGTATCATACCAATTCAAATTACATGTATGAAGGTTGGGAGCTTCAATATAGCTCCTGTCGATACTGTCTGGTTGTCGACCTTCGATTTTCTGTTCAGTGTCCATATCATATGTGAACTGCTTCAGGTTTATCATTTTGTCATGTAGTTTCATAGTCTAATCTAGTCGGGATTCTTTGATGGATGTACTGTATTTATTCAAATTCAATTCATTTATTTATTTTATATATATATATTGAATATTTTTTGACCCAAGCAGATGAGAAATGTAAACACCGTAAACAGGCAGCAAGAATTATATTCGTAGCCGAAATGATTTGATAATCACGACTAAAAAAAGCGGATGAGCTGTACATCTTTAAGCTGTTGAATGTTAAGGTTATTGTTGATACATAGACGGGCATGCACGGAAAGTATGAATGTTCTATATACTCAAAGTCTTACAAAGGGTCCGCCGATATGCATGTTGACCAAGATTTCTTAAGGTACAAGACACCGAAGATTTTAAGGCTTTGTCGCTCTGCACCTACATCTTTACAGTGGCAGATACAGCTAGAATGTCAAATTAAGAAAGCGAGGGTTGTGTATGAGGGGGGGGGGGGGCGTTGGATGGCAGTGCTATGACATATCGAAAGCGTAGACGGGATATCCAGCGCGTCATAATGTGAATGAATTCATTTCCGACGACATGTCCATTAAGCTCTCATTTTTAATATGCGTTTGAATCCAATTGGTAATATGCCCTCGCGTGCCTTAGAAATCCGCCTCTGTGAACGGGGATCCCAAGTAACAAATTTATCAGGTCCATGTTTGTCAAGTTTGATAGAGATCGTGGGTTTGATTCTGCTATAAAGGGGTATAATAGTGCAATGTGCTTGAAAGATAGTTCATGTCTGATTAGCCTGTTTTGTGCTATCGTTTCTGGATGGTCCTTCTCACTACTAACAGATAGTGGATTATGACCCACTAAACAACTTATGATTAGTTAAGAAAACTGTGTCAAAACGTGTTGTGACAACAATGGAAATTTTTTAAGTAGCAAATTTTCTGTGGACCCGTCTTGACTTCAGAGTATACATATTGATCATGCAAAAGAGAAGTGATATTCTATATTAGAATTTTTTTTTTATTTTTATTTTTTATTTATTTATTTTTTTTTTTTGAAATGCAATAGAAATATCAGTAATTCATTAGTTTCCAGTATCTAGTTAATTTTGGGAATCATTAAAGATGAGAAGGCCGATGACCCCACTCACCACTCCCAAACCGATAGGGGGAATTATCATCAAAAGGATCGGTTTTATTTTAACATAAGTGTAAAAACTTCTAAGAACAACCTATTAAAGGTACGATTGAAACACCGCACCTAATATCCTCATTGCGCTGTTTGTAATCTTTTGGGGAAAAATCTGTTTGTTGTTGAACATTGTTTACTTTTCTCAGTAGTCAAGTTCTTACTTAGTCATTGACCTTTTATTAGTATTTTATAGATTTGCTTAACCAAACACTTATAGAGTATAGTGCCCTAAGACATATTTAAAAGATCTAAGCATTTATAACTAAGTTTAATTTCGTGATGAGATACCTAAAGTACCTACATTGCTCTAAAAAGTCGCCGACCTCCAAGCGGAAGAGCTAGTCTGGACGTAGGTTTATTACGACCTTTTGGGAAATTTGTTCATTATTCAGGGTTTTCACATAAGAACAAAAGATAAATCCATGCAAGGGCCCCACGATAACACGAAAGGCGCAACACGAATTTGACGTCAAGGGTTACGCAATTTTAAAGGAAGGTTACTTGATTCTATCATGCGCGGATCCAGAGGGGGGGGGGGGGAGACCGGGGGTCTGGACCCCCCCCCCCCCCCCTGAGATTTTCGGAGATGGGGTCCAGCTTTGGTCTATTTCTAATTGAAAGGGGTATAAAAATGCATAAAAAGGCTTTGAAACCTTAAATTTCGGCTCGCTTCGCTCGCCATTTACAAATACACAATTATTTTTTTCTGCAAAATTCCTTAATCATTTTCAATTTTTAAACTAAATAATCTTGGGTCTCATGAACTCGTATTTTCTACAGTCCCTTACTTCATTGGATGTAAACTCCCTCATCTTTTTCAAGGTTTTGTCATTTTAAGAGGTCAGATTATTTGGGAAAATGATTTATCTATTTATTCTCATGAAATGTAGACAAAATGTGAATAAATCAAAATTTTCGCAGATCGCTCCGCTCGCCGATATAAGGAGTAAAATATTCAATTTTATAAATAATCATCTCGATCGAATCGAGACAAATTAATATTTCATATCTAAAAAGATTTCAGTGCACCGAAATATGCCTATCATAGGTAGACTTCTTACAATTTTGGACCCCCTCTGACCAAAAATGCTGGATCCGCGCATGTCTATACTATGTTTTCAAGGATATATCTGCAAAGTAAATTGAAAAAAACAGTGACATTTCTATTAATTAGAGTAATTTTGACCTTTTGACGTCTGCATCCTCCCGTCAACCCATGTTGCAAAAAAAAAAACAGTCCTCTGAACAATCCAGTGTTTGGTTAGGCAATCTAAAAATACTAGTAAAAAGAGGTCAATTTCAAAAACTATGTTTTTTTCAAAAATTCGTAGATACGGTATATGATCAAACGGATTTGACCATCTTACTCAGAATCCAATGAAATAATCTTACATGAATGGAAACCCTCTCTATTCTATTTTACATGATCCTTTTGGATAACTCAAAATCATAGGTTAAAATTTGATTATAAAAAAATTTTTTTTTAGAATCAAACATATAAACTCAAAGTATTGAAATACTGTACAATGCGATCGAAAATGAGTTTTATCCAAATCAACCTACTGTAAATAGATAAGGCCAGAGTAATTTAATATTTTGTTTTACGTCCCGATTTTTTTCCTGAAAAGTACCCACCTGCCAGGCATTAAAACACACCAGCACAAGATCGAAATGAAGGAATTTTGAAAGGAAGACTGAAAACATAAAGGAAAAATATTTTTCTCAAATGAAGAGGATAATTCTGACTTTAATTTTAGAAAAACTACTATTATCTCCTGATATAATTGATGGCATAGGCATTTTATGGTATTCAAGATAATTTTCTATTTTTCACCTGAAAAATGCATGTTTATGTTTTTTCTGAGGAATTCTCTGAAAAGGTACCCACCAGCGGACGTAAAACAAAATATTCAATTACTATGGCCTAAAGGTCTAAGGTCGAGTCGTTGCTGGGGATAAAAATATTTTGTTTTTGAAGCAACAAATGATGAATGACTTCACGAGCTTGACCAAAATGTACATCGTAGGCATTCCCCGCCAAACTGTTGACACGATTTCTCCATTTGCAGACAACAATTGTAAACATGTAGATAATTCTGGCCTAATTGTCAGAGAAATATGTCGGTGAACATTCGTTGTCATGTCACTGTCCATTTTATGAATGGATATGTTTATATCAGATAGAAACAAGGGTTTGCTCTTTTCTTTTTTTTTTTTTGGAGGGGGGGGTCTATTTTTGATTTATTAAAAGGGATAACTAGGGACGACATATCACTCCACAAATTGTCCTTGTTGTATAAATTCATTTTGCTTTACGGCTTTTAAGGGATGTCTTCCCGTTTCTCTTCGGATTCCTCGTGCCTAGAAATTCGGTTTTTGACTTGAGACGCGTTTAAAAAAAGAGATTTATTGAAGGTTCTGATTTTAGAATATTACTCTGATTTTTCATTTGTATATACATGTACATGTTTTATCAGTGTATCTGTACTATTTACCAGTGTTAATCCTCTTTTGCCAGACAATTTAAATCAAGGAATTAATTCCCCTCGTTTTGGTCTCAATGACGTCATTGGTTTTCGATGAATCCTTAATGCACACAGAGTCTACAGTTTATGTAAATGGAACAATAAAACAACATAAATTTGGTAATAATATCATTATAGTATTGTTTATGTGACTGAATTTATTGTCGCACCTGTAAATATCAACACTTGCCATTTAATTTGGTCAGTGTTATCTTGTCATATATGGCGCGGGGTCAATTCTCAAGCTGACAGCGTGGAAAAACTTGAGTCAAGATGAAGTTTTTCCCATTTATTTCAAAGTAACTTATGTTTAAGCTATTGATACCCCCCCCCCCCCCCCAACGTTTTTGTTTTAGTGTTAATTTTCCTCGTCGGAAAAGGCTTATTGCAAGTCCCTTTCCGAAAAAAAAAACCAGAATCTCAGTGTGGAATGAGTTGAAAAGTGATTCAAGTTGAAACAAAGTTAATGTAATCTTGTATCTATATTTTACCTTAATCGATAGATTCAAACTTTTCTTACGTTAACGCTATTTGAATTTCGAAATTAGGATTTAACAAAATATTGATTGTGCTTAGCGGGAATCTAGAAAATTGGGAATATAATTCTAGAACTCACGATTCTACAAAAATAATTGCATTATATACGCAGATAAAGGCGTTTCGCAACAACGAAAAATTACGACCTTTGAAACTTATATAAAAGGTACATGACTGGCAAAACAGAATGGAGGGTACAAGGTCATTGTCAAATATATGTCATAAATAACATAAAACATGACAAAGACGAATTTTCTCAAACCATATTGATGAAATTTATGTGCCAAATATTTGATATTGGAATATCATCATAAACCATTCCATGTAATATCGCTTTTTGTATGACAACCTTGTGTATTTGACGCGCTATCTTGTGAAAATTTCTAAAGTGGAACTATAAATTATCGCAAAAAAAGTTTCGATGATAGCTGCAAATTTATTTCTATCGAGCAATGTATTTCTAGACGAAATCTTCAAAAGGGAGGTTTTTATTTAAGATTTCCAACACAACTCCGATTTCACATATTTCACATTGTGCCAAGATCTTCATATTTTTTACCTCACGACTGTCCTTGACCTTTAGCATGATTTATTCTTTCTTTTTTTTTTTTTTCGTTTGTTTGTTTGTTTTTTTTATCCTTTGTTGTAGGTTAATATGGCTTTCATATATCACATTTCAACCAAGAGAACTATAGATAATAGAATTTTAGTGATAATACGTCCAAGGGAAGCGTCAAAATGTAATCATTCTAATGAACTAAGAAAGAATAACTATACATCCTTCTTTGTTTTCACTTTGATCTATTCTTCAGATCAGCTTAAATTGATCGAAACTGAAATCGAGGGTGAGACTATAATGTCAAATTTCGATAAAACAAAACCTCAGAACATGAATGACAACTGGGCCTACGTACAGTCCGAAATGTGGAAAAGCATTATACATGCCTATGTTATGTTCAATTGTATAGATAAAGGCAAATGAGCAAAATGAAATGACCTTTCACAGGTTAACTACGAGGGTAGAATAAATTAAGGCTTAGATTTATTAAATGGACTCGGAGTTTGTTTTCATGCCATCACGTATCGGAATGTTGTAAATAGGAACCCCCGCCTGGAATCAACTAAAGTGAAGATAAAATATGTATACCACCAAGGTTGTGATCCCCAAATGTCTTAATTTGTTAAAATGACAATAGTTCAGATAAAGTAAAAATGAAATACTTATAGAGAAATAGGAGCAAATTAAATGAGCAACCATAGAGCTAGCAACGGTCCTATAACATTATGACCTAAAATGATCAATTGTTTTTGTGTTATTGAATGGTTAGACCGCCAAGAACCCCCCTCCTCCAAAATAAAACCTGGGGTCAGGAAATTTCCCATAATGAAAAAAAAATTGAATCCTCAGCCTGTGAATTTGAAATCTAATTTCAAACCCTTTTTTTTCTTCAATTTCACGCAAGATTGATATACATATGTACTCGAATACCGCAAGACGGTGTATGAAAAAGGCAGTTCATTTTAATTTGTTTCAATTTGCGTCACTAGGTAATAAAAAATATAGGTAAATTACTCTAATTTCATTCTGGAGTTAATTTTCCAACTTGTTAATAATGACAAATGTACCCCTAATATTTCTCTAACACAAATTGCTTTTGTTTACGCCCTCCACGCATTCATTTGTGGTTTTTGTTTCAATTTTGACATTCAGAATCGAACAATGTTTTCATTCATGAAAGGAGAGCAAGTTTATTTTAAACAATTTTTATTCATAAAGCTCGGCAATGATCGAATGATTGTGACGCTCTTGTCTTCGATCTTTTGTGTCTGGAACTATTTTCTCGCTGTTTGCTTTTAGTTTTTAAAACTAACAGTTGTATGCATCATTATGCGTTTCAAACGTAATTCATGCATCAAGAAATGGTAAGATTTGCCTGGGCGAACCTATATCTTTTTTTCCCCAAATAGGTTCATCACGTCCGGGAAGGGGTTCAAGTGTAGATGATTTTGACAAAAAGGTAAAGAAAAAAAAAGTGAAAATCAGAGTTTTTTTTTCTCAAATTCCAGGGGATCTCCCTCCATTTTCCGCCTGTTTTGCTTTCTTTCGTGTGGAATCAAGGTATCCTCATCCAGTCCATAATATTTGTATGATAGGGAATCTAGGGCGACCACTTTCAAGTCCCCGTGGAGAATGTAAAGCATCGAATATTAAGGTGCATATCTTGCTGTATTCAAGTCCTCGAGCATTTCTTCTGCTTTCCTTGTCCAATATGAAGTTTTGTGCGTCAAATATGAAGAGTACCTTAAAATGTGTGTGCGTCACAGAAAATAAATTCATTATAGTTGTTTTGGGACGCAATGCAATGCCAAATACATTCTATGTCATACCTCTTTGTAAACGCGAAGTCAAATAAAAATAAATCAATCTATAATATAGGGCAAATTTTATCGGAGTAATTGATCAATTGTAATGTAAGTGAATTTCATTAATGTAATTTAGTCATCAAATTTTTATGCGGCCTCCTTTTGCCGGCTGACACTTTTAAATAGCGGGAAATGATAAGATATTGAAGAAATTGATTTCTATTTATAAGACCATAGAATCTTGATCGCTAAGGGGATCAAACAGAAATTAATTTGCATTTGAAGTCTTCAGAATAGTCCGTTCCTCCCATATTTCATGCCAAGAGCTCCTTTTCTTAAAATATATGGCTTGTTCGTTTGGCTGAAAGAAGAATACATGTACAAGACTAAATGTTTCCAGTCTGATTGTTGACCTTGAAAATGTGGATGACATTCACATTATAGTTGACCTTGACATTATGAGCTAGAGTAACATACTTGCATGACGACGGATGGACGATCGGACAAAGTGATTCCTGGTTAAACCACATTCATACAAGGCGAATAAAATAATACCGTAATGAAAAGAAGATTCAGATTGTTGTGTAATTCTGTTTTAATTTATAAAACATGCAACATGAATACTAATTTTAATTGCAACCTAATTGATGATTAATGCATACTTCTTTATCTTCATTTGAAATAAGAAGCCTAAGTTATCAATTAAAATTCATAGAAGGTGGAACTCTATATAGATCTACATGTAAAAGTAAGTGAAAATGCTGATTCTACTTAAGAAATTTTTCCATTTTTTTTTTATCGAATTCACATGGTGAAAAAACTCCAATTTAAAGAATATTCTTATGTTACAAACGGACAGACGGGAGAACAGACACAATATCCCATTAAAGATGAAAAATTAGCTTGTAAATTAAAGAATGGATGATCAATAATTGCACAAAAACGCAAGTCATGGTGTATTAAACCACAGCCTACACTCAAACATTATGGTCGTCATAAAATTGACGATAATACGATAAACCCGATTTCAACTGAAGTAAAATGTACCAAGTGTTAAATGTTTCTTTGCACTTTTACTCTCCGTTTATCCATACGTCTACAAACAGATCCATTAGCGTGTGATGGTGGTAAAATGTCCATAGAATAGATTTAAACCGCATGATATCAGTATGGGATTACTTTAACACAATATTAAGCAATATCGGGTGATTTGTGTCCATTTCGTTATGCAACTTTGGTCAAAACAGTCCTCTTTCTGTCTCGAGAGAGATTGCACGAACCCCTTCATCGGCGTCCATTTCACATTCCAGTTTTGTTCCTCTCTAATGGTGCGTCTTTTCACATCTCAATAATTTTGTTCCCTCTTCAAAGGAACAAAATAAAACTGTTTTAAAACAAACATAACACGTTTAATACAAATCTTTGCTTCGGTACTTGGGTGGAGACGGTCTCAGATAGCGGCACTCTTTTAAGTCCTCCCATTCCTCGTCCGTGAGGGGTCGGGGAGAGGGTGTGACACTATCATATTCCGTTGGTAGAATAGGCAAAGGTTTCAACGTGTAGATTCGCGGAAGCTGTATGGGCGGAAGACGTAAAGGACGCTCCTTTCTTGGCGCAGGATGCATCAAAGCATTCTGATCGAAAAAGTCCGTTTCTTTTAGAGATGGAAACTTTCTGCTTTCATCGTCTTCTTTCGGTTTTTCTATTCTCTCTAACGAAATAAGAGTCCCTACTTCACCGTTGGGAAAGACTATGGAAGCTTTCATTGTCCTATCACTGTTGTTCCTTTGCAATGTTTTTAGACTCCTGCGATCTATCGTTCCTCCGCCTGTTCCATCAACTGAGGCCATGCGTTTTAAAAGCTTCATTTTAAATTGGGATGGTGACATGAACACTGGGCCTTGAATTAGTTTCGGTGGCTGGTTCTCATTGTTGGTCACGCAAGTTTTGGGTAGTGTTGGGACCACTTCCGAGTAGCTACCGGGTACAAGTTGATCTGTCATCTCTGTGCCCATCAGGTGTTTATATATGGTAACCGACTTCTTTATCAGAGATAAACCCGGCGATAAGAATTCACCTCCACCAAAAAGTCAGTAGGGAGCCCGGATTACGGTATCCGTGTCCAGGTGAATTTTAAACAACGGCGTCTATCGCAACGATGGACAGATAACAAATAAATATGATAAATTCGTAATAACCACTCAAAACTTGAAGTTCGAGGTGGGAAATCCTTCCTTAAGTGATCGTAAATGGTCAGGGTTAAATTCCTACATACAAATGTCTTATGATATCTAGACAGATCCGCGACGAGGTGTTTATGTGATCGGAACTATAGATATGAGATATATTTACTATTATCTCTATAAATTTAATCCATAGGCCCAATTTTAATCCGATTGTAAGTTCACTGCTGTATGTATGTCCAAACAAAACCACGTGTCCAGGAAGGCGATTCCATTAATTTGCGGTCACGATTGTCTCCATTTGGTACTGATAGAAATAATGATTTTGCTGATAACACTTAATGAACGAACGATAAAATTTGCAAGCTAGAAATCCTGTCCAATTTCAAATTCCATATTGACTCACGATTACACCACAACTGTCAGCCCCACGTCAGAAATGTACTATATGTATAATATGGGGGCAACTCGACAACCGATATTTCAAAATAATCATTTATATTGCTAATGCACTTCAATGTTTAAACTGATGAGGGTTCGATCTCTCTTTTAAATGGAAAAAGTAGGTTCTCATTACATTTTTTTTTTCGATTTCATTGAACATATACACCTATAACACCTCCTTAAATTTAAAGTAATCTTTAGAAAGGTATAGTCCGACAAAGCTTTTTACATGTGAGATGTTTCAAGTAGCTCAATAAAGCGCATTGTGTTCAAAATCGTCTCCATTCTACGTAAAATATATACATTGTTGTTAAGTTTCTCGTCAGACAAGAAAATTCATATTGGAAAAGAGTGCATCTATTATATCCAAGTATTATAACTGTGAATAAGATACACATTAAAGGTGTATTACAAGTATATATTTACCATAATGCTGTATTGTAATTTTCAAAGCCGCGTAGGTGACGAATTCAGATAAACCTAATGGATGGATTTTTATTTGCTATCGGTAGCATTTATAACGTTTTCATATTTTATGAATTGAAAGGACAAAAGACGAGAACCAGTAACCTACAACAGACTTTGTGTCCATTTCGATGAATTCATAAATTTCCTAAGGCAAATTATTATTAAAACAAAAACGAAAAAAAAAAACAACAAAACAAAACAAAACAAACCAACGTGACAAGACAAAACCAAAGAGGCAACACAAGCGTAACATCTCGCAATTGCAAATGTCCTATAATGTTTGTAAGGTTTACATGTTGCAAGTTCAAATTTGACATTAAAGTTGATCTTGAAAATCAAAAAGGTTCATTCTCTCCATATTTGGAGCACTTTCGGAACTTTTGATGATTCCGCGATGATTACTTAATGGGCTATGCTGTCAACAAATCTTTTAAAGTCGAGTCCATAGAAACCTTGAAAGTCAAAGGGTTTTCATCCTCTCCCCATGGGGAACATTTGTGGAAGGTTCAGATTGATGTCTTTCGCCCGTCCCACTCATACACAAAAATAACCGAATAAAAACAACGTGCGGGACGGGCGAAATATTGAAGTTAGATGTTTCTATGACGATTGCGTTGTCTTCTATGCTGTTCACACAAATCCGGACATAAACAAACTGGCAAACAAACGAACAAACTCATAGCAGCAATGCTATATACAAGTACAAGTATCCCCTCCGTACACGTGTAACAGAGTTTCGGACAGTGCAACAGGAATCATGAGTAACATCTGTACAAGACTTGATGATCCTTAGATACTTTATTAGACCAAAAGCAATACCGTGATGATTGTTTCGACTTCAATACTGTTCACGATGTTTATAAGCCCAATTCCACAGTGACCTTGACTTGTCGTCGAAAACCATGTTTCATTTTCTACAACATTGGACATTGAACTTGACCTTTGATTCTCGACCTTGAAAATCAGTAGGGTTAATAAGGTTTGACATTGATCCTACAATGATTGTTTTGTCTACCATGCTATTCAATATTTTTAAAGTCGAGTCACTAGTTACCTTGACCTTTGACATTGAAAACCAATAGGGTTCATCTCAACCCATGAAGAACATGATGTTTTTATGAAGGTTGTTTTGTCTTCTATGCTGTTCACGAGAATCCGGACACATAGAGACCAAATTATCCCCACCGCAATAGAGTTTTAGACACTTTTAGTTTTAGTTATAGTCTTAGCCACAGTGGCGGATTCAGGGGGGGGGGGGGGTGCGGAGGGGGCGTCCGCCCCCCCCCCCCCCCCCCCCCCCCTCGGCACTGACCTAAAAATTTCCAAAAACAGGTATATTTTGGCCCATTTTCAGTACAAATCGGCAAAATGCGCCCCTTGACCCCCGGCGCTGGATCCGCCACTGAGCCATCCCTTCGATACTAGCGAAGTACAAAGGGGCATAAGAATACGTCCTTCACACATCTTATTTGTAAACATAAATCTTTTAATAAGGGTACATGTCGCCTATTTTGCTCCATCATTTATTGTAAAAATATTTGCAACAGTATCGGGTTTCATTTAGCTATTTCGCTTATGTCGTAAACAGCCAAACAGTATTCTTAACCATAAAAATATCTTAATGTATGAACTACTAGACAAATATTTCTTTATTGCATTTGTCATCAAAATGAATATTAATTGTACTAATTGCCCGTCTAATGAATATGACGCATCGACCTTTAATTAGTTGAATTTACACTTGATTGGAACTTATCAAAATATTTACCACGTGAGTCTTCTGACTGGGTATGTTTATTATCTCATTTTGATTATCTACATATCAAAATTGAGCAGGAATTTTTATTTGTGTACCGATAAAATAGGTCATCGTCTAATTAAGACTAAACTTCTTTGCGGTTTTATTTTTGTACCGATAGTCATTGTGGTAAAATTAAAAAGATAAAATCCGGAAAACTTTAAAGTGGTTTAATCTTTTAATTGATTATATTCTATTCATTTGAAGACCTTTCTCAGCTTGAAACAAGGAGGCTGAATTAATACGTTAAATTGATAAAGTTTGTTCCATAAAATAAAAAAAAAACATGCAAGTAATTTTCGTTGAAGTCCATTTCAAAACGGTAACCCCCCCTCTTCCCCCGACATTTTCTTCATTTATGACGTAGTCTCCATAATAACAGATGATATGTCGAAAGTATGATGAAAGTGATTGTAGATGAAAGTAACACTTTTAAAGTGCTAACCTTATTGTTCAGAGGAAGAAATTTCAATACTTTCCAAAAATCCATTACACATTTAAATATTATGTACTTAAACTTAGATGGAAGAGTTTATACAGTTGCAACAATATTATTATTTCTATAAATGTTCTCTATTGAAAAGGGTTAACAATTTATTTTAATTCTATAAATATGAGGGTGTCGAGTTTATTCAAATGTACGGGGTATTATCATTGTGATGGTTTTGGGAAATATTAGTTTATTAAAGTAATACAGAGTTCACTCAACTTCCGAATTTTCAAAATCAAATATAATCAAATAAAATAACAATGTCACGAGTAAAAACTACGCACTTAGTACTAATAATATGGATGATTTTAAGTAAGATCTTAGGACCATGGAATCAGTTACTTGGTCTGAGGAATGAATGTAATTACAGATGAAAAAGCAGTATCCAGCCCTCCGGCCGTACGTGCCATAGCGTATATACAGAAAACTAGTAGAATTAACGATATCCACCCCCACCCCAGGCTGTAAACGCCATAGCGTATATATACAAAAAAAAATCCCAAGTAGAACTAAAGATGAAGAGGAGATCCCCAACATGACGATGTCACAGAGATCACAGCGGAACTCACAGGCATGGCACGAGAAAAAGGAAACGAACAGACGGAGACCACGGGAAATATCCCATCTCATCATTAATATAATAATACAAAGGAAAACATTATATAAACAGCGTATTTAAAATTAATGTAAGAGTCCCATTACAAAAACAAAATTAACTGAAAGTGGCGCAACTGAGAACAACCACTGTGCAAACCCAAATGGCCCAAACAGAAACAAATAAAAATCTAAGCAACGCAAAGCGTAATATCCCCTCGCAAAAAATGCCCTCATCCCTCTACCTCTGCGACCTTGACCTTTGACCCTGATAATAACGTCACTTGTATAGACTGCAGACTGTATGAAATTTGACCAACATCCGTTAATCAGTTACATCTCTAGAGTCTACTCAAGGATTTTGACCCATGGAAATAAGTGACCTTGACCATGACATTGAAAATCAATAGGGTTCTTTCTATTGTCATAAGAAAACAGTGTATGATGTTTGCTGTATACAAGGATTTTATACATTTTCATCTTTGTCCTTGAAGCCTCGTCTTGCCATAATGAATGCTCGTATGAAGTTTGGTCAAGACTCAAAACTGTACCCTCTAGGCTGTATACAAGGATTTTGACCATTTCCAATCTATGACTCAATAGGGTTCTGCGTCTTGCCATAATGAATGATTGTATGAAGTTTGGTCAAGATCCAATAAAACTACGCCCTCTGGGCCGTATACAAGGATTTTAACCATTTCCAATCCGTGACCTTGAAAATCAATAGGGTTCTTCGTCTTGCTGTAAAGATAGATTGTATAAAGTTTGGTCAAGATCCAATCAAAACTGCGCCCTCTAGGCTGTATACAAGTGTGACAAAGATACGAACGACAGCGTTTAGGGTTCTTCGTCTTGCCATAAGGAATTGGTCAAGATCCAACCAAAACTGCGCCCTCTGGGCGGTATACAAGTATTTTAACCATTTCCAAACTGTGACCTTGTCTTTGACCTTGAAAATCAATAGGGTTCTTCGTCTTGCTGGAAAGATAGATTGTATGAAGCTTGGTAAAGATCCAATAAAAACTGCGCCCTCTAGGCTGTATACAAGGATTTTATACATTTCCAAACTGTGATCTTGAAAATCAATAGGATTCTTCATCTTACAATAAGGAATGATTGTATAAGGTTTGGACAGGATCCAATCAAAACTGTGCCCTCTAGGCTGTATACAAGGATTTTAACCATTTCAAATCTGTGACCTTGATCTTGAAAATCAATAGGGTTCTTCGTCTTGCCAGAAGGAATGATCATATGAAGTTTGGTAAAGATCCAATCAAAACTGCGCCCACTAGGCTGTATACAAAAGGGTGATGTACACAAGCATACACTTACGACGGCCTTACTACATGTATATCCCCCTGCAACTATGCTGCGAGGGGATAATTACAGCAACGCAAGAATAGCATCTCCTCCCAATTGCACGTTTTATGCAATCAGTCCATAGTGACCTTGAAAATCAAAAGGTTACATGCTCTACCAATAGAAATCAATTGTAGAAGGTTCAACGTTTATAAGTTGATTGCTTGTCTTACATGCTGTTCACAAGGATTTTCAGCTGGAAGTCCATAGTGACCTCAACAATCAATTGATTTCATCCTCTCAACATGGGAAAACTTTGTGGAATGTTTGATGTTTCTATGGATATTGCTTTGTTTTCTATGATATTTACTAGGATTTGTAGCCAAAGTCCACAGTGACCTTGACCTTTACACTTGAAAATCAGTAGGGTTCATCCTTTTCCAAAGGAGGACATTTCAAGAAGGTTTGATGATTTTAAGGTCATTTCTTTGAATTTTATGCTGTACACAAGGATTTTTAGCTGAAGTCCACTATGACATTGAACATCTCTCCACATGGAGAACATTTGTGAAAGGTTTGAATGTTTTGCCTTCCGTGCTGTTCACAACATTTTTATGCCAAAGTTCATAGTGACTTTGACAATCAAAGAACCCTTTTTTGTCTCTTGATGAGCTTAACTCGTAAATCAAACAGAAAAATTTTAAACAGATAACAAGATTTTAATTAAAACTGCTTGGTTTGTTTAACAGGAACTTGTGGGTAACAAAACTGAAATTTACGCACTGTCAAATGGAAATCTCAACATTACATACTAAAATACAGAATAATACTACATATATAATAATAACAATGTACTCTCTGTCTTGTTTACTCTATCTGAGGTAGTTAAAAAAATAAGGTTTGGATAAAATTGAAAATGGCCAAACATGTGTCAAGCTATGAATAGGGGCGACAAACTTTAACCTCTCATATCCCTTACATCAATGTCTGTCCCTGAATGCTGACCCTAAAATGACACCGCTTATAACCATAATCCAATGACCTTGAGAAGATATGAAAATATGTGATTGACCCATTTGATTTCTTACACTACTTTCAAAGTTAAACTATTTGTAGGTTAAAATATTCACCTTTTCACTATTTTTTGAGTAATGACATTAAAACCATGAAGGATTTTATTTGAACTTAAAAGGAGCAATAACATTGTCCATGCATTAAATTTTGTGCATCTTCTCATAATCTAATCTTTATCCTTTATCTGTACATAAAAGATGAAAGCTCTACTCTCAAATGTTCTGGAAAAAATTGCCTAGGTTTGACCACGACCTTTGATCCTAATATTCAAAATTTATAGGCATGTCCCCCTTACGCTCCCTGATTTGTATGTGAAATAAACATGTACTTAAAACACTTCTATAGCTATTGCATCTGAACCAGAGAATTATTTTTTCATTAAAATTAGTCAAAGCTTGACCTTGACTTAAGACACTAAAAGCTGAAAATTCATAGGCCCGTTCAATTTATAATCCATCGACCACCCTTTATCTGTAATCCCCATCTTGAAACTACTCAAGTTATCATATCCTCAGGACTAAAGTATTGACAGACTGACTGATGGACAGACAGAAAACATTATTCTTGTAGGGCTCCTGTATTATGGTGCAAGGTCCTAATAATTATGAAATCAAAAGAATGAATTCCTACAAACTGCCTTAGTTTGAATCACTAATTTTAGCATTATCAGAAAACGGGTACAAAGTATGCTATCTCTTGTTGCGGTATAATGAACACACGGTGGTTAAACATAATACATTGGCATCTTGGGAGTAAAATACATTTTTTATGTAAAATTTACAAAAACAACCTGTGCAAAAATTAACTTTTAACATGGTAATCTTAAATTGAGGCAAAATGAAACATGAGATTGTACTCTGCACTGAAGCCCTTTTGAAAAATATTTTTGGCGTACAACTTGCTGAGGCATTAGAATCTTCAATTTCAATATAAAAGAGAAAGAATGTAACTTGAATAGAGCTGCACAACCTAAAACTAGCAAACGCGTATCATGTAGTAAATCACTAAGCAAAACTAATGTGTACAGAGTTCTAGCTACTAAAGTGTTACTTACTGTCCTGTTCACTAATTCCAGAGCACCCTGTTTTCCCGGTTTTCTCTAAAATATGATAATGTCATCGTCCAAAAAGATATCAATTTTATAGTACTCCTTAAGTCGTAACAGAAAATTCCATTCTTTTGGCTGTGCGTCAGCTAAGTTAAAAATAGGACGGAAAATAAAAAGTATACGGGGATTTTCTATAGTAAAATCGCTGAAAATGCGTGACGTCGGGAGCTTTGACGTCACTGTTTACCATTGTTGACATGGAGAACAATATGGCGGCGGCTTGAAATTAACATGGGGATTTCCCGTAGACATTTTATTTTTTCATTTTGTTGGTTGAAGGCAGTTGATAGGGTAAGTTTAAGTTAATTTCCAGTTACGACTAAAGAAGGTCAATTCTCAGAAACAATAATTCATAGCAAAATTCTTCAGACGACAGAATAAATCGCCCAAACAGGGCGCTCTGGAATTAGTGAACACCTGGACAGTAGTGATAATTGCACACATAACATAAAACTACACTACAACTATAACGACTTGGCACTATTCCTTCTACACTATCAAGACTTGGAACTATTCCTTCTACACTATCTCATGACTAAACAATATTCTTTCTACACTATCATATGAGTCACCATGCATAGTCATACACAATCATATGAGACTACCGTAATCAATCTGCTCCTACATTTTCCTTTACTATAATGAAAACGGTAAATGGTTAGCACTAACATAAATTGTCTATGATGAGATCAAAGAATCTTATCAAAAGCAAGGCAAAAACATGCATGTATTGGACCTATTCTACCACATAATCATATTTGAAAATCTCACTTAAAAATATCTTTACATTTTTCATCTTTTTACAGAAAGTCCATTTTTTTAGAAGGAAACAATTGCCTAAATTTTTTTCCCACTTTTTGTGTCAAGATATATAAAAGTAAACAATATTTAGGACTTTTCAAATGATCTATTTATGGTGGGTAGTATACTAGTATATAAAGTTGGCGGAGTAATTGTATTCAGTATGTGGTATACATCACTTTTATGACATGCAGTAAAAGAGTATTTTGCTAACCAATTTGAGTAAAGAACACAACATATTATACATAATATACCATAGAGAGCACCTCATTTACTTTCTTTAAATCTAATCCATAATTACCATCATGGAAATACACTTTTCCATTTTTAAAACTCTATTCCTTATCAAAGACTTTTTAAATTAAAAAAAAAAAAAAACCCTTCAAATTTAAAGTTTAAACAGAAAGTGATACAAAGTTTGATACAAAGAAGTGTGTTATTCAGCAATGAGGATCGAGTTGATATATATCTGATAATGATGGTCATGTTGCCAGGGCAACATAACACCTTAAAATAAGCTTTTTTTTAATGATCAATACATGACTTTGTTATTATTTTTATCATTTCATGTACTTGACTTTCTTCTATTTCTTAAAGTGGCAAAGAAGGGAGGATAAAGATGTAAAGTGACTTCAATGATACTAGTATTCTAGATGTAGATTGGGACCAAATTCCGACAACCTTGTTGCTAATACTTAGTTTGTATTACAAGTCAGTCATAAAATATTTCAGCTCTATAATGAATTCTAATAGCACCATCATTAAAAGCACCCTAACTTACAAAAAAAGAGATCAGACTTTGTTTTATATGTCAGTCGTATATTTACTCTCATTCAATGCACTTTAATAACCTCTTGACTTTTTGTATCATCAGTTGTATATTTTCTTTCCTACGATTCGCTCTATCGACCTTTTGACCTGCTGTATCATCAGTCGTATATTTTCTTTCCTACGATTCGCTCTATCGACCTTTTGACCTGCTCAATCATTTCTGGATGTGGCTCCTCTTCTTCACTGCTTTCATCGTCATTATCATCATCATCATCATCATCATCGTAGAAATCCGGGACGTCCTCCATTGTCTCCTCAAAGAAATCGGGTATATCACCGTCAAAAATTCTATTGTTAGGGTTATGCTTTTCTATGAAGCCACACAGAGCTTTAGGCACTTTATCAGTATAGGGAATGTCATGCTCGTTTATAACTTCGGCTGCTAAGCATTGCAATCGCTGGTATTTGACGGTGTCTTCGTCTATGAGGGCATAATCCTCGAGGCTTTCTAGTGCAGATTCCCCCGTTAGTGATCGGTAGTCAAGATGCGCGTCATGTTCAATGAGTAACTCTGCAATCTCATGTGCACGGCAGACATAGCCACTGCTCCCCAACACATGAGCTGGTGTAAACATATAGTGGTCCATGGCATTTACAGGGCTGCCTTCTTCGATGAACATTTTAGCAATTTCCACCTGGAATTCTTCATCAATGGGTCCTGGTGTGCCTTTGTCATAATGAGGCATCTCAATATTTTGGATTGCAATATGGAGAAATGTGCTGCCTCTCTCATCCAAGAAGTTAAACTTGATGAGTTGTCTGACTTGAGAGGAGATAAAGTCTCGTTCCCCTTGGTAGAGTTCTAACGTGAGTGACAAGAGCTCAATGATAAATCTCATGAACAGGAACTTGTGTCTAGTGTCAGTACTGAGATCAAAAGGTGCTTCAATCAAATTCCTCAGTGCATGGACTTCTACGTACGGCATTTTGCTATTATGGCTTTGGGATAGATGATGCAATGCTGGCACTATTCTGGTACACTTTTTGTTGCGGTAGTTGAAGGAGCTCACAATTCTTCTCAGAAAGTCCTTCAGTAAAGGTAAGAAGTCATCAGATTTGGCTTTAAGTCGTATAATTTTGAACAAGAATCCTGAATAAAAGACATGTGGAAGATCTCTGACATTTTCATCGCCGCAAAATGTATGGTGGAACAGGAACGCATAGGCATTAAGAAAGAGCTCTGCAAATCTCAGGTTGATGAAATCATTGAGAAAATTTCCAAAGAAATTCAAATTGTTGTAGCCATACTGTAAATGCATCCTGAAGTACAGACCTAACATGTACTTGCTGCCTTTGACTGGGTCTTTCTTTAGTTCTTTCACTTCTTCCACCGATGTCAGATCCTGGTTCACAAATTCATAATCAGTGTCAACCTTATGACCATTTTCTCCAAGTTTCCCTACATTATGCATCTCTTGCAACTGAAGCGCTCTGGTTAGGAACTTGTATCCCCTTGGTTCGTTTCCGATACCCTTGAGCACGGCAAAAGCATATTTCAGAGCGATGATTTTATCTGCCATCTTGACCTTAGAATTCTTTAACAGATATCCAAGGACTTTGGTTGAATCTTGCCTGATGTCTTTGATCTTTAAAGCAGCATAGATCACAATAGGGATGTTCTGTGCGTTCACACAGTTCAGATCTGCTCCTGCACTATCTAAATATTCAACAACTTCTAACGGAGCCCTGTTCATAATAGCACTATGAATTGCCGTTTGTCCCGCAGTGGTTTTCGCATTCACGCTCACCCCTTTCTGCACTGCAAGCTTACATATCTGTAATACCCCAGAGAAAGCACCAGCCATCAAACAGGTGGATTTTTTGTTGTCTTTGGTTGTTATGTCTCCACCATGCTTTAGAAGGTACACCACTAACGGCAAGTTTCCATTTACACATGCAGAGTGAACAACACTCACTTCCTCATCATCTTTCCAGTTGACGTTAGGAGCGAAATTTTCAACCAGATACTTGGCTACATTCAAATTTCCGAAAGAAACTGCCGTCCACAAGCAGCGCTCTTTTCTTCCATCTTTCCTTATGTCCACATTACATTTTTCAACCAGGTATCTAACTGCAGACAACAGACCTCTCTCGCAAGCTCGAAGAAGTGTCTCGTCAATTTCTTTCTGGCAGAAAGATTTCTTCAGAATTTTTTTTCTCTCGTTAGAGTCCAGATTATTAAGTTCCTTTTCAAACATGGCCCAGTTTGACAATGCCTTCATGGATGACCAGTACTTTACTCTAAACAGGCCAGGACTTATCCCTTCCTCTTTATTCTTCTCCATATTTTTGGAAACTGAAGAAAGAAAAACAAACAGTTACAAACTATTAGAAAGACAGTGCAAAGCATAGCATTCACTTAATTGTATTTGAATATCAATGTTATGATTGTAATCACACATCAAACTTCCTCCAGTGGAAAATCGTTTCAATATGAGCAGAGTAATGAAATCACATTTGGCAATTGAATTTTGTGTTTTTGTATTTACCTTTGTCCGAAAAATAACTACAAACTGCAGGACAAAAATATTCTGTGGATTTTTGGTCTTATTCATAAACTCACCGTGCATACCAGTTCCACAGTATTTCAACATGATTGAC
Source organism: Pinctada fucata (assembly GCA_028142955.1). Taxonomy (NCBI): domain Eukaryota; kingdom Metazoa; phylum Mollusca; class Bivalvia; order Pterioida; family Pteriidae; genus Pinctada; species Pinctada fucata. The sequence continues at coordinate 30,409,890 of AP027105.1, forward strand.
CTAACACTAGGATGTTTGACATAACTATTACTACATGTATGTACATGTACTCTTCTCTTCCTCTTTATCAGTATTTATTGTTCTATTTGAAAAACAATGTGGAAGCACCTGCGTACACTCATATGCCTGGCTACGCGCCTGCCCTGTACCTTTGGGGCTTGCTTTGAACCTTTCCAGTTGGGATCTCAATTTTTCCCTTATTACATGTATGTAAAGCCTACGCTCACGCAGCAAGATACGCCCGTTGGGATTTTTTTCACAACAACAAAATATATAAGTCCCATAACTCCATAAGGACAATCGGATGAACCTGAAAATTGAAAGACGGCTTCCTCTTCAAAGTCTGAGCACAATGTATAAATATCATGAAAATCTCTTGATGCATATTCACGTTATTGCGTTCCATGCACCTATATTTTTCCCTTAGCTTAACATGTATGAGCATATAACCCCCATCCCCATTACACATAATTTCTGGATAATGTGACGAAAAATTTAAGAACCAGTTATATATGTGAAAAAACATCCTCTCTACTTGAAGTATACAAAATTCCAAACCATTTTGACCAGAAATAGATTAAAGAATGTTGAACTATTTTACGCAGTATCAATTTTAGTTTATTTTTTCATTGTATTCAAAATATCTAAGTCCCATAACTCCGTAATGACAAATTGGATGAACCTGAAAATCGAAAGGCGGCTTCTTCTTCAAAGTCTGATCACAATGTAGAAATATCATGTAAATCCGTTGACGCATATTCAAGTTAATGCGTTCCATGCGCCTATATTTTGACCTTAGCTTAACATGTATGTGCATATACCCCCCCCCCCTTCCCATTACACACAATATCTCCGTTATGCGACAAAAAAAATAAAAACCCGTTACATATGTCAAAGAACATCCTTTCTTCTTGAAGTATACAAAATTTCAAAACATTTCGACCAGAAATAGATTTTAAAATAATTTTTAACTATTTTAGTATATTTTCACTGTATTTTAAAAATCTAAATCCCATAACTCTGTAACATCAAATCGGATGAACCTGAAAATCGAAAGGCGGCTTCATCTTCACAGTCCAATCATGATGTATGAATTTCGTGACAAGCCCCGACGGTATAACTGCGTTTCCAACAGTATATCCAACATATACCTGTCGGAACCACAAAACACAGTACATGTACGTTTATCCCCTAATTACATAGCTTGCCATAGCAGGTTTTTGTCAAAAATCAAATAACTTCCAAAATACAAACATAGGGTAATCAAAGATTACATAGCTCACCTATACAGGTTTTTGTCAGAAACCAGGTTAAAGTTTTTGAAAAGAAGGTCAAAGTCCAAGGTCACTAGGTCAAAAGTCATGGTCTCAAATGAAAGGTCTTGTCACAAGGTATCTACATGTGAAATATCAAAGCCCTACCTCTTATAGTTCAAGAGATATAGCCAAGGTTAAAGTTTTGTCTACGAATGACGACAATGACGACGACGACGACGCCGAGTGTATGGCATTAGCTCTCCGGACTTTTTCGTCCCGGCAAGCTAAAAAGTATTGTCATATTTTGGATTCTGTTCATCTAATGTTAGTCTTATCATTTGAGAGCTAAAGATATTGCCAAAGTATGAGTAATTAAAAAGTAGGTAAATTGTTAAGGTCAAGCAGGGGTCTAGAATTCCCATTTCCTGGTGCCCGGGGCAAGTGAAAAGTTAGGTCGGGAAAGTGCAAAGTAAGAGTTCACTTGCCCGTGGGCAAGTCAATTTACTGAACAGATTTATACTCCTCATTCAGATTTCTTTCTAATTTCCTACTTCTAAGACAGGGTTTTAATTTCTGAGAAATCAAGCGCTTGATTGTTAGATATGCTGACATATTTCAACATACCGGTAGCCTTAAAAAATAGTTGCAGCTTATAACTGTATAAGATCTATCCTTCTCTCAAGCTTAATTTTTAATTTCTCAGAATGGGCAAGTGATTTTTAGGGTCGGGCAAGTAAATTTTATGTCCTGAGTTGCCCGAGGCACAGGGATCACCCTAGGCCGCGATTTTGTGATATTCTCGCATTTTTTACTCAAATATCGCATTTGTACTGCATTGTCGCGCTAAAAGATCGCCTACCTCCTTTGAATAAATCGCACTTAAGTTAATATTATGCGACAGAACAGGAGATTCGTCTATAATCTTCAAATTTTCATCTGATTATTCGAATTCCGTGTGCGGCATCACTTATGTATTTATGAACTCGGTGAGTATTTGTATATACATGTACCCAATCTATTCCCTGAAATTCCCGTGTTGTCGTATTGACATATGTTCGCGGGTATTTTATTTTTATCCGTCGATGTGAGGATTTAGCTTTATGTTTCTCTAGCAGTTGTCAATATCAATAGAGTATGAAATATTACAATGTAGTCCGTCGATGCTCAATTTTAGGGCTGGGACGATACGGGTCTCGAGCGTATCGATACGTATCACGATATAATGCCAACGATACGATATGTATCAGGATATTTCTTATGTATATTGCTATAATGAGGATTCAGGCTGTATAGAATGAAACTCAAGTATAACATTAAAATATTTTGATAACTATATTTTTCTACATCCTGGAATAATCAAGATTTAAAAAATCCCAAGCAATTAAACAAACTTTTCAAACTTTGAACAATAACATCACAAGGTATTTCTGATAGACAGAGGTTAGTTCGCTACAAGTCAAGCTACAAGAACAAATTTGTACCGGTCCTTTACAGTTATGTTTTCACCTTAACATGTACTTATACTCTTTTTATGCCCCCGGAATCACAGATTCGGGGGCATATAGTTTTTGGCCTGTCTGTCTGTTTGTCTGTCTGATTGTCTGTTTGTCCGAACTAAAAACTTTAACATTAGGCATAACTTTTGAATGGTAAGTGATAGGGCTTTTATATTTCACATGGGTATTCCTTGTGACAAGACCTTTCAATTGATACCAAAAGTTTTGACCTCGTGACCTTGACCTTGACCTTTGACCTACTTTTCAAAAACTTTAACATTGGGCATAACTTTTGAATGGTAAGTGATAGGGCTTTCATATTTCACATGTGTATTCCTTGTGACAAGACCTTTCCATTGATACCAACATTTTTTACCTCGTGACCTTGACCTTTGACCTACTTTTCAAAAACTTTAACATTGGGCATAACTTTTGAATGGGAGGTGATAGGGCTCTCATATTTCACATGTGTATTCCTTGTGACAAGACCTTTACATTGATACCAAAAATGTTGTCCTTGTGACCTTGACCTTTGACCTACTTTTCAAAAACTTTAACATTGGGCATAACTTTTGAATAGTAAGTGATAGGCTTTCATATTTCACATGTGTATTCCTTGTGAGAAGACCATTTCATTGATATCAAAAAGTTTTGACTTCATCACCTTGACTTTGACCTTTCACGTACTCAACAGAAAATGGCGTTTATACTAACAAAGATGCCATCGGGGGCATTCGTGTTTCACAAACACAGGCTTTATTTGTTTGTTCATTTTCTCAGTAACTGCATCAACAAGACAAGCCTTTAATTGGTAAATAAGAGGGTCTCGTGCTCTCGGTTTGAAAATGAAAAGTTCATGAATCTATGTAACCCCCCCTCTCCCTTTTTCAATACATGGAATTACATTTTATATCTCTCTTCCTATTTGAATAATCCTAGACTGATTTTTTTTTCATGAGGAAATCTTATTTAAAAGTATAACAATCATAGCACACGCTCCTATCTCTATAATATTGACAGGATTACAGCATAATTGTTCTTTAAATCGATAAATGTGTTTGATTTTATTCGATGGATACATGTACATCCTGCACTTTGATTTTTTCTAGGATAAACGGTTTTCCGTCTCTGTGCGTTTTATTTTATGTACATGTAATGTATAAACAAAATTTTGAGAGAGAGATAGAGAGAGAGAGAGAAAGAGCATGTGCGTTAACCACGTAGAGGTAATCTACTAATCTTTTATGATTTTATTCTCTCGTTAAAGTTGTCGCTGACGTGAATAGAAAATATAATAGATATATAAAGATCGTAGTAGACAGACGTTTTTTCCCTTCTTCTTCAAAATTCTGTTTCCGACGTTCAATCAAGGATTGACACAAGTCGGTTTTACATTAAAATTTACAAAGTTAAGTAACTACGATTTCAGAATCTTTTACGAAATCATCTTAAATTGAAAAGATTTAGGTCGAATGCCAGTATCTAAAAAAAAATCGAGGAGAAATGAATGGATCATGCACGCATGAATAGCTATTGGACATAAGTTATTTCATGCCGTTTTCACGTCGGTCTTACTCTCACCTACTCTATGATCCATGCAGACATCAGATACTTGTATATTACAAAATTATAAATATCAAGATCGCGTTAGATACGGATTCTAAAAACTTTACTTTCGCCGTTTAAAATTTTTTAAACGAACATGAGTTTGAGTGGACAAATATCTGTAGGATTCCCGCTAGCCGCGGAAACGGACAACGACACGAACCAACAAAATATCCAAGTGCCGTTGGTCATTTCTGCGGCTAGATTCCCACAAACCACAGGCTGGATATACATGTACATATGCATTTCTAAAAAAAATTTTAGAAGCGCATACGCATATCAAGGCGATCTTTCCGCCTGTACCGCGAACAAAATTGACAATTATACTGTAATGCATTGTGCGAATTGCATTCTATCCGGAGCAAACATAGGAAGATTAGTCAAGAAAAACATCTTTACCCTTTTAATTCAATAAGTCACACGTTTTAGTTAGCCCGAAGCTTTCAATCGACTAAGTTACCGAGCGTTTTCATGCCTTTGAATGGACTTAAAAATGGGTCTGGATATCGCGATATAGCTCCAACGTATCGATACGCGTATCGTGGAACACCGTATCGCGATTTATCGATATATCGATGTATCGTCCCAGCCCTACTCAATTTGGTGCTCTATTGTGAGTGCTGTTGAGATTATCGTCAGGATCTTCTTTAACTCATTTGATATTGTTTGTATAGAATAAAGACTGGAAATATCATATATCATACAAACACTTTTAATCAAAGTTTACTAGTTGTATTGCGCACGCGAGTGGACCATTTTTTTTACATTTATTTGTCGTCGAAACGTGGCCAGTACTGAGCAATAACTACATGTAAGTATATTCCAGGACTTATAAACAGTTCACAAGTCTTTGGAATCGTCAACATGAACAATAGCTATACAGTTCTTCAAAATATTTACAACGGGTAAATAAAGTCTTGACGTTAACATTCTACAGTACACCCTATACTCGCAGATTAGACATTACCGTAAAATGACTTGTCACGGCGCACAGAAATATTTTTAATGTGTACCATTGGAACCCATGATTTCATAAAAGACATTCACAAGACACTGTACTTTCCTTTAGATGAAAAAATATTTCATATTTAACCAGCGAGTGTAGTTGAGGCACGGCGGATATTTTTCTTCTTAAGTTGTGAAAAAAGTCTTGTCGGCGATTTACAGCGTGCAGAGGTGTTTGAGAGAAAAAGAATTTTAAATTTTATTTGACCTCATTTTTCATTTAAAATGTCATTCAAACAAGGGAAAAAGAAAAAGTCCAGGGCGATTCTCGCATTCAAATAATGTGTTGCCAGATGTTCGGAGGTTTCATTGTAGTTTGGGGTATAGCTTTTGAGGTGGTGGATTGAGGGGAAGATACAGAAGCTTTCTGTGTGGTTGAGGTTATAATATAGATCTTTTCTCTCAAGTAACCCATGTACTTTTCCCAAAGCTTAGAATGGAATCGTTGTCTGAAATAGCGATGCATGGTATTGCTCATATTATTACCCGTTGGGTACTGGACCCTGTGGGCGGGCTTGCACGTCAGTGAGCTCTGCTCCCAGAAGTTGCCCCATGGGCATTGTTGAAATACCATCTTCTTCAGTCCGTTGTTTTCAAAGTAGCACTGTACGAACTTTTCGCAATCTGTTTGATGCCGAGTAAATCCTGCACCATTGGACATTTTGCATTGATCATTGATTAAAATGCGCTACTTTTAAGAACTCTTTAAAGAGGTTGGAGAAGCAATTATCGCCACGTGGGATCATTTTCGTCTAATATCCACAATCGCAACTAAATCTTAATATCATCGGATTCCTTTATTCTTTTTCTAATCAGTTGTGATAAAAATTATTGAAAATTGTTTGAAATGTCTTCAATGACTGAGAGATAAGACAGCAAGGTGCACGGCAGGCGCCATCGCCCTCGAAGAGCTCAGGGGAAGACATCGCATTTTCATGAAATTTAGCTGCTAAAATTTCAGTTTTCATCACATGGATTCATTTAAATTTTCATATGCTGTTGATAAATATAAGAAGTATTAGTGCTGAAAGAATCAAGTCTCTGTTATATAAAGTATAACCAAAGATAATGGGCAAAAGGCGATAAATACTGCTCTGCGACTACTACTACCTGTAGCATTTTGTGGACGGCAAGTACCGACTTTCATGACGTCACAGTTAAAAACTGATTTTCCTTGACCTCATATTGCAGGAAAGGTTCTTATTAAACAAGTTATTTTGCCGTCCAAAACAACTTGACCGCATTTATCAGGGAGAAGGCGTCTATAATGTTGTTAAACTTTTGCCTAATCCCATTTCGACATTAAGGAAATTAAATATGTTTAAACTAACTGGACCGCAGTCATGGAAAAAAGGTTTATTTTTTAAGAAAATGTTGCTATTTTCCCCTAATTTCATAGGCCCTTGTTCCAGTCCAAAAAAACTGGTGTGAGAACCCCTCAGGTATCACAGTACTAAATGGGGAATTCCCTTTGGGTACACGGCAAAACATGGCCACTATTGAAATCTTGTTCCCGACTTTAAAAATAAAATTCTACATAAGTGTAAAGAATTTAAATAATTGAATCATATCACATAAAAGGTCAATCAATAAGAAATTGAAACATGAGTCACTTGTTGAATATTATCAGCTGTAACTATGGATGAAAGGTTGATCTAAAAGGGGTCCCATGAATTCAAAAATCGTATTTTAGATTTAAGTGCAAAAAATGGACCTAAAACTTCAAGTGGCTAGATCTTTCTAGACTCTGTGGTCACTTTTTCTAGAGATAGCATTTTTAAGTATCACAAACCTTTGTGTACAAAACATATATAGTGAAACTTCGGGGTGACAGTTGTGAGAGATGTGGGAAGCAATTGAACAGAGCTGAGGTGGGTGCTCCATACTGGTCGGGCACATATTATCGCCACTTTTTTCAACATTTTTTGCTCTAAAATCTTTATTTCTTCATGAAATTCGATGAAATTTTCACAGAAGGAAGAAGAACCCTTGATACACATTTCATCTAATTTTCACGAAAATCTGATTATCTGTTCTTGTTTATCGGTGATTTGTGAACGTCAGGGTTTAGCCAAGTTTGAAAGAGGGAAGGGTACATATTATTGCCACCTCTATCTGTTCTTACTGAAAATCTTACACTTTTTCAACAAAATTTATATTATTTGTATCTTTGAACTTTCTTCGTTTCGACTGTGAAAAATTCATACAACGAAATTTAAAAACCAAAGAGATACAGGAAGATGAAGTGACATACCCTTTCCCCGAAGGGGCGGGGAAAACATATTCAGATTTACCGACTTTCTATCATAAAATTCAGTATTTGCAGGCTATGAAATTATTTGAAATTTTGTAGGGGCAATCCAGGTAATTCCGGACGTGGGGTAAATCCGGATGGAAATAAGAATACAGCTTTATAACATCCACAACATAAAATTAAATTAATTTATGCTCTGTCTTTCCTTATTCAATCAGTTCTTAAAGCTGTTATATATTTCACAATAAGAAAATTGAAAAATCATAGAAAAATTTTGCAATTGAAAGTTCGTTTTAGATTATCACGTGTATCTACTTTCGCTTCTCGTGAATACTTTTGTGGGAAATACAAAATAATATGGGTTTGAAAGTGTCCTCTTTTTTTACCAAAACGTCCCAATTTACACAATCATATTTATTTCAATTAACAAATACTTAAAAGTTGTACTGTTTTTAACTATTAAACTAAAAATTTAAGTAGATATGTTACTTTTACAGAAAATTTTTACACGAATTCAATTGTCCGGAATTACCCCATCTAAAAAATAATGATCGGGAAATTCCGGACACCCAGTATTTATCTTTATATTTTAACAAGGTTCTGCTTCCTGATAAGTAAAATTGTCCAATAAAAATCGATTTCTAGTTCTAGTGGTCATTGAATTCATTTTTATAAAGTGAAGACACTTTAAATTTACCGAAAGATATTCAACATCAATTAATTCAGCCCCCCCCCCCCCCCCCCCAATCAGACAGAGAAGTAAATTTAACATTTTTGAGGTGTCGCCGTAACTTTGAACAATACTTCGCTCCTCTCACACGTTGTTTCTATTCAGTTATTAATCAAATCTAAAAATGATGTGAGACGAGAGAAATACTGATGCTGAGATGGGCGAACCCAGAGCAAGAAGCTTTGTACCTTGGGGATCCGTCCGAAGTGCCATTTGGGTAATTTCAATGGAAACTGAGGAGCCTCTTTAATTTTTGTCTAGCGCTAGACAAAAATTAAAGAAGCTCCTCGGTTTCCATTGAAATTACTGTTTGGGTAGGGGAGGGGGGGGTTACCCTCTCCTGTCGTTAATTCTTCCCGCAAATTAAGACCTTTTCACCCATCTTAAGCAACAACTGATATCCCCTTTAGTCTTGGGCCTTTCTCAATATTCTAGATAAAGACACTACATTAAGTCTAAGAGACCCATGCATCGTCTGTCAAGTGGACCGTTGTAAAATTACAAAACCCCTTCTTCCTTTATGTACTTTGCATTGAATTCGGCCTTAGACGTGTTAGAGAGAGAGAGACGTGTTAGAGAGAGGAGGGAGGAGAGAGAGAGGAGAAAGAGATACGTGTATTGCATGGGTTATGATTCTTCACTTTGAAAACAAAAACAAAGCTGAACACCCACCCCCCTTAACCCCAGTGACCCTCTAGACCCGCGTTTGCAAGTGACTCCAGCATGTTTTGAGAAAACGTTTATAAATACCATTCAAGCTTTAATGTAGAAGACACATGTATAGCCGCGATCTTTAAGTCTATAAAATATTTTTAAAAAAAGAAGAAGAAGAACACAGTATTGTCCTCACACATGTAATCATTGAAAAAAATATTTTGTTATGGCTTGCTCTCTCCTCCTTCTTTAGACTCCCTACCAGCTCTGTCCCTGGCCTAGGCGGCCTTTGACCTTAGCACACCCTCCACTTAGAATCACGTATCCGTCCCTGCTGTCGTTCTAAATGTAAATAGTGATGTTTTATGAATAAATGCTTTGTTTTACATATGGCGGACGAAGGGTGATCTCAGGTTCACTAGTACATGTAGAATTAAAATTTATAAGACATTTCTACATCTTTATTTATTCTTTTATTTTTTTTGGGGGGAGGGGGGTTTAATTGTAATGTAGTAGTACTGGTCTTTGACTCGCATTTGCCACGACCCAGGGAGAAGGGGGGGGGGGGGGGGGGCATTCCATATTTAATCTGCCAATATCTAATCATAAACTGTTAATTTTATATCAATTTTTTTTCATTTTGTTTCTTTTTCGTTTCGTTGTTCCATTTCATTTCTAGATGCATTTCGTTTCTTATTTAAAGGGTCCCTGCACATGACTAGTTCAAATCAATAGTCGTCTATAGCATCTGGTTATATTAAGAGGCTAACTAGTTGGACCTATATACCAAATAAATATGTAAAATATGTCATTCTGTCTCAAGAAAACATGCTGTCCGGAATAACCCGTAGTATGTCCGGAATTACCCCATATCAGCATTCCGTTTTTCAGTTGATTTTACTCCGAGTCCAGATGCTTAACCAATCAAAGAGCTCGTTAGAACAACTCTTTGTGACCTCTATTTTTATCATCGGGTTGCCCTTCGGTGATTCCCTTTTTGGGATATAAATATTGCAAGAGTCGACTTCCCCATGCAATATCCGTCCGGAATTACCCGGATTGCCCCTATACCATTTCATGTATCAAAGATGTAATTATGGTGAAAAAAATGAAATTTCTACATCAACAATATGCAGAGATATAAATGAAGTGGCGATAATATGTGCCCGGCGATAATATGTACCCGACCAGTAGACTTCAATGGAAAAGGCTTTTAGTACTGTGATACCTGCAGCCAGATCTGTAAATATTGCTATTATTGGTTAGCTGCAGCTGCTCAGACAGGCGAAAATATAGTCGGTACAACCCCCCCCCCCCCCCCCTTTCCCCATCTTTGTCAGTTCAATCAAATGGTTGTATATTAGCCTATCTTAAATATGGTAAAAAAAAAGAAATACAAGAATGCAGGTAGTCGTACAGCAGATCTGAAGAGTTCCTCTGAGTGGTATATTCTTTCTTTTCAACTTCTTTACTTTCTGCTTTCTTCCCGCGGTATGGATTCAAATTTTCGAAACGTTGAGCCCCCATTTTTTGAATTCTTTTTTTACATGTCATTCCTTCCAACAAAGATTCTATTTACATGTTGTATGTACATCAACACATTGGCAGATGTTACACATATGAAAAACAAATGTAAATGTAAATTTAAAACATATATAATTTGACTGACTAAAATTTTTTGACTAATTTGTCACATGTATATCACATTGAAGTGTTATTAGAGCTCTGGGCCCGGCACCATAAACTAAGAAGTGACTTTTAAGTCAAATTCGCAAAATACGATATATAGCAATGAAAATTTGAAATATTGAGTAAATCCATTCTATTCTACTCTGAAAATAGACAAATTCTGTGAATCATTTCAAGTCATCACTCATATATTATAATGTGACAACAGAAAATTGAAATTTAGACTCTTGAAAGTCAATTATTAGTTAATGGTGCCGAGCCAAGATCATGGTTAGATAATATCACAGTTACAGAACAATGTCGTTATGGATTATTGAAATTGTGTGCATTGATTTGTACTGAAATTAATACCTGGAATAACTCTTTTTAAAAAGCATCATATGTGCTTAAAAATTGAATTGTGGTTTAGTACATGGACCCTTATTTCCAATGGCACACTAATGTTTCATGAAATTCGCCATTGAAGTGAATTTTTTTAGTCAGAGACACATACATACATTATTCAAAAATCCTTGGGGTCTGATTTACATATCAAGGTATGTTATCATAGTTATTTGCTATTTTCGAAAACCAGAGTTACTTCCCATTTGAGCTAGACAGTATCTGACGTACTTCAGACTCAACGTCATCATATTCTATAGAAACAGTAGTAAAAGTCTGGGAAATGAGGGTATAAAATCGACATTACCATACCATTTTCATGACATCACAATGGTTTTAAGTCAGATACCGTCTGTAAGGGGGAAAAACTCTGTATTCCGCAAAAACTCAAAATATCCTCCAATGATGAACAAAAGAATAGTAATTCTGTAAATTTTAGGGTGTTCACAATAGGACAGACAGAAGAAGGAAGAAGAAGAAGACCAGACAGAACACAACTAAATACAAAATGTATAGCTTTATATAACTGATGTCATACAAATTACATTCAAACTTCTTGATAGGTAAAAGTTGGCTTGACATGACAATAGCTACATGTAACAATGCATTCCCTCATTAAAGTTCAAGTACATTTTCAAATGCAGGAATATTGCTCATCAAATGTTTGACCCTAAATATGAAGGTCAAGGATTGTGACCTTTTTTAAAAGTGCCGAGTCCTGTAACTATAAATTTTATAAACTGCAAGTACTGTGACCTTGACCTTTGATCATGAAACATCATCTTGTCCTGGCAACAATTTCAAATCAATGCAGGCAGTGAAACATTGACTGGAAAAATTGTTCATTTCTCATGCTCTAGACCTTTTATATTTCATGTGTATTCCTTGCAACATGACCTTTATATCGATTCCAATTTTTTTTACCTCCTGACCTTGACGTTCTTTTGAAAAACTGTTATTGGCCATATCTTTTGATCAGTAGGTAAAATGTATTCCTTGTGATACGTTTCCATTGATACCAAAATTTCCTACTTTGTGACCTTGACCTACTTTTGAAAAAGCTTTGTTATTGGCCATATCTTTTGAATGATATAAGTAATAGGCCTTTCTTACTTCAAAAGTGTATTCCTTGTGACAAGACCTTTCCATTGATACCAAATTTTTTTTTTTACCTCCTGACCATGACCTTTGATCTTCTTTTGAAAAACTTTATTATTGGCCATATCTTTTAAATGGTAGGTAATAGACCTGTCATATTTTACATGTGTATTCCTTGTGACAAGACCTTTCCATTAATACCAACATGTTTTACTAGTGACCTTGACCTTCTTTTGACAAAAAAAAACCATTGAACTTTGGCCATAACTTTTAATGGTAGGTGATAGAGCTTTCATATTTCACATGTGCATTCCTTGCAACAAGACCTTTTTACTGATATCAAAAAATTTTGACCTGATGACCTTGACCTTTTGAAAATCTTAAGCATTAACTCTTGCCCCATGAGACTGACTTACTCAAAGGAAAATGGTGTTTGTGTTTTACAAACACGGTTTCATTTTAAAAATCTGATTCACTTGAAAAGCAGATCAAAATTTATGCTACTCATTCAGTTCTCACTGGAGATACATCCAGGGTATATGTGTTCTACCTGTATGTAGAGCTTCAAACATATAGTCTGAAAAACCTGACCTAAACCAAGCTTTCTACAATTATTTGGGTCGTTGGTGGCTGGGAAGCCCCAACCATCCAAGTAACCCACAAAGGCTTGGTTTGGGTCAGGTTTTTGGACTAAATACAACACTAAAATGTCATTTTCACAGTGACTTTAGAATGTAGACAGATTGTGACCACAAACATAGTATTTTGATACATTTATTATTGTAGACATTTTAACAAAACAAGTAAAATCATCAAATTCAAAATACAAATATATTAATATATTGCACAATTGCCAAAAAATCCTACTCTCTCTCTCTCTCTCTCTTTCATATTTTCTCTCCACTTTTCTTTCTTTTTTTCTTTCACTCTGAGACTCTCTCCCTTCATTGATCTCCATTTCTCTCTTTCAAAAAGTTGTTTTTTAATAGTTTACAAAATGGCACATGTATTTGCACTACATTCACATTGTATATATACTTGTACATATGTCATATGTACAATGCAATAAAATTTAATAAGAACAAAAAAAAATCAAAAATACAAGTACATTATTCATTTGTTCATTCCTTTGTTGAAAAAAAATACTTTGTTATAAGTTATGACTTGGATATATATTACTGTAAACGTGGTTATTTTCGCTGAGGGAAAATTTTGCGATTATAACATCAAAACATTACACGTGGGAGAGATATTTGCGATAAAAATGTCTTTCCCATTGTAAGAATGCAGCAGGGATATTTACGCGTGGAGGAATTTTTCGCGAATTCCCTTGGTTCGCGAAAAATGTGAAAATTACCCCCACATGAAAATTTTCATGTTTACAGTAAATTGAAATATAATGATCAACTCTGAACAAATGTGAAATTATTCAACAATATCTTTCATCGTCCTATACGGATAAAAATTCACCATAATTTGCATCAGAGTGTTTGTGTTTTCAAAAGTGGAATGAATTTTTCACTTTCCTTCAAGAGTAATCTCCCCCCTTTAGCTCTTTTCTGTTCAAGCCTCTCTAGCTGTAGGATTTCCTCTATGGGTCCCCACCCCTCATGGGCTACTCCCTCCCCCTTTTCCTCCTCAGTCCTCGTCCTGATGTCCATTCATGCCCCTCTGTATGATTTCCTTCAATCTCTGCATCCTTTTCTCCAGCATGTTTGCTGCCTGTCCTGGATGACTACGATGATGTAGCTTGATAAGCTCGCTGTATTCCTGGTATGTAAACTGACATCCCTTCTCCGCTACGGAGGATAGTACATCCTGTAACAACCAAAATTATAACTGATTAATTGATAAGCTCGCTGTATTGTAAACTGATGTCCCTTCTCTGCTATGGAGGATAGTACATCCTGTAACAATGAAATTATAACTGATTAATTGATAAGCTCGCTGTATTCCTGGTATGTAAACTGACATCCCTTCTCCGCTACAGAGGATAGTACATCCTGTAACAACAAAAATTATAACTGATTAATTGATAAGCTCGCTGTATTGTAAACTGATGTCCCGTCTCTGCTATGGAGGATAGTACATCCTGTAACAATGAAATTATAACTGATTAATTGATAAGCTCGCTGTATTCCTGGTATGTAAACTGACATCCCTTCTCCGCTACGGAGGATAGTACATCCTGTAACAACCAAAATTATAACTGATTAATTGATAAGCTCGCTGTATTGTAAACTGATGTCCCGTCTCTGCTATGGAGGATAGTACATCCTGTAACAATGAAATTATAACTGATTAATTGATAAGCTCACTGTGTTTCTGGTATGTATCTGGCATCCCTTCTCTGCTGCAGAGGATAGTACATCCTGTAACAATGAAATGATAACTGATTAATTGATAAGCTCACTGTGTTTCTGGTATGTATCTGACATCCCTTCTCTGCTGCGGAGGATAGTACGTCCTGTAACGACCAAAATTATAACTGATTAATTGATAAGCTCACTGTATTCATGGTACGTAAACTGACAACATCCTGTAACAACCAAAATTATAACAGTGCTGATTAATTGATAAGTTCGCTGTGTTCCTGGTATGTAAAGTGACATCCCTTCTCCGCTATGGAGGATAGTATATCCAAAATCAATAGGCTTCAGTAAGCATAGTACTGAATTTGATATAGATAGGTGAAAGGCTTCTTGAGTTATCATCTTGAAACAATAACTATAGATGAACATGTCATTTTTCTAACAATGACCTTGTCCTTTGACCCCAAAATCAATAGGCTTTTTTTTATCACCCTTATAAGTAAGCGTATATCCAAATTTGGATTGCATTGGTGAAAGCATTCTTGGGTTATCATCTGGAAACTTAGAGTGTGACGGTATGACAGAATGACGGACTGATGGAGAAAGCAGACTCTTAATGCCCTTCACCATTACATGGTGGTAGCATAAAAATAATCACTTACATCAGGGTTAATGTAGAGAAGTTCATAGTACTGCCTAGCATGATCTAAATCCGGCTCCCTCGACATCGTTATATTGGTTAGATTCTGCTGGATGGCAAACAAATTCCGGCACCTGTATGACACAATTATCATGTAATACATTCCATGACATAAACCTATTACATAATTATTTGATACGGCACTTGTTACTCACTTCAGAGCATTGTAACCAAACATAAACCTTAAAATTGATTTCAAGCAGTTCCAAATGAAAGGTCTGGGGAATCTACATGTAAAATATCAAAGTCATACCCTTATACTTCATGAGATACAACCAAGGTTATTTTTTTTTCAAGTAGGTCAAACTCTAAGGTTAAGGTAATCACTAGGTCAAAAGACAAGGTCCCAAATGAAAGATCTGGTCATGAGGAATCTCAAAGCCCTACCTCTTATAGTGAACGAGATATAACCCAGGTTAAAGTGTTTTAAAAGTAGGTTAAATTCCAAGGTCAAGGTCACTAGGTCAAAATTCAAGATCCCAAAAGAAAGTTCTTGTCATGAGAATCCACATGTAATATATCAAAGCCCTATCCCTTTATAATATCATTCATGAGATATAGCCCAGGTTAAAGTTTTGTCACTGAACTGACGCTGACACTAATGCTATGAGATTAGCTCCCTAGACATTCGTCACCGATTGCAAAAATCAGTATTTAAGACTAGGAAAAGCCTCTCTGATCTATTCTTAGCACATGGATAACCATGGGAATGTTACATCTTCCTCAGTGATGTCAACCCTGGTATTGAAGTCTGGTAGCCAAAAAGGAAAAACCCATTCCATTCATTTAATCAAGAAAGTTTTATGTGGAAACATACAGGATTTTCATGTACTGTAGCAATCATATACATGCCCTTCAAAAATTCATTTTCACTCACATTTTTTTGATTCCATTTTCATTTATCTTTTTTAGGTAGTGAATACTGTTCATCAGAATAGAGGCAACAAGAAAACCTAAACTCTCAAAGATGTATCTGAAAGAAAAATTAAACCAATGAGAAAATTAAAAGATTTTGTACAAAATCATTCCAAAGAATGCATGTGTCGCCTGCGAAACATAGCGACAATCAGGAATCACTTTTATAGGGTGTGACATCCAAGTGTGACAGACAGATGGACAGACGGACACAGTGATCCTTAAGTGTCGCTGTGCTTCGCAGGCGACACAAAAATATATAACTCATATTTGCATGGCTAATCTATTTCTGTTGCAAAGAAGAAGGTTAGTACATGTATGATGGCCCCTGACAGTAAGATGGGTCTGGAAATCGCAATTTTTTAAAATCTTATGAATTTATTTATTTTATCACTATTTGATTCTATATACTACATGATCAAAGAAGCATAGTTGATCACATTTATCATCAGCCTTTACAGATACTCACTTCACAAGCTTGATGCCATTTAGGTTACAAGAAAGTTTTCCGAGCTAGAAGAAATAGTCTAACAAACTATACAATCAGCCAGAAGAATTCATCTTTGGGCTTCTGAATTTCTATATACATGTACATGAAAGTAACATATCTATATGGAAATTTTCATTTTATTTTTTTATTCAATCATATACATTGTATATTGATTACTTAAATTTTGTGAAAATAGATATCTACCTGAATTTTTTGGGCTGTAGACTTTGTTGTAGAACTTCCTCCATGCCTGTTAAGTCTTTATTTAGCTTCAGGACATTGGAGTCCGGATCTAGATCATCAATTGGTCCCGCATAATTAGACTGTAAGAGAGTAGTATGAAGAAAATTGTCAAATGTTATGTGGCAAGAGGACAATTTTCAGATGCTGGGTAGAAATTGAAAATTGTTAAATTTTATGCAGTAAGAAAATTTTAATGTTATGACAAGCCATTTTTCCATAAAGAGGCTCAACTTAAAAACGTTTAACTTAGCAGTTAATCTTGATTTGAGAATGTTAATAACAAAACTACTGACTATATACATGGTACAAAATTTACAGTACTTGCTTCATCTATGCTGTGCACTTACTTGTTTAGCGACAGGAAGTAGGAAGTAGAAACAGTGAACTCTGACCTCAAGGTGAAGTAATAACAGACATACTTCTGCCAAATCTTGAAAATCCTTTACCAGCATTTTTAGAGAACTGAAATCAGTAACGTAAATGTGAAATCTGTCTATGTTAGAATATTATGTAAAATCTGTCTATCTTAGATCTGTCTATGTTAGAATATTATGTAAAATCTGTCTATGTAAGAATATTATGTAAAATCTGTCTATGTAAGAATATTATGTAAAATCTGTCTATGTTAGAATATTATGTAAAATCTGTCTATGTTAGAATATTATGTAAAATCTGTCTATGTAAGAATATTATGTAAAATCTGTCTATGTTAGAATATTATGTAAAATCTGTCTATGTAAGAATATATGTAAAATCTGTCTATGTTAGAATATTATGTAAAATCTGTCTATGTAAGAATATTATGTAAAATCTGTCTATGTAAGAATATTATGTAAAATCTGTCTATGTAAGAATATTATGTAAAATCTGTCTATGTTAGAATATTATGTAAAATCTGTCTATGTTAGAATATTATGTAAAATCTGTCTATGTAAGAATATTATGTAAAATCTGTCTATCTTAGAATATTATGTAAAATCTGTCTATGTTAGAATATTACACTGACAATATTCATACATGTGATAAAAATTCAATATGGACAAAAATCAAAAAGTTTATGTGCAATGACAAGTTGACAAAGTTATGAAGGGTCACATGGTAAGATGTATGGATCATTCCACCTTAACTTTTGACCTTACAAGGGCAATACTGAAACTATTCAACATTTTACTTGTATATTGAATATGAACAAAGATACAAATTTTTAATAGTTATTTTTTGTTCATTAATATGAATATCATCGTGTTAAAACATATCATGTGGTAATATGATTTGCTCTACATGACCTTGACCTTTTAGGTCAGAAACATATTTAAAGAAGAGCAACTTTACAGAATTTTTTTTGCAAAATAGCAGGCCTACCTCAAGGTTTTCTCTGATACAGGTGGATATTCCTGAAACAAATATGATGGGAAGTTACATTTGTACATTTCCTATGGTTTTTTTTTTCAAATGTACATGTATTACTTATCTATCAGCTCTGAATCAGAAGAATTTTCAAATTACGTCTATATTTTTTTCCTTAATCAGATACAAGTAATAAATAACTTACTGTTAAGTCAGGTCCAGCCCCAGATCTAGCGTGTAGACCTGTTACTCCAGATCTAGCATATAAATAGGTGGAAAACTGCTTCATTCGCCCAGCAAACCATTCCTTTGAAAAAAAAAGAAGTTTGAATTCTTTAACAGAGGAGCAATTAATAAATTTGGATATTTTATACTTTGGATGATCAAGGACTTTAAAAAAAATATATCCTTGATGTTTGTTATTCAAATAGGCCAATAAAGTGAAAAGTGTAACAAAATGTGGAGGTAAAGTAAGAATTTCAAATGAATGATACGGTAAAGTAAAACTTATGAGGAATCTAAATGTACAATATCAAAGTTTTATCTCCAGAAATAGTCCTATTTAGACATTCTGAAGAGAAGATCAAATTCCAATTCTGATGTAATTTACATTACCAAAAATGTAATGCAAAATATGACATAAAAGCAACAGTGTGAAAGAGTATGCTTTTGTTTTAAGGTCGTAACTCATAGGCCAAAATGATGAAATATTCTGTTTTACGTCTGGAACTTTTTCTGGAAGGTACCGTCCAACCAGGCATGAAAACACATGATCAGTATGAAGGAATTTGGAAAGCAAGACTGAATCAGAATCATTTATTTCTCTTTTTCCATTGTGGCAAGGAGAACATAAAAGAAAATATCTTTCTTCAAGTGAGGTGGATATTTTTAAAAAATATCACTATTATCTCCTAATATTAATGATGGTTTAGGAATTTTATGGTTTTCAAGATCATTCATTAATTTTTTTACCTGAAAAATGCGTTTGTGTTTATTTGTTTAAGAGCAATTCTAATAAAAAGTTACCCGCCCGCAGACTTGAAATATTTAATTACTTTGTTGAACAAGTCTCTAAATAAAGTTTAAGCTAGCTTCAATGCAAAAACAAGAATGAAGATTTTAGCAAGGAATCAACCTTGTAATTATCATATATCTAAATATAACGGCATACCAGGCTTTCGTGTACATTAGCTATGGTCCTCATCTGAGTGATGTCTGTGATGATTTCCTGTTGAGGAATCATTGCCTCCGAGGACGTCAGATTACTGATGAGGATTAATGCCTCCTTGGAGTTAAGGGCCTTGATTTCTTCCTCGGAACATTCTGTGCTGATCTCCTGACCTTCAGATGGCTGCAACATTCGCCAGCTTGGCAGGGACCTAAAGTAATGAAATACTGGATTGTTATAGTGCATGGCTAGATAAGGATAGTGTTTTGTCATACTTACAACATAGATGTTGGGGTGGCAAGGCCATCAACCTGGCTGTTTTGGTACTAAAACTCTACCCCAACCCTAATAGTGGAAAATAGCTACATATTTCTCCAAATATGATAATAATTTTTGTTTTGAAATTATTCATTTCAAGAAATTTTTTCATGAGAGCATGATCTAAAATCTATTTGATTTCTCGATGTATTTGCTGCAATTAATTGCCATTTATAGGCTTTTGCTCAAACCTTATGGATAAAGAAATTCTTCATATGACACGAAACAACACTATATTACGTAAAGCCCCGTTTACACTATCAAAGTTTTCTTGTACAAGAAAACTTGGTCAAAGTTTTTGACACTAACTTTGATAGTGTAAACGATACAAGAAAACTTTGATCAAAGTCCGTCAAAGAACTTGGATGGACTTTGACGGAATAGAGCTCCATCCTATTTTTCTTGAAACTTTGACGGACTTTGACGGGAATCGACCAATCAGAATAGAGATTCAAAATTATTTCAGACGTATTTAAAGTATCAAAGAAAGAAATATATGTAATTAAGGACGTCAAAAGTAAAGAATATAGCGACAAAGACACAAGATGTGATGCAGTGAATTCCATCTAAGTTTTTTGTTTTAAAAATCCTTGAACTCGTGCTTAAAGGATCCATATAGACCAATGAACAACTACAAACATAAACTATTAATTTTCATGAAAAAAATCACAGTATTTACAGGAACCATATCTGTTTTGGTGCATATTTACCACGTTTTCTTGTACAAGTCGTTCAAAGAACTTTGATAATGTAAACAGACAACTTTGTCCAAGAAAACTTTGACCAAGTTTTCTTTGACGGACTTTGACCAAGAAAACTTTGATAGTGTATACGCAGCTTAACATATTGGCACAGATAATTTACAGTATGACATCCATAGGTGATATTTGATTTTCAGTGGAGGATCCAGATGAAAGTTACACACAGTTTAAGAGGAAAGTATGTAAGAATTAAACTACTTTGACAGACATCCGACATTCCATGACATGTAAATTCATTGACAGAAATAAAAGTTTAAAAATAGAGGAATATTTTTGAACGCAATTAATTGGCATAATTTTCATTGTCGACGATACTTAAAGTAAGGCCATGTAAAATAAATTCTATGTTTCTCAGATAATCGGGTCTAAAAAAGTGGCAAGGTAGGTAGGGTTTTTATAATTTGTTTTTTTTCCATCAAGAGTACTCTTATTATTCATGTAAGGCAAAAAAATTGTCTCTCCTGTCTACCCCCCCCCCCCCCCCCCCCACATTATTTGTTCTTTTTTGTTCATCAAGAGTACTCTTATTATTCATGTAAGGCAAAAAATCTTATGCCCCCCCCCCCCCCATTTTTCTTCATAGAAAACTGTCTTTGAACCGTTAGTCAAAATAATGGTACATGTACATTAAAATTTATGGCTTTCTCCTGTAAATAAGTTCCATCCTTCTGGGAATGGGGAGACGTAGCTCATCTGTCTGAATGGAAGAAGCTAATAGATACAAAATTTAATGTACGAAGTATGACGTGTTTTGATTGCCGTGAGTACATTTAGTAGAATCGCGTAAGAGACTCGACGGGTGTTATTTGCTTACACCTTGTTTAAACCCAGTTCAAATTAAATACGACCCCTCACTTCCTCGGATGGATCCGTTCATACGGTCAAAAATTTGGCCGATAGCATATATCTTCGAAAGTCAAGTCTGGATGAAGCGGAATCTTTAGAAATCGAATGAAGTGTTCAGCATTAACCACGGTCTAATAAAATAATGTACACGGCCCGGGTACAATATGCATTCTTTTGTTCATAGATTTAGGGATTAAACTACGTTTCTTTTGCGTTCGTCGGCAGTCCTTGCTTATACTTTTTACAACGTGAACGTCATTATTAATAGATTTGGAAGTATTACAGTAGACACTTGCTATTGTTCGGCATGAGTATTTACATATGCTGTAGAGATCAATAAAGAAAACTATACAAACGTTTTAATACATGCAATACTCGATGTATTAAACATGCGAATAGCCGGCCGTCCAAGTGTCCGCGACACGTGTCGGCACATTGTTAGTATATCCTATAAAATTCCCTTTAAATGGCGCGTCGATATAGTCTTTACCCGTAACGTAAATACGGAACGCGCCATGATTTATACGGGCTTTTTAAAGTATTTATTCGTCGGGTACCATTTGGACGATTTTACAGGACAATATACGTTCAATGAAATAAATGGATATTTCGTTTTTAATCGACGATCGAGGATATTTTTTCTGAAGTTGCAATAAAAACGTCTCGTCGGCGGCAAATTATAGCGGTGTCTGAGAAACATAGATTTTATTTTACATGGCCTAAATACAATGTATTTACATGGCTATGAAAAAGTTTAGGTACAATATGAAAGTGTTTTTTTTACCAATTTTTTCCTTTTACACATGTACATGTACGTACCTCAGAAATCTGCTGATGTCATCATCTTTAGCCCACATAGCGCTGATAATCCTCCTCTCATCAGAGTCATACTGCACAATTTCTGTCAGAATGATAAAACAAATCACCAGATCAAGAGTAGAAAGCATTCATATTTTATAGTATTTTTAAAATATTATTTTTTACATCCATATTTCCAATAAAATTAGTGAGACAGATGTGCAAAATCATGAATTTCTAAAATATAGTAAATTAATCTTTGTTGACAGAGTGGACTTTACTAGCTATGTTGTCTATAAAGACTTTGATGTACAAAAAAATTGTAGTGATAGATGTTTACCTCTGTACGCAGAATTACACGTGTCTCTGTACTCTTTCAGTATATTACAGATCATGTTAAGGAACTGGTCAGCATAGTCCGGAAGATCTAACATTAATTCTCGTAACTCCTGGATGTTCTTGTCTACTGTCACTGTACTCTGTAATAAATGTATCACATTAAGTTTTCTATGTCCATGTACATGTATCATATATCATATATTCTTTTTACTTCAGATTTCAAATATTAGTGTTTGAGGTTTGAATTTACAGTACATTTTGCATATTAAAACAAGCTTTATCTTTCTACATTCACTGTCAATTGTAATACCATAAATATGAATGAGAGAGAGAGAGAGAGAGAGAGAGAGAGAGAGAGAGAGAGAGAGAGAGAGAGAGAGAGAGAGAGATTCACTTAGCAGGACTTACAGTTAGAAGAGGTCTTGGGACATTAAGTTCTTTCTGCGTTTTGTGATCAACAACATGTCTCAGGGCGTCAAAACCTGCAAAATACCAATTTCATGTGTTCATTATAACAACAATATGTTGACAAATATACTTTTGCTTGAAGTGAAATTTTGTAACGTTACAAAAAATGCACAGAAAATCCATTATCATTCTATTTCCTGATAGGATATGTAAAACTAACAGGTGACAGGATACCAAATACATAGATAAGTGCACAATTTTTAGTCTAGTGGATTAGACCCATAATTATAGAAAAGTGTGAGAATTTATTGCTTTAAATACATTAACCACTGAATAAAATAAAGTCACCGTACTCTGTATTTGCAACAATGTATTTGCAACAATGATACACAGACAAAACACAATAAAGTATAAATCAGAAAAATCATGCAATTTCAATATTTGCAACACAAGTGTAATATCAAAGAATAAGAGAACTAAAAACAATGGAAGTGAACTTGCCAGTCAATGAAATCAGAGTACCTTACCAAGGGGAGGTGGATCAAAGAGTTCACATATCAAGATATCTACGAAGGCATCAAGTATGAATCGATAAGCAGAAATCAACATGTACAATAGGTGATCAAGAAACGTAAGTTCAGCTTTAAAAGTAGAAAGAAAGATAAGAATATATACACCAAAATGCTCTCGCTACATTTGTTTGTTGCTTTTTAGTAATGAAATACATGTGACAAGTGTAATGAAAGTGCAATAATGGAGTTTCAAACCAAAAGAATCAAAATTAACCTTTCCCTTTGGCAGAATACTAACATGTATTATATCTTATGACTTCACAATGTATTTCAGATTTAGGAAATTTGTTCTACAATTTTGCTATTTCAACCAAATACAGCCAAGTACTTTAGAAATTGAGTGCGTCCAGAGTAGTGCCAATGGTAACCATTAGTGCTATTGGTACCACCGGTTGCTTGCAAGTAACACCGAAAAATACCTAAAGGTAGAAAATCCTGCAGACAGACTAGAGGTCTGGTAGCATTGGTAAAAATTATCTTGGAACAATAATGACATTGTGATGCATAACGTTTTCCTACAAACAGTATAGTGGAATAGTTATTGGTCACGGTTAAACACTCCCAGTGGGGATTATACAAAAAAGCACTAAGTTTGTGTTGTAGTTTTTCACATAAGACTTTCCCATCACCGAAACTACTGCAAGTGTAGATTACCCTTTACTCCGTCTTCTTTGATCTCAACTGTCAGGTTTAAGTCAAAATATGCAATTATGCCTCTTAGTCATTCAAAATCAATACAAATTTTAAAACAAGTGAACTTTTTCAACATTTAGTAACGTACATATTTACTTAAAGCCATCGTCAATATTTAGGTTAATCCAAAGCTGGTACAGAATATCAAAAAAGAATGGCTATGCAAGATTAAAAAAATATATATATGTATCATTGAAATGAACATTTTTTCCAAAATATATACATGTACATATATATATCATCGAAATGAATATTTTTTCCACTCTCTCAAAAACTCAACAAAGATGCAAAAAATAGAATCAGTGTTCCAAATTAACCCAAGCATCAACTACCATGTCAAATGGTGCAATCATTTCTAACTGTTATTTTTGACAGCACCAAAGATGCTGTGAAATGAATAGATCTTACACGAAAACACATGAGAAAACTCAAAATAGGGTATGTGTGGAAGGTACATCTTTGTTTATACTGAATGATGCTAAATAAAAATACTTGATAAAAGATCACATGACACACACATGACAGTCACATGACAACATTTCAGGTCATGCTTATTGACTTACTCTCGTCTTCCTCATCAACTAATTTAAGTTTAAAATAACCAGTGAATGAACAGTAATTATATTTCGTATAAGAAATTGCATAATTCGAAAAAGAATCCTTTTAAAAAATGTTGTTAGAGCTAATTCTAATTAGAATCAGAAAATGCAGTTATTTCATTGCATGTTATCAATACTGTATAAAAGAAAATAAAGAATTAAGAAAGGCAGCTGCACAGCGTAATTAGAGCTTCCACTGAAGGTCATGGTCCATTGATTCCATCTTTTCGAAATACAGCATTACTTCCCATTTTTACAAGTTTCTGATGTAAACTAGTTGTAACGTCATCAAATTAAATGGAAACCAGTGTAAAAATTTTGGGAAACCATGCTACATATGACGTCATAATGCTTTTACGTCAGATACATGCAAAAATAGGAGGTAACTCGAACTCTGTATTTTGAAAAGACAAAATTGTCATCTAGGTGAATATTTAAAGAAGAAAGTAGTAGATGACTGCAGTTGAGTTTATCATAGGTGAAGGAATTTGTAGATGATTACAGTTGAGCTTTCAATGAGTGGAGTACCTAAGGCAAAATTAAAAGGATGCTTTTTATGATACAAGAGCTAGGCCTGAGGACTCCTTAGAGGTTCTCGGCAAGTCCAAGGCATTGGTCTGTTGCAGTTTACGGTTGTTATGATAACTTATGAAAAGACCTGGTGTTACATGTACTTATGAAATTTCTGAAAATATGTCGATGCTTAAGCATATACAAATGTAAGTATACATGGTAGTTCACAGTCCTTCAATTTATCAAATTTTTGGGAAGGATAATCTCTGCATATCATAAAACTGACATTACCATGCTCTAAGTATATACCCAAGTTATTTAATGCTATTCAGAAATTAGTGTAGGGGGAATGTATACTCTAGAAGTTAATTACTTGATGAATGCTCAAAATCACCTTAGTTCCAAAATAATAATAATTGAAATGTACTGAGAAACAGAATAAAGTTCATGTATATGTGCAAATGAAAGAGTCATGTCAAATCGGTCCCCTCCTCCCACCCTGCATTGTTCCACTATTATTGCCCTACTAATTGCTATTTAATCATAACTATCCACATTTCGATTTTGCCATATTAGATTACATGTAAATGTGGTATGCTAAAACTACACTGTGCAGAAATTAAGCAAAGACGAATCCAGAGTTCTTAAAAGATTTTGACAGAAGTCAGTGTAAAAGTTATACAGCCTTCAAACATACCAAATGGATTTTTGTAGTATCTCTCTAAATCTTAAAGTAAACATTTTATCTATGAAATGATGTTGCATGGAGCTTAAAATTGAATAATTTACATATACTAAGTACATCTTTTTACAAGAAAATAATGGTACTAATTTGATGTATTACATGCAATTCTAAACTTCTATTGTATAGTATTACATATAATTTTAGAATTTATGGTATTTTGATTAATTTTCAGCATTCTTAAAAGCTATTACATGTTGTTCTCAAATTAAAGATCTCGCACAAGTCTAATACATTTTTTAATGTAAAAATTACTTTATCAAATTAAAAACATTTTCTACATGTAATTACCTTATACATGTATGATTCTAGCAATTTCAGATGGGCATTAAAAAACATAGGTAATCACAGATTACGAAGCTCACCTCGTGACAGCAAAATTCAATTCAAACAAATTTCTTAGTACATGTATACTGGCTTTTAAAGGCAAAACCACTCAAGCAGAAAAAGTAGGTCAAGGCCATTTTATGAAAGTTTGATCAAAGATACATCCAATATGCAAGTTTGGTACATGTAGCAGTTATACTTTGCTCAATATTGGCTTTATAGAGCAAAATCACTCAAGCGAAAAAAAGTAGGTCAAGGTCATTTTATGAAAGATTGATCAAAGATACATCCAATATGCAAGTTTGGTACATGTATCACTTATACTTTGCTCAATATTGGCTTTTAAAGGCAAAATCACTCAAGCGGAAAAAGTAGGTCGAGGTCATTTTATGAAAGTTTGATCAAAGATACATCTAATATGCAAGTTTGGAACATCTAGCACTTATACTTTGCTCAATATTGGCTTTTAAAGGCAAAATCACTCAAGCGGAAAAAGTAGGTCAAGGTCATTTTATGAAAGTTTGATCAAAGATACATCCAATATGCAAGTTTGGTACATGTAGCACTTATACTTTGCTCAATATTGGCTTTTAAAAGCGAAATCACTCAAGTGGAAAAAGTAGGTCAGATGCTGCATCCGATGCATGGGTTCACCTCAGCATCCAAAGATGAATCACTTGTGCAAGTTTGGTTACTGTAGCATCAGTACTTTGTCAGATACTGAGCTACCCCAAACTTCTTATCCAAATCACTCAAGCGGAAAATGTAGGTAAGATGCTGCATCCGATGCATGGGTTAACCTCAGCATCCAAAGATGAATCACTTGTGCAAGTTTGGTTACTGTAGCATCAGTACTTTGTCAGATACTGAGCTACCCCAAACTTCTTAACCAAGTCACTTAAGCGGAAAATGTAGGTCAGATGCTGCATCCGATGCATGGGTTCACCTCAGCATCCAAAGATGAATCACTTGTGCAAGTTTGGTTACTGTAGCATCAGTACTTTGTCAGATACTGAGCTACCCCAAACTTCTTAACCAAGTCACTCAAGTGGAAAATGTAGGTAAGATGCTGCATACGATGCATGGGTTCACCTCAGCATCCAAAGATGAATCACTTGTGCAAGTTTGGTTACTGTAGCATAAGTACTTTGTCAGATACTGAGCTACCCCAAACTTCTTAACCAAGTCACTCAAGCGGAAAAAGTAGGTCAAGGTCATTTTATGAAAGTTTGATCAAAGATACATCCAATATGCAAGTTTGGTACATGTAGCACTTATACTTTGCTCAATATTGGCTTTTAAAAGCGAAATCACTCAAGTGGAAAAAGTAGGTCAGATGCTGCATCCGATGCATGGGTCCATCTCGGCATCCAAAGATGAATCACTTGTGCAAGTTTGGTTACTGTAGCATTAGTACTTTGTCAAATACTGAGCTACCCCAAACTTCTTATCCAAATCACTCAAGCGGAAAATGTAGGTAAGATGCTGCATCCGATGCATGGGTTAACCTCAGCATCCAAAGATGAATCACTTGTGCAAGTTTGGTTACTGTAGCATCAGTACTTTGTCAGATACTGAGCTACCCCAAACTTCTTAACCAAGTCACTCAAGCGGAAAATGTAGGTCAGATGCTGCATCCGATGCATGGGTTCACCTCAGCATCCAAAGATGAATCACTTGTGCAAGTTTGGTTACTGTAGCATCAGTACTTTGTCAGATACTGAGCTACCCCAAACTTCTTAACCAAGTCACTCAAGTGGAAAATGTAGGTAAGATGCTGCATACGATGCATGGGTTCACCTCAGCATCCAAAGATGAATCACTTGTGCAAGTTTGGTTACTGTAGCATAAGTACTTTGTCAGATACTGAGCTACCCGAAACTTCTTAACCAAGTCACTCAAGCGGAAAATGTAGGTCAGATGCTGCATACGATGCATGGGTTCACCTCAGCATCCAAAGATGAATCACTTGTGCCAGTTTGGTTACTGTAGCATTAGTACTTTGTCAGATACTGAGCTACCCCAAACTTCTTAACCAAGTCACTCAAGCGGAAAATGTAGGTCAGATGCTGCATCCGATGCATGGGTTCACCTCAGCATCCAAAGATGAATCACTTGTGCAAGTTTGGTTACTGTAGCATTAGTACTTTGTCAGATACTGAGCTACCCCAAACTTCTTAACCGGACGCGGACGCGGACACGGACGCGGACGTGTGGGGTTATAGCATAAGCTCACTCAACTTCGTTGAGGTGAGCTAAAAATGGGCAACAAAGTGAGAAAACAAAGTCACCATCTGCTTTTATATGCATTTCTTTGATTGTAAAGGCAGACTGGTATGACATGCCAACTCTGAATATCTTTTTAGCTTTGAATAGCAATTTCATAATATTCTACCTTTAGTGGCCGCACCAATGCTTGTTGATACTTGATAGTGTACATGTCCCAAGAAAACGTTCTGAACAAAATCTGTGACAAATGACTGTAAGCTGGAAGATCTGAAAGAAAAATCGGAAGGAAACATTGAATAAAGATAGCAATGATTATAGAAATGCATATAAATTTGAAATTTCCAGCTTGCTGTGATCTGATAATTTAAGGAAAAAACACTGAAATTCATGTACATGAACAGGTAAAGTTTATAGATGCTATAATTTATTTACAAATACATGTACATGTAGTTTCAATTTATCATGCAAATGATAAAATTACCCATCTGGACATGCTATGGCATCCTCTATTTCTCGAATAAACATCTCCAAAGGCTTGAAAATAGCTGCAAAAAATCAAGGAAAAAAGATGCAAACATAAACCATGGAAATTGTCGCATAAAGGCTTTCAAAAATTTATGCACAATATAAATATTATAGAAATAGTTAATAATACTTTATTTATTATTTATGTACATGAACAAATAAATTCAACAATAAGGAAGACACTATAAGTACATAATGTAAATTAGTTTTTATTTATCAGATACCAATTTTCGTCATTTTCGTCAGTGCCTTTCTTGACAAAATTACGTACTGACGAATACAAATACTCCTGACAAAAATTGTGTTAAGGAAAAATTGAATCCTTTGGTTAACTTTAATACATGTACAAACCGGGTGCACTGCGGAGGAGGGAGGAAGAAGCTGAAGGTTCCGAATTTTAAGACATTGTTAAATAGTGTTATTACGACACGCAAATAACAAATCAATGAAAACCGGATATGAACACAAAGTCGCATATAATGTACTTCTAACTACTAAATAATATGTTTTCACAGCAAGGTAGGTGATATACCTGTCTCTGATTGTTTGTTTACTGATAATTGTTAAACAAACAATGAAAACACATACAGCGGATTTGACGATTTGACAGCGGATCTATGGTAAATGTTAAGTTGGCATTGAAACAGACGAATTTTCATTTTAGGGACCATTGGATGACGAATTTACGTTCTGACGAAATGGTCATTTTCAACGAATTGACGAAAATTGGTACTGACGAAAATAAAGCAATTTAAAGTATACAAGGTCAATTATTCCCCTCCAAATTTCTTTTACATCAACCTTTTAGCTCTTTTCCTTTTATAAAGAGTCACTCAATTTTTCACACTGGTAGTTTTTATCATAAACACTGTTTATCAAAATAACTTAAAAGTTTCTTTAACTCTAAATAAACAATTAATTACAAGAAACACTCAATTTATCCACCACTTCTTGGTCTCTTGGCCTTTATCAAGCAGAAACAATAGAGAACAATTGAGTAAATATCCATATCTACTGTTTAAGCCTAGCATAAGACTTTGAGCTCTTTCAACCATAAAAGGCCAACAATTTGAGAATAATTTCAGTGTTTGGATGCAAACTTCCCTACAGAGGACTTTTCTTCACCCTCTAAATTGACATGAAGATTAACTTACCTGTAATGTTATTGACACTGGGCTTACAGACCAGCTGATGTTTCTCCAGGCCCATCTCTGCCAGTAACGTACTGCTGAATAAATCTCCCTATCAATGAGAAAGGTAAAATAAGTCATCTGTGAATTTATTCCTTAAAAGCGTGTTACAAAATTCAAAATTTTGTGACCACTTTGTGAAAGGGAGCTTCCTGTACTTTACACAGCCAATTGTGCCTCATATGAAATTTGTGTGAAATTTACGTAAAAGTTCACATGAAATTTATGTGAAATGAGCACAAACATGAAATTTACAAGAAATTTTTCACATGAAATTCATGTGAAGTTTCTGACATGAATTGTATCTAAAGTCAATTTTGCATGAAGGTCACAAAGAAAAATTCATGTGAAATTCACATGAGCTTTCATGTGAAATTTACATGATGCTTTATTCATATGAATTTCATGTGAGGCACAATTAGCTGTGTACGTAACCTAAACTGATAAATATTGGACAAAGTGATCACTGTTTTCTGCTATGCATCAATTTTACCATTTCTAGACATGCTTGTATAGAATAATGCATGCTTTAATACACATACACAAATACAGAAAGTATCAAGTTTCTGCTACATACATGCAAGAGCTCATTTAGTTTCTGTTCACTTGTTAATCCAAAGTACCGTGTTTCAATTATTTTCTCAGACATTTTAAGTTGTCAGGTAATCGAAATAAAAGCCTATGTTCAGTTTGTAATGTGTATCTAGTCATATACCAGAAATAGAATAATTATTTCAACATTTCTCCAGAAGACAAATTGTCTATAAGGTTATTCAATGGTAAAGTTATAATCCAGCATCGATAACGTTACCTTGTCAAATGCTCTGCTATCATCCACATAACTATTGGTGCTTATGGCATGAATAGATGCATCAAATCTGAACAGAGCCATCTGTAAAATGTAAGAATCATTCAGTCAAAGCTTTATACATAGTCATACAAATTCATGATAGATATTTTAAAAAAAAGCAAACACTATTAATAATAGTTAAGGACACTAATCAAGATAATAACAATTACAGCCATACCTTTTTAGGCTTGGATGGCCTTTTCTTGGCGAAGTAAGCGTTGATATCTGTACTCGGTTCGTCAAAGCTAGAGGGCGCTCTCTGTCTGGAGGCGGCAGTGTTCTGTACGTCTAGGTACTCCTGTAGCAGTAGCTCCACCTACGAGTGTCAGAGTAGAAAATACATGTATTAATGTTACAAAAAATAATCTGAGGAGGTTAAACTTGATCTACACTGCAATCCATAAAGTATACACCATTTCCGTTCATGTTTCTGTTAGGAAATGCACAGTTTAATCCATTGCTGTATAATTCTGAAGATGAACGTTATAGAATTCATTAGTAACACTTGACCCAAATATTTGCATTTTTTGAATTTTTACTCTTATTTATATAAAAATGACAATTTTTGAAAGATAAAAAATAAAGCAGATGAAAAAAGTTTCTATTTAAATTTTTGTTATCACAATTTATAATTTTGAATTATGAGAAGCCAATTGTTATGAATCTTTCAAGTTCAGAAGGGAAAAAATCAGGATAAAATTATAAAGAATCTAGAATAATTTAATTTCCATTGTCATTTTCAAGAAACGAAGATTCTCATTGGCTGAGAAATTTTGCTGATACATCGATCAACACAATTTTTCACGGAAGTCTACTTATAGCACTATTTTTAGAACCAGGGTTCCCTCAAACACAAATGAACTCGTTGTTGAAAATACAATTAGTTGATGTCTGCTTATCATTTCAAGGATACCATTTTTTTTCTACTTACTCAAAAATTAACAGTGCATGTATAATTTGCTCAAACTGGTCCTTATTCCAAAGATATAGAGAGAGGATCGTTCGCTGTTTGAATCATGGCGGCTGCCATAACTTTGTTTTGGCAGACGTATCACTGTTAACCCTCGGACTTACGAAATATAGTGCGGTGATTGATTGTTTTTAGATCCAAGAAAACAGTCTGTTTTCCACGAATAGATGATAATGAAATGATAAGAAATGAATCTTATATTTTTTCTGTTGATGCAGGTATCACCCAAAAAATTGGACAGAAAACTTTTGCATCAACGTGCTGCATTGATGCAGTTTTCTCTCCAATTTTTCGGGTGATACCTGCATCAACAGAAAAAATATAAGATTCATTTCTTAAGTGATGTCCTTGTTTGTATAGTTATTTATGGACAGCAGTGTATATCTATTTATTCTAAAGATCCATACCAACATTAAGCTGAATAGTAGCTCATTTGCCAGCAATCCAGTCAGACAAACAGACACCAGATTAACAAATTTTTGGAATATTTTCATTTTGATGTCATAGCAGAAATCATGACAATGCATCTGGACACATCAAGACGGAGAAATTGAAAATGACATCACGATGAAAAATTTTGCCAAACAATGTTTTGTGCAGTGTTTTATGGGTATAAAATCTTGGTTCATAAAGGTCAGAACTTCTGAACTGGCAAATGTACAATAGCTGATTTTCCAGCAGATTCATAAGGCGGACAGACACCAGACATCACAAATTTTGGCCCTATTTTCATTGTGACGTTATAATAGAAAACATGACAACACATCAAGGTGCTTCAAGGTAGTACGATCAGAAGTGACGTCACAATGGAAAAACATAGGTAATCACAGATTACGAAGCTCACCTCGTGGCAGCAAAATTCAATTCAAACATATTTCTAAATACATGTATATTGGCTTTTAAGGCAAAATCATTCAAGCGGAAAAAGTAGGTCAATTTCATTTTATGAAAGTTTGATCAAAGATACATCTAATATGCAAGTTTGGTACATGAAACACTTATACTTTGCTCAATATTGGCTTTTAAAGGCAAAATTACTCAAGCAGAAAAAGTAGGTCAAGGTCATTTTATGAAAGAATGATCAAAGATACATCCAATATGTAAGTTTGGTACATGTAGCACTTATACTTTGCTCAATATTGGCTTTTAAAGGCAAAATCACTCAAGCGGAAAAAGAAGGTCAAGGTCATTACATGAAAGTTTGATCAATGATACATCCAATAAACAAGTTTGGTACATGTAGCACTTATACTTTGCTCAATAATGGCTTTTAAAGGCAAAATCACTCAAGCGGAAAAAGGAGGTCAAGGTCATTTTATGAAAGTTTGATCAAAGATACATCCAATATGCAAGTTTGGTACATGTAGCACTTATACTTTGCTTTAAAAGCAAAATCACTCAAGTGGAAAAAGTAGGTCAGATGCTGCATCCGATGCATGGATCCATCTCGGCATCCAAAGATGAATCACTTGTGCAAGTTTGGTTACTGTAGCATTACTACTTGGTCAGATACTGAGCTACCCCAAACTTCTTAACCAAGTCACTCAAGCGGAAAATGTAGGTCAGATGCTGCATCTGATGCATGGGTTCACCTCAGCATCCAAAGATGAATCACTTGTGCAAGTTTGGTTAATGTAGCATCAGTACTTTGTCAGATACTGAGCTACCCCAAACTTCTTAACCAAGTCACTCAAGCGGAAAATGGAGTTAAGATGCAGCATCCGATGCATGGGTTCACCTCAGCATCCAAAGATGAATCACTTGTGCAAGTTTGGTTAATGTAGCATCAGTACTTTGTCAGATACTGAGCTACCCCAAACTTCTTAACCAAGTCACTCAAGCGGAAAATGGAGTTAAGATGCAGCATCCGATGCATGGGTTCACCTCAGCATCCAAAGATGAATCACTTGTGCAAGTTTGGTTACTGTAGCATCAGTACTTTGTCAGAAACTGAGCTACCCAAAACTTCTTAACCAAGTCACTCAAGCGGAAAATGTAGGTCAGATGCAGCATCCGATGCATGGGTTCACCTCAGCATCCAAAGATGAATCACTTGTGCAAGTTTGGTTACTGTAGCATCAGTACTTTGCCAAATACTGAGCTACCCAAAACTTCTTAACCGGACGCGGACGCGGTCACGGACGCGGACGCGGACACGCGGGGGTATAGCATAAGCTCACTCAACTTCGTCGAGGTGAGTTAATTATGCCAAATAATGTGATGTCTGGTGTCTGTACATATAAAATCAAGGTTTAAAAGGGTCATACATATTTTCTGGAAAATGGACTATTGCACCTTGTGAAATGTAGTATCAAGGAAAACAGAAACTAAGAATCTGCTTCAGCTATGTTGGTAGATTACCATAACAATGAGTTAAACTTGTAGAAGTGACACTGTATCAAATACAGCACTGAATACCCACACATGAATTTTGTTTTTGAAAGACATTGTATAATTTCAACGAAAACTACTCTATTTCAAGAGACATTAAATAATAGTTGTTCCATATTCATTAAATTAATATAAGTCAGTTGATTAGAATTATTTCAGTGATACATGAACATTAAACAAAATCTGTCATACAAAACTGAGAAGTACAAATTGGGCAAACAGTCATTCAAAGACCAGATAAATAAACAAATGCATTTAGTTGATCTCTTTCCTTATAAAGCACTTGGTTGATGCAGATTAACACAAAGATAATTTACATAAATACAAATTTACACCATTGACTTACCACTGCCTGTATTTTGGACCAGACGTCATTCATGTCATACATACACTCCTGCCTGACTGGTACACCAGATACCTAAAACACAGTCAACATAGAAAATCTGCTTAATAATTCTTTATCCAAAAACCTAATTTCCCATAATCATCCAAAAGTCAACTGAGGTATAAATGTTTCCATATCTGTAATCTTTGCACATCATTAATCTGTTGAATCCAGGGCTCTTTCACCCAATTTTGGGACTCAGGGGCCGGGGTCTTTGAAATTGGGAAAAATAACGGATTTTTCTCAAAAATTGGGAAATAAATATTGATAGATTTAGATGCCTATTCACTTGAAATTCAGCATTTTAAAATGTTCTTTTTACAAATTTCCACGAGGTTTGAAATTGGGAAAAATTGGTCAACAAATTGGGAAAAAAAGATACTATTTAGCATTGGGAATGGGGCTGAATATCGGCCCAAAATCAGGCTGATGGAGAGCTCTGGATCTCACTCAGAGGAAATATTGTTGTGTCAATATTCTTACATGTATGCTTAGACAACTATAAATATTCATATCTTGTAAGATTTAAGATAGATTTCCAAATAAGCATGACCTTGACATATATATGCTGAAAATGACCTTGACCTACAGATTTTGTACATCAAGATGACTACTTCATGGAGAAACCTTGTTTCATGATCAGCATTGGAGATGTCACCATCAACAACACTGACGTATCATTGACGGACAAAGTGACACCTCTTTATTTAAGGATTAAGGTATAAGTAGAATCATTCGCTGGTACTTTCTTTTGCAGTGTTATAAAAGAAATCCCTTTTGCTTGGACTATTATTCGCAGATCCACTCCTGATTCTATTGAATTATTCATTTGGTATTTGTATTCACTGGGACAAACTTTTGCGGTACGAGGCTGACCGCGAAAGTAGCGAAGGTTAATACGCAGTGAATGATTCTACATATACAGTACCTATGTACACTGTATGTTAGTTTGTTTGGTTTTTTTACGTGCATGCTGAAATCATAGACAAAGCAAAAGTTATCGAATATTCTTCAAGCAGATAAAGAATCTGGATCTGTTAAAAATCATTCAAAGTATAGGTAGCGAATATCTCTCATAACAAATAAAGATGTCTATCATCTTAACATGCTTTAAGTTCAATGTAAAATGTTCAAATACGTCGAAGGAAATATATATGGTGTGATTAGATCTACATGTACATGTAAATCAAAACTGAAAATCAAGAAAGACCAAGGCATTTTTTTTTTCATAATTGTCTGAATTGTTTTAAAATATGACAACAATTTGATACATATATGTGCTCGTTCCTAGAATTGTTGTAGGATACCAAGATACCCTAATTCTGTGATCAAGATTATTGTAAGGACAAAACTAGGCTTAAGTATCGCCAGGTACCCCAAGATACTTCAATTTTTAATGTATATTTCAATATTCATAAATTTTTAAGCTTACACTACCCACCATAAATAAGTATCCAGGTAGCATAAACATTAGAAATTTCATGAAAAGCTCATCCTGATATTTTCTCTTCTGAGCTTTTAAATGCATGAAAATTTTCAATATATTATTTGCATCATTTATCTTTATACAAAAATGGAAAATTTTTAAGAATATTTTTAGAATTTTTTCATGTTAAAAATTGACTTTTTTGGGTAAATATTGCAAAAAATAATAAAAGAAAGATTTAGCCAAAAAATTTACTTCAATTGATAGCAGAATGGTTGATCTTCAGATTTTCAAAACAACGGAGCAAAAATCTTCACTTATTTTAAAACAAGAGAAATGTATTAGGTGGGTACTAATTAAAGATGGGTAGTGTATGTAATTTGTTTGGGATCTTTGCTCAAATTATCTTGTTTGTCTGATAATGATGAAAGAATGATCTTTAATTTTGTTAAAGAGAAAAATAAATCTTTAATTTGCTGCCTCTTTCAAGGATTTTATCTTATTCTATACCTCTGATAATTTATGAAAAGTGAAAAGATAAAGTCATTTAACTTTGTTTTGAAACAGTTAATTCTTCCTATTTGAATAAAGCAATGTTAAAGTATCACGTTACCTGGGTCATGATATACATTGATACATTACGTGTATCGTACGACCTAGGGATCAATACTATCGATATATCTATATCTTGTTACAAGCTTAGTCACTACACTAGAAAATACATACACCAATAAAATTCACAAATTTCCTGTAGGGAAAGGGTAGTGGAGATTACATCCAAGTTTGACCCAACAGAGAAATAACAAAGTGTTTTATGGAAGATATTGAAAGACAGTACATACTTAATAATCACCTCATCTTACTAATTTAAATGTTCTTATAACAAAATATAGACAAAAACTACAAGACTGAAGACAAAAGTTCCATATCCAGTGTGAAATACATGATGCCGAACAAAAAGCACAGTTATTAAGTACAGGTGCACGAAAGAATCAGGCCGTTGAAAAACCTTAAAATTTTTGCAGAACTTTTTTCTCTTGAAATTTGTTCAGATCAGCGTCCATATGAATATTCTGATGGAAATTTCCTTATACTTGGATGGTGAAGAAAGTTATAGGGGTAGCAAATTTGGTTGAATTATATAGAGAAATTCCCCCCCCCCATTTTTTTAACTTCATAATCCTTTATGAATTATGAGATGAATATCTCGCTTCACCATCACTACCTTGAGAAATGAATATCACTTGTTTGATTTGTACCACATATATTTCTCAAAACACAAATAAAAAGTTTTGCAAAAAATTTTGATGTAACACCCCTGCCTGATTCTTACATCGACCTATAATTCAAATAATAGGAGCATTTGCTCTAAAATGTTAGATTTTACAAAATAGGACAAGATAATGTTCAGACATAAATAATGACAGGTTCTACTCAAAAGTTCAGTAAAATAAGTCGAAAATCATAAACAAACTAGATGGTACACGTAATCATGATGCAGACCTAAAATCAGTACATATCTCATTGCGTAATTGATAAAGACATAAATTACCTCTTCCTTGATTCTGCCTTCAGTCTGCGTCATTAATCATGAAAATAGTATGATGTGTAAATACGGAATGATTATGAGTGCACGATATGATATTTCATTGTAACTTCATCAAAGAATGAATATGGGTTTTATGAACATTGTATTCCCATAAAAAAATGTGGGATTAAATAACAATCCTACATTTTTCCATGCTTTCAAATACATGTATCATGTACAATGATGACACTGTTATTTAAAATGGAAGTTATGACCTCAAGGTCAGTAAAAGAACTGAACCTACCAAAGTCTGATTTAGAAAGCAACAATACTCTTTTTGTCACTCAAGCTATAATCTCATACAGAACTTGAGACTATCAATAGAGTCCAATAAATAAGTTTGTTGCATGGTCTACGTTGTAGACGGTAATTAACACCTTTCCAGACGGTGAAATAATTTTTAGATTAATGATGGGAGTAATGATTGGATGATTAAGAGAGTCGTTGCCTGGCTACCATGAGTAGTTTTCTTTAGCTAGCAATAAAGAATTATCCAATCATTTTTGATAATTGTTTGATGGCCTAACAATTGCCTTGCAACAAGCTATGCCCTCAAAGACAGTAGAATAACCCTTACTTCATTTTAATACATAGATTATAAATACTGGTAGGAAGGAACACCTATAGTAACTATTGACACAATCTTCCTATATCAATGACATTGTGAAACCTACCAAATTTCAGGTGATCTACTATGGAGTGTGGAGAAAACTTGACACTTTTATATTATCATAAATTCAATATAATGTAATTTCTGAGAAAATGTGAAAATAATGAGTGCAAATGAATAATATCGTAAATACGTGTACTATATGAATCTATTTTTGTGAAACTACATATGGGTATGGAAAGTATGGAAATAGGAATAAAACGTGGTTGTATATTTAGAAATCTACTTTTCTTTTACACAAGTTGAATTGCACAACATGGACGGCTAAGCTCTGCATAGTAGAATTCTAAGAAAAGTAAAGAATCTCTTAATGATAATAATTAAATAATACTTACAATGATCTTATTCAAGTTTCTGAGTACCACTTTGTGCATGTTAGCCACAAATCGGAACTGATGGAAGACATTTTCCAGTAGATCTAGGAGATACCGTGGCTGGCTGTGATTGGACAAGGGCTCCCCTTGCTGAGAGCTGATTGGCAGATAAAATATGAATACATGCATGTCTTTTGTTTAAATTGAAGTACAGTTTGTTTTTCTCAAAAATATTATATATAAAAAAATATTACAGTCCTTATGTCAAGTAAAAATTTAATCTGAGGTGGTACCAAATCTACATTGTTATAATGGACAGACGTTCCTTTAACGGTACTTGATTAAAGGACTGAAATAAAAATTTACATACACCTGCTCATAGAAGTTTGGTATAAGAAAAATGCTGGATCATTTTTCCAATAACTGAAAACTTAAACATCTAACTTTAAAAGTTTCTATAACATACAATTCGGTATCCATCATGATACTCTTTTCATTACCTTTCTACAATATGCTGTTCATTACCTTTTACAATAATACTGTTCATTACCTTTTACAATATACTGTTCATTACCTTTAACAACCTACTGTTCATTACCTTTTACAATATACTGTTCATTAAGCAATGTTAAATAAAATCTATGTTTCTCAGACACCGCTGCGCGCTATAATTTGCCGCTGACGAGACTTTTTATTGGACTTTCAGAAAAAAATATCTGCCGTGTCTCATCCTCGATCGCCGATTAAAAACGAAATATCCATTTATTTCATTGAACAAGTCCTGTAAAATCGTCCAAACGGTACCCGAAGAATAAATACATTTACGTTACGAGTAAAGACTATCCACGCGCCGTTTAAAGGGAATTGTGTAGGATATACTAACAACGTGCCGACACATCGAGTATTACATGTATTAAAACGTTCGTTTAGTTTTCTTTATTGATCTCTACAGCATATGTAAATACCTATGCCGAACAATAGCAAGTGTCCATTGTAATACTTCTGAATCTATTTATGATGATGTTCACGTTGTAAAAAGTATAAGCAAGGACCTTGCCACTTTTTTTAGACCCAATTATCTGAGAAACAAAGAATTTATTTCACATAGCCTTACCTTTTACAATATAATGTTCATTACCTTTCTACAATATACTGTTCATTACCTTTTACAAAAAAAGTTCATTACCTTTCTACAATATACTGTTCATTACCTTTTACAATATAATGCACATTACCTTTTACAACCTTATAATGATATAATGTTCAGAACCTTGTTAAGATATACTGTTCATTACCTTTCTATAATATACTGTGAACTTCTGGCTACAATAGCAGATAACTCTGGTTGTATGCGTACTTTCAGCCCCTTGAAAGACATAAACAATCAATTCATTAGATTTCCTTCCATGTGTCTAAGTCTGCATTAAAAACCAAGTGGCAGCAAGGGCCAGTCGAGGCCATAGAATAAAGACTAAATTCTAGTCAAGCTTTAATTAACACTTCAAAATCCTCAAGTTCAGAAAGTATAAGATTAGTAAGTTTTTCAAAAATATATGTGACATGCTAGAAAACCATCAGTTTGCTATTCTAATAAAAGATTGAGATGTATTACTTCATAAAAGAACAGATGTATATTTAATCATATTCCTCAAACCTCTGCAGCCTCAGGGATTTTCCTCAGCTTATGAAGAGATTTAACGAGTACAGCTATGAATTTTGAAGGATTTTCTTCTGGATTACTGTTCAGATCTTCTTCAACATCTCTGGTAAAATCCACTTTGTCAGGGGGAGGAACAGGACTGTCACATCCACCTCCTGGAAGAGTCCATTTTTCAACTTGACATGGAATATTTTTGAAAAAAATCTAGAAAACACTTCACTTACAAAGAAAGAAATCTTTATTTCTGTTACCGAGTAAGTCTTTATTTCCCCCTAATAGATGGAGATGTTTACCTGATCTGTCTTGAAGTTGCTCAGTATTATTTACAATGTATACCTAGGTAAATTATCATGAACTAAAGGCGGAACAAACCAAAATACAAGCACTATTACAAATTCCCACTTGTTTGGTGGTCAAAATCCTAAATAGGGCAAACAAGACATTAAACAAAGGTCAATAAGATTAACTTGTCTGACTTTACCATTTGACATGTAATATACATGTATATATACAAAGACAATGCCCCTATTCTATGAATTTTAATATCTTCTTATACAAAATGTTGTGTTCGTGATGAACACCATACATGTACCTACTTTTTCGTCCAAGAGGCGTTCCATCTGGCACTGTGGATGACCCCCTTTTTAATGACCCACTTTTAGGAAGGGAGGAGTAATTCTGGGGTACTGACTTTACGTAGATCTGTCTATTCAGCTCTTCTATCAAAACTTCATGAAGTTGCTGGAAAAAAGTGTTACTTTCACATTAGTACTGTCTAATCTGAAATTTGTTATTTGCCCTCTCGATTACTAGCCTCACCTTTGTACTTTCCAAGTAGGAATATCTAATCTGACTTCGAAATTATTACTACCATTCTAGTTCTAGATTACTCGATTTATGAGTTTCCATTTTCTTTACCTCTTTTCTTGTGATTAATTCAGCTTTTAAATCCCTTAATGCTTCCACTCCAGCTAACTGCTTTTCTAATTTTCCAACTGAAAAAAAGTTATAAATTTACATTTACCAACATCTTTAATTATTGATCAACTCATTAATTTCAAGCTTTAAATAAAGGGGTAGGGTCACGAAGCCCGATATTGGCCCTAATTTTGAACATTGTACTTCATAGAATTTTTAACTGTTATTTGACATTTTGAAACGTTCTCTACTGAATCACGAATTTATCTTTTGTAAACATTGTGTTTATCAATACTTTTAAGCCCTTTGAAAAGACCAAAATAGGTCATATTCCACGAAAATGGTGCAAAAACTGTATATTTCTATTAAATTAGCAATGGCCGCATGCATTAACTAAGATGGAAAACTAATATGTGAAAGATCATCAGTATATCCTTTTGTCATAAACGTTTTGTCTCAGTTAACGCATCCCGCCACATTGAATTTTTCGATAAAAAACAAAATTCCCAGCAATTTTCGCCATATTTTGTCCATGACATCAATACAGTTCAATGGCACTTTGTTTGGTGATATTTTTCTTTTCATGAAAAGCAGTAAACATTCATGTAATTTCATGATATCAAGTATTTCTAATGAAATTTATTTCTAGAGAAAAATCGAGGGTCGATTTAAGGGTCTCGTGGCCCTACCCCTTTGTTAATCTTGGCGAATAAATAAATAAATAAATAAATAAATAAATAAAATGAATATATCAGGATAAACATCATATCACCTTGTCATGTTAATGTGATCAAAGTTATAAGAATAACTTACCTGCATTAACAACAAGTTCTGTAGCATGCAGGTAATGTTTTCGATACAAGAAATTGTCTAACTTTGTAGGGACCTCCTTGACCTGTTCACTGAAATTAGAAACACAATATCTCAAATTACAGAATTCTTATGCTAGTTGACATACTTCAGACTTCGAACACCGAACTTCGCACTTCAGGGGCCATGTAAAAGAACTCAGGTGCGATTAAAAAATAAAAATCTAAACACACAATGGATGAAAGTACACTGGAGAGCTTTTTTAATATATACATGTATTTCACACATGAAAACAAATTCTTCTCACAAAGTATTCTAAGCTCATTGGAATAGAATCAACATTTTGCTTTTGTGACACAGTCCCTTCGAAGTGCGGTGTCCGAAGTGCGAAATCCGCGAACATGAAGAATGTCCAGTAAAACATACATGTATCAACATATGATAATCTTACATTTGTTCTAGTAAGGACACCATAGTTTTCTGTTCAACTCCCTCTATCCATAGTCTCCTTAGTTCATCTCGCTTACAGTGTAGTAAGGTTTTACAGCTGCTTAGGTCATCCTTGATCTTCTTAATCTTTTCTCTAGATTCTGATGAGGAGATCAAAAATTATAATCTGAAAGGCTTTCTTACAATTTCTTACAAGAGTTACCTCTCTTTGTCTGCAACAGTTTCTCTCTATGTCTGCAAGATTGAATAAATACATGTGTATTGAAATGAGTCCCATATTTTGTACATGTATATCATTTATTATGAAATATACACAAGACTATAACTTAAGAAATTGATGAACAAACTATGAAATTGTAAACCAGCAGAAACTGCTCTCTTTGTGATTGGACATGGAGCTATGCGAGTGCTGAAAACTGGAAACTAAATATATTCACAAAAGAAAGTCCTCACTCATTTAAGACATGTTATGATCATCTAAAAGTAAAGACCAAATTAATAAAAAAAAATTCAAGCAGGTTTTCAGCTTCATTTTTACCTGCAATATTTATTATATCACAAAAGTAACTTACCGTTAACACATCTACTAATGGTACTGAAATCATTGGTCACTTTGGTCAAGTCCTGGTAATGTTCTGCAACATAAACATATTTCCATGACAAGTTTATAAAAATCCCATTGAACATCTGTATCTTTCACAACAACATAATTATGTATCGTAACATAACTAAGTAGTTATCTGTATACTTACTTGCAACAAGTTCTCCTAGCTTCTTGTCACTTTCTCTAAATGCTTTATCTATTTTTGTTTTTTCTTTCTCCCTCTGTTCAAAGTCAGCACTGCAAAATAATCATTACTATGAATTTTTTTATACGATAAAACGTAAATTACGTTCAGATAAGCAACGTACATATTTAAGACGGTAATGCATTAATTACCGCAAACGGACAACATAATCGAAACTTGAAGGGCGGATCAAGAAGGGCAACAAGAGGAAAACGGGAGGGCATCAAGGGCGCAACAAAAGGGCATCAAGGGCGCAAGGGAGGGCATCAAGGGCGCGAGGAAGGGCATCAAGGGCGCGGCGCCCTTCTATTTTGGCCTAGCGGGAACACTGAGTAATTTTCTTCCAACAAAATTGATAGTTCAATCAAAACATATTATTTTGAACATGTTGTATATGGTTGTAAAATCTTACAATAACAACTACCAAGTTGTTGTTCATTGTCCAGTAATTCCCCTCGTCGCTGTAACCAATCAAATTATTTGATTGGTCCATGCGCCTTGGAGAATTACTGGACAATAAACTTTGGCTAGTTGTTATTTCTTAATTAGATTGAACCATAATGTGTTACCAGTATATTCAAATTTCTATGATGTTGTCTTTAGACGGTTTTCAGACTCATTTGTAAAGGTACTAGCACAATATTTTTCAATTCTATTCATACCTGGATGATAAAGTGCGCACAATGGCCATCAGAAACTCTGACTGAAAATAGAATTGAAAAGTTGACATAATTAATACTGAAATTCAAAAGTTA
Organism: Pinctada fucata; assembly: GCA_028142955.1. Lineage (NCBI taxonomy): Eukaryota > Metazoa > Mollusca > Bivalvia > Pterioida > Pteriidae > Pinctada > Pinctada fucata. Next base: position 30,454,068 of record AP027105.1, read on the forward strand.
ATACAAGTTCTTATGATCACTTCCCGATTACATATACTTCATAAATCATAAATAAGATAACAATTTTAGGGATTTCTTTAAATTCATGATAGATAAGTTTATATACATATAGTGTCAACAAAGAAAAAGTTGTGATTTCTTACCATATGACAAAATCATGTTGTGTTATCACCATATAATTGCAATGCAATTGTTATGTTGGGATGGGTACTCAATAACTACCAGCGCATGTTCTTTACACAAATGTCTCTTTAAGTTATGACATAATTCATTACAATAGACATTATTTTAACAACAGGTCAGTTGGTGAGTACAATGTACATCAACTGTTTGATTCCATACAATTATTGCACACTGATGAGGTAGATATGATGATTTATGGAGTGATAATATCAATATCAACCGAGGCCGAGGTTGATATTGGTTTTATCACTCCATATATCATCATATTGACCAAATTATCTGTGCTATAACATATAAATGTACATGAAGATTGGAAAAGAAAATGGTTACTAAGTGTTTGCTTTCTTGCACTGCACGCTTTAACATTTTTTTTCAGATTAACATCTGTATTGAAGTTAATATGTTTTTCAATTATCCTTCAATCTTCTTTTATCTTTATCTTTTTTTGTTACAAAAATTTGTCAACAGTGGCGGATTTAGGGGGGTGCGGAGGGGGCGTCCGGCACTGACCCTAAATTTTCCAAAAACAGGTATGTTTTTGCCCATTTTCAGTAAAAATCGGCACAATTCGCCCCTTGACCCCCCGGCAAAGGGGGCGCTGGATCGGCCACTGGTCAAATTTCACACTCGGTCATGTCAGCAATACTTGTGTTGCTACGGACTACCCTTTTCTTCTACCGTAATACACAAACCCAGAGAAACGCGTTAAATTTGACAGGAAGCAGTTCAATATGATGCTTAATTGCATTGCACGTGGCGGCATTTTCGCCAATGTTTCACCATGCTTTCAAGTATTAAGATTCTGGGATTATATGAACTAGGTTTACCCTTTTAGTTATGGGAAAAAGGCAAAATTTAGCAATGCTCACAGACAAACATAATACATTGTACCATCAAATGTTCCCATTCAGAGCCATGTAAATGGGACTGGCGAAAGATCCCTAATGTCCAATATTCAGAGCTACTCTACTGGTTTTGCCAATGTAGATATTACATGTATTTGATTTGAATGACTTTTAAATCATAAATGTTTCAGTTTGGAGCATCATGATGTACATGTACATGGTCCTTTGAATTGCAAATTTAACACTTCTCATTGTTTTGACTGTAAACTGCTCCTTCTAAAGTAACAGAAATGCTAAAAAAGCTTGTAATTATGATTAAAAGGCCTTATTATAATGAGAGCCAGACTTGTCAGAATGACAACATAGCTCGCCGGTGGCAACCATATGTAAATTGCAACAACAACAATAAAAAAGGTCTTATCACAAGGAATGCACATGAGAAATATCAAAGCCCTATCACTTACCATTCAAAAAATATGGCCAAGGTTAAAGTTTTTCAAAAGTAGGTTAATCATCTCCAAGGTCAAGGTCACAAGGTCAAAAATTTTGGTATCCATGGAAACGTCTTGTCACAAGGAATACACATGTGAAATATCAAAGCCCTATCACTTACCATTCAAAAAATATGGCCAAGGTTAAAGTTTTTCAAAAGTAGGTCAATCTCCAAGGTCAAGGTCACAAGGTCAAAAATTTTGGTATCCATGGAATGGTCTTGTCACAAGGAATACACATGTGAAATATCAAAGCCCTATCACTTACCATTCCAAAAATATGGCCAATGTTAAAGTTTTTCAAAAGTAGGTCAATCTCCAAGGTCAAGGTCACAAGGTCAAAAATTTTGGTATCCATGGAAAGGTCTTGTCACAAGGAATGCACATGTGAAATATGAAAGCCCAATCTGTATTGGTTTAAAAGTTATAAGCAAGGTTAAAGTTTTTGTGCACGCGCACGCCAACGCCAACGCAGACGCCGACACCGGGGGTATGACAATAGCTCTCCGGACATTCATCCCGGCGAGCTAAAAAGTGTTCCTCATTGGCACTATATTTTTCCTTCTATTTGATGCTGTCCCTCTTTTTGTCCCTCTAATTGCAATGTCAATTTTAACTCCGAAAAATAATATGGTAAGTATGGTTAAACATAGGCGATGTCAAAATTACCATAGAAATCTCCCCATCTGAAATTATTTTCTCTCACAGTGAGCATAGCATTTGTCGAATAGATACATAACTTTCACCGTTAGTTATGTAGAAAACATGAGACTACCCCCACCTGGGATCGAACTTGCAACCTTCTGATGTTAAGTCTGACGCTCTACTGAGTGAGCCAAAGAGACGTCCCAGTGGCCCAGTCTAGTACAAGTGCCAGTTTACTACACTACTCTCCCCTTTCAATTTTGGGCCTCCCTGCCCCTCTTCGACAACCCAGTCCTACGCACCACCTCTCTGTGGGATTTACGTTGGGCGCCATTGTAGATAGTCCAACTTGTAGACCTACGACGGTGTTATCTGTTTTTTCGTCTTCGGTCTGACTGCTATGCATAGGCAAAACTTGAGAATTTCTGTGCGAAAAAAATTTCGGCAAGTCGTCCTTTTTTTTGACAAATTCCAGTCTCTTCAACCAAAAAATAACTCATCCAGTCCTCCTGTCCCTAAAAATCCCCTCTAAGCCTGGTTTTACCTCTTCTTCTCTTCCGATTTTCCTCTGACCGACGACAGTTTGTCATGCACACAGAGGTGAAACCAGGCCTGGAGGGGATTTTTTAGGGGGAGGAGGACTGGGCGCGTTACTTTTTGCTTGAAAAGACTGGAATTTATCAAAAAAAGGACGACTTTCCCATTTTTTTTTTTCGCACAGAAATTCTCAAGTTTTGCCTATACATAGCAGTCAGACCGAAGACGAAAAAACAGATAACACCGTCGTAGGTCTACAAGTCGGACTACATTGTAGAAAACACGAGACTATCCCACCTGGGATCAAACTTGCAACCTTCTGATGTTAAGTCCGATGCTCTACCGAGTGAGCCAAAGAGACGTCCCACTGGCCCAGTCTAGTACAAGTGCCAGTTTACTACACTTACAAGAGTTCTATTCCCCCAAAATAAGAAAAACCTTCAATTTTCCCATGTATGAAGAGAGCTGCAGTTTGTGCTGTCTCAATTTCATGCGCAAGTTTGAAAATTAAAGGAATGAGAGCCAAAATTTATTTAAAAATAGGCTATAACTACTGCCTCTTCAGAACAGCCAGGCCAGACTAGCTATTTGCAATGGGTCAGAGGCAATTCGGAAGGGTTGCATTCGGAAGTTGTGACAAATCAAACGCATGAATATAAAAGAGCACTTTAACAATAAAAAAGATTCATAATTACCGTATCTTTTCCTTTCGGCCCTGATGAAGTCATTTTTGACAGTTTTTGTGATATTTTCAGTTCATGCCCACATCCGGTGACTCTTATTTGTTTTCTTTGGAAAAAGAGTTCCAGTGAATTTCGTCTGCTGGCGGGAGGCCCAGAAAACCACAGGCAGCAGAATCCTAGAGAAAGATTAGAAACCCATGCTAAACATCTTTTTCTCTGGTCTTTTCTCATTTTGTAATGACAGACACTACTGTTCACTACCCCATTCTCCACCCCCCCCCCCCCCCTTGTTCTCGTAAAAGAAAGGATGGGATCTCCAACAACACTAGGTTGCAGCACCCACAGCAAAATCCCAAAACACCCATGCAAAAAACACAGAACAGATACCCACAGAAAGAGACGCAAAAGGGACAAGGAACACCAACTCACAACATAGAAACATAAAAGACTACACATAAACCAACGAGACCAATGGGCAACCGGTGCCGACTTAGGACGGCCATCTGCCAAGTAAATAGCAGACGGTGTGGTTATCCTGGATTACGTGCGCACAACCCTCTCACTTCTCCAGTTACCTAGAGGTCTCGAAGAACGTACAAATGTGGTGTAAAACAACCTCCTCACTGTAAGATGACGTCACACAAACAAGACCGCGAAACGCAGAGGCCCCAGAGACACAGATGAATATGTAAATGGATATAAAAAGAGGGCATGCGTAATACAGTCTGTGCTCTGCCGGCTGTAGCGAGCTCATGTATGTAATCACCCGAGGAGTCCGACTGACATTCAGAGAGGACAGGTGGTCGGGGCCCTGTCTTCTCTAAAGAGGTTTGGACAGGGCCCGTCATGGAGTCCCGTCGTCACAGTCAGTCAGAGTGCAAGTCTTAAGAATGCGCTCGTACAAGACTGTATATTGGTCAAGTACCAAGCTTAGTGCCCGTCTGGTGACATTAGGATCATATCCACGGTATAAAAGGCGTTTGATGACTCTGACGCATTTTCGATACATATTATGCTGTCTACCTTTGATCCTTCTTATTTTGTTAATTATGTCGTAAGTCAAGATATATATATGTATTTTATTTTTTCTTCACGGTCGCAGATGACTTGCCTTTAATTTGATTGTACATGCATTTAACCACAATTAATCCTAATACCCTGAAATCGAGTTGATGTTACCTTCTGTCCGTGCAGCTCACTTTTAGATATCTCATTTAGTTCTAAATTTTGGTTTATAATATACTGGTCGGGCACATATTAGCGCCACTTTTTTCAACATTTTTTGATCTAAAATCTTTATTTCCGCATGAAATTTGTTGAAATTTATACAGAAGGAAAAAGAACCCTTGATACACATTTCACCTAATTTTCATGAAAATCTGATAATCTGTTCTTGTTTCATGTTTATCGGTGATTTGTGAATGTCGGGAATGAGCCAAGTTTGAAAGAAGGACGGGTACATATTATCGCCACCTCTATCTGTTCTTACTGAAAATCTTGCACTTTTTCAACAAAATTGATATTATTTGTATCTTTGAACTTTCTTCTATTTGTCTGTGAAAAATTCATACAAAATAATTTAAAAACCAAGGAGATATAGGAAGATGAATTATGAAGTGACCTACCCTTTCCCGGAGAGGCGGGGAAAATACATTCCGATTTACCGACTTTCTATCATAAAATTCAGTATCTGCAGGTTATAAAATTATTTGATATTTTGTATACTGCATGTTTCAAAGATGTAATTATGGTGAAAAAATTAAATTTCTAGATCAACAATATGCAGAGATATAAATGAAGTGGCGATAATAAATATATGCCTGCCGATAACCAGTATGGTCATGCGTTTATGCAATCATATTATGCAGACAAAATATGAACTTTTTTTTTTTGGATGGGGCGTTCTGATATCAGAAATATTCAATTGATTCAGAATTATATAATAGAAACATGCTTATAAATTCTGAACAAAATCTTGGTAGATATTATTTATTTTGATCTGATACAATGACATAAGTCAAGCTTTCAAGGTAACAGGTTTTTTTTTTTATTTTTGGGAAGGTTCCTGCATCTGTCCCATGTGGGAAAATTTGCGACATTTTGCCGAAATTGGGAAGATTTTTATACAAATTCTCACCAAAAAATATAACCCTAAAGTATCATTAAATTTTATTTACACTGCTACTCAATTGATTTGCTTGAACTGAAGAGGGGATAATTAAAAAAACTTAAAGATGCACTTAGAAATAGGACATTTTGTGCGGACTTCCAGGTTTTGAGTCTTATTTTCTCAGGTGATTTTTTTCATAATTGCTCTTTGGTAATTTAAGAATGATTTTTGGGGAAAAATAGAGGAAATTTGGCATTGGGAAAGGGGCCGAAATTTGGCCCCAAAACATGGGGAAAAAAGAAACGCTGCTGGTACAATAGTGTACCTCTTTCAAGCTGTTGCCGTAGTGTTGTTTAAGATTCTTAAGCTGATGGAAAAGTAAAAAGTATCTGAATGTTATAATGTTGAATAAGATTAATTGGTTTGTAGAAAACTACAAATAATGAAAAAAAAAAGAATGCAAAAAAAAAAAAAGAATGCCTCTAGTAATCTGTCACTATGCGATGAGTGCTCATTAGGCCACTCAGGTGAGAGTTTTTGGCCTCTTGGGCCTTTTGTTTCTGGAATAATGCAGCTTTGCAATGTAGCCATCCCATCTTTAGTTGTTCCTAATGTGTTCTATTGTTTAAATTAAGAATAAGAAGTTGGAATTCTCTGTAGAAGTTTTGCAAAATATTGCAATATGTGCCCTAAATTTCCTTTATGATTCTTATTATTAACCTTTAAAATTATTATTTCATTCCTGTAGAACTGTCAGCGGACTAAAAAGCTATTCTAAACAACTGTAACTAAAAAAGAGCAGGAGACAGGAGATGGATTCTGTGCTGAGGAGATGGGGAAAACATTTCCAATCTGGACTACAGAATTTTGGATCTTTTTTTGGACTTTGGACCAAGTATAAAGAAGAGGAAGAGAAAAAAATTTGGAACAAGAAGGTTCACAAGAAAATTAAGGTTATGGATTTGCACTGTATCCCGAAAATACCTTTAATAAAATACTCTTTCTTCTGTAAAAGTTCAAATTTATGAAATCTTCCTGTCACTGAGTAGTTAAAAAAGGTTTCATGTTTAATATTTGCTTCATTTCAAGATTTCATCTCTTATGATTGTCCAGATGTGATATGTCATTTCTAAAATCATTGAATTAAATTATATTCAGAAAGGATCTCTTCTTCCTGGGCCAGGCCATGTCTTTGATAGAAAGTTTAACCCAAAAGATGTGCAGATATCTCATCAAGTGAAGAAATATGTAAAGCAGGTAGTCTTTACAGATATCATTAGAGGACATGAGATTTCTTCTGGTTTGTTGAAAGATGACGTTGATTTGTTAGAATACTATAATGATTTGTATGATGAAGATTCATCAGAGGAGGAGGAAGAAGATGAAGATTCAAGAAGTCTAGCCGATAATGACATAGAAAGCAACAAAGACGTAGAAGTCATCGAAGATGGAAAATTTCAGATGTCGCAATTCAAAGAGATGGTATCTCCAACCCTAAATACTGATCATTTCAATCTTCCCCATGATGTGTATGATGGTCCAGCAGAAAAGATGTCGGAGCTAAGGAGAGAAAGGGAAGAGGTCAAAGATGTAAACTGGTCATCTTTATGCAGTACCTTAGAGAATGAAGAGAACATTACAAATGTAAAGGAGGGACACTTCGATAAAAAAGTTACATTTGTCACTATTGAAGATACAGACAAAAATCAGCCAGGTCATAATCATGCAAAGGCTGAAAATGGAACAGGGACAGAAAACAATAGCCTGTACCCATCTCCAGGTAGATTGCGTTTTTGTATAGAATAAAAAATATTTTCTCTGCAGAGTCAAGATTATAAACATACTAGAAAATTACTTAATGCTTTAATCTTATAATCATTCCATTATGTTTATTTTGTTATGTGACCAATTGAGGGATTGTCAAATGTACGACATCGCTGATGCTAGGAGACTTTCCTATTGTGAAGTCATAATCATTTTCCCAACAAACAATGCTTTGATGGGTCATTTGATTTTGGCGTCATAATGTATAAACTGCCAACCAACAGGTGTGATTTTGGACATATTGCGATCCCTCAATTATGTTTGCAAATGTATGTATATTCTAAGAATCGTTCATGTTGCCTGTAAGGCAGCTGAGCACCACGTAGAGAGATGACTTTGGTCATCGAACTGTTATTCTGTCAGACTTTTCCGGTATAGGCTTGAACTTTTTTATTGTTTTAATACATACAGATACCAAACATGTAGGGAAGAATAGTCACACTTATAGTTTCAGATTCAAGGTCAACTGATTTATCCTCAAGGTCATATTGTGCACTTAATTAGAGTAAAACATCATGTGTTTGAATGTGTTAAATTTCTTTCAGAAATTATTTCATCTTTGATTGCTTTTATTAATTTTAGAGGATGATGATATACCTGAGTGTCAGAAGGAGGGGGAGTTTTATGATGGCATAGCTCAACCAGTTACTGAGCAGATCAAAAGCTATGAATCCTTGAGTGTAGATGATGTACGTAAGAAAACATAAGGCATAATCTGTGGTACAAAACAATGTATTCGCTGTAAAATGATACATGTACATACATGTATGTACTTGTCTATTAACACTAAAACAGCTTAATATGTAAAGACTCTGTTTATCATCAAGTAATTGTGAAATTACTTATCATGAAAAATGTTAAAATTATGACTTAACGTGGTTTAAATTTTACAGACATGGTGTCAGCTTGAGGATTCATTGGTGTATGGAAAAGATGCTCTCAAACATTATAATCTCTATGTTCAGGTATAAATTATATATATTAAGTAAAGCAGAAGTGTATTTTCATCTATCATCTCAGATACATTTAGGGGCGTGATATCGTCCAAAATGTGATAGGAAATCATGAGCTCATATAGATTTTTATAATTCTCCTGTATTCTAAGAGTTATTATCCTCATTAAATGTGCAAAATGACTAATAGAATCTATCACCAGGTGCGATCATTGACAAGGAAATCCAACCTTAGTGTCCGGGATTTGCTTGTACCATGATGAGGCTTGCAAAGTCATGGACAAAAAGCAAATCTCGGACAAGAGGGTTGGATTTTCTTCTCGATGATCACACCAGGTGTTGATTATTTTTCTCCCTTTGTCTGAAAAACGTCTAAAATAATAATCATCATGTGCTTTTCTGACTGATGAGACGAAGCGCGTCATTCTTTTATGACGTCATAGTTAACTTTCACATGTGTAGCTAATATCATCCATCCACCTGTGGATGATTGATCTGTCATTTTTTACTTTTTATGAAGAAAACTCTGTGAATATGGGAGAAAAATTGATCATCCACAGGGAATGTATGTTAAGCTTTATACAGATGCAAATGCTAAATATGACAGCATAAAAGACAGAGGCGTTTGGATGCTTCAGTCTAGATCAAAACAATGGCAGAAGGGTGTATGATAGTTATTATTTCAGACATATGGAGAGAAATAATTACTGGGTGAAATAATTGACAAGGAGATCCAACCCTCATGTCTGTGATTTGCTTTTGTCCATGACACGGCAAGTCTCATCATGGTATAGCAAATCCTGCATAGTCGGGTTTGGAATTCCTTGTAAATGATCATACCCGTTCTATTAATCAATTCTGATTCATAACAACAGGTTACTTTCTAGTCAAAATGGCATTATAGACTCTTGTTTTCCTACACTTTGAATTTTTCTTTCTAATCCAATTATCTTGATATTTCACCCTTTAATTTTTCCTTTTTAGCTCGCTGGGACGAAAAAGTCCGGAGAGCTAATGCCATACCCTCGGCATCGTCGTTGTCGTCATCCGTAGACAAAACTTTAACCTGGGCTATATCTCTTGAACTATAAGGGGTAGGGCTTTGATATTTCACATGTAGATACCTTTTGACAAGACCTTTCATTTGAGACCATGACCTTTGACCTAGTGACCTTGACCTTGGACTTTGACCTTTTTTTCAAAAACTTAAACCTGGTTTCTGACAAAAACCTGTATAGGCGAGCTATGTAATCTTTGATTACCCTATGTTTCTTTGTAAGCAGCAGTTTAAACTTGAAATTCTAGCTATTCAAAACTAACATAATCAGTCTTTCCGAAATACAGTTTAAGTTCTGACACCATCGCATTGTGATGTCATCAAATTCTATGGAAACAAGCATATAATTCAAGGAAACAGTGTTACAAATATGACGTTTTCAAAGGAATTCAATGATGTCACAATGCTTTTATGTCAGATACTTGTATGCACAAATCGAACATAGGCTTTTAAAATCGAAAAGACAGAATGTTATCTTTGCGGAAATGTTTTGAATATACTGTGAAGAGGAGAGTAGTACATCAGACACAGTAATGTTGCAAATTGTATGAGAATGAACACAAATACAGACCTTTACACTGTATTTCTCATTTATCTATTTTTTCAGATAGAAAATAAAGTTAGGGTGCATGAACTGGAGATGGCAAAGCAGAAAGTCAAGGAAAAGCTTAAATGGAGAATCAAACATATTGAAGAAATCATTTCCAAAGCCAGAGGTAAGAAAAAAGACGTACTGTTACAAATTTCTCTTGAAATATTCTTAATTAAACAGTTTGATCAAAATCCATACATACATGTATGCGTTTTGCACATAGGAATTTTTTTCTTTTTCTGTACATGTGGCGATGCATGTATATTATACATGTACCTAACAGGTATCTTCACATGTCTTTGATGTCTTGATACTTTTTGTAGCATGGTCAGGGCAGAAGTTCCTTTCTCATTTCAGTTAATGATAAAAAAGTAAAGTATTATTAACATAGATAGTTATTCTGCATTGACTTGTAGCATATTACAAGAAACCATCTGGTAAAGCAGAGAAAGAATGGAAAGACCTCAAACAATCCATCAAGAAAGAGAGTAGAACCAGTTTGAAAAGTCAAACAAACATTCGTTATAAGTTGGCTAACCTTCATGAACATTGGCCAGTTTTCACTTTCACTATATCTTTTGTAAGCAAATTCATGTTTTGAGTTCATTGATTTTCATCTTGATTGAGTATTTAAGCTCGTTTGATTTATTGTCATAGCATTATATCTGCATTTCTTGATGAGAGAATCAAAACCTTTCAATTTTAAATTTGTTTAGTTCTGAAGGAGTCAGTCATTTTTATCAGCTTAAACATGTTCAGTTTTTGCTCATTTGGAAGTCCCTAAAACTTCAGAAGAAAGATGGAGATTGATCTATTATTCATTGCAAATCTGCAAAACATGCAAAATCATTTTCATTATTTAATACGTATACTAAATTCATTCACAATTTACTCATCTTCAATTTTACATATGGTGGCCATATAGCTGATGGTAAACCAAAATGTCATTTTCTGAGTATACTGTATAAACATAATTAAGTGAGAAAAATGAATCATAAAGGTTTCAGTCCATAGCAAATGATGATGACATTTATCTAAATTGAATAATTTGAAATGCAAATGTATTGAGATATTTTCAAAATGTTCATTCTAATGAGTCTATCGCTAACCATTGTTTTTTTGTATTTCAAAGCTACAGCTAGTAGCGTTAGTGGTGCTCTGTGGTTTGGGTGGATTGACCAGTATAGGACTAGAACCACAGCTACAACTGAAGAGTGGTGTGGTTACATTCCATGGTATAGAGACGGTACATACCTGGAGCATACCAAATATGTGGATAGGGCCCTCTCAAAGACAGCTGATTGGTGAGGATAGTAGACATGATTTTTCTCCTCTTTAAAGTGGAATTCTGCTCCCTACCGGTATATTACAAAAACCTTGAATTTGGCCACCAGAATTCTGTTCTCTAGGGTCAGACTCATTAATTGTGAAAATAATTGTCATTGTTGATCCACTTAAGATGTTTTCATTGCTCAGGGGAATCATGTATTTGGAAAACCTGCATGACCTTAGAAGAAAAAGATTTTCCTTGCATTTTTGCTAGGACTTTCCAAAGTCCAAAGTCCAAAGTTTCAATAGAAAAAAAGCAAATAGTTTTGCAAGCTAATAATATAAGAAATTTTCATTGAAATAGGATTTTACTTGAACTAATTGCTTTTTAGCTCACCTCAGCCTTGGAGTCTGCACTCAGGTGAAGGAACATTGCGCACCTCAATTTCCAGCTTTTTAAAAGTCCTACATCAACCAAACTTATATGGATGCTGCATCTATGGATGCTTACTACAATTTATGGTATGGATGCTGCATCTGACCCATATTTCACACTTGACTGACCAGGTTTAGTAAAATGGTCCATTTCAAGTCTATTGTAAGTCCTAAATCAACCCAGTATATGTGGGTGATGCATCTTAGGATGTTAAGTGCAATGTATTATACAAATGCTGCATCTGACCTATACATGTACATGTATTTCATACATGAGCAACTGGATTAATTTAAAAAGACAGGTCCAATTCCAGTCGACTGTAAGTCCTTAATTATTTCAATCAAGCTTGTATAGGTGATGCATCCATGCATGGTATGGATGTTTCATCTCACCCATATTTCATGCTGAATGACCAGTTTAAGACTATTTCATTACCAGCTTAATTCTAAGTCGTAGGACAACAAAACTGGTATGGATTCTGCGTCCGAGGATTCTTACTGCAATGCATGGTATGGATTCTGCATCTGACCTTTATTTTAAGCTTGAATGACCAGGTAAGGTAGAATGAGACATCTTCATTTCCAGCTTACTTGAAGTCTTTTATCAACCAAACTTGTTTGGGTGATGCAATTGGAGATACTTAGTGCAATGCATGGTACATATGCTGTTCAGGAGGTAATGTTGTCATCAAGGTGAGCTCTGTAATCTTGTTTCTAATTTGTTACAGCTTTGGGAGCATTTTTTGCACCTTGTGTGAGAGAGGATTATGGGATACAGCTGATTGCTGCCAAATCCAACTACAGCCAATCGGATCCTATCGGATGTTGTGAAATGGCAACAAGAAACTCGGCCGCCACAACAACAGAATATGAATGTAAGGAACTGTCACATGGTATGTACCGGTAAATTGTAAGAGGTAATTACTAATCAATACTTTAAATTCAGACAAAGATGCTCTGAATTTTAACAAGAATCCCCTTTCATAATTTAAAAACAATATTTCAACATTTTTATGTCCGGTATGGAAGATGAAAGCATATTTTTTTGTTTTGTTCAGAACCAATTGGACAAGGCTTAAATATTCCATGTTTACATTTCTTTTGACAAGACCTTCCTTTTTACACCTCTACTTTCATTTGATACTTTAACCTTTGCCCAGGTGACCTTGACCTTGAAGTAAAACCTGACTTCCCTAAAATAAAATGTGCTGATAGGGTCATGATGTTTCTTAAGTTATATTTGCCTTAGAAGAAATTTTTGATGTCACATACTATTCACAAATGTGTGCACACTTTGTCTTTCAATTTTATCTATATATCATCTATCCATCAATAAGTCAATTTGAAATTAAAAAAAAAAAATCCTTTACTGAATCATGATTCATGATCACATTCATTAATTTGGTACCTACTTGAATAAATTAAGATTTTGCTTTTCACCAACCTCTCAATTAAGTTGTAGAAAAAAATCCTTGTAACCAATATCAAGGTCAGAATATGTACATAAGTTTTAGTTCATGATAATGATTAATATTTTGTTATTTGTTCATGTCATATCTTGAATCATGCGATACATGTAGTTTGAGAATCATACTTTACTGACTATCAAAGAATTTAATTAAACGTTATTAATTATTGTGAAATATCATTTGCTATGAGGAGCTGCTTATGATTTAATTTTAATCTCAATTTTGCCTTTCAGGAGCTGGAACATGGAATAGCCAGTATGTGTGTAGTGCTCGTCCCACAGGACAAAACAGTATTCTCCATAATCTAAAGCCGTGCTGTATTGATTTAAAGGGAACCTGTCACCTACTTACACACGCTCACTGTGTTTTCCTTGGAGGAGTATTTCATAAAAGTGGAAAAGAAAATTGTAGACAGGTAGTTTTTTTCATTGTCAATACTACATTTGTATTGAAACATTAAATCATCTAATCTTTCAAACTGGTTTACACTAGATTAACCTTTTTCTAACTTCAGTTTTGTCTTGGGTAGTATATTGGTTATATCTTATATGAAATACATGTTGCCATTAAAGTGGTATGTCTAAAATATTGTTTAGCAAATCTTCAGATAAAAAGAAAAGAAAAAAAAAAAAAGAATAATCTACTTTATAAGGTGTGAAATTAATTTATTATCTTTAGATTAAAAAAAACCCAAACTTTCTAAGACATGACCTACACAAATCACAAATCTTTTTACTGAGTGTGAAGTTGTTGACATCTTATATAACAGTATCTATATTTTCTTAATAATAATGAAAACAGCAATTTTGTTTTGTCAGGTTAATTGTCTGAAAGAAATCTGTAAACCAGGAATAGTGGAGTCTGACAAGGACAGACCTTGGTTAGCCGTTAATCCTGCTCAGTGGTGGAGGTTGCCACTCTCTTTACTCTATCACCAAGGCATTTTACATATATTGATAGTTCTTACTGGTGTGTATAAAGTTTTTCAAAATTCTTGAAAAAAATTACAGATGTCATACAGGTCCAATTTTATAAATTTGTGTTTCTGTAATTTTTATGTTGCCTGCAATGCAAGGGTGACACACTGGGAATCACTTCATCTGTAGTCTTTCTTGTCTGTCAATCTGTCTATCCTTCTGATAGTCACAATTTCACATATTTGGCTATTACTTCATATTAACAAACTTACTCGGATGGTCAAATATTATGAAATTCAATAGCCATTGAAGATCAAGGTTACTCTGAATGCAAGGCCACTTTCAAGTTAAAGGTCAAAGGAGTAGGTGCGGTAACCTGCCATTTTGGCCCTATTCTCAAAGTTTTTCATATATGCATAATATTCTAGTTTATAAGGTATCAATTGTATGGTGAATCCAAATCAGGAAAGCCTGTTTTGATTTCACAGTCCTATTCTGAATAAAACATTGCTCAAAACGTCTAAAAATGTTGAAATAATTGAAAATATCAATAAAAGAGCGAATTTTCGATACAAATCTGTGAAATCAAGTCGCGCGCCAGGCCTTGCCCAGAATAATTTTTGTACCAATCGATGGGTTTCTGATCGGCCTTTAAATTTGCATAATAAATATTGTGGGCGAGGCCTGGCGTGTAGATGAATTATGAAGATTTGTGTGTAAAATATGATGATTTTCCTTTGTTTTGCGTCATTCAGGGCAAATGAGTCAGAACATGACATCATACATCATGTGGGTAACGTTACAAGGGCTCAAAATTATGACGCCGTATTTTCTAAAACATTCAGCATTGCAGAAAGTGATATAAATTAATAATTTGTTTATCAAAAGCATTTTATGTCGAAATTATAGGGCTGATATGAGGGGTTAGCAAACCTAGTCCTTTGACAGTCAAACATGACAGGCAACATACCAGTTCTTGAACAGACTAGTCTAACGTATTTGAGCTTCAAATGTTACGAAAGAAAAGATTCATGCATATTATTACATGTAGTTTCACTAAAACTAGTACTCATTAAGCAAAAATTATTTAAAAGGAGACATTATGAGATTTCAGGGTTTTAGCATCAAAGACTAAAGAATGAAGATTCCTTGCTAGACTGATTTTTTTCATCTACATGTATACCTTCCTCAGCATAAGAATCTGAATCATACTTATTTTTCAGTTCAGCTAGCATTGATAAGACAGATTGAGAAAACTATAGGATGGCTGAGAGTTCTAATCATCTATTGTGTTGGTGGAGTAGCAGGATTACTTGTAAGTACCTCTGAAAGTAACTTCAGCTCAAATGGTCTTCAACTTTAATTCTGTTATGGCATTAGGGGTATAATACTCTACTTCCAGTTGTTTTGATAACAGAAAAATTAAATACAACAAAGTTGGCTGAAGATGCATGACTTCAGCAATGTTCGGGACCATACATTTTCATGGCGAGTTAAATGAAACATTAAAGAAATATCAATTATCTAAAATATGTAAATATGGAAGTACATGATTTCTAGTTTTTCGACGATATTTTTATTATACCCTATTACCTGAAATTAGCCTTTCGAGAATTTTTGGACTAAAATTTTTGAATGATACTAGTTTTAACAAAACATAGAAATCTTCCAAAGAAAATAATATGACATCACTAAATGTCTTGGTAGAATTTTGACTTTAGTATAAAATTTGGTCACATTGGTTAATTTAATACATACATGTCATGTATATTGTGTTCCCATATAGCCATACATTTCCTCCATTTGCTTCATGTAGAGTTATCTCCCTCCTTGGATTACAACTCTCGGACTTCATCCATCTCTGCTAAAATTGCTCTACTTCATTAAGTTTTCTGATCTTTTCACATTGTAAACATCAATGTCTTGATGTCTTAGAATTACAAACAACAAGATATTTTTAAAGAATAGTCAGAAGGTTAGTTATGAAATCTCTTGTGAAAATTTAGTCATAAATTTTTCAATGTCAACGTTTTGCATGATAGAAATGGATAAAGTCCGAGAGTTGTAGTCCAATATGACAGTTAATTTGGAGGTATGACATCACCATAGGAACACACTATATGACATGAAGATATAGAGATTTCAGATTACCTTCATATGCATTTGTTTTAATGTAAATATTTGCTGTTAGTTATGTTTCAATGAATCTTGTGCCAAAGTAACTGAAACTTAATTAGTTTATTTTAAAATCATTCGTCTTCAGATGGCGTCTATTTTAACACCTTACTCCCCACATGTTGGAGCTACAGGGTCGCTGTATTCAATGTTCGGCCTGCTTTCTGTGGAACTCGTACACTTCTGGAGGGTCATCAAGCATCCAGTAAGGGAGGGCCTTAAACTCCTGGTCCTACTTGTTCTGTCGCTACTGTCAGGGACGGTTCCGCAAGTAGACATCTACAGCATCTTAACCGGCCTCGTGATTGGGGTACTATGTGCCTGCGTTCTTCTCCCTTACATTGCCATCAGCAAAGCCCATACATTATGCAGAGTAATGCTTATAACCTTCTGCTCCTGCACTGTTGGTATCGCTTATTTTGTGATTTTGTATTCTTTTTATAAGGTGCAAATTTTTGAGAGCTGCTCCGTCTGTAAGCTACTGAACTGTGTGCCTTACTCAAGCACAATATGTACTGATACAGATTATGAACATTAAAGAACTTAATTATTAATTAAAGGTCTTAGTCACAATTTTTTTTTTTTAATTCATTAATAAAATATGATATTACATTATTAAGAGACTTTTTTACATAATTTATTATAGTAAAACAAAGTTGAAACTCATTTTTGTAGACAATTAATGAATTGGTGATGTTATTTGATCTGAATGAGATGCTTTGTTGGGTGAATACAGGGATTTTTCAAGTCCGTTTTTGGGTCCGATTATCGGACCCATTCCCAACGCCAAAATGGCCTGTATTTTCCCAATTTTTTGTTGAAATTTCCCAATTTGAACCTCATTATTTTTTTTGAAGTGTTCTTCAATAAAGAGCAAAATAATGACGGCTGAATACGACATTGACGATCGATGTGTAAACTGGTCAGAAATCTTATATATCCGGTACAGTATAGGTTTTCGTTTTAATCATCAAATCGCGTCTCCAGTATTGGGAACCCATGACCATGTCGTCTTACAACAGCAAATATGACAAAAGGGAGTACATCTTCTTTGTAGAGGAGAAATACGTTCTTCAAAATAAAATTTTGGGTAGTGACTATAAAAGAAACAACAAAAAGTAGTTCATGTTCAGTAAACAGAATAGGGCTACTCAGACAGTGGGAATGTCCTCCGTCAAACACTGACTTTGAATCTGAATCCTGATTGATCATGATCATTAAAGTAGCCCCTCTGACTCTGAACAGATGCCTAGAAGATTATCATTATGTCCTTTGAAGTACAATCTAAAGTAAAGATGGTTTTACTAGTACTTTTTTTATTTTATTGAAGACACTTTGAATAAGAAGGAGTTATATCTCTGTGTAAGGATTTATTCCATTATGAATCAAATTAAATTGTTGGAAATTCCCAATTTCATAAAAACGCCGCGATTTTTCCCAATTTTATCGGACCCTGGACCCAAAGTAAAATACCCTGAAAAATCCCTGGAATATGACAAATCTTCATTGAGCAATCAAGGGACATCACTATTTTAGGGTTTGTTCCCTTTGCACTTTATAGATATGTCTTCTTTTGCACTACACAGTTTATATAACAAAAATGGCATAATCTTCAGCAATTTAAATGAGGCTATCATCATTAAGATTGGTCTCGTTGGTTGATGTGTGGTCCTTTGTGTTTATTGTTTCTGTGTTGTGTGTTGACGTTCCTTTTCCCTTTCTCTTTCTAGTGTGCTTGTTTGCTCTGTGTTTTTGCATTGGATGTTTTGGGATTTTGCTGTGGGTGCTGCAACCTGGTGTTGTTGGAGATCCCCTCCTTTGATGTAGATGTAATTCCCTTCAGGGATTCTGATTGGCATTGGCCTTCATCACCAGGGCAATTAGCTGTTTAAAATGTGGAATGGCTGATCCATGTGTCTTGTGTCTGCTAAAATGGCCTATTTCTTCTGTCTAAATTGGACTAAAATAACCTATAATATTTTACCAGAATCAGATAGTCAATATCAGTGCCAATGGTCGATTGATATTCATGTACATGTGTAACAGTATTTTTTATCAGAGCAGTGAAACTCAATATGAATCATTAGGTAAAACCTTGTCTTGTGGAGAAGACGATTGCATGAACATTGTATACAAAAACTCTAGCCTTACGGTCTTTGCCAATAATAATCATCAGGAATATACCTAGTGAGCTAGAGTTATACTAGTACAATACATGTAGTAAGATTTGAGACTTGAACATGATAGAAACAGATAAAACGAGAAAGAAGACAATGGATATGATAAATGGTCAAGGTCAAAGCAAATTGCTAAAAAGTAAAATGCTACATGTAAAGTAAACAGATAAATTTAAATTCAAAAAATAAAACCAGAGGGCACCACTGAAATGAATTTTAGTGGCTTCTGAAATTTTCAGAAAATTGCATTGGCTAGAAGCATCACTGATGAGCAACACGTGTCTGGTGCATAATAAATTGGTTTGAATTTTTCTTCAAGAAGGTATAGAGTTGGAGCACTTCCGTGTATGTAAAGTATGAAGATACATGCATGTCCTCTTTGAAAAAAATAGGACCACTCTTTTCTCAGGATGAGGATTAGGAACTCGAATATGTATCTTCCATATAGGGAGAAATAATCTTGAATATAGCAAGTTTCAATTGTAAAATATTGCATAACAGGAACAGACAAAACCCTGTAGCCTTATTATATAGGCTTCAACTTGCCAAAAAAAGATCACCATTGCAAAGAGAATAAAATATTTTATGTGTCAATAGAGCAATAGACTTACGATGGACACTGTATCTGTCTGTCCCCTTTTGGAAAATCATCAACATCTTTAGTCCGAAGTAGATCAAACTTTGCTTCAAAGCTTTGCTATAATAAGGATTTTGTCCATTGATGTCCAAAGTCAGAGATCAAAGGACAAGGTCACTGGGAATAAATCAGCTAAATCATTTACCTCCGGTTCCTAAGTTTGACACAAAGGTCAAAGTCATAACCTCAAAATCAGTTTGTAGAAAACGTAAAGTTTCAAGTTTGTGATACTGTTGATGATTTGAAGGTCAAGATCAGTCAATTTCATTGATAAAAACTTAGGAATGTAAACAAACATTGAATTATAATTATGATCTTCATTCTTACCACAAAGGAGGACATATCACGTGGAATAAACCTATTGCACCAGTAATGGGGTGGTGGACAGTGGGGGGATGCTTCTCTTCCCCTCCTGCCCCCTTACCTCCTCCCTCCTTCCACCCCTTTCCTCCCTCCTGCCCCCTTTCCTCCCTCCCCTCTCTCCCCCTTCTCCCTCCTCCCACCCCCTTCCTCCCCCTCCTTTCACCCTGTCCACCTTTTCAGTAATATGTGATAGAGAACATATACTTCATTATGTGGTTTAACATCAAAGTAGCAAAATTTCTGCAAGAGAAAAAGGTATATGATCTGATCTGATGCAAGGTTTCAAAAATTTAGTCGATGAAATCATCTTCATTTTTGTCACAATTTAGGATCACTTATGACAAAGAATAACCCCAGTGCACCAGTAAAATCTTGTACAGAACAAACAACCTATCTTGTGATTTAAAACTGGAGAAGTAGTATCAAAGTAGCAAGATTTCTGCAAGAGAAATTTAAGACGAACGATTTAATCTTATGCAAAGTTGCAAAAAATTTGTGTGCAATAACATGTTATCTTTATTCCTACAAAGCATCAAATATGACAATGAATAACCCTATCGTACTTGTAAAACTTGTGCAGAATAAAACGCTCCCTTGTATTATGTAATTTAAAAGATTGGCGCAGCAAGATAAAAAGTTTTATCTGATTCAATGCAAGATCTCAAAAATTCAATCATACTATCTTCATTCTTGTCACGAAGGCCCGTTTTAAAGAATAACCCTATTGAACTTGTAAATACTTCAGCATGGTCAAAGACTTGATATTTGTTAAAAGTTGATTGATATTGCCCGACGCAAGGATTGTAGCCTTGCAGGAAATTGACAAATAGTTTCCATATAACTGCTCAAGGATAAACCTTTTTGGATGTATGGATTATTACCCTATAACGAGGGCTGATTGATATGTTGTGAGCTTCGATTTTCTGGGATGCAGAAGATATTCTGCTGATAGATTATTTCCAAAAAGGACAAACAATCAATTGCACATACAATGCTTTTTGGGAAAAGATTAAACTTAACCGACGCAGAAAGCTCACTAGTTACAGGTGTGTTGTTCCATCAGGACAATGCTCCTGTTAACAAGTCTGTCACTGCCATGGCTGCCATTTATGATTGTGGTTTTAATTTGATTGAGCATCCGCCTTAATCACCTTATCTTGCTCCATCAGACTTTCATCTATAACCAAAAACTGAAAGCGGGTATTTCTGGCACCCACTTTTAGTCCGATGATGACGTCATACTTGCAATGGATGGCTTTCTGACCAGTCAAGATAAGGAGTTCTTTAAAAGTGGTATTGAGGCCATTAAACACCAGTGGCAAAAGCGTATAGATACTGAAGGGGATTATGTAGAAAAAATAATGCAAAATGTCCGATAAAATTTAAATTCTTCAATATTAGGCTCAACATATCAATCAGCCATCGTAAGTATTGATTGTGGCTGGGGTCAGTAGGTGAAGAGTCCAAGGTCACTGTTAGGAAAATATACCTAGTTTCTAAATGAGAATTTTTTTACTCATTGAAACCAATTTTGAATTTATTTTGATTGGATACTCATTTCCACTCAAAATAACAGAGAAAAGACGTAATGATTTTGGGGTCATATTGCCAAAAATATTGTCTTTGTAAGGACAAATAGACCTTGAAAATAACCTTTTATTGTTTCAGTCGAAGGATATTCATGCTTATAAAATATGTATCTATTGAGTATGGGCTTAGTTGGTCAAAGTTCAAGGTCACTGTTTGGGATAATAATCTCCAGATGTTATTTCACGAATCCAACCAGATTTGAATAATGGAAGGTATAGGATAGAGAGGGTTTACCTATTGATATAGGAGTCAAGGGTTGAAGTCTGATTTCCTTCAATTTTAATTCTTATTTATCTTCTTCTACTTTCTTTTGCAGTGTTGAGCAGTTAAATGTTCCCCATGATTGAATGTTTCAAGTGTATTAAAAGACTTTCATTCCAACTCTTTCGCTTGAAAGATGCTTTGTTTTGGCCTTTATCAGTATGACATCATACATGGCTTTGTTATTTTGGAAATTTGTCATTTCATTCTTAAATATCATCTAAATTAAAGAAGGTTAACATTCTAGCACCATGCCTCCAATGCTATTTTGCTCATAGATTTTATCTAACTATGCTACTGAATCAATGGGGCCTCACACTCTTGAAAATATGAAACTAGAGATCGCTACTTCAATACATTTGGATGTGACTTAAGTCATTTTGGCTTAAATGTGATAAAGAAGATCCTGATGACAATCTCAATCGCACTCACAATTGAGCACCAAATTGAGCATCGACGGACCCCAAGGAAGCTAGAGGTGGAACCAGGTGCCGGGGAGGAGTAAGCACCCCCTGTTTGGCTAGTCGCACCCGCCGTCGATGTTCACGCAAGAAAATGAAAACAATATCTATCAAACATGCACTGTCTGAGGTTATGTCTATATAGAAAGTGCTATGGCGACCATGTCAGGGAGAAATATTTAAAACACTTAAAGTAACACTGATGAGGATTTACTTTCTTAAACACGTGTCTCGTACATTAAAATTGGTTTGAAATTGTTATGCACCCCCCCCCCCCCCCCCCCCAAAAAAAAATTCGGGGATCATTTAGTCGCCGTCGTGTCTGTCCGTCCGTCTGTCATTCCGAGCACATATCCTAAAACCATACATTAGAATTTGATCATACTTCACACAAATATTCATCATGATAGATCCTTTAGGACAAAGGCCATTTAAGGGCAATCATCAAAGGTCAAGGTCATTTCAGGCTCAAAATAGCTTTTTGTGCAATAAAAAATTTAGATATTAATTGAAAATCAGTGTTTCGTCCAAACGGTCTGAAATTTTCTACAATGATGGAAAAATGCATAATATTTTACATATGTTACGGGTTTTGAGATCTTTTATTGTGGCTATAAGAAATTGTGTACCGAAGGGGTGGGGGTGACACATAACTATCGGTGAATGCATGCGCAATGTACAAAATGTATACATTGTATATGTAGGTAATATTACTTTATTTAGATTGAGGATCACTGATGAGGGTTGAGTACCCGAAACGTGCATGTCTGGTCCATGCTGCAAATTTATCAGTTCTTAAACGATGCTATTGAATTTGAACACGTTTAACATTTGTACCACTTGGTGAGTGTCACTGCTGGTGGACCAGGAGTCCCCGAGGGCACATGTAACCAATAATACGAAAATGAGGATCACTGACGACTGTTCAGTACTCGAAACTCTATACCTTCATGATGAAAAATTGTAACCAATTTTTCTGCACCAGACACGTGTTTCGAATATTAAATTCTCATCAGTGATGCTTCCGGCGGAGCCACCAAAATTCATTTTAGTAGCGCCCTCTTTAATTTCTTGAATTTAGATTTGTAAATATACTTATAAATTGTAAATATATATATTTACTTTACAGAGAGTGTGCGGCTCCAAATTTCCTGAAGGGTCGATTCAGTAGCATATCCAGATAAAATATATGTTCAAAACAGCATAAGAGGGATGCTGCTAAGATGTTAACCTCCTTTAATTTCGATGATAGTTTTGAATGGAATGACAAGTTTTCGAAATAGCAAAATAATATCTATAATGTCAAATCATTTATGAAAAAAAGTTGCTATTCAGATGCCTCTTCACTACTCTATCCCTGTTAGGCACTCCTCTCGAAATCACCCCTTTATTTTTAATCAGGTAAGCACCCCTAAGGACTATTTTAAGTACTCATTTTCCCCAGGACTATTGTTCTATGGAACAGTCTCCCTTACAACCTTGTCACCTTGCCAGACCCTGAGAGCTTCTGATCCTAAGTTCAAAGAGTCCCCCTCCTCCACCCGTAACATCTGGACCGAATATCCTATGTTTTTTAACTGTAAATAATTTCTTTTACTTGCAATTTTTACAGACTAAATATTCACTGACGCGCACGCTGTATAGAATAGGCCATACAGTATCAATAGATAGGTAGATAAATCGATAAAGTGCCAAAAACGAAGGTCAAGGTAATTCGTGATCAATTCTGAAAGGTCAAAGACACTCAGAAAATCAAATTTTTGGTACCAAAGTTATTGTGTTCGAGGAACATCCATCAGTTTTACTGATTCTGTCTTTATATTCAAGAAGGTAACGAGTTAGAATACACTACCATTTCCTTTCATTCTTTGATGTAGCAAAAGTTAAAGAATCAAACACTGCGATTAAACAAGATGATTGAATATTATCAATCGTAATACCGGTACAATAGTTACATTATGCAGTTATACGCTCTAGGCGACGTATTTATCTAACCTTCATTCTCAATAAAAATCATTTCATTAGAATAAGACTTGCTGTAAGAATTTGTAATATGACATAAGCGGTTTGTGAAATTTTATGTACTTTGATGAAAAGAAAATTGAGAATTAATTTATTTCTAAATGTAAATTCATAATTGATAGTTTTGGGGATATCATTGTTTTGTTATGTTCTTTTGAAAAAGTCGACCATTTGGCGAAACTGGTTTTGATGCTTACAATGCTTACATTGCCCGTGTCTTTATCACTATGCCGTGTCTGATCATGGATATGGAAACATTTAGAGTCAGACGAAATAAATTACACAATTACTGTCTATTTCTTGGCGTAAAGGATTTACATACCAACGATTATTTATAGGTTAAAGAATAAGTTATGCGTTTCGTCGTTTGTTGTTGAAATCTGAACCATTTAAAAAATAGATGTTGCGTACCACACCTATTCTTTTGAGAGTATATTTTAGAAAATCTGTACGAAGGAGAGAAAATATATTATCTATAAAGGTGAACCGTAGGGCATTTGTATTTTCATTGTTTGGAATGAGGATCACTGACGACTGTTCAGTACTCGAAATGTGCCCTCGTGTCTGGTCCATACTGCAAATTTATCTGTTCTAAATGATGTGATGAATTTGAACACGTGTAACATTCATCAATGATATCTCGTCCTCTTCGTTCACAAAATTCATTCATTATGCAAAAAGCGCAATGTGGTCATGATGGGGAGGACGTGCGTTATACATGTAAGGGTATTGATCCGAGTCAAACATTCCAGTAGAAAGCTTATCAGTGACACACTGAAAGTAACCTAAGATAAAACTTTTATTTAAAATGCAGGTAAAATAGATAATCGGTTAATGTGTTTAAGGTCACGGATAGAAATAGTTTTAACGTTCTAATCTAAATATCTAGAGTATGTTAAGTTACTAAAACCATTTACTTAAATTCATGTTTGATCTTATGTGCTACCGCCAAAGCGAATGTCAATTGAGCGGTTTTCAAAGCGATCCGTTCTCTCCGTCTGGCAAAATATTTTTCTAATTTTAGTGGTATCCTAAACCGCTGCTTGGACTTGAAAATTACTCTAAGTCCTTTACCAAAACTTTGTTTTTGACACAATTAATCAATCATGATTGCTACAATCTTGGGATCGGGGCTGTCCAGCATACACTTTTGAAAAAATACAAGCAAACAATTAGGAAAAGCAGAAACCGGGGACCGCCCTTGTTAATTACACCAACCATCGTCTTATGTCTTTACTGTGTGTTACCAAAAAGCTGACGTTGTTGTTACTTTAGAATTATTGAGCCAATATCATTTATTTTTCAGCTTCGTATGTATGGTGCACGGAAATTTACAATAGAACATATCTTGACAATTAAGTACATTTATTTCTAAAGCTCGGGCAGGGGGCGATTCCTGATGAAAAAACCCACGGGGTTTTCAATTGAATTGTTATAGTTACCGTAAGAAACTCACAAAACACCTTCATTACCTAAATCTACTATCGCAAACTCGAGTTATTTTTTCTATGGAATATATAGGGAATGTCACAATTTGGACAATGAAATAATAAATTCTTCATCATTCAATTCATTGAAATTGAAATGCTTTTATTTCAAGTTTGCAACTAGATAGTGAAAAGTGAAATTGTCCTGAGGTATAGGTAGACTTAACTGATGAATTTTATGTATTCATTTTCGTGGGTTTTTATTTTGCATGATTCGGTATTTTCTCAAACTGCCTGATTCTTACACTGAACTGTACTTTTAAAGTCATTGTTGAGATGTTGAGAGAAACATTTTTGAAGACGTTTAAGATTTGTACCACTTGGTGAGTGTCACTGCTGGTGGACAAGGATTCCCCGAGGGCACTAGCTTCAACATTTCGCCCTTCTCACACGTTGTTCCTATTCGGTTAGTTTTGTGTGTAAATTACACAAAAATAACCGAATAGGAACAACGTGTGAGACGGGCGAAATATTGAAGCTACGAGGGCACATGTCGCCAAGTTCGATCAAGTCTGGTTGATCGTTTCTTATATGTTATATGTTAATATGTTAACAAAATTTCTTGAAATTTCTAAAACGTTGGTCCTGTAGCATCATATCCCATCCATCCTGCTACGTTTTTTGGGTACATTTTTGGACATAATTACTTTCACACTCTTTGGCCATATCACAATGTTTAGACTGAGGATCACTGACAAGGGTTAAGTACCCGAAACGTACATGCCTGGTCCATGCTGCAAATTTATCTGTTCTTAAATTATGCTATGAATTTGATGTCGCTTCTCTCTAAAAATGTTCTTTGGTACTTAGGAAGGAGACAACACAATTTACAGTTCAATCCATATGCATTTCTTAGAATCATTTGCAATTGTTCAATTGGGTTTATTGATCCTTAGTCATTACGAACTCATTGATCAAGTAAAATACGTGAATTCATATAACCACATTCTTGAAACAACTACGTACGTTGGTTTTACATAATGCCTAGATTCAATATATGACGTCATTCATTTGGTCTTTTTGAACTGCATTCGCACATATTTTAATACTGTATTTTACGAATATAATGGTTTCATTCGGTTGAGAACGGATCACGAAGTATGGCTTTTTGAACATCTATCTATTACTTGCATAAATTTATCAATCATAATAATCAAATTATTGTTTTATAGACGTGTTTATTCTCTTGTATACAGTATGCAGAAATATGTCCCTTATTCAGGTCAGAATGAGCGCGCTACCGCGTTACGGCCAACCGCTAGAATGAACTTACTACAATAATCCAGACGTGATCCAACGCTATATCTTCTTGAAGAAAAAATCAAACCAATTTATAATGCATCAGACACATGTTTCGGATATTGATGCTTCCAGCGAAAGTGATTTTCAGAAAAAAATCATTTTAGTAGCGTCCTCTGGTTTTATTATTTGAATTTAAATTTGTGCATTTACTTTATAGAGAGTGCGCGGCTCCAAATTTCCTGTAAGGTCGATCCAGTAGCATATCTTGATAAAATAAATGTTCAAAATAGCATTGAAGGGATGGCGCTAATTGAGATGTTAATTAACCTCCATAAATGGTTTTGATGATGGATTTGGATGAAATGACAAGTTTCCGAAATAGTAATAAAATATTTACGATGTCAAATTGATAAAGGGCCAAAACAAAGCTTCTAAAGGTCTTCCAGCAAATTGTCGGAATTCCAATGGGGACCAATTGTGCCCCACTCCTTGCCGACATTTTCCTTTACTCGTACGAAGCTGAATTCATTCAATCTTTAATTGGTCTCTGAAGGGAAAAGATACTTAGCTTCTGCCTTCAACTTCACTTACAGATACATAGACGATGTGTTGTCCATCAATAATCCAAAATTCGCGGATTTCCTTAGCAGTATCTATCCTTCGGAGCTTGAAGTCAAAGAAACTACAGAGACAAATAATTCAGCATCCTATTTGGACATAATGTTTTCCTACGACACTGATGGTCACATGAACACCTCACTCTATGACAAACGTGACGACTTCAATTTCAGCATTACAAACTTTCCTTTTCTGAGTAGCAACATCCCTTCATCGACTGCTTATGGCGTTTTCATATCTCAGTTGATACGCTATGCCAGAGCAAGTACCAAATATACGGATTTTGTTCTGAGAGCTAGGCGTCTTTCAGATAAGCTTCTCAGTCAGGGATATGTTTGTGACCGACTAACATCGTCACTGAGGAAGTTCTACGGTCGATATGGGGAACTCGTCATACACTATGATGCCCCACTCTCCAGAATGGTGGATGATATTCTGTCATAGACCATTTGAACCATCCAACCAAAGATTGTACTCTATGTCTTCCAAAATGGAGGTTACCGGATGTGACAGTTCTACCGAATTGAAGCGGCGGTTGTTGCATGCAGGCAGGAGATGCTTGCTCTTCCTGGGCACCTGGTCTCACTCCCATATCGGAAGTATGCTTCTTTTCATGTGGTGGAGGTTTTTGTTTATTTTCTTTGGTTCCTGTTTTATCCTAATTTTGTATGCCTTCGGTTTCTGATTTTCTGAATTGTCGATTTGTGCTGTGTGCAGGGATATGGTCATTATCCATATTTGTCATTCTTTCAGGCGACAGAGCTGGAAAGAAGTAATTAATACACTTCAAAACGTCCAAGTCACGGGGAAGGAGTTTAACTGCTCCACACTGCAACAAGAAATAAATGTTTATATTAATAATCCAGAAGTGATCCAACCCTACTCCTTCTTGAAGAAAAATTCGAATAAATTTAAAATTTACAAGACACTCGGATACTAGTATGAAATCCTCATCAGTGATTTTCAGAAGCCACAGAAATTCATTTGAGTAGCGCCCTCACATTGATGTTTCAGAAAAAAAACATAGCTTGTTAAAATATGTTCTGATACATTACATGATATAATGCCCCTTCCGAAAAGGAACAGAGCAGAAAAAAGACTTTCTTTTATCTGTCTTTCTGTCACTAGTGAAATCTCAGGAAGCCTCTCGCCTATCGAAGCCAAATGTCAAACTTATAAAGAGGGAAGGAAGCTTTTTGATTTTTGGTCAGAAGTTTAAAGATAAAAGTCTCTTTATGGGAAAATACACTTGGAATAATGGCTTAACCTTTGCACACCGCATCTGAATATATGGTGATCTATTTCTAAAGACTTTTGCCAATAGTTCAAAGATAACTGTCATTGAAAAACAGGCTCAATTAGTTCATCGATATTAGAGAGATCTATCACTTTTTTCTCGCCTGCAACAATAAATCATGTCTATCCGTGTGGTTGTCACACTTTCACATGGTATTGGCTAAACTTTGACTTACATGCACTTGATTACACAACCCTAACTTATAGGACGGTCGTATAAGATTAGATTCAATATCCAATAATAGTCAGATTTAAGTTCAAGGTAACATAGTTATGGGTACACATACCTCGTATTGAATATTCTAGTTTTTTCAAAGCATAATGTACCGATTCAAAAAATAAAATGAATAAATAAATGTGATCGAGAAATAGAAACATAATGAAGTTTCACAAATAAATGTCGGTATAAGTCATTTATTGACATCAAAAGATAAAAAAAATCTAATGGTAATCGGCTGTTTTTATTACTTATTACTTGATTGATTTTTATGTACTATAGCTAAGTGAATTAAGATAGATTTCACTTACGCAAAAAAGTTACACGATTTCTATGGCAGGCCAATGTGGACAAAAATAGGTATTTTCTAATATTAGAAAATCATTTTCTAATATTTGAAAATCATTATCTGATATTAGAAAATCATTTATAAATATTAAAAAATGAATTTCTAATATAAGAAAATATACTGAATTTCTTATATTAGAAAATGAATTTCGAATATTTGAAAATGAATTTCTAATATTAGATAAGGAATTTCAAATATTAGAAAATGAATTTCTAATATAAGAAAACGAGTTTCTAATATATGAAAATGAATTTCTAATATAAGAAAATGATTTTCTTATAAAAAAAATTACCTATCATTTTCTAATATTAGAAATTCATTTTCTGATATTAGAAAATGATTTCCTTATATCAGAATTTTTTTTCTGATATCAAAAATTCATTTTTTTAATATTTGAAAATAGAAGTAATTTTTTATATTAAAAAATGAATGTCTAATATTCGAAAATGAATTTCTAATATCAGAAAATGAATTTCAAATATTAGAAAATGAATCTCTACCATAAAAAAATGAATTTGTTATATTAGAAAATAGCTATTTTTGTCAACGTTGGCTTGCCATAGATTTCCATTCTTGCCACAATCACATATACTACAGTAACCTTTTTGTACTGGCAGTATTTTGTATAGATAAAAAGTGTTAAAAGTTAAAAGTACAGAACAAACACTTCAGTGTTAAGAACAAGCACTTTTTCGTTTTGAGGGCAAGGGGACTGACCGAAAAACTTATTATATTATAGTCTAGGACATTGGTAGGGTCTTTGGAATCTAGCTGTATATTAATTTATAACAATAGTCTACTTTCATTACAGTAGTTTCATCTTTCATTATCTGTAATTTTGTTTCCATATCTTTATCATAAAAAGGTATTCAATGGGTAATGAGAAGTACTTGGGCCACCCATTTATGCAATTCTGAGACCTAAAAGCACAGCATAGTTATATACATATATGAGCTCGCTACAGCCGGGAGAGCACGGACTGTATTACGCACGTCCTCTTTTTATATCATTTTACATATTCATCCGTGTTGCTTGGACCCCTGTGTTTTTCGGTCTTGTTTGTGTGTGATCATCTAACTGTGAGGAGGTTGTTTTACACCAAAATTGTGTGTTCTTCGAGACCTCTGGGAAATCGGAATAGTGGGAGGGTTGTGCGCACGTAATCCAGGATAACCACACCGTCTGCTATTAACGTGGCAGATGGCCGTCCTAAGTCGCACCGGTTGCCCATTTGTCTCGTTAGGTTTTGTTTGGTCTTTTATGTTTAATGTTTCTATCGTGTGAGTTAATGCTCCTTGTCCCTTTTGCGTCTCTTTCTGTGGGTGTCTGTTCTGTGTTTTTTGCATTGGGTGTTTTGGGGTTTGGCTAAGGGTGCTGCAACCTAGTGCTGTTGGAGATCCCCTCCTTTCTTTTATAATGAAAAAAAATGATTAAAAATGTTTGATCAATTTGGATACTGAAAAAAATTGGTTACCTTATGAGTTATGGGCGTTTACAGTTTACATTGACCTCTATGGGAAAAGGTTAATTTTCCATAGATTTTTCAACAGAATGATGGGGCAACAAATATCGATTGGTCAAAAATTTCTAAAAAAAAATATTTAATCAAATTTCGCTGAAAAATCAAAATTTCACCAATTAGTTTTTCTGTAATTAATTTTCTCTTCATTTTTTTTAATCAAGGGGAGATAAGTTCTAAGTACGACCCTTTTCAAAATGTTTCCTATTTCGATATACACTGGATTAGTGCAAAAGTTTTTAAAATATCATATGACACAGAAATATTTTGAATGATAAATACATCTAATTCAATGTTTTTGGCATAATTTCCTTCATTACCCATTGAATACGTTAAATTCTTATTTAATCGCGAAATTTGATACTCGCGAAAATATCTGGTTATGCGGTATTGGAGGCGAAGGTGAAAGTCTTAATACCTTCCATTGTTTGTTATAGCCAGAGTCAAATAGTCGCAACAGCAGAGGTTGTTTAAAGACTTTCTCTATGATATCAATTGTTGCAATTAAACAAGGCATATTGAATGTTATCAATAGTAATACAATAACTAGATGGCTACTGTTGCAAGCAACAGACGGATTCCTCCTTTATTAGACCTTCCTCGGAACTGAAGTGTTAAAATCGGAATAAAGAAGATCGAAAAAAGAATAGTTGCTTTAGTACCTTATTCACTTCAGCAAATGAGTCAAAAGAGCTTATGTTTAACTTGGGACTCTTATCTATTTATCGACAAAAAAGAAGAAAAAGACAATAAATACCTTTCAAGTTCAGGAAGGCTTTAAACTCCTAGATCTATTCTGCCCATTTTGAATCCTTTTAAATTACTATCCAAAAAGAATTGCACAATGAATTAGCAATGAGAAAATTTCTATAAATAGAGAATGACAACAGCATGAAAGTACAGACAAGTAATGCTACTAAGATAAAAAAAAGGTAACAGAGAACAAGAATAAAAGAGTTATCTATCTTACTATGTAAAGTTCAAATAAGAATTACTACTTGTGTTAAGAATAAATATTTAAGAACAAAACCCTATCAATCCTACAAGAGTAAATGTTTGTTATGACCTTGAAAAAAGTTTATTTGACCTTGAACCAAGGTCATGGATGAAAGATAACCATTTTAGTTTATTCTCATCAAGATTTCTTTTCATTTATTCAAAGCTCAATATTTTATCAACAAAAGTCTGTTGTGACCTTGAAATCGAACAAATGACCTTGGGTCAAGGTCAAGGTGAAAGGACTTGATGCAAGGAATATTTGCGTCAAGTTTGAACTCTAAAGGTCAAATGGTCTTTGTTCTATAGGAAAAATTTTACTGTGACCTTGAGAATGAGAATTTGACCTTGGGTCAAGGTCAAGGTGAAAGGGCTTGGATCAATGATTGTATTTATGAAGTTTGAACTGTCAAGGTCAAATAGTCTTTGTTCTATAGGCAAAAGTTTGTTGTGACCTTGAGAATCATAATTTGACCTTGAAACTAGGTCAACATCAATGACTACCTATAAGTAACCTACCATCCAAGTTTCAACTCAAAATCTCAAAAACTGTAGAAATTGGCACTGTGCCAATTTAAAGTTCCATTTTCAACTCAAAATAGCGCGAAAACCGTAAATATTTGATCGAGCATGTAAGCGTATAAAAGTTTGCAAGTTTCCCAAAGAACAATATAAAACAAATTTCATTCAAATCCCACGGTTAGTTCAGGAGTTATAAGGTTTTAAAGATTTTACCTTTGATGACCTCTAGCGGGGGCATATGTGAACTTTTCGACAAGAAAAAAAATTTAAATCAAGATCTTTATTTGCTCTTTCACATGATACTTTCCATTTTATCATATGATGCGGTACTTTGTTGTAACGTCACTGGATTGGATTGGGGGTAAGAATAATAATAATAATAATAATAATAATAATAATAAGAACTAGATGGCTACTGTTGCAAGCAACAGACGGATTCCTCCTTTATTACACCTTCCTCGGAACTGAAGTGTTGAAATCCGAATTAAGATGATGAAAAAAGAATAGTTGCTTTAATACCTTATTCACTTCAGCAAATGAGTCAAAAGAGCTTAAGTCTAACTTGGGACTCTTATCTATTTATCGACAAAAAAGAAGAAAAAGACGATAAATACCTTTCAAGTTTAGGAAGGCTTTAAACTCCTAGATCTATTCTATCCATTTTGAATCCTTTTAAATTACTATCCCAAAAAGAATTGCACAATGAATTAGCAATGAGAAAATTTCTATAAATAGAGAATGACAACAGCATGAAAGTACAGACAAGTATTGCTACTAAGATATAAAAGGAAACAGAGAACAAGAATAAAAGAGTTATCTATCTTACTATGTAAAGTTCAAATAAGAAGTACTACTTGTGTGAAGAATAAATATTTAAGAACAAAATCCTATCAATCCTACAAGAGTAAATGTTTGTTATGACCTTGAAAAAGTTTATTTGACCTTGAACCAAGGTCATGGATGAAAGATAAGCATTTTAGTTAATTCTCATCAAGATTTCTTTTTATCTATTCAAAGCTCAATATTTTATCAACAAAAGTCTGTTGTGACCTTGAAATCGAACAAATGACCTTGGGTCAAGGTCAAGGTGAAAGGACTTGATGCAAGGAATATTTGCGTCAAGGTTTAACTCTCAATGTCAAATGGTCTTTGTTCTGTAGAAAGAATTTTGTTGTGACCTTGAGAATGAGAATTTGACCTTGGGTCAAGGTCAAGGTGAAAGGGCTTGGATCAATGATTGTATTTGTGAAGTTTGAACTGTCAAGGTCAAATAGTCTTTGTTCTATAGGCAAAAGTTTGTTGTGACCTTGAGAATCATAATTTGACCTTGAAACTAGGTAATCGTCAATGACTACCTATAAGTAACCTACCATCCAAGTTTCAACTCAAAATCTCAAAAACTGTAGAAATTGGCACTGTGCCAATTTAAAGTTCCATTTTCAACTCAAAATAGCGCGAAAACCGTAAATATTTTATCGAGCATGTAAGCGTATAAAAGTTTGCAAATTTCCCAAAGAACAATATAAAACAAATTTCGTTAAAATCGCACGGTTAGTTTAGGAGTTATAAGGTTTTAAAGATTTTACCTTTGATGACCTCTAGCAGGGGCATATGTGAACTTTTCGACAAGAAAAAATTTTTAAATTTAAATCTTCATATGCTCTTTGACATGGTACTTTCCGTTTTTTCATATGATGCTGTACTTTTTTGTAAAGTGACCGGAACGGTTTGTGGGTAAGAATAATAATAATAATAAGAATAATAAGAATAAAGAAAAGACAATACAATAACAGAAAGGATTCCGACGGAAGTCGGAATCCTTAATAATAAGAATAAAGAAAAGACAATACAATAACAGAAAGGATTCCGACGGAAGTCGGAATCCTTAATAATAATAATAAGAATAATAAGAATAAAGAAAAGACAATACAATAACAGAAAGGATTCCGACGGAAATCGGAATCCTTAATAAATGGAAGGATGGAGGTTCCTGTGGACATAGCAGACGGATTCCTCTCATTTTCATCTTGTAAAGGACAGAAATGAAAATTGAAAAAATGCGAAAATGACTGGCCGCAGCTGGACTCGAACCAGGTACCTTCACCAAGGTAGGCCCCATCGTATCTTGTACATGTTATGTCAGGTCACATGGTTGAATTGACCAATGAAATTTGTAACACATCCTGGGTCATGCATATTAATTATGTGAGGGATTTTCCAATGAATCATGACAATATAGCAAGTGTTTTCAAACTGGTACATGTATTCGATATTTCTTGATTCTGTTAGAAAACATTTTGAACTAATACATACTCGTATAAATTTTGAAATGAAAACAATGTTGAAGCACTGTACTTTATGTTTGCTTACGAATGAAAAAAATTGAGGGAAAAAAATGGCCGAGACCGGTATCGAACCCCGGACCCTCCGATTCGAAGTCTGACGCTCTACCGCTGAGCTATTGCAGAACTGACAAAGCTTTGCATCAAAAGTCTTTAGAAGGATGAAATCTTGCGACTATGATATGACTCAACATGTCGAGCATGTTCCGAATGATAAATCTTTATCGATCGATTCTATTTACAGGTTTGTATTCAGGAGTAAACAACACAGAATTTCATAAAATGTATTTTTTTTTTATTTGACTTTCATTGACCATGTATGTAGAGAATAAAATTATGATTCAATAAAATGTGTTTGCTTATTTTGCAAGGGCGGATCTAGACAGGGTAGGTGAAAACAGGTATGTACACGTATGTAACATGTAAGTCGGAGGGGGGGGGGGGCAAAAACTTATCGACCTCCCCCTTTCGAAGGACTAGCCTATGACATTGGAAAAACAAACCGTCAAAGATCTTGTACAGTTATTTCAAAGATTGACGAATTCAAAAAGAAACAGACAAACAAACGAGAAAAAAAAAATGCCCAAGGGGGCCACATTGCTCCGTCAAAGGTCTTGTACAGTTGTTTCAAATATTAAGGAATTTAATAAGAAAAAGACAAACAAACAAACAAAACAAATGAAAAAAAAAAAAAAAAAAAAAAAAAACAAGAGGCCCAAGGGAGCCATATTGCTCAGTCAAAAGTCTTGTACAGTTGTTTCAAAGATTGTCGAATCAAAAAAGAAACTAACAAGCAAACAAACAAACAAGCAAAACAAATGAAAAAAAAAAAATAAATAAAAACAAACAAGAGGCCCAAGGGGGCCACATTGCTCCGTCAAAGGTCTTGTACAGTTGTTTCAAAGATTGACGAATTAAAAAAACAAGACAAACAAAAAAAAAAAAAAAAAAAAAAAAAAAAAAAAACCAAGAAGGCCAAGGGGGCCACATTGCTCCGTCAAAGGTCTTGTACAGTTGTTTCAAAGATTGACGAATGAAAAAAAAAGAGGCCTAAGGTGGCCATATATACACGTTGAAGTCAATGACAGTGAAATAAATATGCGCAATATGAAATGTGTTTTTCTTCTGAATAAAAAGCTATGAATAGGACTGACTTGTTGCATGAACGATCGATAATTCTTGTAATGCTGAATCAGCCATTTGTATTTCTCCGTCTGTATATCAAAAATAAAAACCACTAACATTCAGGAACTCCAATGGCTATGTGGATAGGGCGTTGGACTGCTGGCCCAAGGGTGCCGGGTTCGATCCCCAGTCTGGACGTTTTTTTATCGCCGATCGTCTGCGTTTCTATTTAGTACTCTCTCTATCTGTTCGTATGTCTGTTCGTTCTTCTATCGTTTTCAGTCTATCTAACACTGTCTATCTTACACTGTCAGTCTGTCTGTCTGGTCCATGCTGCAAATTAACCAGTTAATTTAAATGATGCTATTCAATTTTAAGACATTTTTTTAAACATTTAATTAGAAAATGACAACAGCATGAAAGTACAGAAAAGTCATGGTACGAAGAGAAATAGAAATAAAAGATTTATCTTTCTTAGATCATGTAAAGTTCATATAAGAAGGACCTCGTTTGTGAAGTATAAGTAGTGTAGGACAAACACTGTGTATTTAACAAGTAAATGTTGTTATGACATTGAGAATGAAATTTTCACCTTGAGCCAAGGTCAAGGAAAAAAGATGAGTATAGAATATCATTTTCTTCAAAATATATATGAAATTGAATAAAGCTCAATATTTTATCAACAAAAGACTGTTATGACCTTGAAATCGAACGAATGACCTTTGGTCAAGGTCAATGTGACAGGACTTACTGCAAGGAATATTTGTACCCAGTTTGCATTCTCAAGGTCAAACAGTCTTTGTTTTATAGGCAAAAATGTTGTTGTGACCTTGAGAATGAGAATTTGACCTTGGATCAAGGTCAAGGTGAAAGAGCTTGGCTTAACAATTATATGTATGAAGTTTGAACTCTGAAGGTCAAATAGTCTTTGTTCTATAAGCAAAAGTTTCATGTGACCTTGAGAATAAAAATTTGACCTTGAAAAGAAGGTCAACATTAAATGACTACCTATAAGTGACCTAACATCTAAGTTTCAACTCAAAGTCTCAAAAATTGTAGAAATTGGCACCTTGCCAATTTAAGGTTCCATTTTCAACTTGAAATAGCTTGAAAACTGTAAATATTTTATGGAGCATGTAAGCGTATAAAAGTTTGCAAATTTCTCAAAGAACAATATAAAACACATTTTGTTCAAATCGTACGGTTAGTAAAGGAGTTATAAGAGTTTAAAGATTTGACCGCTGATGATCTCTAGCGGGGGCATATGTGAACTTTTCGACAAGAAAAAAATATTAAATTAAGATCTTTATTTGCTCTTTCACATGATACTTTCCATTTTATCATATGATGCGGTACTTTGTTGTAACGTCACTGGATTGGCTTGGGGGTAAGAATAATAATAATAATAATAATAATAATAATAATAAGAATAATAAGAATAAAGAAAAGACAATACAATAACAGAAAGGATTCCGACGGAAATCGGAATCCTTAATAAATGGAAGGATGGAGGTTCCTGTGGACATAGCAGACGGATTCCTCTCATTTTCATCTTGTAAAGGACAGAAATGAAAATTGAAAAAATGCGAAAATGACTGGCCGCAGCTGGACTCGAACCAGGTACCTTCACCAAGGTAGGCCCCATCGTATCTTGTACATGTTATGTCAGGTCACATGGTTGAATTGACCAATGAAATTTGTAACACATCCTGGGTCATGCATATTAATTATGTGAGGGATTTTCCAATGAATCATGACAATATAGCAAGTGTTTTCAAACTGGTACATGTATTCGATATTTCTTGATTCTGTTAGAAAACATTTTGAACTAATACATACTCGTATAAATTTTGAAATGAAAACAATGTTGAAGCACTGTACTTTATGTTTGCTTACGAATGAAAAAAATTGAGGGAAAAAAATGGCCGAGACCGGTATCGAACCCCGGACCCTCCGATTCGAAGTCTGACGCTCTACCGCTGAGCTATTGCAGAACTGACAAAGCTTTGCATCAAAAGTCTTTAGAAGGATGAAATCTTGCGACTATGATATGACTCAACATGTCGAGCATGTTCCGAATGATAAATCTTTATCGATCGATTCTATTTACAGGTTTGTATTCAGGAGTAAACAACACAGAATTTCATAAAATGTATTTTTTTTTTATTTGACTTTCATTGACCATGTATGTAGAGAATAAAATTATGATTCAATAAAATGTGTTTGCTTATTTTGCAAGGGCGGATCTAGACAGGGTAGGTGAAAACAGGTATGTACACGTATGTAACATGTAAGTCGGAGGGGGGGGGGGCAAAAACTTATCGACCTCCCCCTTTCGAAGGACTAGCCTATGACATTGGAAAAACAAACCGTCAAAGATCTTGTACAGTTATTTCAAAGATTGACGAATTCAAAAAGAAACAGACAAACAAACGAGAAAAAAAAAATGCCCAAGGGGGCCACATTGCTCCGTCAAAGGTCTTGTACAGTTGTTTCAAATATTAAGGAATTTAATAAGAAAAAGACAAACAAACAAACAAAACAAATGAAAAAAAAAAAAAAAAAAAAAAAAAAACAAGAGGCCCAAGGGAGCCATATTGCTCAGTCAAAAGTCTTGTACAGTTGTTTCAAAGATTGTCGAATCAAAAAAGAAACTAACAAGCAAACAAACAAACAAGCAAAACAAATGAAAAAAAAAAATAAATAAAAACAAACAAGAGGCCCAAGGGGGCCACATTGCTCCGTCAAAGGTCTTGTACAGTTGTTTCAAAGATTGACGAATTAAAAAAACAAGACAAACAAAAAAAAAAAAAAAAAAAAAAAAAAAAAACCAAGAAGGCCAAGGGGGCCACATTGCTCCGTCAAAGGTCTTGTACAGTTGTTTCAAAGATTGACGAATGAAAAAAAAAAGAGGCCTAAGGTGGCCATATATACACGTTGAAGTCAATGACAGTGAAATAAATATGCGCAATATGAAATGTGTTTTTCTTCTGAATAAAAAGCTATGAATAGGACTGACTTGTTGCATGAACGATCGATAATTCTTGTAATGCTGAATCAGCCATTTGTATTTCTCCGTCTGTATATCAAAAATAAAAACCACTAACATTCAGGAACTCCAATGGCTATGTGGATAGGGCGTTGGACTGCTGGCCCAAGGGTGCCGGGTTCGATCCCCAGTCTGGACGTTTTTTTATCGCCGATCGTCTGCGTTTCTATTTAGTACTCTCTCTATCTGTTCGTATGTCTGTTCGTTCTTCTATCGTTTTCAGTCTATCTAACACTGTCTATCTTACACTGTCAGTCTGTCTGTCTGGTCCATGCTGCAAATTAACCAGTTAATTTAAATGATGCTATTCAATTTTAAGACATTTTTTTAAACATTTAATTAGAAAATGACAACAGCATGAAAGTACAGAAAAGTCATGGTACGAAGAGAAATAGAAATAAAAGATTTATCTTTCTTAGATCATGTAAAGTTCATATAAGAAGGACCTCGTTTGTGAAGTATAAGTAGTGTAGGACAAACACTGTGTATTTAACAAGTAAATGTTGTTATGACATTGAGAATGAAATTTTCACCTTGAGCCAAGGTCAAGGAAAAAAGATGAGTATAGAATATCATTTTCTTCAAAATATATATGAAATTGAATAAAGCTCAATATTTTATCAACAAAAGACTGTTATGACCTTGAAATCGAACGAATGACCTTTGGTCAAGGTCAATGTGACAGGACTTACTGCAAGGAATATTTGTACCCAGTTTGCATTCTCAAGGTCAAACAGTCTTTGTTTTATAGGCAAAAATGTTGTTGTGACCTTGAGAATGAGAATTTGACCTTGGATCAAGGTCAAGGTGAAAGAGCTTGGCTTAACAATTATATGTATGAAGTTTGAACTCTGAAGGTCAAATAGTCTTTGTTCTATAAGCAAAAGTTTCATGTGACCTTGAGAATAAAAATTTGACCTTGAAAAGAAGGTCAACATTAAATGACTACCTATAAGTGACCTAACATCTAAGTTTCAACTCAAAGTCTCAAAAATTGTAGAAATTGGCAC
This sequence comes from Pinctada fucata, assembly GCA_028142955.1. Taxonomy (NCBI): domain Eukaryota; kingdom Metazoa; phylum Mollusca; class Bivalvia; order Pterioida; family Pteriidae; genus Pinctada; species Pinctada fucata. The sequence goes on from AP027105.1 coordinate 30,493,536, forward strand.
CTTGCCAATTTAAGGTTCCATTTTCAACTTGAAATAGCTTGAAAACTGTAAATATTTTATGGAGCATGTAAGCGTATAAAAGTTTGCAAATTTCTCAAAGAACAATATAAAACACATTTTGTTCAAATCGTACGGTTAGTAAAGGAGTTATAAGAGTTTAAAGATTTGACCGCTGATGATCTCTAGCGGGGGCATATGTGAACTTTTCGACAAGAAAAAAATATTAAATTAAGATCTTTATTTGCTCTTTCACATGATACTTTCCATTTTATCATATGATGCGGTACTTTGTTGTAACGTCACTGGATTGGCTTGGGGGTAAGAATAATAATAATAATAATAATAATAATAATAATAAGAATAATAAGAATAAAGAAAAGACAATACAATAACAGAAAGGATTCCGACGGAAATCGGAATCCTTAATAAATGGAAGGATGGAGGTTCCTGTGGACATAGCAGACGGATTCCTCTCATTTTCATCTTGTAAAGGACAGAAATGAAAATTGAAAAAATGCGAAAATGACTGGCCGCAGCTGGACTCGAACCAGGTACCTTCACCAAGGTAGGCCCCATCGTATCTTGTACATGTTATGTCAGGTCACATGGTTGAATTGACCAATGAAATTTGTAACACATCCTGGGTCATGCATATTAATTATGTGAGGGATTTTCCAATGAATCATGACAATATAGCAAGTGTTTTCAAACTGGTACATGTATTCGATATTTCTTGATTCTGTTAGAAAACATTTTGAACTAATACATACTCGTATAAATTTTGAAATGAAAACAATGTTGAAGCACTGTACTTTATGTTTGCTTACGAATGAAAAAAATTGAGGGAAAAAAATGGCCGAGACCGGTATCGAACCCCGGACCCTCCGATTCGAAGTCTGACGCTCTACCGCTGAGCTATTGCAGAACTGACAAAGCTTTGCATCAAAAGTCTTTAGAAGGATGAAATCTTGCGACTATGATATGACTCAACATGTCGAGCATGTTCCGAATGATAAATCTTTATCGATCGATTCTATTTACAGGTTTGTATTCAGGAGTAAACAACACAGAATTTCATAAAATGTATTTTTTTTTTATTTGACTTTCATTGACCATGTATGTAGAGAATAAAATTATGATTCAATAAAATGTGTTTGCTTATTTTGCAAGGGCGGATCTAGACAGGGTAGGTGAAAACAGGTATGTACACGTATGTAACATGTAAGTCGGAGGGGGGGGGGGCAAAAACTTATCGACCTCCCCCTTTCGAAGGACTAGCCTATGACATTGGAAAAACAAACCGTCAAAGATCTTGTACAGTTATTTCAAAGATTGACGAATTCAAAAAGAAACAGACAAACAAACGAGAAAAAAAAAATGCCCAAGGGGGCCACATTGCTCCGTCAAAGGTCTTGTACAGTTGTTTCAAATATTAAGGAATTTAATAAGAAAAAGACAAACAAACAAACAAAACAAATGAAAAAAAAAAAAAAAAAAAAAAAAAACAAGAGGCCCAAGGGAGCCATATTGCTCAGTCAAAAGTCTTGTACAGTTGTTTCAAAGATTGTCGAATCAAAAAAGAAACTAACAAGCAAACAAACAAACAAGCAAAACAAATGAAAAAAAAAAATAAATAAAAACAAACAAGAGGCCCAAGGGGGCCACATTGCTCCGTCAAAGGTCTTGTACAGTTGTTTCAAAGATTGACGAATTAAAAAAACAAGACAAACAAAAAAAAAAAAAAAAAAAAAAAAAAAAAACCAAGAAGGCCAAGGGGGCCACATTGCTCCGTCAAAGGTCTTGTACAGTTGTTTCAAAGATTGACGAATGAAAAAAAAAAGAGGCCTAAGGTGGCCATATATACACGTTGAAGTCAATGACAGTGAAATAAATATGCGCAATATGAAATGTGTTTTTCTTCTGAATAAAAAGCTATGAATAGGACTGACTTGTTGCATGAACGATCGATAATTCTTGTAATGCTGAATCAGCCATTTGTATTTCTCCGTCTGTATATCAAAAATAAAAACCACTAACATTCAGGAACTCCAATGGCTATGTGGATAGGGCGTTGGACTGCTGGCCCAAGGGTGCCGGGTTCGATCCCCAGTCTGGACGTTTTTTTATCGCCGATCGTCTGCGTTTCTATTTAGTACTCTCTCTATCTGTTCGTATGTCTGTTCGTTCTTCTATCGTTTTCAGTCTATCTAACACTGTCTATCTTACACTGTCAGTCTGTCTGTCTGGTCCATGCTGCAAATTAACCAGTTAATTTAAATGATGCTATTCAATTTTAAGACATTTTTTTAAACATTTAATTAGAAAATGACAACAGCATGAAAGTACAGAAAAGTCATGGTACGAAGAGAAATAGAAATAAAAGATTTATCTTTCTTAGATCATGTAAAGTTCATATAAGAAGGACCTCGTTTGTGAAGTATAAGTAGTGTAGGACAAACACTGTGTATTTAACAAGTAAATGTTGTTATGACATTGAGAATGAAATTTTCACCTTGAGCCAAGGTCAAGGAAAAAAGATGAGTATAGAATATCATTTTCTTCAAAATATATATGAAATTGAATAAAGCTCAATATTTTATCAACAAAAGACTGTTATGACCTTGAAATCGAACGAATGACCTTTGGTCAAGGTCAATGTGACAGGACTTACTGCAAGGAATATTTGTACCCAGTTTGCATTCTCAAGGTCAAACAGTCTTTGTTTTATAGGCAAAAATGTTGTTGTGACCTTGAGAATGAGAATTTGACCTTGGATCAAGGTCAAGGTGAAAGAGCTTGGCTTAACAATTATATGTATGAAGTTTGAACTCTGAAGGTCAAATAGTCTTTGTTCTATAAGCAAAAGTTTCATGTGACCTTGAGAATAAAAATTTGACCTTGAAAAGAAGGTCAACATTAAATGACTACCTATAAGTGACCTAACATCTAAGTTTCAACTCAAAGTCTCAAAAATTGTAGAAATTGGCACCTTGCCAATTTAAGGTTCCATTTTCAACTTGAAATAGCTTGAAAACTGTAAATATTTTATGGAGCATGTAAGCGTATAAAAGTTTGCAAATTTCTCAAAGAACAATATAAAACACATTTTGTTCAAATCGTACGGTTAGTAAAGGAGTTATAAGAGTTTAAAGATTTGACCGCTGATGATCTCTAGCGGGGGCATATGTGAACTTTTCGACAAGAAAAAAATATTAAATTAAGATCTTTATTTGCTCTTTCACATGATACTTTCCATTTTATCATATGATGCGGTACTTTGTTGTAACGTCACTGGATTGGCTTGGGGGTAAGAATAATAATAATAATAATAATAATAATAATAATAATAAGAATAATAAGAATAAAGAAAAGACAATACAATAACAGAAAGGATTCCGACGGAAATCGGAATCCTTAATAAATGGAAGGATGGAGGTTCCTGTGGACATAGCAGACGGATTCCTCTCATTTTCATCTTGTAAAGGACAGAAATGAAAATTGAAAAAATGCGAAAATGACTGGCCGCAGCTGGACTCGAACCAGGTACCTTCACCAAGGTAGGCCCCATCGTATCTTGTACATGTTATGTCAGGTCACATGGTTGAATTGACCAATGAAATTTGTAACACATCCTGGGTCATGCATATTAATTATGTGAGGGATTTTCCAATGAATCATGACAATATAGCAAGTGTTTTCAAACTGGTACATGTATTCGATATTTCTTGATTCTGTTAGAAAACATTTTGAACTAATACATACTCGTATAAATTTTGAAATGAAAACAATGTTGAAGCACTGTACTTTATGTTTGCTTACGAATGAAAAAAATTGAGGGAAAAAAATGGCCGAGACCGGTATCGAACCCCGGACCCTCCGATTCGAAGTCTGACGCTCTACCGCTGAGCTATTGCAGAACTGACAAAGCTTTGCATCAAAAGTCTTTAGAAGGATGAAATCTTGCGACTATGATATGACTCAACATGTCGAGCATGTTCCGAATGATAAATCTTTATCGATCGATTCTATTTACAGGTTTGTATTCAGGAGTAAACAACACAGAATTTCATAAAATGTATTTTTTTTTTATTTGACTTTCATTGACCATGTATGTAGAGAATAAAATTATGATTCAATAAAATGTGTTTGCTTATTTTGCAAGGGCGGATCTAGACAGGGTAGGTGAAAACAGGTATGTACACGTATGTAACATGTAAGTCGGAGGGGGGGGGGGCAAAAACTTATCGACCTCCCCCTTTCGAAGGACTAGCCTATGACATTGGAAAAACAAACCGTCAAAGATCTTGTACAGTTATTTCAAAGATTGACGAATTCAAAAAGAAACAGACAAACAAACGAGAAAAAAAAAAATGCCCAAGGGGGCCACATTGCTCCGTCAAAGGTCTTGTACAGTTGTTTCAAATATTAAGGAATTTAATAAGAAAAAGACAAACAAACAAACAAAACAAATGAAAAAAAAAAAAAAAAAAAAAAAAAACAAGAGGCCCAAGGGAGCCATATTGCTCAGTCAAAAGTCTTGTACAGTTGTTTCAAAGATTGTCGAATCAAAAAAGAAACTAACAAGCAAACAAACAAACAAGCAAAACAAATGAAAAAAAAAAATAAATAAAAACAAACAAGAGGCCCAAGGGGGCCACATTGCTCCGTCAAAGGTCTTGTACAGTTGTTTCAAAGATTGACGAATTAAAAAAACAAGACAAACAAAAAAAAAAAAAAAAAAAAAAAAAAAAAACCAAGAAGGCCAAGGGGGCCACATTGCTCCGTCAAAGGTCTTGTACAGTTGTTTCAAAGATTGACGAATGAAAAAAAAAAGAGGCCTAAGGTGGCCATATATACACGTTGAAGTCAATGACAGTGAAATAAATATGCGCAATATGAAATGTGTTTTTCTTCTGAATAAAAAGCTATGAATAGGACTGACTTGTTGCATGAACGATCGATAATTCTTGTAATGCTGAATCAGCCATTTGTATTTCTCCGTCTGTATATCAAAAATAAAAACCACTAACATTCAGGAACTCCAATGGCTATGTGGATAGGGCGTTGGACTGCTGGCCCAAGGGTGCCGGGTTCGATCCCCAGTCTGGACGTTTTTTTATCGCCGATCGTCTGCGTTTCTATTTAGTACTCTCTCTATCTGTTCGTATGTCTGTTCGTTCTTCTATCGTTTTCAGTCTATCTAACACTGTCTATCTTACACTGTCAGTCTGTCTGTCTGGTCCATGCTGCAAATTAACCAGTTAATTTAAATGATGCTATTCAATTTTAAGACATTTTTTTAAACATTTAATTAGAAAATGACAACAGCATGAAAGTACAGAAAAGTCATGGTACGAAGAGAAATAGAAATAAAAGATTTATCTTTCTTAGATCATGTAAAGTTCATATAAGAAGGACCTCGTTTGTGAAGTATAAGTAGTGTAGGACAAACACTGTGTATTTAACAAGTAAATGTTGTTATGACATTGAGAATGAAATTTTCACCTTGAGCCAAGGTCAAGGAAAAAAGATGAGTATAGAATATCATTTTCTTCAAAATATATATGAAATTGAATAAAGCTCAATATTTTATCAACAAAAGACTGTTATGACCTTGAAATCGAACGAATGACCTTTGGTCAAGGTCAATGTGACAGGACTTACTGCAAGGAATATTTGTACCCAGTTTGCATTCTCAAGGTCAAACAGTCTTTGTTTTATAGGCAAAAATGTTGTTGTGACCTTGAGAATGAGAATTTGACCTTGGATCAAGGTCAAGGTGAAAGAGCTTGGCTTAACAATTATATGTATGAAGTTTGAACTCTGAAGGTCAAATAGTCTTTGTTCTATAAGCAAAAGTTTCATGTGACCTTGAGAATAAAAATTTGACCTTGAAAAGAAGGTCAACATTAAATGACTACCTATAAGTGACCTAACATCTAAGTTTCAACTCAAAGTCTCAAAAATTGTAGAAATTGGCACCTTGCCAATTTAAGGTTCCATTTTCAACTTGAAATAGCTTGAAAACTGTAAATATTTTATGGAGCATGTAAGCGTATAAAAGTTTGCAAATTTCTCAAAGAACAATATAAAACACATTTTGTTCAAATCGTACGGTTAGTAAAGGAGTTATAAGAGTTTAAAGATTTGACCGCTGATGATCTCTAGCGGGGGCATATGTGAACTTTTCGACAAGAAAAAAATATTAAATTAAGATCTTTATTTGCTCTTTCACATGATACTTTCCATTTTATCATATGATGCGGTACTTTGTTGTAACGTCACTGGATTGGCTTGGGGGTAAGAATAATAATAATAATAATAATAATAATAATAATAATAAGAATAATAAGAATAAAGAAAAGACAATACAATAACAGAAAGGATTCCGACGGAAATCGGAATCCTTAATAAATGGAAGGATGGAGGTTCCTGTGGACATAGCAGACGGATTCCTCTCATTTTCATCTTGTAAAGGACAGAAATGAAAATTGAAAAAATGCGAAAATGACTGGCCGCAGCTGGACTCGAACCAGGTACCTTCACCAAGGTAGGCCCCATCGTATCTTGTACATGTTATGTCAGGTCACATGGTTGAATTGACCAATGAAATTTGTAACACATCCTGGGTCATGCATATTAATTATGTGAGGGATTTTCCAATGAATCATGACAATATAGCAAGTGTTTTCAAACTGGTACATGTATTCGATATTTCTTGATTCTGTTAGAAAACATTTTGAACTAATACATACTCGTATAAATTTTGAAATGAAAACAATGTTGAAGCACTGTACTTTATGTTTGCTTACGAATGAAAAAAATTGAGGGAAAAAAATGGCCGAGACCGGTATCGAACCCCGGACCCTCCGATTCGAAGTCTGACGCTCTACCGCTGAGCTATTGCAGAACTGACAAAGCTTTGCATCAAAAGTCTTTAGAAGGATGAAATCTTGCGACTATGATATGACTCAACATGTCGAGCATGTTCCGAATGATAAATCTTTATCGATCGATTCTATTTACAGGTTTGTATTCAGGAGTAAACAACACAGAATTTCATAAAATGTATTTTTTTTTTATTTGACTTTCATTGACCATGTATGTAGAGAATAAAATTATGATTCAATAAAATGTGTTTGCTTATTTTGCAAGGGCGGATCTAGACAGGGTAGGTGAAAACAGGTATGTACACGTATGTAACATGTAAGTCGGAGGGGGGGGGGCAAAAACTTATCGACCTCCCCCTTTCGAAGGACTAGCCTATGACATTGGAAAAACAAACCGTCAAAGATCTTGTACAGTTATTTCAAAGATTGACGAATTCAAAAAGAAACAGACAAACAAACGAGAAAAAAAAAATGCCCAAGGGGGCCACATTGCTCCGTCAAAGGTCTTGTACAGTTGTTTCAAATATTAAGGAATTTAATAAGAAAAAGACAAACAAACAAACAAAACAAATGAAAAAAAAAAAAAAAAAAAAAAAAACAAGAGGCCCAAGGGAGCCATATTGCTCAGTCAAAAGTCTTGTACAGTTGTTTCAAAGATTGTCGAATCAAAAAAGAAACTAACAAGCAAACAAACAAACAAGCAAAACAAATGAAAAAAAAAAATAAATAAAAACAAACAAGAGGCCCAAGGGGGCCACATTGCTCCGTCAAAGGTCTTGTACAGTTGTTTCAAAGATTGACGAATTAAAAAAACAAGACAAACAAAAAAAAAAAAAAAAAAAAAAAAAAAAACCAAGAAGGCCAAGGGGGCCACATTGCTCCGTCAAAGGTCTTGTACAGTTGTTTCAAAGATTGACGAATGAAAAAAAAAAGAGGCCTAAGGTGGCCATATATACACGTTGAAGTCAATGACAGTGAAATAAATATGCGCAATATGAAATGTGTTTTTCTTCTGAATAAAAAGCTATGAATAGGACTGACTTGTTGCATGAACGATCGATAATTCTTGTAATGCTGAATCAGCCATTTGTATTTCTCCGTCTGTATATCAAAAATAAAAACCACTAACATTCAGGAACTCCAATGGCTATGTGGATAGGGCGTTGGACTGCTGGCCCAAGGGTGCCGGGTTCGATCCCCAGTCTGGACGTTTTTTTATCGCCGATCGTCTGCGTTTCTATTTAGTACTCTCTCTATCTGTTCGTATGTCTGTTCGTTCTTCTATCGTTTTCAGTCTATCTAACACTGTCTATCTTACACTGTCAGTCTGTCTGTCTGGTCCATGCTGCAAATTAACCAGTTAATTTAAATGATGCTATTCAATTTTAAGACATTTTTTTAAACATTTAATTAGAAAATGACAACAGCATGAAAGTACAGAAAAGTCATGGTACGAAGAGAAATAGAAATAAAAGATTTATCTTTCTTAGATCATGTAAAGTTCATATAAGAAGGACCTCGTTTGTGAAGTATAAGTAGTGTAGGACAAACACTGTGTATTTAACAAGTAAATGTTGTTATGACATTGAGAATGAAATTTTCACCTTGAGCCAAGGTCAAGGAAAAAAGATGAGTATAGAATATCATTTTCTTCAAAATATATATGAAATTGAATAAAGCTCAATATTTTATCAACAAAAGACTGTTATGACCTTGAAATCGAACGAATGACCTTTGGTCAAGGTCAATGTGACAGGACTTACTGCAAGGAATATTTGTACCCAGTTTGCATTCTCAAGGTCAAACAGTCTTTGTTTTATAGGCAAAAATGTTGTTGTGACCTTGAGAATGAGAATTTGACCTTGGATCAAGGTCAAGGTGAAAGAGCTTGGCTTAACAATTATATGTATGAAGTTTGAACTCTGAAGGTCAAATAGTCTTTGTTCTATAAGCAAAAGTTTCATGTGACCTTGAGAATAAAAATTTGACCTTGAAAAGAAGGTCAACATTAAATGACTACCTATAAGTGACCTAACATCTAAGTTTCAACTCAAAGTCTCAAAAATTGTAGAAATTGGCACCTTGCCAATTTAAGGTTCCATTTTCAACTTGAAATAGCTTGAAAACTGTAAATATTTTATGGAGCATGTAAGCGTATAAAAGTTTGCAAATTTCTCAAAGAACAATATAAAACACATTTTGTTCAAATCGTACGGTTAGTAAAGGAGTTATAAGAGTTTAAAGATTTGACCGCTGATGATCTCTAGCGGGGGCATATGTGAACTTTTCGACAAGAAAAAAATATTAAATTAAGATCTTTATTTGCTCTTTCACATGATACTTTCCATTTTATCATATGATGCGGTACTTTGTTGTAACGTCACTGGATTGGCTTGGGGGTAAGAATAATAATAATAATAATAATAATAATAATAATAATAAGAATAATAAGAATAAAGAAAAGACAATACAATAACAGAAAGGATTCCGACGGAAATCGGAATCCTTAATAAATGGAAGGATGGAGGTTCCTGTGGACATAGCAGACGGATTCCTCTCATTTTCATCTTGTAAAGGACAGAAATGAAAATTGAAAAAATGCGAAAATGACTGGCCGCAGCTGGACTCGAACCAGGTACCTTCACCAAGGTAGGCCCCATCGTATCTTGTACATGTTATGTCAGGTCACATGGTTGAATTGACCAATGAAATTTGTAACACATCCTGGGTCATGCATATTAATTATGTGAGGGATTTTCCAATGAATCATGACAATATAGCAAGTGTTTTCAAACTGGTACATGTATTCGATATTTCTTGATTCTGTTAGAAAACATTTTGAACTAATACATACTCGTATAAATTTTGAAATGAAAACAATGTTGAAGCACTGTACTTTATGTTTGCTTACGAATGAAAAAAATTGAGGGAAAAAAATGGCCGAGACCGGTATCGAACCCCGGACCCTCCGATTCGAAGTCTGACGCTCTACCGCTGAGCTATTGCAGAACTGACAAAGCTTTGCATCAAAAGTCTTTAGAAGGATGAAATCTTGCGACTATGATATGACTCAACATGTCGAGCATGTTCCGAATGATAAATCTTTATCGATCGATTCTATTTACAGGTTTGTATTCAGGAGTAAACAACACAGAATTTCATAAAATGTATTTTTTTTTTATTTGACTTTCATTGACCATGTATGTAGAGAATAAAATTATGATTCAATAAAATGTGTTTGCTTATTTTGCAAGGGCGGATCTAGACAGGGTAGGTGAAAACAGGTATGTACACGTATGTAACATGTAAGTCGGAGGGGGGGGGGGGGGGCAAAAACTTATCGACCTCCCCCTTTCGAAGGACTAGCCTATGACATTGGAAAAACAAACCGTCAAAGATCTTGTACAGTTATTTCAAAGATTGACGAATTCAAAAAGAAACAGACAAACAAACGAGAAAAAAAAAATGCCCAAGGGGGCCACATTGCTCCGTCAAAGGTCTTGTACAGTTGTTTCAAATATTAAGGAATTTAATAAGAAAAAGACAAACAAACAAACAAAACAAATGAAAAAAAAAAAAAAAAAAAAAAAAAAAACAAGAGGCCCAAGGGAGCCATATTGCTCAGTCAAAAGTCTTGTACAGTTGTTTCAAAGATTGTCGAATCAAAAAAGAAACTAACAAGCAAACAAACAAACAAGCAAAACAAATGAAAAAAAAAAATAAATAAAAACAAACAAGAGGCCCAAGGGGGCCACATTGCTCCGTCAAAGGTCTTGTACAGTTGTTTCAAAGATTGACGAATTAAAAAAACAAGACAAACAAAAAAAAAAAAAAAAAAAAAAAAAAAAAAACCAAGAAGGCCAAGGGGGCCACATTGCTCCGTCAAAGGTCTTGTACAGTTGTTTCAAAGATTGACGAATGAAAAAAAAAAGAGGCCTAAGGTGGCCATATATACACGTTGAAGTCAATGACAGTGAAATAAATATGCGCAATATGAAATGTGTTTTTCTTCTGAATAAAAAGCTATGAATAGGACTGACTTGTTGCATGAACGATCGATAATTCTTGTAATGCTGAATCAGCCATTTGTATTTCTCCGTCTGTATATCAAAAATAAAAACCACTAACATTCAGGAACTCCAATGGCTATGTGGATAGGGCGTTGGACTGCTGGCCCAAGGGTGCCGGGTTCGATCCCCAGTCTGGACGTTTTTTTATCGCCGATCGTCTGCGTTTCTATTTAGTACTCTCTCTATCTGTTCGTATGTCTGTTCGTTCTTCTATCGTTTTCAGTCTATCTAACACTGTCTATCTTACACTGTCAGTCTGTCTGTCTGGTCCATGCTGCAAATTAACCAGTTAATTTAAATGATGCTATTCAATTTTAAGACATTTTTTTAAACATTTAATTAGAAAATGACAACAGCATGAAAGTACAGAAAAGTCATGGTACGAAGAGAAATAGAAATAAAAGATTTATCTTTCTTAGATCATGTAAAGTTCATATAAGAAGGACCTCGTTTGTGAAGTATAAGTAGTGTAGGACAAACACTGTGTATTTAACAAGTAAATGTTGTTATGACATTGAGAATGAAATTTTCACCTTGAGCCAAGGTCAAGGAAAAAAGATGAGTATAGAATATCATTTTCTTCAAAATATATATGAAATTGAATAAAGCTCAATATTTTATCAACAAAAGACTGTTATGACCTTGAAATCGAACGAATGACCTTTGGTCAAGGTCAATGTGACAGGACTTACTGCAAGGAATATTTGTACCCAGTTTGCATTCTCAAGGTCAAACAGTCTTTGTTTTATAGGCAAAAATGTTGTTGTGACCTTGAGAATGAGAATTTGACCTTGGATCAAGGTCAAGGTGAAAGAGCTTGGCTTAACAATTATATGTATGAAGTTTGAACTCTGAAGGTCAAATAGTCTTTGTTCTATAAGCAAAAGTTTCATGTGACCTTGAGAATAAAAATTTGACCTTGAAAAGAAGGTCAACATTAAATGACTACCTATAAGTGACCTAACATCTAAGTTTCAACTCAAAGTCTCAAAAATTGTAGAAATTGGCACCTTGCCAATTTAAGGTTCCATTTTCAACTTGAAATAGCTTGAAAACTGTAAATATTTTATGGAGCATGTAAGCGTATAAAAGTTTGCAAATTTCTCAAAGAACAATATAAAACACATTTTGTTCAAATCGTACGGTTAGTAAAGGAGTTATAAGAGTTTAAAGATTTGACCGCTGATGATCTCTAGCGGGGGCATATGTGAACTTTTCGACAAGAAAAAAATATTAAATTAAGATCTTTATTTGCTCTTTCACATGATACTTTCCATTTTATCATATGATGCGGTACTTTGTTGTAACGTCACTGGATTGGCTTGGGGGTAAGAATAATAATAATAATAATAATAATAATAATAATAATAAGAATAATAAGAATAAAGAAAAGACAATACAATAACAGAAAGGATTCCGACGGAAATCGGAATCCTTAATAAATGGAAGGATGGAGGTTCCTGTGGACATAGCAGACGGATTCCTCTCATTTTCATCTTGTAAAGGACAGAAATGAAAATTGAAAAAATGCGAAAATGACTGGCCGCAGCTGGACTCGAACCAGGTACCTTCACCAAGGTAGGCCCCATCGTATCTTGTACATGTTATGTCAGGTCACATGGTTGAATTGACCAATGAAATTTGTAACACATCCTGGGTCATGCATATTAATTATGTGAGGGATTTTCCAATGAATCATGACAATATAGCAAGTGTTTTCAAACTGGTACATGTATTCGATATTTCTTGATTCTGTTAGAAAACATTTTGAACTAATACATACTCGTATAAATTTTGAAATGAAAACAATGTTGAAGCACTGTACTTTATGTTTGCTTACGAATGAAAAAAATTGAGGGAAAAAAATGGCCGAGACCGGTATCGAACCCCGGACCCTCCGATTCGAAGTCTGACGCTCTACCGCTGAGCTATTGCAGAACTGACAAAGCTTTGCATCAAAAGTCTTTAGAAGGATGAAATCTTGCGACTATGATATGACTCAACATGTCGAGCATGTTCCGAATGATAAATCTTTATCGATCGATTCTATTTACAGGTTTGTATTCAGGAGTAAACAACACAGAATTTCATAAAATGTATTTTTTTTTTATTTGACTTTCATTGACCATGTATGTAGAGAATAAAATTATGATTCAATAAAATGTGTTTGCTTATTTTGCAAGGGCGGATCTAGACAGGGTAGGTGAAAACAGGTATGTACACGTATGTAACATGTAAGTCGGAGGGGGGGGGGGCAAAAACTTATCGACCTCCCCCTTTCGAAGGACTAGCCTATGACATTGGAAAAACAAACCGTCAAAGATCTTGTACAGTTATTTCAAAGATTGACGAATTCAAAAAGAAACAGACAAACAAACGAGAAAAAAAAAATGCCCAAGGGGGCCACATTGCTCCGTCAAAGGTCTTGTACAGTTGTTTCAAATATTAAGGAATTTAATAAGAAAAAGACAAACAAACAAACAAAACAAATGAAAAAAAAAAAAAAAAAAAAAAAAAACAAGAGGCCCAAGGGAGCCATATTGCTCAGTCAAAAGTCTTGTACAGTTGTTTCAAAGATTGTCGAATCAAAAAAGAAACTAACAAGCAAACAAACAAACAAGCAAAACAAATGAAAAAAAAAAATAAATAAAAACAAACAAGAGGCCCAAGGGGGCCACATTGCTCCGTCAAAGGTCTTGTACAGTTGTTTCAAAGATTGACGAATTAAAAAAACAAGACAAACAAAAAAAAAAAAAAAAAAAAAAAAAAAAACCAAGAAGGCCAAGGGGGCCACATTGCTCCGTCAAAGGTCTTGTACAGTTGTTTCAAAGATTGACGAATGAAAAAAAAAAGAGGCCTAAGGTGGCCATATATACACGTTGAAGTCAATGACAGTGAAATAAATATGCGCAATATGAAATGTGTTTTTCTTCTGAATAAAAAGCTATGAATAGGACTGACTTGTTGCATGAACGATCGATAATTCTTGTAATGCTGAATCAGCCATTTGTATTTCTCCGTCTGTATATCAAAAATAAAAACCACTAACATTCAGGAACTCCAATGGCTATGTGGATAGGGCGTTGGACTGCTGGCCCAAGGGTGCCGGGTTCGATCCCCAGTCTGGACGTTTTTTTATCGCCGATCGTCTGCGTTTCTATTTAGTACTCTCTCTATCTGTTCGTATGTCTGTTCGTTCTTCTATCGTTTTCAGTCTATCTAACACTGTCTATCTTACACTGTCAGTCTGTCTGTCTGGTCCATGCTGCAAATTAACCAGTTAATTTAAATGATGCTATTCAATTTTAAGACATTTTTTTAAACATTTAATTAGAAAATGACAACAGCATGAAAGTACAGAAAAGTCATGGTACGAAGAGAAATAGAAATAAAAGATTTATCTTTCTTAGATCATGTAAAGTTCATATAAGAAGGACCTCGTTTGTGAAGTATAAGTAGTGTAGGACAAACACTGTGTATTTAACAAGTAAATGTTGTTATGACATTGAGAATGAAATTTTCACCTTGAGCCAAGGTCAAGGAAAAAAGATGAGTATAGAATATCATTTTCTTCAAAATATATATGAAATTGAATAAAGCTCAATATTTTATCAACAAAAGACTGTTATGACCTTGAAATCGAACGAATGACCTTTGGTCAAGGTCAATGTGACAGGACTTACTGCAAGGAATATTTGTACCCAGTTTGCATTCTCAAGGTCAAACAGTCTTTGTTTTATAGGCAAAAATGTTGTTGTGACCTTGAGAATGAGAATTTGACCTTGGATCAAGGTCAAGGTGAAAGAGCTTGGCTTAACAATTATATGTATGAAGTTTGAACTCTGAAGGTCAAATAGTCTTTGTTCTATAAGCAAAAGTTTCATGTGACCTTGAGAATAAAAATTTGACCTTGAAAAGAAGGTCAACATTAAATGACTACCTATAAGTGACCTAACATCTAAGTTTCAACTCAAAGTCTCAAAAATTGTAGAAATTGGCACCTTGCCAATTTAAGGTTCCATTTTCAACTTGAAATAGCTTGAAAACTGTAAATATTTTATGGAGCATGTAAGCGTATAAAAGTTTGCAAATTTCTCAAAGAACAATATAAAACACATTTTGTTCAAATCGTACGGTTAGTAAAGGAGTTATAAGAGTTTAAAGATTTGACCGCTGATGATCTCTAGCGGGGGCATATGTGAACTTTTCGACAAGAAAAAAATATTAAATTAAGATCTTTATTTGCTCTTTCACATGATACTTTCCATTTTATCATATGATGCGGTACTTTGTTGTAACGTCACTGGATTGGCTTGGGGGTAAGAATAATAATAATAATAATAATAATAATAATAATAAGAATAATAAGAATAAAGAAAAGACAATACAATAACAGAAAGGATTCCGACGGAAATCGGAATCCTTAATAACAGAAAGGATTCCGACGGAAATCGGAATCCTTAATAAATGGAAGGATGGAGGTTCCTGTGGACATAGCAGACGGATTCCTCTCATTTTCATCTTGTTAAGAACAGAAATGAAAATTGAAAAAATGCGAAAATGACTGGCCGCAGCTGGACTCGAACCAGGTACCTTCACCAAGGTAGGCCCCATCGTATCTTGTACATGTAATGTCAGGTCACATGGTTGAATTGACCAATGAAATTTGTAACACATCCTGGGTCATGCATATTTTATGTGAGGGATTTTCCAATGAATCATGACAATATAGCAAGTGTTTTCAAACTGGTACATGTATTCGATATTTCTTGATTCTGTTAGAAAACATTTTGAACTAATACATACTCGTATAAATTTTGAAATGAAAACAATGTTGAAGCACTGTACTTTATGTTTGCTTACGAATGAAAAAAATTGAGGGAAAAAAATTGGCCGAGGCCGGTATCGAACCCCGGACCCTCCGATTCGAAGTCTGACGCTCTACCGCTGAGCTATTGCAGAACTGTCAAAGGTTTGCATCAAAAGTCTTTAGAAGGATGAAATCTTGCGACTATGATATGACTCAACATGTCGAGCATGTTCCGAATGATAAATCTTTATCGATCGATTCTATTTACAGGTTTGTATTCAGGAGTAAACAACACAGAATTTCATAAAATGTATTTTTTTTATTTGACTTTCATTGACCATGTATGTAGAGAATAAAATTATGAATCAATAAAATGTGTTTGCTTATTTTGCAAGGGCGGATCTAGACAGGGTAGGTGAAAACAGGTATGTACACGTATGTAACATGTAAGTCGGAGGGGGGGGGGGGCAAAAACTTATCAACCTCCCCCTTTCGAAGGACTAGCCTATGTCATTGGATAAACAAACCGTCAAAGATCTTGTACAGTTATTTCAAAGATTGACGAATTCAAAAAAAAAACAGACAAACAAACGAGAAAAAAAAAATGCCCAAGGGGGCCACATTGCTCCGTCAAAGGTCTTGTACAGTTGTTTCAAATATTAAGGAATTTAATAAGAAAAAGACAAACAAACAAACAAAATAAATGAAAAAAAAAAACAAAAAAAAAAAACAAAAAAAAAAAACAAGAGGCCCAAGGGAACCATATTGCTCAGTCAAAACATGTCTTGTACAGTTGTTTCAAAGATTGTCGAATCAAAAAAGAAAAAAACAAGCAAACAAACAAACAAGCAAAACAAATGAAAAAAAAAAACAAAACAAAACAAAACAAACAAGAGGCCAAAGGGGGCCACATTGCTCCGTCAAAGGTCTTGTACAGTTGTTTCAAAGATTGACGAATTAAAAAAACAAGACAAACAAACAAAACAAAACAAAAAAAAAAAAAAAAAAAACCAAGAAGGTCAAGGGGGCCACATTGCTCTGTCAAAGGTCTTGTACAGTTGTTTCAATGATTGACGAATGAAAAAAAAGAGGCCTAAGGTGGCCATATATACACGTTGAAGTCAATGACAGTGAAATAAATATGTGCAATATGAAATGTGTTTTTCTTCTGAATAAAAAGCTATGAATAGGACTGACTTGTTGCATGAACGATCAATAATTCTTGTAATGCTGAATCAGCCATTTGTATTTCTCCGTCTGTATATCAAAAATAAAAACCACTAACATTCAGGAACTCCAATGGCTATGTGGATAGGGCGTTGGACTGCTGGCCCAAGGGTACCGGGTTCGATCCTCAGTCTGGACGTTTTTTTATCGCCGATCGTCTGCGTTTCTGTCAAGTACTCTCTCTATCTGTTCGTATGTCTGTTCGTTCTTCTATCGTTGTCAGTCTATCTAACACTGTCTATCTTACACTGTCAGTCTGTCTGTCTGGTCCATGCTGCAAATTTACCAGTTAATTTAAATGATGCTATTCAATTTTTAGACATTTTTTAAACATTTAATTAGAAAATGACAACAGCATGAAAGTACAGACAAGTCATGGTACGAAGAGAAATAGAAATAAAAGATTTATCTTTCTTAGATCATGTAAAGTTCATATAAGAAGGACCTCGTTTGTGAAGTATAAGTAGTGTAGGACAAACACTGTGTATTTAACAAGTAAATGCTGTTATGACATTGAGAATGAAATTTTCACCTTGAACCAAGGTCAAGGAAAAAAGATGAGTATAGAATATCATTTTCTTCAAAATATATATGAAATTGAATAAAGCTCAATATTTTATCAACAAAAGACTGTTATGACCTTGAAATCGAACGAATAACCTTTGGTCAAGGTCAATGTGACAGGACTTACTGCAAGGAATATTTGTACCCAGTTTGCATTCTCAAGGTCAAACAGTCTTTGTTTTATAGACAAACATGTTGTTGTGACCTTGAGAATGAGAATTTGACCTTGGATCAAGGTCAAGGTGAAAGAGCTTGGCTTAACAATTATATGTATGAAGTTTGAACTCTGAAGGTCAAATAGTCTTTGTTCTATAAGCAAAAGTTTCATGTGACCTTGAGAATAAAAATTTGACCTTGAAAAGAAGGTCAACATGAAATGACTACCTATAAGTGACCTAACATCCAAGTTTCAACTCAAAGTCTCAAAAATTGTAGAAATTGGCACCTTGCCAATTTAAGGTTCCATTTTCAACTTGAAATAGAGTGAAAACTGTAAATATTTTATGGAGCATGTAAGCGTATAAAAGTTTGCAAATTTCTCAAAGAACAATATAAAACAAATTTTGTTCAAATCGTACGGTTAGTAAAGGAGTTATAAGAGTTTAAAGATTTGACCGCTGATGACCTCTAGCGGGGGCATATGTGAACTTTTCGACAAGAAAAAAATATTAAGTTAAGATCTTTATTTGCTCTTTCACATGATACTTTCCATTTTATCATATGATGCGGTACTTTGTTGTAACGTCACTGGATTGGCTTGGGGGTAAGAATAATAATAATAATAAGAATAATAAGAATAAAGAAAAGACAATACAATAACAGAAAGGATTCCGACGGAAATCGGAATCCTTAATAACATGTCGTTATATATGTGGAAGAATTACGTTGATTTCGTGTTTTGTAGCGCCCTGGGCTACATATCAACTTGACACATTTTCCAAAAAAAAAAAAAAAAAGAACCTTTTCAATATTTCACCAAAATAAAGTTCTCTGCTTAGATATGTGATATGACATTTTATTTTCTTTGATGAAAAGGATATCGAAATTGATAATGATTTTGAGGAATGTTTTGCAGTGTTCCTTTTTCTAAACGAAGTGGACAAAATTCTTAAAAGTCGATGTGGTGTTTTGATACATAGTTTAGTCTCTGATACCTGAGATAGATCATGGACAAGCGCTGTTTATTTCATAGTGTAATTAAAGGAATAAGATATCAACATTTGATACAACTTATTTATAGAATCAAAAGCAAGTAATGTATTTCTTCTTTTATTATTGAAATCTGAACCATTTCAAAAAGAGGACCGATATGGCATGTCGCGTACCACACCTTCTCCTTTTAGATTGTATATTCAAAATCAGTACATTAGCACTTAAATCAGGGCGAAGGATAGAAAATATAAAATCCATAAGGTGAATTGAAGGGCGTCATTACGACATACTAGTAATATCTCGGTTTTTTCGTTTCCAAGATTACGAAGTGTGGCCATGAGTGGACATAGTTTGCCGATTACCTCGATATGAAGGTATTGATCATTGCCCAATTCCACAGAAACTCTTACGAAAAATTTCAGGCATTTTATTAACTTCCTTCATCAAATTAAAGCTTGAATTTTTTTTAAAATTCAGATTAGATTGTGCTTTCTAATTATATCAGTTCTACATTCGTAATATAAATTCTGAAACAAAACATCACAATTTTTAGTTTGAAAAAGTACTAAGCGATGAAACCTCAAGTAAAAAGTTTTTCGTGAGTACTTTTTGTGAAACATGCTGCCTGAGATTTGAAAAAAAAACTCCATTAGAAAATGGATTTCAATATCGAGTTTATTATGTTATCTCTTCGCCTTTATTGGTGCCACACTGAAAGTAACCTAAGATAAACTTTTTAAATTTAGGTAGAAATAGATACTGGTAGTCGGTTAATGTGTTTAATGTCACGAAAAAATGTTTTTTTTTTTTAAATGTATCTATGTATCGTATGCGGCGTTCCCAAATCCGTTTTCTTCAGTGTTTGTTTTCCTCTGTTATCCTTATGCTTTGGGTTTTATAACGAAGGTCAAAAGAACCATTATCAAAGCGATCCGTCCGTTTGTCGTCTGACCGTCTGACGTGATGTTTAATTTTCTTCAAATTATCTACTATTCAACCGCTGAATGGGCTTTGACGAAACGTGCTATCAAAAAGCTAAAACTGTTGATTCCTTAGATCCATCCAGCCAAGATCGTCTATTTTACAATTATACTAGAAACGGACCCGCGCAAGCACGGGAAATATTATTATTGACATATTTAGATACTTTATGTATGACTCTTATATGGAATCCACGTACATAGGGATTCTGTTCAGATTTATATTGTTTGGCACTGATATTAATGAATGTACCACATGAGTTTGAACTAATTTTCATTGCCACCTGTAAGCGGATGACCGCGTAACCAATTACAGTCATCTCAATATGTCAGTATCAAAAAACTAAAGCAAGACCCATTGAATTTTATCAATCTCATATATTTTTGCATGATAAAGTTAAAATCGCGTTAATCCAGTTCCGACGTGAGTTGAGAGGAAAGTAGTCACGAACCCTTTCCTTTATTAATATATAGTAAGGATAATGGCAATGAACACATTATTTGTATATACGAAAGTGTCAAAAAGGGGAATATAAGAAAGTGTCCACATCTGAGTTTGACATTGAGCCAATGGAAAACAACGTCATGGGAAAAATGAACATGGGAAATGTATTGAGTATCAAAAGATACTGTAAGTATAGGATAAAGACCGAGTTGAGGTCTGTATGAAGGTTAGATGCCCTCGGAGAGAACGTTCATAAAACCTCGTATATTTAGAATCGTCCGCGGTCTTTATGAAATAAAATGACCGATGAATAACGAAAGAATCACATTTGAAGGTTTGTATACATATTTCATATTATCGAATATTTCACTATTAATGCTTTTGGGGGTCTACTCAGACCGTTTTAGCTCTCTCCGAGGAAGAGATAAGGTAGGAGCGAAATGATAAATCACCTCAGAGAAATAGTATAGTATGTTTAACCAGTCGGGGGAACTTCCTTATATGGAAGTTAAGCATAGCGGAACGACTGCGTCACATAATCAGTTCAGAGTAAGCGCTCTCTCATATTCATCCAATCGCTTCAATGAACTTTGCATTATGGGGTTACTATGATAGTAAAATCATGTGTATATTTTGGCTTTAGTACAGTCTTCAAAATTACTCCGCTTTCGTAGAAATCGCGATCAAATTCCTTGACATCTCTGTCAATTATACTTCAGAGGTATATCTATCGATTCCATGTTGCATTTTTAAAAAGATTCAATGTCTAAATTCAGACATTAAGATGAGAAAATGGCACGTTTTTCAATAACGACTTGCATTGGTCCTACACATAATCTTCGTGAAATCGATCCATACAAAGATTTTCTGTACTAGACACGTTTGTGAATATGAAAACATCGAATATTGAAGAATGGTGTGTTTTTAATGTATACATTGCAAACTGTTTTTAAAGAATTGCCAGGAATTGAGGAAGAATCTATCAGGTACCCCCTGGTATTTGCCGAAAGTACATAATTTCTCCTAATGTATGTTTCATTTTCTCAAGACATGGATTTACACGCCTTTTCGGTATGTTTTATGTACTAATTTGAACAAAAATCTAGAAATGTGACGGAAAAGCATAATAAGTAATCGAATTTATTGAACCATTAGCAAATCTAGAATTTTTCCTAGGAGGGGGAGAGGTCCAGCCTGTAAGGAGGGTCAACCTTTAAGCTTTGAGTCTGAAAAAAATATTTACATAAAAACGGGGAAAATAAAAACTTGGTATTATAGAACATGGTGTCTCCCACCCTCTAGATACGCGCTTGCAACTCACAAATAATTCAATAAAGAGCATACTATATATATAGATGCACATTACCTTAGCTGAAATCTCATTCTGACAGTTAATAATAACTTATCAAAACTTTTGTACGTATAGGTGGCGCCACTCACTTTAAACATTATTATTTGAACAAAATTGGGGAATTTTTTGAGTTTTTATTTTCGTTTTTTGAGTTTTTATTTTCGTTTCAAAGAATTCTGGCATGATCAATATATCGGTACCGATGTAAGGTTGGGATGGGAAATATTACAGTTTTATTGAAAACGCAACAGTAGGCCGGGATGGTTCTTTTTATCCTAGTTTATGGTCCTCTGAGACGTACCCCTCCTTCCTTATCCGGAGCCAATTTTACGCTCTGTCTGTCTCTTTCTCTCTCCTTTTTGACTTTGAATTTGCGATAGAGAGGAATTGAGCTAATATAGAACGTATTATCGAATTTTCATTTAGATCACACATTGGACCATTCAAAAGTGCATGCACTTCTCACCGTGATTTACGGTCTTAGACATATGATTTTTAAAAATGCAACATGGAATCGATGAATATACCTCTAAAGTATCAGTGACAAAAATGTCAAGGAATTCAGTCGCTATTTCTACGATATCAAAGCAATTTTGAAGACAGTACTAAACATGCTAAAGCCAAAATTTACACACGATTTTACTATCATAGTAATCCCATAATGCAAATGAGTTAAAGAAGATCCTAACGATACTCTCAATAACACATAGAGCACAAATCTGCGCATCGACGGACCCCTAGCAAGCTAGGGGTAGAACCAGGTGTCCGGGAGGAGTAAGCATCCCCTGTTTGGCTAGCCGCACCCGCCGTCGATGTTCACGCACGAAATAAAAACAATATCTAAAATACATGCAATGTCTGAGGCTATGTCTATATAGAAAATGCACTGTCTGAGGCTATGTCTATATAGAAAGTCCTACGGCGACCATGTCAGGGAAAATATTCAAAACACTTACTGTCAAACCCCTCGCGGGGAACTTTTTTACGAGCTCCACACGGAAAAGGGCATAAGTGTGACACAAATGAGTTAAAGAAGATCCTGACGATAATCGCAATAGCACTCACAATAGAGCACAACATCATTGACGAGGGTTTATTACCCGAGACGTGCATGTCTGGTCCATGCTGTAAATTTATCTGCTCTAAATTGATGCTAATAAATTTGAAGACGTTAAACATTGAGCATCGACGGACCCCTAGCAAGCTAGAGGTGGGACCAGGTGCCCGGGGCGAGTAAGCATCCCCTGTTTGGCTTCAAGTTCATTGAAGCGATTGGTTGAATATGAGAGAGCGCTCACTCTGAACTCAGTATATGACGCAGTCGTTCCGCAATGCTTGACTTCCATAGAAGGAGTTTCCTCGATCTGTTAAAAATACTTTCTAGTTACTTTTCAAGATGGGAAATAGCATATACATTTTGTAGTCCATTGGTTAAAGTCAAGGTTTCTTTTATAAGGAATAGACTTTAGATAAAAATTTCCAGATTATAAATTAACAACTTTTAACCTATTCAAACAAAATTTGGATATAGGTATATGAATACTGAATAGGAGGGAACCTTATTGATGATAGGACCAATAGGTCAAAGGTCAAGGTCATTTCTTTTCATGAATTGGTTGCAATTACATGTAGCTACAGCGGGGGTTTTTGTTACAATTTGCTACAGTAGGGGTATTTGTTTTAACAATTCCTAGTCGTATTTAAAAAAAAAACATTAAAATACCTTTGGACTGAGCTTTGCTTCCTATATCAATCAATTAACCATAACATATATCTCTAAGTTTGGACATAATAATTTTCACATTCTTGAAATTTTCAAAACGTGGGTCCTGTAGCATCATATCCCACCCATTATGCTACGTCTTTCGGTAAATTTTTGGACATAAAGATTTTCACACTCTTTGGCAATATTACATTGTTTAGATTGAGGATCACTGACGAGGTTTCAGTACCCGAAACGTGCATGTCTGGTACATGCTGATAATTTATCTGATCTTAAATGATGCTATTGAATTTGAAGACGTTTAACATTTGTATCACTTGGTTAGTGTCACTGCTGGTGGACCAGGGGTCAACGAGGGCACATGTAGCCAAGTTCGATCAACTTCGGTTGATCGTCTCTTCAACGCATTCGAAAATTTCTGTTATCAAAACTTCTTGAAAATTTTCAAAACGTGGGTCCTGTAGCATCATATCCCAGCCATTATGCTACGTCTTTCGGTAAATTTTTGGACATGATACTTTTCACACTCTTTGGCAATTTTACATTGTTTAGATTGAGGATCACTGACGAGGGTTAAGTATCCGAAACGCGCATGTCTGGTCCATGCTGATAATTTATCTTTTTTGAAATGATGCTATTGAATTTGAAGACGTTGAACATACTAGTACATTTCTTATTAATTTTTCTTGATAGATGACTGATTTATTCCAAGCTAAAAAGGATGCATTACCTCAATTAGTTCATCGAGATAAAAGGGATTTATTCCGATTTTATCTCGCCTACAAAGCAAACTTTATCTTTTTGTCCGTTCGTCCGTCTGTCTGGTAGCGTCACTTTCATGCAAATTACCGTAACATGTTGAACGTGTTCAAATTCAATAGCATCATTTAAGAACAGATAAATTATCAGCATGGACCAGACATGCACGTTTCGGGTACTTAACCCTCGTCAGTGATCCTCAATTTAAACAATGTAATATGACCAAAGAGTGTGAAAGTTTTATGTCCAAGAATGAACCGAAACACATATCAGGATGAGTTGGATATGATGCTACAGAACCCAAGTTTTAGAAATTTCAATAAATTTTGATAACACTGAAATGTTCGAATGCGTTGGCGAAACGATCAAGCGAAGTTGATCGAACTTCATGTCCATGACATGTGCCCTCAGTGAATCCTGGTCCACCAACAGGGACACCAACCAAGTGGTACAAATCTTAAACGTTAACCAATGCCTGACCAGGTCTGTATAGTCACGAGTAGACCGAAATCAAAAGTCAATAACTGCTTTATTAAATTATCAGGATTTTATGAATATTTGCATTGTAATGATACGCGAAATCAAAGATCTAACACTACAAAAATCAACGCACGCGCTGGTGCATGTACCGCACGCGCTAATCCCGAATAGACTGCTTTGGAGCGTTAGCGGTCAACTCACTCTGAGGTACACTCTATCAAACAGCGTCTCCGCCAATCAGAAATAAGCAAAATCGGCTATAATTCCTGATCATTTAATAACATCATTTAAGAACTGATAAATTTGCAGCATGGACCAGACATGCACCTTCGTCAGTGATGCTTAATATAAGCAATGTAATATGACCAAAGAGTGTGAACGTTTTATGTAAAAAAAAAAATTAACCGAAACACGTAGCAGGATGAGTGGGGTATGATGCTACAGGACCGAAATTTTAGAAATTTCAATAAATTTTGATAATAGAAATTTTCGAAAGCAGTGAAGAAACGATCAAGCGAAGTTGATCGAACTTGGCTACATGTGCCCTCGGGGACACCCACAAATGTCAAACGTTTTCAAATTCAATAGCATCATTTTTAAGACCTGGTAAATTTGCAGCATAGACGTTACACGTTATTATACGTTACGCTACTCTAAAACTTGTAGGAATGTTCAAGCATGATGCGATCAACATCTAATAATAGTCTAGGTCACCTTCAAGATCACATGTAGCTAGAGTCAAAAATGTGACATACGAAAAAAATTTTCTTCAAATAGTCTTGTTTTCTTTTTCACGATTTACGCAACGGAATAAAAACATGACAAATCTTAGTGATTGAGAAATAGATAAACAACGAAGTTTCGTTAGTAACGTCCGGTAAAATGTATACTCTGCATCATTTCACAACGAGACATTTTGACCGGTTTCCATGGAGCTGTTGCGACGGGTGTTGCATGCAATCAGGAGACATTGACTCTCCCCGGGCACCTTGTCTCACTTCGAAATGTTGTTCATTCCGGGGTTTGCAACCGTTCCGATGGGAATTCTCACGATTTGGCCTTGCATTCTCGA
Source organism: Pinctada fucata (assembly GCA_028142955.1). Lineage (NCBI taxonomy): Eukaryota > Metazoa > Mollusca > Bivalvia > Pterioida > Pteriidae > Pinctada > Pinctada fucata. The sequence goes on from AP027105.1 coordinate 30,519,059, forward strand.
CTATGAGACTGAGTAACTGTTCGGTACTTCTTTCCTATTTATTTTATTCGCATACAAATATTCGATTGACCTTTTAGAACAAAAATGATAACATGCATTTAATTTTTACTAATGAAAAAGATAATTTCAGTTAACTTTTGTGAAGGTCACGCCACTTAAAATTGCTAAGCCCTTTCATGCATTTCCTTTCTTCGTGACACACCATATCTAATATCTCAGAAATATGTTTGAAAATAGCATTATGACAAAATGTCACAATCAAGGTAAATTAAATATTAAGTATTCTCAGTCTATTAATGAATGAATAATCCTTTGATCTTGCAAAGTCCCAAACCTGTAGATTACGCGGTATGCAAGTTTTTTATGTCTACGTGTCGGAGACCGGGGGATAATTTTTACGTTCCGTAGATCGATGGACATTTTGATTCAAGGTTCGAATTGTGACATTAACTGTTAAACTTGACCTTGCTGGAATTCCATGCTTAAGATAGCTACCGACGACGGTTTAGTGTCTCACAAACAAGATCTATTTATGTAACAACGGTATGCCCCCGGGTACAGCTACTGGGTAACTTTCCTTTGTGCTACCCCGTAATAGTATATTCAATGTGATGCTTGACACTTTTCATGCGTCTCTGATTAGATGAGTTCGAGCATAGGTTGGCTAAGATTTCTAATAATGAGGGTTCAAGATCCCGTTGGTTCGTGTCCATGCTTTCCACGATATACGGATGTAGTTTAGATGAGAATATTAATTTTAAGGCGGATCTAGTAGGGAGTGAGGGGTAGGTAGAGGGGTCAGGAAATTGACAAACATCCTTATTCTTCTCGGTTTTACGTTTTTGAAAATCAATAGACTGGACCAAATGTCGATACCGCCAATGTCCTGTACATATTTTCCACTCAACACGACACTTATCAAAACTGGGTGGGCGAGCAAACCGACTTAGACCGTAATGCCTTTTAAGAAAAGAAAAATAAAAAAAGAGCACTCTACAGGTATGAGGAGTTTTCTCCTAGACAATAACTATGAATATTCAATTAGGTGGTATTGTCACCTATCTATCTATGAGTAATATACACTATAATTAAGGCACACATCTCCCTCACCCGAACGTTAAAAATAGAAACCGGTGTGTTAAAGTGCTTAATCATCGAAGTGTTGGATTTTCAAATAAATACTTAAGGTAAACGACTTTTAAAGGTGCGGTCACTGTTCGTAAGGTCATAAGTCGGTCGATCGACCTGATTGCACCAACTTTCGTATACTATACTATAAGTGTACCGTTTCAAAATGAGCTACCGTGTGTCATTCAAGCATACACGTGCGTGTTTTAAATCAGGGACACGACATACATTTTTTCACCCATTGGATATAAATATAAAAGATTACTAGTGACCTGAACGTTAGAAGTATGCATCAGATTGTTAATATAATCACTTCGAACATTGCTTCTCCATCAATTTTCCGTTTGATCGAGGATGACTATCATAGACTATATCGATATTCAGCGTCTATTGTATAACAGTTACGTGCGCTGGCTAGTAGCTGCGGTGTTCTGTATCGTATGCTTACCAAGGATTACAAGGATTCTTTGGTACTGGTACTGTGTCTCAGGATGCGACTCCACTGGGACCGACAAACCGCTACCACCAGGTACCATGGGCTACCCACTGATAGGGGAAACAGTGCAGTTAGCCTTAAAGGTAAATACAGACTTATTCTTATTCATCATGTTCAACATGCTCTAATGGTTTCTCAGACTTCTCAAATTGAATTTTTCTTCAGATCTGACCTTACTTGGCTTATATTTTGCCTGAATCAATCCTCATAAGTTTAAGGTACAACTCGATATAGAGAGGCTTATTTAAAAAGTTTCATACAAAATAACTAGGGGGGACTTGGAACAAAGAGACAGCCGGGGTACATCCTTGAGTGTGAGTTCATTTCTTTTCACTGTTAATGTTTCATTGTCCCTCTTCAACTATGCCACTTCAAAAAAGAAAATAAAACAACAACATTGATGCGCGTCATCATCTACTGCCTTGTATGTATCCAGTAGTATGATAAAAAAACCATTACATATTAGATTATATAATAATGAGAAATAGACGAGACATCTTATACAAGTGATATGTAATGAATAAATAAAAAGAAATCATACTGAAAAGATATAAAAGATAGTTATATAGATGTACATACCCTCTTGGCAATCGGCTTTTCAATTTTTCAGTAATTTCATTTTGGATGTTGTATTCCAAAATGAAATCACGGACGCTCTATTTTATTTCTAGTGCCGCATGTGTGCTTGTCCGTCAGTCTGTCTCCCCGTGTTTATATCTCCTCAAAACAAGCCTGAATGTATGTAAGAATCACACTGTTCACCTGTCAATCAATCATGTCAGGACTGTTTTGATTTTAGAATCTAATGAATTTTATATTATATCACAGAAATTTTGTCCAACAGGACCGAGGGTATGTCATGACCTTCAAACGGGGTCACATATGCAGGGCCAAGGTCACAGTGAAAGCAATATGTAAAAGACATGTCCGGGCCTAAACTTTCCATCATTTGTATTACTTTGAATCATATTTCATCGAGATGATCCTAATACGTCTTTTGGTACATTTTTGGACATAATACCTTTCACACTCTGGCCATATTACATTGCTGATAACTGACGAGGGTTATGTACCCGAAAGGTGCATGTCTTGTCCATGCTGCAACTTTATTTGTTCTTTTAAAATGATGCTATTGAATATGAAGACGTTCAACATTAACTGCATACAAATTAACCCCCCCCCCCCCCACCCCGAAGAAAAAGCAAAAGCAATGACAAATATGGACAATGACCATATTCGAATGCACAGAACAAAATCGACAATTCAGAAAATCACAAACCGAATGCATACAAAGTCAGGATAAAACAGGAACCAAAACAACAACAAAAACCTCCACCACATTCAAAGAAGCGAACTCCCGATTTAGGAGTGAGACCAGGTGCCCTTGAAAAGTCAGCATCTACTGCTTGCGTGCAACACCCGTCACTTCAATTCGGCAAAAATATCACATCCGGTTACTTCCATTTCGGAAGATACAGGTAAAGTCTGTGGTTGGATGGTTCAAATGGTCTACGACAGAATATCATCCACCAATCAGGACAATGGGACCCCATAGTGTATGACGAGTTCCCCGTATCGACCGTAGAACTTCCTCAGTGACAATGTAAGTCGATCACAAACGTATTCCTGACTGAGAGACGCCTAGAACTCAGAACAAAATCTATAACATATCGATTGGAATATGAACACGCGATAAGCAGGCGATGAAGGGATGTTGCTGCTCAGAAAAGAAAAGCTTCTGATGCTGAAACTGAAGTCGTCACGTTTGTCATAGAGTGAGGTGTTCATGTGACCATCAGTGTCATAGGACAGCATTGTCTTTAAATAGGATGCTGAATTATTGTCTCTGTAGTTAGATTATTCTAAGGTAATCCACGAATTTTGGATTATTGATGGACAGGACATCGTCTATATATCTGTAAGGCACGGTTCATTTGATATTCGGGGGGGGGGGGGGGGGGGGGCTTTTTTTCGCCTCGGACCGGGGCAAAATTATTTTTTTCTTGCAAAGTCGGAGCAAGGAATTTTATTTAACAAAGTGATGTGCAAATAAATAAAGAATGTTTGTATTTTATCAATAGAAATGATTTATATTTATTTACTCAAAACTCTAAATATTAATATATACTTTTTTATGCAAGTACTCAATTCAATTCTAAATAGAGAGATAAAACTAGATTTTTACAATACAATTCTAAATAAACAAAATTTATATAAGGTACATGAATATAAGAGGGTCTGTGGGGAAGGTCTTCTAGACAAATTTTTAAATGTTGAGTTGTAAATTGGTGAATAATTGAAGTTCTCCTTCCAAGCTCACAAGAGCATAAAAGACTCTATGGGATACATGCAACATGTATTAATAAGTAATACATTAATATCGCTAACACTTTTGATATCTTCAAATATATGAACTTTGACATTATTAGATAATGTTTGATAGAAAACGATGGCGAGGGAAGCGAGCCAAAATTTTTTTGATTGACTGAAAACTGCGGCGAGCGAAGCGAGCCGGAAAAATTTCAAGAATTTTAGCAAAATTTTATGGTAATTCTTTAAATTCAGATTATTTGTAAGAGCAAGATTATTTTTTTCTGTCACACCATAAGCAAATTAATTTTTTTTCATCAAAATTCAGAGCAAAATTATTTTTTTCGAAAAAAACCCAAGCCCCCCCCCCCCAGAATATCAAATGGACCGTGCCTAAGTGAAGTTAAAGTCAGTAGACGAAGATGCCCATAAATTTTCAAGGGCAAAGGTCAAGGTCATGATCAAGCGCATCATCAGCCAGCCATCAAATTTCAAACTAAGAAGATCCTAATTTGTTTTCATTGTCGAGCATCAAGATTCTCTATTATACGCAGATTGATGACGTCTTGCTTATCCTGTGACGTCTGCGACACTCTTGCCACTTATGCAGACACATTACTCTAAGTAATCATTAAGGTAATGATAATGAAATGAATGTTTGTCAAGATTTGTAATTTTGTTCCGGAAATTGCAATTGTTATCATCGTACATTATGATTACAAACATTCAGTCGGGATGTTCTACTTATGTCTACGATTCAATGTACATACAGTACCCTAGTTTTGTTATAGATATCTTTGTGCTTTTACGCTCGATATCTGGAGCGCGACAAATTGACTATTATCAAGGCACATGCGGTTTAATGTTTCGAAATTAGGCTTTTGACTTCTTTTTCACCTATGTTAATGTTTTGAATACCAAATTCCTTTACCGACAAAACGTAGGAGGATCTACCGATGCGGATTCAGAAGTTGATCATAGAAGGGGCTTGATCGGCATCGAAATACTTCTGAAATTGATAAAGAAATTCTGGGAGTAATCAATGAAAGTCGTTTTGCACACTCTGGTGAAAAAGTCCACGTAAACAATTATTACAAAAGTATCATAAAAACATTCTAAGTTTCTCTTATTGCTAACCTGATAGCTGTGCTTATGAGCATTGAGTTTTCTTTCTGTTGTTTAATCGTTATCCTCAGTGTGTATGCCTTTTGTCGTATGCAGTCTGTCGCATTTTTAACCCTAGCTAGGTGACATTGACATTGCAAGTGATCCCTAAATGTCGATTTAAAATGTGGATAAAAAGACTGTTTAAAATACCCCCTTCTTACTGGCTTTGTATAATACCCTCAACTCCAGACCACTGAAGTATATAAGAAGCTATTCGTCTCTGGAAAGCATTAAGTGCAGCAGATGTTCATTAAGTAGACTCGCATACTGAAATTAGCAGAAAATAAAATACAATGCTTTTGTAAGTGTTGATAATAGATTACGTAATCACACCCTTTTATGAAAGATATAATACGCATTCGTTCGCAAAGACTCAATTAAGCAATGATGTTGCCAACCAAGAAATGTCAAACATTGTCTAGACAGTGTCTAGCTAAAATTTTATCTGTGTCAAATTAGTACAGGTTTTAAAGAAAACAACAATTACATTCTTGACAAAAACAACAACGGAAAGAACCATTTTGAAAATTATCTTCACATTTAATCGCCATCCCCCGTTTAAATGATCTTTTGTTGTATAATTATGTTTAACCTCTGTCTCATGAAAGCACAGGAAATTTTTAAGAGCTTCATTGGCGAATTTTGTATTTCAAAAGAAATTCTAGGGGTACAAGGCGTCGAGAATGTCCAAGCCGTCAGGTGGTCCAAGCTATGATTTTGATAAAAATTACACCTCGAAATGGTGAAAAATAGCATGGCTTACTTTGGATAGGGGAGGGTTCGGGCCTGTACCTCCCTTGATCCCGCGTTTGAGCTGAATTGATCTTATTTTCCCGAGAAAATCACGGTGCGGTTTCGTAGCTTCTCGTAAACGCTTTCCTCTGGACAAACCACCTTTTTAAAGACTTGTGCAACCTGGTGTTGTTGGAGATCCCTTCCTTTGTTGTGCATGCCGCTCAGGAAAGGAAATTTGGGTGATAATGTAAATTCTGCATCTTTTCTGTAATATATTCTATAGGTAAAAAACAGTCTCAAAACTTCAAGGTTATTTTATTTCTGTATTCATCGAAGCAAAACATGACAATAACATCGATATAAAAGTACAGTTTTTACTTAAAAGAAGAATCCAAAACCCTCATGGGATTGTTTTCTCGTATCAATAGCCAATAATGAATTGACCTAATCTTGATCTTTAGGAATACCACATGTCCACATGTTCATGAAAAGAGCATTCAAATCCCTTTCTGAAAGATTGATATATTCATTTATACCAGTATTACTTTGATCAAGAGATAAAATAGACTCATGTTACGAACCATTTTATAAAATTGTGATCGCATGTTCTACATTGCTCCCAACCTAGCTTTAGAATCTTAACTTATCTTGATGCTTACAATTTTAAAACAAGACGGCGGGTGCGGCTAGCCAACAGGGGATGCTTACTCCTCCCGGGCACCTGGTCCCACCTCTAGCTTGCTAGGGGTCCGTCGATGCTTAATTTTGTGCTCTATTGTGAGTGCTGTTGAGATTTTCGTCAGGATCTTCTTTAACTCATTAAAATGAAATTCTATTGCAAGGTTGGGAAATAGTATTTTAAAAAACTTTTCCAATTGAGAAAATATCAAGTCATAAAATTTACCATATGGCAGACTTAATTCTGGCATGAAGTTCTTTGAATAAGATGAAGAAAATTGAAGCATGTTACCCTCTTGAATAAAATTTCAAACCAATTTTAATGCACCAGACACGTGTTTCGGATAGGGAATCCGTATCAGTGGTACTTTGAGCTAAATTAATTTTCAGACCCAGCCAAATGTCTTTTAGTAGACACTTTTTCATCGTGACGAACTTCGAACTTCGTACTTCGCACTTCGAACATTGAAGAAGAAGTTCGTAACGGTGAAAAAAGTATAAGTAGCACACTACAATTTCTTGAATTAAATTTGTGCAATTATATTGTAAAGAGTGGCTCAAAATTTTGTGTAGGGTCAATTCATTAGCATAGTTGAATAAAATCTATGACAATATGATAGTTCTAGGATGTTAACCTTCTTAAATTTCGATGACATTTCAGGATGAAATGACACGTTTCCAAAGTAGCAAAGTCATGTATGATGTCAACTTGATAAAGGGTCAAAACGAAGCTTCTTTTAGGCAAAAGAACTGGAAAGAAAGTAATATAATACACTGGAAACACTCAATCGCGGGAAACATTAAACTGTTCCAATCTGCAAAAGAAAATAAGTGTAGATGATAAAAAAAATTAATAAATTTATAAATAAAAAATGAAAAGTTCCAACTCGTTACCTTGTCACTCATTCTTGAATAAAATTTAAAACCAAATTTCAAACAGAAGTCCTCATCAGTGGAAATGCTCTATCCAATATGACCTATCGGTCCGTTTGAGCCCCATTCAATCAAATTCTTTAAGATAAGCTTGGATATGTCGATAAACAAATTATTTTCGAGCTGGACTTCATGCTTTCATAATTAGAGATTCAAGTTAAATTTCTACTTAATCTTTGGAGTGAAAAAATGTGCATCATTTGATATGTCATTGTTGCTATCTTCGGCGATCTCTGTTCAGAACAACCCTAGAAAGGCAATTTATTGATGAAACCCTCTTGGTAACAAACAACTTAAATCTAGAAATGCCGATCGAATCATTTGAGTCCTCAGACCCATTGAATCACACAAGCTTCCATTTCATAATGTCCCGATTACGTCACTGCTTTGGCCGTAGGAGGTAAGGAGATGTCTTTTGTTTTGATACACTTATCAGTTGTATCAGTTTTCACGAGAAAAACCCGAGGCGAGGTTTCGTAGTTTGCCATAAACACTTTTTTCTCTGCATTAATCCGTTCATTAAAGATTTGTAAAATAAGAGTTTGTGCACGGGGAAATGATTCTTGCTCTCGACCCCCCCTTCCCCCCGGTGGCGAGAATGTAAACTCTGCGTTTACATGTCATCAGTGCATAAGCACCGCGCAAATGCATTGTATAGGTACAAACACAATATCAGAACTTCAAATTTAACTTATTTATGTCTTCATTGAAGCATGGTATGATAATGACAGTTTCTTTTAAAGAATCGTCTAAAACTCGTCATACATGGTAAGGGTCTCACACTAATTTACAGAATTTTAACAAAGTTAAAATACATCATTCCCCAAGGAAAAAAAACATCTGTTTTCGAACACCAATTCAAACAAACTAATAACGAATTTACATGACCTTGGTCACAATGAAAACCCCTTTTTGACGTTCATATCAGCATCTCTTAAGTAGCTTTCGTGAAAATCTTTGTTAAAATTGAGCTCAAATAACTAGATTGTGCATGTCTGGCCCATGCTACTAATTTATCTGTTCTTAAATGATGGTATTGAATTTGAAGACGTTAACATTTATACCACTTGGTGAGTGTCACTGCTGGTGGACCAGGAGTCCAAAAAGGCACATGTAGCCAAGTTTGATCAACTTCGGATAATTGTTTCTTCAACGCATTCGAAAATTTCTATTATCAAAACTTCTTGAAATTTTCAAAACGTGGGTCCTGGAGCATCATATCCCACCCATTATACAACGTCTTTCGGTAAATTTTTGGACATAATGATTTTCACACTCTTTGGCAATATCACGTTGTTTAGATTGAGGATCACTGACGAGGGTTAAGTACCCAAAACGCGCATGTCTGGTCCATGTTGATAATTTATCTCTTCTTAAATGATGATATTGAATGTGAAGACTTTTAACATACTAGTACACTTTCTTGGATTTCCTAAAACGTGGGTTCTGTAGCATCATATCCCACCCATCCTGCTACGTCTTTCGGTACATTTTTAGACATAATAACTTTCACACTCTTTGGTTATACTGCATGGTTTAGAATGGGAATCATTGACGAGAGTTAAGTACCCGAAACTTGCACGTCTGGTCCATGCTGCAGTTTATCTGTGTTCAAATGATGCCCTTGAATTTGAAGACATTAAGTAATTAAATCCCTTTCTGAAATATTGATTTGTACCCTCAAATATTCATTAATGTTTGCATTGCTTTAATCAAGAGATATGGAATCGTATTTCTCCCTCCACCATAATATGAATTTTCCATCACATGGTTAACATCGCTCCCAAACTAGCTTCAGGATCTTACTTATCTTGCTAAAAGCTCTTAATAATTTGAAGTCTTTAGTTAAATATAAATTCAATAGCAAGTTGGGGAATAGTATTCTTTAAGAAATTATTTGATTTAGGAAATGCCATATCGTAAAAACGAGCATATTGCAAAGTATTGCGTACGAATCTTTTTATCGAAATTGTCTATCATATATCGGCTAAATGACCTATCGTTCCGTTGAAGAAAGGAGAGGATCTCCAACAACACTCGGGTTGCAGCATCCAAAGCAAAACTCCAAGAAACCAGATGCAAACATACAGAGCAGACACCCACAGAAAAAGGCGCAAAAGGGACAAGGAACATCAACTCGCACCACAGAAAAATGAAACAAAAAAGACCACAGATAAACCAACGAGACCAATGGGCAGCCAGTGCCGACAGGACGGCCATCTGCCGCGCAAGTAGCAGACTGTGTAGTTATCCAGATTACGTGCGCACAACCGTCCCACTTTTACCATTTTACCCAGAGGTCTCTTCGAAGAACGCTCAATTGTGGAGTGAAATAACCTCCTCTCTGTAAGGTGGACATAGAAACAGACAGCATGAAGCAGGGACCAAAGAAAAACACAGATGGATATGTAAATGGATATAAAAAACAGAAGGCATACGAAAGACAGTCCGTGCCCTGCCGGCTGTAGCGAGCCCATGCATGTGAACACCAAAGGAGTCTGACTGAAATTCAGGGAGAACAGGTGGTCGAGGCCCTGCCCTCTCTAAAGAGATTTGGACAGGGTCCGTCATGTAGTCCAGTCATCACAGTAAGCCAGAGTGCAATTCATAGCAATGAGCTGGTACAAGGTTGTAGAATGGTTCAGTACCAAGCAAAGTGTCCGTCTGGTGACAGATGGATCATAATCACGATATAAAAGGCGTTTGATGATTCTAACGCAATTTCGATGGTACATCTGTCTACCTTTGATCCTTCTTATTTTGTAAATTATGTCCCCATAAAATGCAGGTTGTGAAATACCCAAAGTAATATACTCTGTTGCTTGTATGGATCCGAATTTCAAAAGAAGTTGACAATATTTTTTGTTAAATTTCCAGCAAGTCGTTACTATGTTGTGAAAGCGATAACTCTGACCTAAAAGTTTCTTGGTAATTTGTAAATTTCTATTATGAAAATCCAAAACATCAGTACATGCTCTAGCATACCGGATGGTCTGCGAAATGTAGATACAAAATGACGGTAATCTAGGAACATCACCGCCAGGGAAAATTTACTATGTGGAATCCAAAATCATTTCTTTTGTCATACACGCTTGTATGAATCTCACCATTAACAAATTTGATATTTAGGTCCAAAAATGGTGTTTCTGTGTTTATAACGTTTGCCTTGTTAAGAGTCGATTCTTGTGGATAAATAGCATTTTTATACTTTTCAAAAACAGGATTGTCGATAGTAAGAATTACATAATATTTTCTATGTTATAATTCTTTTTCAGAATGCCAATTTCTACAAGAATAAATATGGAAAATATGGACCAATTTACAAGACACATCTCTTAGGGAATAGAACAATAAGGATAGCAGGAGCAGAGAATATCAGAAAAGTTCTTACTGGCGAAAATACCATTGTCATGTCCCAGTGGCCGAAGAGTGTTCGATGTATCCTCGGCGACGGAGCACTCTCTATGTCTGATGGTGGAATTCATAAGTTCAGGAAGAGACTTGTTTTAAAATCGTTTTCTCACGAGGCGTTGGAAAATTATATTCCTACAATAACGAATACGATTCGTAACTGTATCGCCAAGTGGAAGGACCAAGGGGAGATACTAGCATTTCAAGAAATCAAAATAATGGCGTTTGATCTCGCGATGAAGATTTTCGTTGGAATGAACGATGATCCCGACCGTTTAAATTTCATGATGAAAACCTTTGATACCCTCATTGGTAACATATTTTCCCTTCCGTATGACATTCCTGGCCTAGGATTTCACAAGGTAAGTCCTTAAAAATTACAAAAAAAAAATCGTACATATTTCAGTGTATACATTTTTCTTACACTTATAAATATTTTATGTTTGATATAACGAACAGACAGAAATTCTGTATTAGTCTGTTCAAGGCTAACAATGTTGATTGGAACTCTAGACAAAACCAGAGAATTACCAAACCATGAATGCAAGTCCTAGCATATCTGATGAATTATGAAATAATTTTTTTCATGATGGCAGTCTGTGGACATCGCCATTTTGTCAAGAAAAAATCACCTCTTATCATTTAATTCTCTTGTCTGATTTTGTGACAGATTGTCAATATTGAAATATATGTTCTACAGTGCCAATTTTGTTGTACTAGACACGTATGTAACAAGTAAAACGTTTTTGTATCCTTCACGTTGCATGGTCATCGCGGTATTGGATTTTTTTCCAACATCAGATTATGGTCATAAAATTCTTTTTTTAAAATTTGTAATAATATGTATAGTTGTTCCATATTTTAGAGCTTGGCGGCTAAGAAGATACTCATGGATGAAATTTCTAAAACTCTCGATCGAGTGAAGGAAGAGGGCAGTCCACAACCATACACCAGTGCTATACATCACCTACTAGAGTTGGGCGATAGTGAAATGTATTCGAAATATGAAGTCTGTGAAGCAATTCAAGAACTTCTTTTCACAGGACACGACACTGTTACGTCAGCAATGAATTCTGCAATGTTATTTCTCGGACAAAAGCCTTTTGTGATCAAAAAGATAAGAGAAGAATTAAAACAGCATGGGTTTCTTCAAAATGATTGCGAAGCGTTCACATTGAAGACGATCTCAGAATTAAACTATACTTCAAATGTCACAAGGGAAGTACTACGTGTGGCTCCTAGCGTAGGGGCAGGGTACAGAAAAGCTCTCAAAACTTTTGAAGTTGGGGTGCGTATTTGAAAAGGTTTGAAAGAATACCGTATGACCAGAAATTTTCGCGAGGATCAAATCGCGCATTTAATGTCATTATTTTCGTAATTCCTATATAACAATTGTAAACAAATATGTTCATATGATGTTTTTGTTTTGTACCTTTCTTTGTTGAAATTTCAATTAGTTCAATCCTAAGAATGCACTCGATTCACTTCTCATTTAATCAGAAAAAGTGAACAATTATCACATGTACAATATGAACAAATGTAACGGATATAATGATTTATGATATACCTTATCAAACACAATTTTTCGCGAGAATAATTTTTCTCGATTCCAAAAATCACTCGCGAAAAGAGCGAAAATTCATATCTCGCGAAATTTTCTGGTTATACGGTATCACCTGTACTTCTTTAATGTTTGCTTGTATATCTCGAAAATTTGGGATTAGATTAATGTTTGATTTTCATATTTGAAATACCGGTACTTAGAATAGACGCCATTTCATTCATTATCTTGCATTCATTCTGATCTGCTAAATTACGCCCTTTGATAAATGAGGTATAGTCAAATATGAAGTAAGAATAATGCTTTTGAGAAAAAAATCCATGACGAGAAATTGATGAATATAAGCATTTTTATGTATTAACGAATAAAAAAAGTATTAATGCTATTTCAGGGCTATAGGGTCCCAAAAGGATGGACAGTCGCTTTTGGTATTAGAGATACGCAGCATACGTCGCCTGTTTTTCCAGATCCCGAAGAGTTCAACCCTGAGAGATGGAACAATCTTCCAAATTTAGATAGACAAGAAGTAGATTCAAAAGTGGATAGATTCAATTATGTTCCTTTCGGTGCTGGAGCAAGAACTTGTGTTGGAAGAGAATATGCTAGATTAGTTACGCGAATATTTTTGATAGAGCTTTGTAGGACATCTGAGTGGACACTTCATAATGAGAATCCCAAGATGAAGTATATCCCGGTACCACGCCCTGTCGATGACTTGCCTGTGACAATCTATGATTATCAGCCACCCGATCAACAATAGATCTACCGATGTTTAATATATTGTTTACATGTTCGCTATAGGGTATGATTACAATGTACATGTATAATAATACGGAAGTTTCTTGTTGACTCATTGTTTTTTTCATTGTCTATAGTTGTTGACTCTTGATTTTACGACGTACCGGTGACACGTTTTAGCAATATTTTTATACGGAACTTATATACAACGAGCAAATGAGCAACGAGAATTCTACAATATTTTAATTTAGATATTTTTGTAAAAGTAATTTAAAATTTTGACCAATGCCTTATTTCTAATTTAACGAAACATTTTAAATATTGTTAAAGCTGCAATGTTTTCGAGGTTTTAATTATTTTTTTTAGAAATACCTAAGAAATTGGTATTCAAGGTATTTTAATTGTATTGTAGTCAAGTGAAAGTCCAATTATTAAAAAGTCAAAATGATGTTTTTTCATAAAATTTAATAAAATGAAAAGAGAACTCTATTTTCTTCTCCCGTTAATTTTTCAACGGTCCAAAAACTGGGATGCCTCATTTGACCATGCATCATAGCCTATCTTAAGTAAACTATTCATGTTTGCCTATACATTCTGGATTTTTAATTTTATTGTTGAACGTTTTATAAAATGTTACTATTTGTTACTACGTGAATGATTTTATTCAAGATAGGATTTTATACCTGGTACAATGTTGGACTCTATCTGAACGTCCCATTAGCTTTTTATCATGCCATTATTTTGAACATTTATTCACTTAAAATAGGGCACATTCATTCTAGGGGAAAATTCGTATTTGGGTATTTTACAGAAGCATTTTCTGCTTTTGCTATCCATATTTCTATTGCTTCAAATGTGATATAGACGTATAGACAAGGTCCATATTCAAAACCTTTAAGATAATATTCATAAGAGTGTATTTTTATCATTGTACAAATAAATTATGATTTGGGGCATTAATGATGAATTTCATACTACATGTAATTATTTCTCATTCATTTCCATTCGTTAATTATCGTACTTACTGCGTTATCATTTTGTACTGTTGTTACCAACATGTTCATAATCAATATTATTTATTATTTTTTAATGTATATGATCATGTTTTGCTTCATAACATTACTGTATTTGTAATTGAATATACATCCTTTCGAAGTAACGAAGAAATATATTTGACTAAAAACTGTATTTATTCGCTCAATTCTCAACGTTTCGGCCACAGGCCTTTATCAAGAAAAACAAACTTTAAACTATAGTCACATTGTCACGTCTGATTTCTACAATTCATCAAAAGAATTCCTGGTACATCATGGTAATGACTACATCCCCATACACAAGAAGGGAGGGGATCTCCTACAAGACCCTGTTGCAGCATCAACAGCAAAACACGAAAACACCCGATGCGAAAACACCCAAGATGAGCATACCAAGAGACAGAAAAAACACATAAACCAACGGGACCAATGGGTAACCGGTGCCGACTTTGGATTGCCATTTGCCACGCAAGTAGCATATAATGTGGTTATCCTGGATTACGTGCGCACAACCCTCACACTTCTCCAATTACCAAGAAGTCTCGATGAACGTACAAGTGTGGTGTAAAACAACCTCCTCACTGTTAGATGACCACACACAAACAAGACCGCAAAACGCAGGGGCCCAACAACACAGATGAATATGTAAAATGATATAAAAAGAGGGCATACGTAATACAGCCCGTGCTCTGCCGACTGTAGCGGGCTCTTGTATATAATCACAGTACAAAATCGACAATTCTGAGAATCATAAACCGAAGGCATACAAAATCAGGATAAAACAGGAACGAAAGCAAACAAACAAAAACCTCCACCACATGAAAAGAAATAAACTCCCAATATTGCAATGAGACCAGGTGGTGCCCAGGAAGAGTTAGCATCTCCTGCTTGCATGTAACATCCGTAAAATGATTAGGAATCATTTGTCCGGAAGAATACTCTTTGACAACAGAGTTATGACGTCTCTTTGATTTTATTATCATCGCAGAGTTTGCTGAAAGCATGTATAAAATCCTCTTAATTTATCTAAAAACCAAGCAAACAAAAGTAGCAGATGCTGACTCTTCCTGGGCACCTGGTCTCACTTACATATTCGCTTCTTCTCGTGTGGTGGATGTTTTGTATGTTTGCTTTGGTGCCTGATTTATCCTGATTGTATATGCATTCGGTTTATGAAATTCTGAATTATCGATTTTGTACTGTGTATTGAAATATCAATATTTGTCATTCTTCTCATGTTAAAGGAAAATACTTTAAATTAAAAGAATGATGTGTAATGAGACCCCAAAATCATTTTTCTGGAACGTTTATAAGAACTTTGAAATATATTTTCTATATCTTTTATCTAATTAAACAACATTTTCACGGGCAAAATTTTGGAATCTGCTGTACGTTTCTTGGGAAAATACAACCAAAATTTCCTTTAATGTATCTTTAGATGTGTTTTAAACAGTTTGGAACATTTGCGCTGGTGCTGCGAACAGAGGAGAATACAGGACAATATGACATGATTGTGACATGATGAGACACGAATGCCCGCGATTGAAAGGAAAATGCGGTACCTAATCGTAGCACTATCACATCTGCTTTCGCTTTCGCAGCAGTGGAAGCCCAGCTTAAACAATTCATGTATATATGGGAATTCCTTTTCCATTATTTAACGAAGTGGTGATTTCCAAAATCAGAGGGATTAATGGTGCACAAAACTTTAATCGAGAATGTAACAAATTAAGATCATCGCCTTTTCCGAACATACCATAATACCGAAGTCATCAAAAGATGCCGATGAATGCTTAAACGTTCTACAAATGTTACTACCATCTTTTTCAGCATAAACGTCTGACCGACCAATTCGAAAGGACTCGATGATGGCACTGTCCAAATATCATTAGAAAGGACAGGATCTTGATCGACCTTATCCTATTTAAAATTATGGATTTTTATGTTACAAATCTTTACCTCCTTGAAGAAAATTTGAAACCAATTTAAATGCACCAGACAACTGATTCGGATTGTAAATTATTAAATGCCGGTGTGATTTTCAGACATGCAGCCAAAATAAAGTATTTTAGTAGCGCCCTCTTGTTTAATTTTTTTAGTTGAATTAGTGTACATGTATTTACTTTGCAAAGAATGTGGAATACTTTTTTGTGTATAGAGACAGTATACATTTGTTGTATACATGAAAGCTTCTAGCAACTTCTTATTATTATGATTTTTTTTTTCAATAATACATCAATTTAGTGTCTAGGGGGACCTTAATTTACTTTACAAAGAATGTGGAATACTAGCACTTTTTTGTGTAAAGAGATAGTATACATTAGTTGTGTTCATGGAATCGTCTTGTAACTTCTCATTATTTGGAGTGTCTAGGGGACCTGTATGTACTAAATGTATGCATTATCCAAATACATTTAACAACACACTATCATCCACTATGCCATTTATGAAAGCAGATTGCCGTGCAAAAACGTCTCCATGTTCAATGAGTTATCTTCTATTCAGCTGTTGCCCCTGATATTTGTACTCATTGTGTGAACGATCTCTTTTAGTGATGGTAGATAATTTAAAAGAATTGTCAACGAGACCATTATGTAATACACATAGCGCACAATGGGGACCAAAGAACTTTTAAAATTACAAACATAACATGATAAGGAGTCTATGAGAGTAGGTACACAAAAAGGATCAGCTGTAAAATGTAGTAAATGTAGTCCAGGTTATTAAGCCTTTCTGCAAGTTCGTAATCTTTTAAAGAACAAATTCATTGTATTGTGAATTAAAAGAAGGTAGACGTGAATGGATGTAAATAAAGTGTAGATAATAAGAAATTGCCTTCCATTAATCGGAAGTAAAATGCCTGATCAGTTCAAAGTGGTAACCAAATGAACAAGAACTGAATAACAAAATAAAAAATCCACATAAAACAAAACAAAATTACCCCCCCCCCCCAAAAAAAAAGAGAACTAAGCAAACAAGCAAACAAAGCATCAATAGAACTGAAATCGTAATGAAATGAAATAGTATGGACCTGAATGAATTAAATTTTGATGAATGATTAAGAAACTGAATTTGAACCGGACTTTCTTTTGAAAGCGATTAGCAAACTTAAAAAAAAAGTTCTTAAGTTTTTGTGTCGGAATGCCCAAGTATTATCGTATTTGTCATACTTAAAGTCATATTACAGATTAAACAAATAAAATGTTCGATAACCAATATTTTAAACCACCTTTTTCGCACTAAGATGTACGATAATTGTAAGCTTACCCAATGCCCCGTATTCATGACACCACGTGCTCGTATTAAAATTAGAATGACGACATATATTTTTCAATCCCAATGTATTTATAAACGGAAACAAATACTCCTAAGCTTGAAGTATGAAATGCATCACTAAATTTGGTAGACTTTGTACGTAAGAGCTATACAAAGCCGGAATTTAATCTTAGAAATAACTTGATTATTTTTCGTTCGACTGAAAACGATTATTATAAATTGTATCAATATTCAGCATCTTTTGTGCAACATCTATTTGCTCTGGCCCTCGGCGTTCTGTATCGTATGCTTACCAAAGATTATAAGAACACTTTGATACTGATACTGTGTCTCGGGACGCGACTCCACCGGGACCAACAAACCGCTACGTTACCACCAGGTACCCTGGGCTACCCCTGATAGGGGAAACAGTGCAGCTAGCCTACAGGTGAATACTTAAGAAAAACTTTGTTAATCTAGCCATGCTTTTTTTCTGAAGCAAATGGTATGATCTAATTATGTAAGAATATAAGATGAATAAAATGTTTTTGACATAAAACTTTTTAAAGATCTATCATGAGAATATATTGCATTGACAACGAAAAACAAATGCGAAACATTCAAAGTCAAACAAGGCAACACTGTAGATACCATAGCTGATCATATACTACAAGACCTAAACAATCAACAAGCAGACAACTAAACATATCATACAAGGGGGAACAAACAAATGAGTTAAAGAAGATCCTGACGATAATGTCAACAGCACTCACAATAGAGCACCAACTTGAGCATCGACGAACCACTAGCCAGCTAGAGGTGTGACCAGGTGACCGGGAGGAGTAAGCATCCCCTGTTGGCCAGCCGCACCCGCCGTCGATGTTCACGCACGAAACTGAAAACAATATATAAAATACATGCACTGTATGAGGTTATGTCTATATAGAAAGTGCTATGGCGACAATGTCAGGGAAAATATTCAAAGCACTTACTGTCAAACAAACATTAAAAACCGTTTGATGAGAGAGAGTTACAATCGTGCAATCAAAGTCTACTTTGGATGGTCACAAACTGCATTCATCAACTTATCCAGGTACATGGAAGAAAGCAGGGGATCTCCAAAAACACTCGGTTGGAAGGGACAAGGAACACCAAAGTTTTAATAGTGTAAACCCTATTGCCTCTAAGGTAATTTGGCCCCTGTCAATGAGTCGGAGACTGAAGGCAAGTTTTAAGGTATCATTAGATTCTGTAAGATTTTCGTCAGATTATTTAGATATGCATATAAGTATCAAACAGGAAGTAGTCACAAAGAAGAGGTGATTTAAGGCGAAGGGCTCAGAAATGGGACTTTTGAATATCGGTTCTTCATGATGTATTGTGGATTTCTCAAAAACCCTTAATAAATTTCATATATAATTGAGAGAGATATGGCCTTCAAATCAGCATAATTTTAGTGTTAAGAATTACTCTGGTACAATGATCAAAATACATTTGAATGACATGTCAAACTTTGTCTACTTTCACTTTCACTATCGTTTTTAGAGTGAAAATGGTATCGGAAAGGTATATATCATTTAGTTCCAATGGAATCTACAGGATATTGTCTTTTTTTTTTTTTTTTGGATATATCACTTTCCGGGGTTCGCAACCGTTTCGATGGGAGATCTCACGATTTTGCTTTGCCTTCTCAACTTTGAGACTGAATAACGGTTAGGTACTTTTTTTATTCTGTTTATTTCTTTATAAGGCATTTATTTTAAGTCAGTAAATGATGTCAGCTTTTGGGTATAGAACACTAGTTTTTGAGGTCAAATCTTTATCATTGAATTTCCATTGGTATTCTATTCATGTTTTCAATAAAAAACAAAAACGCAAATATCAATTTGCCGACTAGCCCGTAGTACGAATAGACTGACGACGTATATTATCAACAAGTATATTATATAACAATGATATGCGTCACATCACAATATATTTATGCTAAACAATATCCAATCTGATATGAAAACCCAGGGGAAAAACAGAGATAAAAACCTTTGAGATTTTTGGAAAAAATATTCTCTGAAAACTGGGTAGTCATACACGTAGAAATAAAAGATTATCATACATTATTTGACCTTAAATAAAACGAACTTTACTTTGTGAGTTACGGCTTGAGAATGACCACATTATACACCTAAGCGCTTACCTGAGCGCTTACCTGGAACGTTCCATTTAAAACAATCTCATTGGTTAATATCAACCAATCACATCCTTTACATAAAACACTCTCCAATACAACATTTTCTCGCTATACTTCGAACCGCGAGAAAATATAAGTATTCTATTCATGTTTTCAATAAAAAACAAAAACGCAAATATCAATTTGCCGACTAGCCCGTAGTACGAATAGACTTACAAAGTATGGGGGAACGGGAGCTTAGCTATGAAAAGTACGAAAATCTAAAATTTATACAGGAGAAATTTGAAAAATGAACAAAAAGAAATTGTCTACTCATAAACCCAAACTTTTGGAAACTTCAAGGCGCTTATCCAGAGTATCTACCACATAACCGTCCTTGCTGCTATCGCTCTTCCAGCGCCCATGCCTTTTCCAGCATCTCTCGTTCACCAATGAACTAGCAGCAGCAGCTGTGGCACCCCCTGATCGCATTGAATGCAAACCCAAATTCAAATTTTCTGATACAAGTTTCAAACATGAAATGATACTCTCTCTAGCTGCAGTATAGCTCAACTTTTTATTTTTATGAATAAGTTTACAGACGGAACCTGACCTGAAAACGGGACGAAATAAATAGAAATCGGAATCAAGACTAATTCCTGCGACCTTGATGTACCTTTTAAACATTTCTAAAGGACAAGCAGACGTAGTGCCTTTCGAAATTAGAATTTCTTGACCATCTCTATATCGGTCTGTCTTGCTCTTAACAATTTTCAAAGACAAATAATCATCAAAAATCGATACATGTTTACAAAGAAGTGAACTCACTTCATCAAATCTCAAAAAACCAGCAAAACATAAAAGAATCATAGTCAAATTTCTAATAATCAAAAGATCGTTATTGTCTATGTACAAATTGCAAAGCTTAACAAGCATGTCAGACGTCACAGGATCCTTCCTCCGTTTTGGTTGTCGCGGAAGTCTTTTTGCAGTGTTCTGTAATGCGGAAACGAAACCATTATCTATTGGATCGGTGAGATTATTCACTGAATGAGCCCACTTTATGGAATAAATAGCTGAATTTACTACACTCTGAATAGCGCCGGTGTTCAAAAGATGTGTCACGTATAACGCAACGTGTATAGGCATTGCAGGTAACGCAGAAGTGATGAAAGATCTCCAACGCTTGAACGAATTATAATACGACTTCACTGTATTATCACTTTTTGAAGCAAGAAGGTACTCTGACATCTTAGAAGAAAGGCTATGTAATTCGGATCCAGGCAGGACTCCGCTATGCTCGATCTGCTGCTGAACATTCTGTCTTAGGTTGATACCTATAGAATACATGAATATTACAAAATAAATCAATGTTCAAATCTCAAAAACATAAACCTAAATTTCTGATCTACCTGGCCAAATATACCATTTCTACCCCTACCCCTGTGTGTCACATTGTGACCTTGTAAATAAACGATATCTTTGATAGCGTCAAATACTGTTCTGTTACCAAATATCAAAGGCCAGTAAGGTGCAGACTTCCATTCTGGAAGGACTAAAGTGCAAGAACATTTTTCTTTGCAAATTTTATGTATCGTTTCCGAAGCGAGGGTTGGTGGTGGCACTAGCCAGTTATTTTCATTTTTCCATGACTGTTTGAAAGCATTTACCCCGCTTGTTTCGTTACACCAAAATTTTGAATTAAAATTTTCACATTTTCTATTATAAAATGAAGCGAAACGATCAAAAGTGTGCTCACCCCACAGGTTGTCGAACTTATCAAAAACCCAAGTTTGGACACCCCAATCGTCATAATCATTTAATCTGCTTAATTTGTCTGCTTTTGAGTTTTCAGATCTGGGTATCCAAATTGGTTTTAAACGTATATTATGCTCACGACAAACATTGTTTATCTCCATACTCACTTTGTGAATATGCGGCTTGCGACTACCAACATTCAAAATCGTCTCAACATTTTTATTGTCAGTATATACTTCAGTGCATTTGTTTTCAATGATAGGTAAAGAATGTTTCAAAACTCTATTCACGGATTCTGTCTCTCTCCATGTGGAGCTCTCTTTTTGCTCTGACAGATCCCAACTGCCATACATATGTTCCTCATCCGGGAACTCACAAAGATCACTGGTTACGTAACCTCCGTAACCGACACCAGAAGCGTCACAATACACTTTTGCATCACAAACTTCTATATCGTTCTCTACATCAAAAGAGCAACCTATTTTATTCAGACTTTCAATATTTTTCAACCAAAACTTCAATTCTGATTGTGCATCATCAGTCACAATAACAGGAGCAGTCCATGACGCTCTGCTCAAAATGCATTCATAAGCGTAGCGAGTGCGTAATCTTACCTCATTACCAATCACTGCCTGGGACGAAATTAATCGACCTACGATACCAGCAAGTTGCTTTACCTTAACCAGGTTTAAGGAACTTTTTCTTAAACTAGAGAATAAATCTTTGATGCATTCTATGATCTTATCTACGCGGGCTTTTGTCAATCTCAACATACCCGTCTTCGTGTCCCACTCGAATCCAAGCCACACTATATATTGGCTGGGCGTCCAATCACATTTATCTTCAGCTATGAGGAAGCCTAACTTCAACAGATCATTTCTCAACTCGGTACTCACCTTCTTAGCCTCATCATAAGTAGCAGCACCCGCTAACACATCATCCAAATACATAATAATATTAATTTTGCGACTTCTCCAATGCTTAACGACTTCTCTCATTATTTTTGAGAAAATGAAGCCTGCAGTAGCTAAACCAAATGGTAATACGTTAAATACGTAATAAAATCCCTGCCAACTAAAACCAAGAAAAGTCTTGTCCTCTGGGTGAATCATAACGTGATGATACGCAGTTTTCAGATCAAAGCTGAAAACAAAATCTCCCTTTGAAAACATGCTTCTAGCTACGCTACTGTCTTCATATTTGAACTTAAATTGAAATAATAAGTGTGGATTTACATGTCTACAGTCTAGGACTAACCTAGGTTTACCTGACCTGTTGTAAGCTACCGTTAATGGATTTATGACCTCTGGTTGATCTTTAACCTTACTAATGGAACCTTTTTCTAATAAGCTTACAATTTCTTTTGAGACAAAATTTGGATTATCTCTTGCAGATTTATTATTATCCAGTCTTACAGACTCAGGAAATGTCTTAAATGGTAACTTGTAACCATTTTCGATAACGCTCAGTACGTGATCATTACTATCGATCAATTTCCACTCTGATAAACATGACCTTAGTCTACCTACCGTAGTAGTTACGCCTGACTGACTCTGATCTACCTTTGTAGGATTTACCTGTGTTGAGGAAGATTCACTTCTCTGAGCAATAAATGCTTTATAAAAATTTGTACTTAACTTTGTCTGATCATTAGACCTCTCAGCTGGACAATCTTTTTTCCAGTGCCCCTTTTCACCACATGAAAAACATCTGCCTGGTCTGTTCGTCCGTTGATCCGTCTGCGTCCTCGGGCCCTGGGTCGAATAAGGGTGCGTTCGATTGAGGCGCTTGTATCTGTCTGCCTTGTGCTTACGCTCTGCTCTGTTTTGAGCCTTCACCATTCTCTTCTCGTCATCGCTATCGTCAGCGAGGGGGTTCGACTCTTACTCGAGAACTACTTTCCAGCCTAGTTCGCTAGAGTCTGCTAATTTTACGAGTTTTTGTCGATGTTTAACTAAGTCTATACCTTCAGCTATGGTACTTTTCGCCTTCTCGAGGTTTTGCGGCTCAAACTCTGACTGGATGAGCGTCTCTGTCTCCGTCAATTTGTTTAGTACTTTCTGGTTGTGTTTGTACTGCTCTTCATTTCCCCGACGTTTGAACTTGTAACTGTCTGTCATTGTGGACTCTATTTTACTTATCTGAGCGTCAGCGATTTCTTTCTGTTTTTCACCAAATTTGTGCATTTCTGTTGAAATGAGAGAACGAATCTCCGACATTATGGAGTTCTGAGAAGCTGCTACCGCCTCGTGGACTTCGGTTCGTAGCGCGTTTTCCATGTGCTCGTCGTCAGCCATTACGTGCAAAGTATAAAACGAACTTTACTTTGTGAGTTACGGCTAGAGAATGACCACATTATACACCTAAGCGCTTACCTGAGCGCTTACCTGGAACGTTCCATTTAAAACAATCTCATTGGTTAATATCAACCAATCACATCCTTTACATAAAACACTCTCCAATACAACATTTTCTCGCTATACTTCGAACCGCGAGAAAATATAATTATCATTAAGAAACGATGATTCTGATTGATCGAGAAATTTTGTTGAAAACTGCATCAACACAAAACGCGCTAAGCAACGTCATAAGCAACGTCGTTAGCAACACGATTTCAAAGCTGCAAATAAACATTGAAAATCTACGAAATAAAATGATAAGTAACCAATTTAATATATTTTTGGTTGACCGAGGTATCAACACAAAAAATGAGGGATAACTGATGCATCTTTCGCTACGCGCATGATGCAGTTTTCTCTCAATTTTTGGTATCGATACCTCGATCAACCAAAAAAATATTACAATGATTCCTTAAATGCTATTGTATCCAAACTAACACCATAGAAACATGATACACAAAAGACCACACATAAATCAACGAGACAAATGGGCAACAGGTGCCGACTTAGGACGACCATATGAAACGCAAGTAGCAATTAACCATATCCCAATACATAGTACAAAATTAATAATTCAGAAAATCACAAACCGAAAGCATACAAAATCAGGATAAATCAAGAACCAAATCAAACAAAGAAAAACCTCCTCTATATGAAAAGAAGCGAACTCCTAATATGGGATTGAGACCAGGTGCCCAGGAAGAGTCAGCATCTCCCGCTTGCATGCAACACCCGTCGCTTCAGTTCTTTCAAGACCCACATTTTCTAAACCCCAAAACCTTCTCACTGTAAAGAAAAATGAAGTACCCTTCCTTGCAACCAGAGAGCAGCTAAACTAGTTCAAAATGGCAAAATGTAAAAAAAATAATATTTGAGTGAAACACTCCCTTGTTTATTTGCGATTTCATCTATCTATTCCGAAAAGAGTGAGCTGCTCCAGATTTTGTGTAGGATGTATGCTGAGGCAAAATTGTAAAATTAACAATATGACCAGAACCATTGGAGGAGTATTGCCGCAAGCATGTTAACTTGAACCATTTTTTCATGAAAATTTAGAATTAAATGGTTGATTTAAATACATGGACTTTCAACATATTATACATTGATTTTTCGCCAAAAATGTGCCAAAGATGCCTTTGTTTACAAAAAACCCCCTGGGAAATGGGCATTAAACTAAAACATGGATACCACAAGTTTACAAAAATCTGCGTCCACTGGTTGAGGCGAGTTTCGGGATTCTTTATACAAATTGGCCAAGTCCCAACATGGAGTCTCTTCGTCACGATTGATCATCCTGTAATGCCGGAAAAGATCCTGGTTCAATATCGCACAAGGGACAAGTATCATGCATAAATATCATTTGTAGACTATAGGATGATATACCCGAAACTGATGGGAATTGTTTGTTTCTTTTAATTGTCTACCTTTTGATTCTATTAAATTTATTTATACAGTCACACAAAAAAGTATAATTTCAAATGATCATTTCTTTACGGAAGCCCGTAAGTGACCGGTAGGAATTAAAATTTATCTGGCGGCCGCCACATAATTATCTGGCGGCCGCTACTTAATTTATCTGGCGGCCGCAACTTAATTTATCTGGCGGCCGCCACTTAATTATGTGGCGGCCGCCAGATAATTATGTGGCGGCCGCCAGATGATTATGTGGCGGCCGCCAGATGAATTAAGTGGCGGTCGCCAAATAAATTAAGTGGCAGCCGCCAGATATATTAAGTGGCGGCCGCCAGATAATTATGTGGCGGCCGCCACTTAATTATCTGGCGACCGCCACTTAATTTATCTGGCGGCCGCAACTTAATTTATCTGGCGGCCGCCACTTAATTTATGGCGGCCGCCATATTACTAAGTGGCGGCCGCCAGATAATTATGTGGCGGCCGCCAGATAAATTAAGTGGCGGTCGCCAAATAAATTAAGTGGCAGCCGCCAGATATATTCAGTGGCGACCGCCAGATAATTATGTGGCGGCCGCCACTTAATTATCTGGCGGCCGCCAGATAAATCTTTTGTTACATTTCATCTGGTAATTTGCATCTTTCATACCAAATAGATTAAAAGAGAAGAAGAATTCAGCACCCTAGAACAAAAAGAACATGCTATGCATTGATTTTATTTTGCTTTATTGTAAGTTGTGTGATGACCGCCACTTAAAGTGAAGAATTATTCCTGTGAAATTTCCAAGGTTTTACTTGTTAGTGATTCCAAATTCCTGAACTAAAAATTGATTTTTCGTTATACGAGGGTCGTTCAAAAAGTTAGTGGACACATGCCTTAAAAATCACATTTGAAGTCGTATGCGATGAAATTTTCTAGAAATGAAAGGGAAACATTCAGAAAGAAAAAGTAAAAAATATCAGATTAAAATGATTTACAAAAGGGCATAATGGTCACCTTTATACACGAAGGGTAGAGGCTACGGAGCAGTGAAATTCGAGTTGTTGAAACGAACCCATCCCTTTCGTTATATTGCTAAATAAAATAAGAAAAAATACTCGACTATCAATTATTCTTTCTATATCATTAATACTATTATTTTTCTTGACCACTGCGAAGTTTTAGCAAAATTGGTCAAGATTTACGACTTTTATGCATGATATTGTTGATCAAACAAACCAAAAATTGATGACGTCAGAGTTCTTTACGGAGCACCAGACAGTCATTCAGTTTTGATTTTTTGTTGAATAAAACAGACGGAGATTTAACAGCTGATGGATACATCTTGATACGGACAAAAAACACCAAAACTTATGTTCTTAAGGTAAAAGAATGTGTTTTTATGATGAAGAGATACATAAACACGCAATTTTGATAGAAGCTGTACAAAAAGTAACGAAAATAAGTAAATGAGTTAAAAAGATCCCGACGACAATTTCAACAGCACTCATAATAGAGCACCATGTTGAGCATCGACTGACCCCTAGCAAGATAGAGGTGGGACCAGGTGCCCGGGAGGAGTAAGCATCCCCTGTTGGCTAGCCGCACCCGCCGTCGATGTTCATGTACGAAAATGAACACAGTATATAAAATGCATGCACTGTCTGAGGCTATGTCTATATAGAAAGTGCTATGGCGACCATGTCAGGGAAATATATTCAAAATTCTTACTGTCAAAGCCCTCGCGGGTGATGCCGTTTTCTCCCTTCATGGTGACCTGACTTTGAATGATTCAAAGATGAAAGTACATCATGATATAGAGGTAGAAATGCACATGAAAATAGAACATGTCTTCATTATCAAAATACATGAAAAGATATTTTTGAATTTTGTACAGATGAGAGGTGTTTCATTTCTTTTAAAATGTCAAATTTATGCTGGACATCTGACGACGTCGTTACGTTGGTAGCTGTTCCGTGACCTAAAACCTTACGTTGTTCAAACGGGGATTTGAAAATTTGGTATTGACCAATCGTAATGAAAATTCGTATATGTATTCAAAATTATCCGTTTTATAAGGAAATCAACATGGTTCTTAGCAAATTCTCTAGATCTTTCCTTAATTTGCCTTCTCCATGAACTTTCGGAACAGCCCTCGTATATGATTATTTCAACAATGAATATTTTTGTTCTTGATTTTCTATATTTTTTATTTTGACTATGAAAATCCAAAACATTTGTATGTGATTTGTATGAGATTATAAGACTCTTTCATAGTCCTCTATGAAAGATACATCGGTTCCACCTGAGGGGACTCAAAATCATGTAAAACCCGAGGGTTGCCTTTGAGACCCCAAGGGTCGTTGATGTATCTTTCATAGAAGAACATGAAAGGGTATTTTTTTTCATTCATATCTAAGGGTTAAAAAACAAAACTGAAAGAAAAGGGACGAAATTTGACAAATGTCAAGTTGATCTATTCGCGAAAATTTTGCAATATTCGAATTCAGCGCCCCCGAAAATGGTTTATTCTATAAGAATAAACTACGAATATTAGGCTTTGATAAATAAAACGCAAGAGTTCACTGAAAAACGACGTTTAATTGTCACGTCGCCACTAGCTTGTTGTTTTGCGGGCTGACATCATGACGTCAATAGCGTAAACAATCCAAACAAAAGCGTCACGTGATATGTGATACAGCTGTCACGTGATATGTGATACAAAAGTAGCTCACATAGCTGTTTTTCATGGGTCTACTCTGTAACACATACGCGGGTATGAGAGAAAAAGCAATTTGTATGTTGATAGTCAGCGAACATAGCCACAAACCCAACTATAACTATGTAACTGTATACTTCTATTTCCTATTTATACCTTATATCTATATTTTCTTTTGTTGCATATTGCTAAACTCTTTTAAGAATTATGAGTCCATACATTTGATGGTATTAGTTACTTTTTCTTGCTTGATTACCTGAATACGACTGTCTGATTACGTAACGCTGTTCAAAATTTCATGTGTCGATGAAGTTAGTGATATAGCGGATGCTCTAAATGAAATTTAAAAAAAAGCTCAGATTTTCATTGTTCTTTTTTTAAAATGCTATCAGGCACTAGAGAAAGCTGTTAAAAATCTAATTTATTACTCAAAAGATCTCTAATGTTTATATCGTGCTGTACATCAAGATTATGTATGTTTTGTTTCAAAAATCTACTGTAACAGTGTTAATGGAATCGAAACAATAAAAAATAACTTATGCAAAAAATCCTATTAATAACGTCTCTGTATTTTAAAGTGTATATTTGTACTTTATGTTTGTTACTTATCATTTTGCATTTTGATTCCAACGCATATGAACAATATGCACATTTCAACAAGTTATGTATCATCAGTGATGCTCAAAGCCAAAAAAGGACATCCAAATAATATGAAATTATCAAGAGCAAAAGTCTTAACTTAACCTTAGATTAGCTAAATATAAAAACTAGGCAAAATATAATGGGACTGATCAATCAATCCATTCATCAAAATTGTGAATTTTCCGTTGATTTGACTGTAATGTTCCCATAATCCCATCATTGGGTATTACCATTTCTTATTATATTGCTCTCAAGTTTTAGTTTAAACTTAATGATTTCGTCACAATTACGCAAGTGAATAAAGTAATAGGAAAATTCAATGTGTTTTCTGTCTGATACGATAAAAATGACAACTAAAACATTTTATTGAGGATTCCAGTATCACGTAAGCTTTCATTAACCTTCGAGAAAAAGCAAGACTATCGGGTTAAAGAAAGAAGGGATCTCAAACAACACTCGGTTGCAGTACCCACAGCAAAACCCCAAACACCCAAAGCAAAAACACATAGAAAACACCGACAAAAAGAGACGCAAAAGGGACAAGGAACACCAACTAACACCATAGAAACATCAAACACAAAAGACCACACATAAACCAACGAGACCAAATAGGCAAACAGTGCCTACTTAGGACGGCCATCTGCCATGCAAGTAGCAGACGGTGGTTATCCGGATTACGTACGCACAACCCTCCCCATTTTCTTATTACCCAGAGGTCTAAAAGAACGCTCAATAGTGTTATAAAATAACCTCATGGAATATTAGATCTTATAATTTCATTTCGGAAGTCCCTGATGAATTGATCTTGTCCAATGCCATAGTGACAATGTGCTTATTCTTCTCGGCGTCTGATCTTATTTCTTCGATATTTATTCCTTAAGGTCCGCTGATCCTCGGTACATCTAGGTACATAAATGACCTGGAACTCTTCTTTCAGTTTGTGAGCCGTTGTATTTAATTACTTTCAATGACGGGCATATGTTTCTCTTTTTTCTCTCACAAAGTACAGTTATACCTTTCCTTTACTGTTCATTTTTATCTTGTTCTGATACTACAGAGCATGAATTCGAAACGCAAACTGACGAACGAAATTTCTAAAATGCTGGATCGTGTGAGAGTTCAGGGATGTCGACAAACATACACAAGTGCAATTCACCATCTTTTAGATCTCCTTAACAGCGGAATGTACACTGAACATGAAACTTGTAAAACAATACAATAGCTGCTGTTCGCAGGACATAACACGGTAACGGATGCAAAGAATTTTGCAATGATGTATCTAGCACAAAAGCCTTATATAGTGAGAAAGATAAGAGATGAATTAGAACAGAATGGGTTGATGGAATGTGATTGTGAGTGTGAAGAACTTACATTGATGACATTATATGTTAAGTTACACTATAAACGTAACACGCCAAGTTCTGCGATTTGCACCGAGTGTAGGGGCGGGTTACAGAATAGTTCTCAAGACCTTCGATGCAGGGGTAGATATAGACTTCAACAGATATATCGTAAACATTTCTTTAAAAGACTTGCGCTCTGACTGACTGTGACGACGGGACTCCATAACGGGCCATGCCCAAGCCTCTTTAGAGAAGACAGGACCCCGACCACCTGTCCTCTCTGAATGTTGGTCGGGCTCCTCAGGTGTAAACATGCATGAGCTCATTACAGTCGGCAGAGCACGACTGTTTTTTTTTTTTCATATCCATTTACATATTCATCTGTGTTGCTTGGGCCCCTGCGTTTTTCGGTCTTGTTTGTGTGTGGTCATCTAACAGTGAGGAGGTTGTTTTAAACCACAATTGTACGTTCTTTTTTCAAGACCTATGGGTAATCGGAACAGTGGGTAGGTTCTGCGCACGCAATCCAGGATAACCACAAAGTCTGCTACTGACATGGCAGATGGCCGTCATAAGTCGGCACCGATTGCTCATTGGTTTCGTTGGTTTATGTTTAGTCATTTATGTTTGATGTTTTTATGTGATTTGGCTTTCATTGTACTATTTCTGTCTCTATCTGTTCGTGTCTGCTTTGTGTTTTTGCAGTGAGTGTTATGGGCTTTTGCTGTTGATGCTGCAACCGAGTGTTGTTGGAGATACCCTCCTTTCTTTTAAACAGGAAACTTCATCGAAAAATATCAAGGAAATTAAAGGAGGTTAACACCATCCCTCGAATGCTATTTTGAACATAAATTTTATTTGGATATGCCACTGAATCGACCATACAAGGAATTTTGAGCCGCGCACTCTCTGTAAAGTAAATTGATGATTGATGATCATCACTGATGAGAATTCAATATTCGAAACACGTGTCTGGTGCAGGACAAGAGGTTTGAAATTTTCTTCATGAAGGTAAAGAGTTGATATTATATACACATGTAGTATTTTATGCATACAAAGAAACAATGTCCAAAATTTGTGGTTAAGTACTTCTTTCCTGTAAGGTTTCGTGAAATTATGTGCAGCGGTTGCGATGGATAAGTCGAAAATATGTCAGCAAATCAGAGCCCGCAGCGACCATAATATTATTTGTTGACCGATCGGCACGAAAAACGCGAACTTGGTAGAAGACCTTAAGTACTTGCATCCTGTAAAGTTCCGTGCTATAGTTGCATAGGAGAAGTTGAAAATGTGTCAGCCAATCTGAGCCTTCGATGGTCATATTTGTTGACCGATCGGCACGAAAATACAAACTTCGTAGATGACCTTGAATACTTGCCTCCTGTAAAAGAAAGGAGGGGATCTCCAACAACACTCAGTGAGGTTTCATGAAATTTTGTGCAGTGGTTTTGGAAGAGAATTCGAATATGCGTCAGCCAGTCAGAGCTCTTGGCGGCCATATTTGTTCACCATTCGGCAAGAAAAACACAAACTTGGTAGAAGACCTTGAGGACTTGCTTCCTGTAAGATTTCATGAAACTCTGTTGTGCGGCTCCGAGGGATAATTTTAAAATGCGCAAGCCACTCAGAGCTCATTTCGGTCATATTTGTTAACAGTGTGACACGACACAAACCTTGAGTGCCTTTTGTGCAATGTTTGTAGGGAGACGTCGAAAATGTAAAAAGATAGCGCCGGCCTTTGGCTCAGGTGAGCCGAAAAAGTTTTATTTTTTGGATTTATTCAACCCACTGAAAGTGAACTATTTTGAATTAATTTGCGAAATGGATGAACAACCTGATATGCAAAAATAAGATATCATATTAATACATATATTATTTCACACATTGTATTCATGAAAAGATTCTATCTAAGAATATATTTATGATGCTTATTTGTACGCATATTTATTAAAACTTGAATATTTGCATATCATATATACAGAAGGACAACGCAGTTGTCTGTTGTAATTTTAGCATTAATGAGTTAGATCCCAAATATCAAGTCAACAAAGGAAATTGTGTTCTTCCTATCAGTTTATCATTGTTCTTTGTTATTATTCATGCAGCATTCACCTAAGCGGCAGATTACATAATGATACTTAAACTAGATCCTCTATACGACGAAAATAACATGCAAATGTTGTCCAAAAAGAAAAACATGGCCTTGTTCAAGTAAAAACGACTCCATTATTTGTATGTGTTGTATTCAACAGCGCGGAAGAATTGCGGAAACAATGTGCTAGCAATGCTTTTTTCCTCGGGACAAAATACAGGGTGGCGTCATGAATTTTCTTAAATATTTTGTACTTTCGGAAAGGTCAATTATTTTTTCCAGCTAAATTACGCCATAGCAAAGGTTATCTACATCCTAACATGTAATGAAACAGAAAAAGGACAACTCAACGTACTTTATCTAACATATTGCGAATATTTATTTAGAAGAACCTGAGTGGCAAAATGACCTGCCGTTTAATTTCTTTCAAATATTACATTAATGTATATTAAGTTTGCATCTTTCAAATAATAATATAAATTGTGCGAAAAAAATGGCTACTTTTCGAGAAAACTAGTTCTCAAAAGTTACCCCCCCCCCCACCCCCGAATTGAATATTTCGGAAAATGACAAATACATGTAAAACGAATAATTTGAATATGTTCCAGACGTCAATGATTTCTTCTTTTAAGGCTATTGATTTTAATCTATAAAACAGAAAGGGAAAATTTATGTATTATTCTGCGAATTTCGTAATGTTTGGTGAAGATTCCCGCTTTCGTTCGTCTTTTTCTTGATAATTTTTAGACAGTAATTGCGAAAAAAAAACTGCCCAATTGAGGTTGATGAAAAGTTCATACAATTATCTTTAGAAACGTTGTAAAAAGGTTAGTAAAATTGTTGGTCTGCAATCAGTATTTTTGAGAAATTGACGCTCAAGTGTTACCTCCCCTTTGTTCATTCATCATACTCAATATTGAAAGGGGACCAATGTATTGTTTCATCCAAGTACATAGAAAAGGAGACGGGATTGAAACTTTGCGAGTTTCGACTTGGTCACTATACTTCTATATCGAGTTTTTTTTTATATATCAAATATCTTTTTGGTACCTTAATTCCACATTCGAATATTCAATCTCAAGTTATATGCTCGTTTTCAAAATTAGCACAGAGAGTCATACTCAGTGTGTCACAGTATTCCAGAGAGGTTTACCTCAACCTTCGATATCAAAATAGAAAACCCTTGATTGGTAACCTTCCAAAAGTCACTGTGCCTCATTTTATACAGCGTGTGTTTAATTTCGAAATACAGCAGTTGGTTTATTTATAGTAAAACGTATAAATTATGTGATATATGATATTCTTCTTGGTCGGGCTTGTTGACACAAGACATATACGTTTTTGATACTGAATCCTTATCAACGACACTTCTCTGCGGGGTGGATGCACAAATTTAAATTCTAAAAATAAGACCGGAGGGTGCTGCCGCAATGGGTTTGGCTTTAGATGGGTGACACTGGTGGGGATATGCTGTCTGAGGCGTGTGTCTGGTACGTTGAAGTTGGTATGAGGGAGGGTAGAGTGTTGAAGTACTTATTCTGAATGACTGGAAAACCTAATTTTGGATAATACTGATATTCAAATAGATAACTTTCGTAGAATACCTCATTAGAATTATTCAAGAATCAACCTTTCTTTTTTCTGCATGGCCTAAGTGACTGTTGTTGCTTGCAAACAAGTCTCCCCGGGCACCTAATGGACATTTATCATCTTTGATAACTTCTAACTACGGACATCTCTTTTCAAAGGGACTGTGTCACAAGAGCAAAATTTTGATTCTATTCCAATGAGCTTGGAATACTTCATGTGAAGAATTTATTTGTTTTCATGTATGAACTATTTGCATTATGTATTTAAAGCTCTCCTGTGTCATTTCGTCCATGGCGAGTTCAGATTTAATTTTTCTCATTAAGAAATGACTGTCTTACTTTTGGTGTTCATGTTCTTCGCGAAACGATTCTCGGAAAATTTGCACGTGTACAACCAGAATTATACACCCACCCATGAACACCAAAAGTAAGACAGTCATTACTTATATTTACATTTATTCTAAATATCGGTCATTTTTATTTGCATGCACTTCGCACATTTTGCCTGTTCTAGCGTCAAATGTATTTGAACGTTGGTAAATTCTCCCTGCATGTAAATCTTGAACGTGACGTGACAATATCAACCCAAGTTATTGGAATATAATTCTAGTTGCCTTATTGGCGTTTAACATGGGGAATCTACTAGTAATGTAAATATTCGCACTTGACTTCTCTTATATGACCCCCAAAATTCTAAGTCCGAAGTACGTCAACTTGAAAAAATGTCTAATACCGTCTCTATCGGGGCTTCACTTTTGCTTATACGGGTGTTCCATACAATCAGGAGACGCTGACTCTCCCCGGACACCTGGTCTCAATTCGGAATGTTGTTCATTCCGGGGTTCGCAACCGTTTCGATGGGAGTTCTCACGATTTTGCCTCGCCTTCTTGATTTTGAGCCTGAATAACGGTAAGGTACTTCTTTGATGTTTATGCAGAAACTTTAAGATAATTCTTTTCTTTGTTGTAGGAATATTTTGCATTTTTTCTATTGTTTGTCGATTTAGTAGTCGTTATTGTTCACTGTGAGTATATTGCCTAACAGCAAATTCCACAAGAAATTGTAATGGTTGACAGGTTTTGGGATAAAAGTAATATAATTTTGAATTAAAGGGTATATCTAATTTCTTTCATCATATATTACTTGAATTGATTACCTCTATTCTGGCTTCGAGGATCTCTCGTGAAACGTTACTTGTTATTCTAAAAATAAAACCAGAGGACACTAGTGAAATAAATTTGGGCGGCTTACGAAAAGCACTTTGGCTGGAAGCATCACTGATGAGAATTTAATATTCGAAAAGTGTCTGGTGCATATTAAATTGGTTTGAAATTTTCTTCAAGGAGGTATAGAGTTGGAAGCCTCTGGCATTATTGTTGAAATGCGCATATAGTGCTCTGAAAATTGGATATAGGTTTTGAAAATGATAGATTAAACCAATAGGTTGGTATCTCTGCTTGTGGACTGTACGTCCCCCATTTCGTTATGTTTAGGCTTTTGACTTGAAATATATTTGTAAGTTCTCCGTTTCTAATAATCATTCGAAATAATTATTCGAATAATAATATTTCAATAATTATTCGAAAGCATAGCGATATTTCCCTAAGACATAATTCTTGTCTGGCCTTGTTATTTGGCATTAATTTGGTCATGTTCAGAGTTTCGCTCTACATTTATTCATTGGTTCAGACTCAAAAGGGAGGGGATCTCCAACAAGACCATGTTGCAGCACCAACAGTAAAACACCAAAACATCCGATGCAAAAACACAAAAGACGAGCATAGTATGAGACGGAAAAGATATATACGACATGTAAACATCAAACACAAAAGACTACACATAAACCGACGAGACCCATGGGCAACGGATACCGACTTTGGACGACCATTTGCCACGCAAGTAGCAAATGGTATGGTTATCCTGGATTACGTGGTACAAGTACCACTGATAAAATACGTGATACAGGTACCACTGATAAAATCTAACCGGTTGAAACGCGCATATTCATTAATATTTTGTAGAACATACGAGAGCTGTTCCGAAAGTTCATTTAAGGAAAGATCTAGAGAATCTGATAAAAACCATATTGACCGCCTTATACTACGGATAATTCTGAAAAAAAAGATACAATTTTTCATTTTATGTTATCTACTCGTGCATGTTACTCCCTCCCCCTTCCCTCACCCTTCCCAACCCTACTCTCTTCCTTACTCCAAGTCTTACTTCAATATGATATGTATTGTCAGTGTATGGAATTACGTAGTATTATGGAAAAAATCATTACAATTGGTCAATAACAACCTTTCAAATCCCTTTTCGAACAACATAAGGCTCTAGGTCACGGAGCAGCTGACAAAAAGTAACGATGTCCAGCATAAATGTAACATTTTAAAAGAAATAAAACACCTCACATCTGTACACACAATTTTAATATCTTTTCATATATTTTGATAATGAAAACAGGTTCTATTTTAATGTGCATTTTTACCTCTATATCATGGAGTAATTTCATCTTTGAAGCAATCAAAGTCAAGTCACTATTCAGGTAGGAAACGGCATAACTTTACTTATTTTACTTTTTTGTTCAAATCCGGCCAAAATCGCGTGATTTATATGTATCTATTCATCGTTAAATAATTCTTCTGTTTAATAAACATTAGTTTTGTTGTTTTTGGTCCATATCAAGATGTATCCATCTGTTGTTTAGTCTCCAACCGAAATTCAAAACTGAATGACTGTCTGGTGCTCCGTAAAGAACTCAATTTTTGGTATGTTTCATCAACAATATCATG
Source organism: Pinctada fucata (assembly GCA_028142955.1). Taxonomy (NCBI): domain Eukaryota; kingdom Metazoa; phylum Mollusca; class Bivalvia; order Pterioida; family Pteriidae; genus Pinctada; species Pinctada fucata. Next base: position 30,555,397 of record AP027105.1, read on the forward strand.
CATAAATCCTCATAAAATTTGTAAATCTGGTCTGGTTTTGTTAAAACTTCGCAGTGGTCATGACAATTAATAATATCAATGATATAGAAAGTTTAATCGATAGTCGAGTATTTTTTCTTATTTTATTTAACAATGTAACGAAAGAGATGAGTTCATTTCAACAACTCAAATGTCACTGCTCCGTCGACTTTACCCTTCATGTATAAAGGTGAAAATCATGCCTTTAAATCTTTTTAACCTGATGACATTCTGAATGTATCCCTTTTACTTCTAGAAAATTTAATTCGCTTACGACTTCAATTGTGATTTTTAATGCATGTGTCCACGAACCTTCGGAACGGCCCTCGTATGTTTTAATATTGATAGATGGAAATATAAAACAGGATATATTAATACTGAAATATCCTAATATAAATGTCCTATTTTAAAATTTCAGTACACTATATGCGCCTTTCAATTAGTTATGCATCATCACTGATGCTTCAAGTAAAAAAATAGGAAATTCAAATAATGTGATCTCATGAAAAGCAAAAGTCTAGACTTGACCTAAAATCTCTGCAAAAGAACCTTCAAAGGACGGAGCTATACCATCAGGGGATACGGAATTACCCTTTAGTTTTTAGTTTATAAAGTGCCGAAACACGGTGAAACTGGGCAAAATTCTTGTTTAAGTATCATTGTTGATCATCTTTGTATGGTTTGTAAACATAAAAGCAGATACAAAAAAGTGTCGCCTCAACTCAAAAAAGAAAACAAAATTGTATGAAAAGGACTATTACTAATATTTAGTTGAAACTGCTTAACATGTTTGACATATATTTACGCATAAATTAGGGTATCCTAGAGGTACGCTCCCTTCGCAAAGTTTGTGTAACAAATATGTAAAAATAATATTATTCAAGGTATTTATGCTCTTAAATTGTTGAGTTAGAAATTACAAAATTCAAATTAAAAATACAAAAAGATGCCAGTAATTAATAAATATCTCAAATTGCCGTTGTTTCCGGATGTTTGTCGGAGCTCTTAAAAACTGATTGCTCGAGTCATCGAAGACTTGGATAACTTTATCAGTTTATCAGTCAAAAGCTTCGAAAAGATGTCCTTAGCTCAAAGAATTGTGCTTCTTAATTGCATGATGAAAATAAAGCAAACATACTTCCACACATATACACATTCATTTAATCTTTAAATGCATTTTCTCTCATGGTTCCACTTTTTTGTCAAAAGTGTGAAAGTTCTCTCATATACTTTCAAAAGTCATTCTCAGCGTGTCACGCTTAGCATAACTGAGTATGCCTATTTTAACTTTTTGTAATAAAGAATAGCTTCCCGTTCACAATCCTCTGCAAACCCATGTCATGCGTATTCAGTTTCAATATCAACCTTTATTCTTATCACAAACCCGAAAAGATAAAAATCTCATGTATAAATTATCTTCATTTTAGGGGTAGTTTAGATCATATTGCTACCCACTGACATCATAACCAGGCATAATTAAGTTGATAAAAACCGGGTACGAGAAATGAATGAAATAACGAGAAAGAGTTGTCCTTACATATACGTAAAGTAAAGGTGTTATTATACAAATATTGACTTGGTCGAGGTCATTATGTCATTAAAATGACCCGATGAGATTTGTAATTTCGACCGAGGACATAATGACCGAGGCCAAGTCCTTATCTGTTACTAGTATATTATATAACGAATCGTAAGACTACATATGATTACACTAATGATTCAAAACAGTGTTAACATATAATTTTAAATCATTAATTAAAATAATTCAAAGCTGTATCTAAGTTTTTAATATTAAACAAAATAACAATCTTATTTTTTATCGTAAATGCTGAAATCAGGACAAATACTGCACCGAGTCATTATCTTCCGTCAGCGGTCATTATCGGAAAATAATGACTCGCGCGCTAGCCAATCAAAATCGACGTAACATCCTGGTTATATAATATTAGAATATTGTGTGCGTCCGTCTCCAGTCCGTATACTAGTAATAATAAAGATTAATGTACTATAATTCCGAATGAAAATTTATTTGGTGGCGATTTAAAAAAAATTGTATTCAATTTAGTTTGTTCTTTGGACACATTTGATCGAAACCACGACTTTGCCCCTACTGTGTTGAAAAAGCACCTAAATAATTATCTTTTTTGATTTTATAGATCTATACTATATAGCTATCATTTAGATATGAAACGAGGTGGGTGCAAACCTTAATCATGTTTACGTCTTAGTATCATTTTGACTTGAAGTACCACTGATGAGGATTCATTATCTCTTGTGCACAGTATTTGAAAGATTTGTCCATCTTATGACTGGTGTATGGCAGAAAGAGTTGGGATTTTTCGGGGTTTTTTTTTCATTACAGACAGACTCATTCCAAGATTGTTTGATTTATCAATCATTATATTACATTCCCAGCTGTTTATTCCTTTTATGGTTTTCTTTTGTTTTTATACAATAATCAGGAATGGAGCTCCTGTAAGACAGCGATGTGGACCATGTGTCACTTGTTTTCAATAAAACTTATTTAAATCAAAGTGATTCAATGATTTATTCATATAAGGGTGCGGTATATTGCGATACACATTTGGTATAGCAAAACGATACGAATTGATTTAAAAGTATCGCAATATATCGATATAGTGATTTATCGTTACACCCCTATAGGACACCCCTTCATTGATAACAATAACTGTAACACACCCACGGGATGCAAAGGACATCGCATAGCTTAATAAACAACAGAAAACACAGATATACATAACAAAACCAAAATATAATTATCCATAGAAAGTATTACCCACCTTCAAATTCATAGCATCATTTAAAAACAGATAAATTTGCAGTATGGACCATACACGCACTTTTCGGATACTTTACCCTTGTCAGTGATCCTCAATCCAAATAATGATATACATGTATGGCCAAAGATTGAAGTTATTTCCAGAAAAATACCAAAAGATGATACAGGACCCACTTTTCAGAATTTTCGAGAAAAGGGGTAGGGGCAAAAGTGACCATTTTTGGCCCCTATCAAAATTTTTAAAAAGATACGTTTATATGCGCACAACGCTTCTACGTGCCCGGTTACCAATAGGTGTAAAAGAACGCACAATTTTTGTGTACAATAGATTCCTCACTGTATGTTGACGACACTAACAAGACAGCAGCAAACCAATAAACAGTTCTAGCAGATGCACTTTATCATAAACAAAGGATGACAATACATGAAATATTGCGGAAGTGTTCCGACTCTATACCTTCTTGAAGAAAATTTGAAACCAATTTTTCAAATGAGTTAAAGAAGATCCTGACGATAATCTCAAAGGCACTCACAATAGATCACAAAATTAAACATCGTCGGACCCCTAGCAAGCTAGAGGTGGGACCAGGTGCCCGGGAGGAGTAAGCATCCCCTGTTGGCTAGCCGCACCCGCCGTCGATGTTTAAGCATTGAAATGAAAATATATCAAATTCATGCATTATCTGACGTTATGTCTATATTGAAAGTGCTATGGCGACAATGTCAGGGAAATATATTCAAAACACTTACTGTCAAACTTCAAGCACCAGACACGTGTTTCGAATATTTTAAACAAGCAAAACGGTTACAACAACATGCAAATTTCATAGGAAAATCTTTAAAACTGAAAATGGCAGACTCTAAAACGAACGGACAGACAACCAGAAAGACAGAACGACAGATACCGGATTTACTAGTAGGAGATTGAAACGATCACGGCTTTGTAGAAAGGGATACAAACATATCTTAGAAGGGAAAAAGGAAGTACATAAATTATACTAGTTACTATGATATTTGTTTCCATGATAGAATATGGCTTGACGAAAACAAAACAAAAACTGAAAAACTAACAACCAAAGATATTTCAGTCTCCATTCTAAATGTTGCAAACTTTAACATGTAAAAAGAGTATCATGATGCCATTTCCCTTCGTTATCATTCTTGCAGCATACATCTTAATTGTAATTGATATGATCATATTACATAATGATACCTTTAAAAGAATCTTTTAAGACGAAAATAACATTTCTTGTATAAATAAATATATCAAATTGTCACTTTTTCCGGATGTTTGTCGGAGCTCTTAAAAACTGATTGCTCGAGTCATCGAAGACTTTGATAACTATATCAGTTTTTTTTAGTCAAGAGCTTCGTGAAGATATCCTTTGCTCATATATTTGTGCTTCTTAATTGCATGATGAAAATAAAGCAAACATACTTCCACACATATACACATTCATTTAATCTTTAAATGCATTTTCTCTCATGGTTCCAATTTTTTGTCAAAAGTGTGAAAGTTCTCTCATTTACTTTCAAAAGTCATTCTCAGTGTGTCATAGCATTTTTTTACTGTTTGTAATAAAGAATAGCTTCCCGTTCACAATCCTCTGCAAACCCATGTTATGCGTATTCAGTTTCAATATCAACCTTTATTCGTATCACAAACCCGAAAAGATAAAAATCTCATGTATAAATTATCTTCATTTTAGGGGTAGTTTAGATCATATTGCTACCCACTGACATCATAACCAGGCATAATAAAGTTGAGACAACCGGGTACGAGAAATGAATGAAATAACGAAAAAGAGTTGTTAAAGTAAAGGTATTATTAGAATATTGTGTGCGTCCGTCTCAAGTCCGTATATTAGTAATAATAAAGACTAATGTACTATAATTCCGAATGAAACTTTATTTGGTGGCAATTTAAAAAAATTGTATTCAATTTATTTTGTTCTTTGGACACATTTGATCGAAACCACGACGTTGTCCTTACTGTGTTGAAAAAAGCACCTAAACAATTATCTTTTTGATTTTATAGATCTATACTATACATCAATCATTTAGATATGAAAAGAGGTGGTGCCAACCTTAATTATGTTTACTTCTTTGTATCATTTTGACTTGAAGTACCACTGATTAGGAATTATTATCTTTTGCGCACAGTATTTGGAAGATTTGTCCATCTTATGACTGGTGTATGGGAGAAAGAGTTGGGATTTTTCTGGTTTTTTTTTCATTACAGACAGACTCATTCCAAGATTGTTTGATTTATCAATCATAATATCATTCCCAGCTGTTTATTACTTTTATGGTTTTCTTTTATTGCGATACACATTTGGTATAGCAATACGATACGAATCAATTTAAAAGTATCGCAATATATCGACATATTGATTTATCGTTACACCCCTATAGGACACCCCTTCATTGATAACAATGAATGTAACAGACCCACAGGGTGCAAAGGACATCACATAACATAATAAACAACACAAAACAAAGAGATAAATAACTAAACCAAAATATAATTATCCATAGAAAGTATTACCCACCTTCAAATTCATAGCATCATTTAAAAACAGATAATTTTGCAGTATGGACCATACACGCACTTTTCGGATACTTTACCCTCGTCAGTGATCCTCAATCCAAGCAATGATATACATGTAAGGCCCAGGATTGAAAGTTTTGTCCAAAAAATACCGAAAGATGCTACAGGACCAATTTTACAGAAATTTCAAGAAAAGGGGTAGGGGCAAAAGTGACCAGTTTTGGCCCCTATCAAAATTTTTAAAAAGATACGTTTATATGCGCACAACGCTTCTACGTGCCCGATTACCAAGAGGTGTAAAAGAACGCACAATTTTTGTGTACAATAGATTCCTGACTGTATGTTGACGACACTGACAAGACAGCAACAAACCAATAAACAGTTCTAGCAGATGCACTTTAAGGTATCCGTTGTACAATAGAGTCATTTTACATAGCGTTTTAATCATCTCCATTGTACAGTATGGTAAATTTTATGCCTGGTAAGGTACTATAAACTATATATTTTCTGAAAGATAATAATGCCCTGAGTACAGAAGTAAGACTCCCGGGTCATAAAAATCAAAGGGGAAAAACTCTTGTACAACTTTGTCATTTTGCATAGGTTATATAGAAAAAATAGACAATTTAAATGCTTCACCAGTTATTCCCCTTTATTTTTCTGACCCCAAAATTATGTTTTTTGAGCAGTGGGCATTACAACCTTTCAGAAAATATATAGTTTATAGTACCTCACCAGAAATGGAATAATGCCCTATTGTACATCGGATACCTTAACATAAACAAAGGATGACAATACATGAAATATTACGGAAGTGTTCCGACTCTATACCTTCTTGAAGAAAATTTCAAAACAATTTTTCAAGCACCAGACACGTGTTTCAATTATTTTAAACATACAAAACGGTTACAACAACATGCAAATTTCAGAGGAAAATCTTTAAAACTGAAAATGGCAGACTCTAAAACGAACGGACAGACAACCAGAAAGACAGAACGACAGATACCGGATTTACCAGTGGGAGATTAAAACCATCACGACTTTGTAGAAAGGGACACAAACATATCTTAGAAGGAAAAAGAAAGTACATAAATTATACTAGTTATTATGATATTTGTCTCCGTGATAGAATATGGCTGGACAAAAACAAAACAAAAACTGAAAAACGAACAACTAATGTATTTATCAATGTTACGGTGAGCGCATATGAGAGTGTTCGAACAAGTAAAATGTCCGATTGGTTGCCGTAAAGGCAGGTAAAAATAGTCAGGTGATATATACAGGTCCTATGATTGGTCTATATTGGTGTAGTAAATGCACGTAATAAAGTAATAGTAACACGAGGTTAGATAGATCATTCGAGCCTTTGCCTCAGAGCATCAACGTCTATACTTTTTTGTAACTATGAGTGACGACGAAAACCCTAGGGCGTCTTCAAATATAAACTTCGAAAGGACCCCCACCGCACCTGATGAAAACGCTGCTTTTGCTGCTTTTGACTTATTTAAGGTTTATTTGGACAAAAAATTGAATTCTCTCAAAGAGGACATTGCTGATAGTTCGGACGTTAAAAACGAACTTATTCTCAAAAAGCTAAAGGCGGACAGTTCCCACAAGTTCAAGTATACGGGAAATAAGAAGCAGTTTGAATTTAACCAAGAAATTCAGAGTGAAATTGATCGTATAGAGCGTGCTGCAGACAAAAAAGACTTTTCGACAATTAAAGATGTCTGCGTTTCGTTGGGGAAAAGTCTACATAAAAGGAACAAGTGTATCAAGCTGGCCGATAAGTCCCCTGGTGGATGGGATACTGTCAAAGAATATCTTTCCGACGAGCTTGCTTCAGACTCGGAAGACGAAAAAAGGATCCGTTCTGCCGAAAACAGAGCTTTACGTGCACAGAAACAGCGCAAGGATAAATTCAAGCGTAAAAGAGAAGTCACACCGCCCCGTGACTTCCGGGATGTGCGTGCTACTACTTCTGCTGCTGCTAATTTTCGTGGCTTCCGGTGTATCACAGCCAGACCAACCGATATTTGCTTCGGTTGTAACCAGACTGGACACTGGAGAAAGGACTGCCCCCGGATCAAGGATATCAACTCCAAACAACAATCACAGTGATCGGAATCCCGCTCATGTGAATGATAAGTACTTTATTGATCTAGATTCAAATTATGATGCTGTAAATCAAGAGTTTGATTTGAAATGTTTTGGATATGACATGAATTATGCAAGTGATAATGTTAAAGGCAGATTGAATTCTCATCTATCTTTCTGGCAAAATATTGAAGCAAATGATTATGTTTTAGACATTCTCAAGAATGGTTATTCAATTCCTTTTATATCTACACCTCCCAGAAAATTCAACAAGAATAATAGATCTGCGATTGAAAATTCAGATTTCGTTTCAGAGGCTGTGTCGGAGTTGCTACGTAAGGGTTGTATTACTTTAGTCAGTGAGCGTCCATATGTGGTAAATCCCCTGAGTGTAGCTTTTAACAAATCTGGCAAAAGACGTCTGATTCTTTACCTACATGAGGTTAATCGATATGTTTGGAAGTCTAAGTTCAAATTTGAGGACTTCAATGTTGCATTGCCATATTTTAAGAGCAATCATTTCATGTTTAAGTTTGACCTTAAGTCAGGGTACCATCATATTGATATTGCAGACTGGTGTCGTACATATTTAGGTTTTTCTTGGGATGATAAATTCTTTGTTTTTACGGTCTTACCATTTGGCTTGACGTCTAGCCCTTATGTTTTTACCAAATGTCTGAGACCAATGGTCAAGTATTGGAGACAGCATGGGATTCGAATAGTTTTGTACTTAGACTACGGATGGTGTATCAATGAAACTTATGATCTTGCTTTATCTGATTCTAATTTTGTCTATAGGTCACTTTGTGAAGCTGGTTTCCTAGTTAATCGCGAGAAATCGGTTTTTACTCCTACTCAGTCACTTTCATGGCTTGGGCTTGGGATTCGGACAAGTTTTGTTTATCTATTCCTCAGCAGAGGATTGACGACGTTTTGCATGGTATCGACTCACTGTTGGAAAATCGATCGAGTGTGACTGCGCGCAGGTTAGCTCAGGTATGTGGTCGAATCATATCAATGATTCCGGTCATAGGTCACATCGCGCGTATTAAGACCAGGTATTTGTATAAATGCATTGATGCGCGACAGGCTTGGGATTACCAGTTCAGTTTAAGTGATCAACTCGTGGTTAGCGAACTTTTGTTCTGGCAATCTCATATTCAAGTCATTAATGTAAGAATTTTTTTTACAAATCAAGTTTTGCCAGACGTAGTATTTTTCTCGGATGCCAGTAATTTTGCTTGCGGGACAGTGACAGAGAACCAGGGCCATATATTTCATAAGATGTGGTCAGTAGCGGAATCAGGTATGGAGAGAACTCAAGGCTATTGAGCTTTACTTGACTCAATTTTGTCATGATCTACAGGGGAGAACCGTGAAATGTGTCACTGATAGTAAGAATTGTGTCTCCTTTATTAAGTCAGGTAGTTCTAATTTATCATTTCACGATCTAGCCCTTTCAATTTTTTTCGCTTTGTATGAAATACTCTTTGGAATTGGACTTGCAATGGATTCCTAGGTCTTTAAATCAGGAGGCTGACCGTATCAGTAAGATTTTTGATTTTGACGATTGGGGAGTTACTCTTTCCTTTTTCCAGTATATTGACGGTCTTTTTGGTCCTCACACGGTAGACAGATTTGCGGATAGTTCTAATAATAAGTTGCCCCATTTTTTCTCCAGATTTTTTACTCCAGGCTGTTCAGGTGTAGATGCATTTTCAGTAGACTGGCAAGGTCACAATAATTGGATTGTGCCTCCCATTTGCTTATTGTCTAAGGCAATTCAGTTCTGTGATTCATGTAATGCTTCGGGGATATTTGTAGCACCTAAATGGCCCTCTGCCCCTTTTTGGCCTCTTGTATTTCGGAATACATGGCAATGTCACCCGTATGTGGCCGATGTTTTAGAGTTTAGTGATAATAAGGACATTTTTACACAAGGTTCTTATAAAGAGTGCATTTTTGGTTCATGTCGCTTTAAGAGTCATGTTCTTGTTATTAGAATTGAACCAACTTAGATATGTATTATTTAATTATTTACTTGTATTAAACTTACAATCTGAACTTATGAACATATTTTGATTTTGTTTATATTTCCCGAATTAAAGTTGCATCCGAATTTTCCCGTATTCCCGTATTTTATTGATTTCAATTGTACGACTGCCGCATTTTCGGCTTACATGAGGTACAGCTTTACCCGAATTTATTGACTTACATATGTGGTATATCTTTTACCCGAATTTATAAATTTTTTCTCCGTATTTCATCCGAATTAAGCACAACGTATGATTGTTGTATATGGAGGTTGCAATAAGGCAATTTGGCAATGTGATTGATTTTTGCATGTTTATGCTATTTAACGGCATTCTCACAGGTCGTTTTTTATTTTACATTTTTCAGACTTATTTCATGTTGGTAAATGGTCATCCATTGAGAAGGACATGAATTCGGACCTGAAAGCGCTGGCACCTAAGCTACCTGAGGTTTTATTGAAGTCCAAAGCTACAAATACGTACAAATCTTACAATTATAGTTTCCGTGATTGGTGCAAGTGGTGTAATAGATACAAACTGAGTCCAGTTCCAGCATCTGATTATCATGTTTCTTTATTTATCATATCATTGATGCAAGCGGGTTGCTCCTCCTCTAAGATTGACCAAGTTGTTTATGCCATTAAGTGGGCTCATCAGATTTCTTGTCAAAAGTACCAGTGAAGGGGCAAAACGCATGTTATCTAAGCCTTCTAAGAAGAAAGAGCCTGTGACTCCTGAAATTCTACTAGAACTTGTTCAAAGATTTGGACAAACGTACAGTTACTATGTGCTTGCTCGCTTATGCAGGTTTTTTGAGATTCTCTGAGCTCGCTAATCTTAAGGCTTGTGATGTCAAATTCTCCTAATTGTTTGTGACCTTATTTATAGAAAATCCAAGACTGATCAACATAGGGAAGGTCATTACGTTGTCATAGCTAAAGTCGACTCTCCCGCATGTCCAGTGAAAATGCTCAAAGAGTACTTAGCATTGGCGGACATTGATGATGAAAAAGAAAATTTTTTGTTTAGACAGCTGAGCTTTTGTCATAGTTCTAACTCGTATAAACTGAGAAAATCTGGTCACCTTTCATATACAAGAATACGTGAATTATTTTTAGAAAAACTTCAGTGTTTGGGGTTAGATACAACCAAATTTGGATTACATTCCTTACGTTCAGGCGGTGCTACAGCCGCTGCTAATGCTGGCATATCTGACAGGCTATTTAAAAAACATGGTCGTTGGCGCTCGGATAGAGCCAAAGATGGCTACGTCAAAGAGAATATTCATTCACTTTTGTCTGTATCGAAAAATCTCGGACTTTGAGTTCATAAATAAAGTTTTCAGTTCATCTATTTTCCCGTTCTTTGTATTTTCGAGATGCTCTGCATGGCAAGAGGCACCTCTCATATGAGTGTTGAGTTTAATTGATAAATACTTTATTATCGTTTGAGCATGGCGAATTAGATCATAAATGTATTTATCAATGTTACGGTGAGCGCATATGAGAGTGTTCGAACAAGTAAAATGTTGTTATCCGATTGGTTGCCGTAAAGGCAGGTAAAAATAGTCAGGTGATATATACAGGTCCTATGATTGGTCTATATTGGTGTAGTAAATGCACGTAGTAAAGTAATAGTAACACGAGGATAGATAGATCATTCGAGCCTTTGCCTCAGAGCATCAACGTCTATACTTTTTTATTTTTTTTATTTAATTGTCAGAGTATTGAATGTATTTCGATACATATTTTTCAGATTTCTTGATGCATTCATGATAGTGAGCGAGACTTGATGTTTATCTACGGACTCAATTCAATTTCAAGATCGCGATCTGTTCTGTACAATTCTTTGATCTACACAATAAATTGATGCTCTGCATGGCAAGAGGCACCTCTCATATGAGTGTTGAGTTTAATTGATAAATACTTTATTATCGTTTGAGCATGGCGAATTAGATCATAAAAGATATTTCAGTCTCCATTCTAAATGTTGCTATTTCCCTTTGTTATTATTTATGCAGCATTCAGCTTAATTGTAATTGATATGGTCATATTACATTAATGATACCTTTCAGAGATTCTTTTAAGACGAAAATAACATTTCTTGTTGTTATCTTTAGGACAAAGCCAACCACCGTTCACAACAAGTTCACATGATTTTCAAGTATGTTTTGTATTCTACCGCGGAGGACACTCCGTGTAACTCAGAAATCAACAATACGTTTTTTTTTTCTTCTCGAACATGACACCGTTAATAATTTTGGTCTGGTCCGAATTATTTATAAGCGATATTTAATTTTTTTCCATGAGGTAGGATGATATACATGTTAGAAAAGATGTTAAATTAATCTTAAATCTTGATAGGTTTGAATTTGTCAATAACACCGCCATAATTTTTAAAATATTAAAGATAGCACTATAATTGAAGTTTGGTCATATTTTTCATTTAACAATGCCTTCGAAGTTCTCTCATATACTTTCAAAAGTCACTCTCAGTGTGTCACGCTTAGCATAACTGAGTATGCCTATTTTTACTTTTTGTAATAAAGAATAGCTTCCTGTTCACAATCCTCTGCAAACTCATGTCATACGTATTCAGTGTCAATATCAACCTTTATTCTTATCACAAACCCGAAAAAATAAAAATCTCATGTATAAATTATCTTCATTTTAGGGTTAGTTCAGATCATATTGCTACCCACTGACATCATAAACAGGCATAATTAAGTTGATAAAAACCGGGTACGAGAAATGAATGAAATAACGTGAAAGAGTTGTCCTTACATATACTTAAAGTTAAGGTGTTATTAGAGCTTTAACAATAACGGACGATTGTTGGCCGACGAAGTACGTCCGAACTCACCAATTATAAGGGGTCGTGTATAAAAACATGATATATCTTTTAAAAATTTAAGCACAGTGCTAATAGTACTGAAGTCAGTAACAAAAGACATTGAGAAATACATATATAGTTATATGTATTCGTCTTAATTCGTCTCTGCAAACCCATGTCATACGTTTTCAGTTTCAATATCAACCATTATTCTTATCACAAACCCGAAAAGATAAAAATCTCATGTATAAATTATCTTCATTTTAGGGGTAGTTTAGATCATATTGCTACCCACTGACATCAAGACCGGGTACGAGAAATGAATGAAATAACGAAAAAGAGTTGTCCTTACATATACTTAAAGTTAAGGTGTTATTAGAGCTTTAACAATAACGGACGATTGTTGGCCGACGAAGTACGTCCGAACTCACCAATTATAAGGGGTCGTGTATAAAAACATGATATATCTTTTAAAAATTTAAGCACAGTGCTAATAGTACTGAAGTCAGTAATAAAAGACATTGAGAAATACATATATAGTTATATGTATTCGTCTTAATAGAGTTTTATAAACGTTTTTGAAAGATATATCATGTATTTTTTTTTATACACGACCCCTTATGTATAGTGAGTTTCGTCGCATTTCGTTCGGACGTACTTCGTCAGCCAACAACTGTCTGTTATTGGTAAAGCTTTATAAGAAAATCGTGTGCGTCCAACTCCAGTAGGTATACTAGTAATAATAAAGACTAATGTACTATAATTCCGAATGAAACTTTATTTGGTGGCGATTTAAAAATAATCGTATTCAATTTATTTTGTCTTTGGACACATTTGATCGAAACCACGACTTTGCCCCTACTGTGTCGAAAAAAGCACCTAAACAATTATCTTTTTGATTTTATAGATCTATACTATATAGCTATCATTTAGATATGAAACGAGGTGGGTGCCAACCTTAATCATGTTTACGTCTATGTATCATTTTGACTTGAAGTACCACTGATGAGGAATTTTTATCTCTTGCGCACAGTATTTGGAAGATTTGTCCATCTTATGACTGGTGTATGGCAGAAAGAGTTGGGATTTTTCGGGGTTTTTTTTTTTTCGTTACTGGCAGACTCATTCCAAGATTGTTTGATTCATCTAAATTTTTTTTCCTTTATTTTCATCAATGATTTTAATCTTCCCAGCTGTTTATTCCTTTTATGGTTTTCTTTTGTTTTTATACAATAAATAGGAGTGGAGCTCATGTAAGACAGCGATGTTGACCATGTGTCGCTTGTTTTCAATAAAACATATTTAAATCAGAGTGATTCAATGATCTATTCATATAAGGGTACGATATATTACGATACACATTTTGCATAGCAATACGATACGAATCTATTAAGTATAGCAATATATCGATATATTGATTTATCGTTACACCCCTGTAAGACACCCCTCCATTGATGACAATGAATGTAACACACCCACAGGGTGCAATGAACATCACATAACTTAATAAACAACAGAAAACAAAGAGATAAATAACAAAAACAAAATATAATTATCCATTGAAAGTATTACCCACCTTCAAATTTAAAGCATAATTGAAAAACAGATAAATATGCAGCATGGACCATAAACGCACTTTTCGGATACTTTACCTTCGTCAGTGACCCTCAATCCAAACAATGATATACATGTATGTCAAAGACTGATAGTTATGTCCAGAAAATACCGAAAGACATGACAGGATTTGTGTGATCTGATGCAACAGGACCCACTTTTCATGAATGTCGAGAAAAGGGGTAGGGGCAAAAGTTACCATTTTTGGCCGCGATCAAAATATTTTAAAAGATTATATTTTTTATTATTCATTATGCTTCTTCTAAACAAAAAAAAGGACAATTTTATGTGACAAAAAATGATCTCTTTATCTTCGCATTAGAAATTCAGATTTTCGGCAAGGGACAATTATACCTACAGTTGCAAGTCCCAGAGCAAGGACAATCTGGTTAATATTAGTAAATACTAGGCACTGACCTGTACAAGCACGGGTAGCTGGGATGAATTTAAAGGAATATTTATTGACACAACGACATTAATGTCGAATGGATAACAAAAAGGGAAAGTGATTGGAACAGTATTCATCATGCCTACATTTTTAACATTACGCTCACATATTCGATAATTTTGCTAAGATGCAAAATGGTGAATGTAGATTATTTATGTCGACAGTTAAATAATTTATGTCGGCATTCAAATTATTTATGACAATCTGCAAGATTGTTTTGGCAACATGCAAAACAGTTCCAACAACATGTAAATGTCAGAGGAAAATCTTAAAAACTGAAAACGACTGACTCTAAAACGAACGGACAGACAACCAGAAAGACAGACACCGGATTTACCAGAAGGAGATTAAAATCATCACGGCTTTGTAGGAAGGTACACAAACATATCTTAGAAGGGAAAAGGAGGTACATAAATTATACTAGTTATTATGATATTTGTTTCCGTGATAGAACATGGGTGGACGAAAACAAAACAAGAACTGAAAAACGAACGAACAAACAACACAAATAAGATTAGACAAAATAACAAAAATCAATGCAAATATCTTGCTTAATTACTATGAATAAGTCAAACAAAGATATTTCAGTCTCCATTTCTAAATGTAGCAAACTTTAACATGTAGAAAGAGTATCATGATGCCATTTCCCTTCGTTATCATTCATGCAGCATACATCTTAATTGTAATTGATATGATCATATTACTTAATGATACCTTTAAAATATTCTTTTAAGACGAAAACAAGATTTCCTGTTGTTATCTTAAAATAGGACAATGCCTACTACAGTTCACAACGAGTTCACAAGATTTACAAGTATGTTTTTTATTCGACCGCGGAGGACACTCCGCGTAACTCATAAACAAACAAAATACGTTTTTCCTTCTCGAACATGACACCGTTTATAAGTTTTGATAAGCGATATTTGATTTTTCTTTGTTTATTGTGTAGGGTGATATACATGTTAGGCAAAGATGTCAAACAAATTACCTATGCTTAAAGTTTGATAGATTTGAATTTGTTAATTACATCGCCAGAAATGTTTTTCATTACCAAAATAATTTATATTGCTACAATTCAATTCATTTCACACTATTTCGAAACATTTTGAAACATTTTCATTTAAACGTGTAAAATGGATTTTGTTCATATTTTTTATTTAATAAACCCTCTGATCAGATCCTACAAAAATTTGGAGCCGGTCAGTTTTGACGAAAAGTCTGCGCGAAATTTAGAATTGAATCGAGATTGCGCAACATTAATCATCATGTCATCTTTAAATAATTTTTTTGATGTGGCCAGGTGCACCATATTAGAATATTTATGTCAAGAAAGCTCCTTTCTAACAGCGAAATCGGAACAGTTCTTTCTTCTAGATAAAACTGTGGGTTAACAATTGCTTGAAAAAGTCATAAATCGAAATCCGTATAAGTCATGAATTTTGTGTAAACAATGAATAAAGAAAGCAGATCCGATTCAAATGTGGTGCTTAGATAAGATATTATGCTACAAAATTTCTTGAAATATCTAAAACGGGGGTCCTGTAGCATCATATCCCACCAATTCTGCTACGTCTTTCGGTACATTTTTGGACAAAAAAAATCACTTTTTGGCCATATTACATTGTTTAAACTAAGGATTACTGACGAGGGTTGAGTACCCGAAACGTGCATGTCTGGTCCATGCTGCAAATTCATCTGGTCTTAAATGATGCTATTGAATTTGAAGACGTTTAACATTAGATATATTCTATTGTTTCTCATATAAATACTTGCTGTAGAAATTTCCTAAAGAAGTGCAGAAATGTCATATGGTTTTACTGTCGTTTACATTTAGTCAATTTGTTTTACTGTCTGTATCTATGGACCAAGGTCATCTTCATCATACGTGAAAAAGAAAAGGAAAAAAATTAAGTCCCTAATATCAAAAACATTGTGAATATTACCGATTGGTCTCGTATGTTTATGTTTAGTCTTTTGTGTTTGATATTTTGTCGTATTTGATGGTGAGTCTTCCGTGTCTTTTTGGTGTCTCTTATTGTGCTAGCTAGACCACTCTGTGTTTTCGCATTTGGGTATCTCGGTATTTTGCTGTGGGGGCTGCAACAGAGTCCTGTTGGAGACCCTCTTCTTTCCATTGAATCACTTTATGAATTATGTTCCATGAAATGTTGGACGTCTTCAAATTCAATAGCATCATTTAAGAACAGATTAATTTACAGCATGGACCAGAGATGCACGTTTCGGGTACTCAAGCTTCGTCAGTGATCAATCTAAACAATATTAAATGACCAAAGAGTGTGAAAGGTAAAATGTCCAAAAATGTACCGAAATACGTAGCAGGATTGGTGGGATATGAATATACATGACTAACCTTTTAGAAATTTCAAGATATTTTGATAACAGAAATTTTCGAATGCGGTAAAGTTCAGAAAGAGTGAAAAATTATACTTCATGGGTCTGTTCTATTTTGAATGTAGAAAAATGCAAAAAACGTATGAAGAAAATCTGTGCGTCTTCGTCTATTCATAATTCTGATATCAAAATTATTTTTCAGTATCTTAAGCTAATATCAATACATGCAGATTTTCTTTAGAATACTCCAAATATTTCCTTTCACCTTTGTTAAAATTGTCAATATTGAAATATATGTTATATAGTACTACTTTTAATGTACAAGACACGTGTTTCGGCTATAGAATCATCGTAAATAGTACTTCATGTCAAACAAGTTGAAAGCCAAAGTTCATTTTCCTGGTGCCATCTAGAACATAGACTTTTAATTTCCTATTGACAAAAATGTATTCAGAGGCGTATTTAAGTGAAAAACATGGCCAACAAATCGTTGGAAGGTAGGCACAAGAAGCTTAATTCTAAATATGATCCAAGAAATAATAAGTATGCCGAAACCCAGCTAAGGACAGAGCTATGCAATGAGGGAGATACCCATTAGTTTTAGAAATTAAGGTATAATTTTGATGACAGAAAATTTAGAATGTATTTCAATGCAGTGCGTATACACACTAAAACTAGGCGAGCGATATCTTCGGAGACTTACAGTCCACCAGTAGCGATATAGTTCATTTTTAAATAAGTCAAAGTGTCATCCTCAGTGTGTCACAGACAAGAGTTTGAAATGTTCTAGTGATCTCTACCTCGACCTTCCATATCTACAAGGAAATTTCTGATTGGTTACCTTCCACAACTCATCGTGATTAATTGTTCAGCAGCCTATTCAATTAAATATACAAATAATAAAGTTTTATGATATCGGGAGTTCGCTTCTTTTCATATGGTGGAGGTTTTTGTTTTTGTTTGCTTTGGTTCCTGTTTTATCCTGATTTTGTATGCCTTCGGTTTCTGATTTTCTGAATTATCGATTTTGTACTGTAGACAGGGATATGGTCATTATCCATATTTGTCATAATAAATTTTTCTCGGTCGGGTATGGTTGTTTGTGCAGGGGCTCGATTTACTCTTTAGAACCGATCACTCCATTATATAATATTGTAGCAGAATGGGTCTATGTCATCAAAATTAATCTATTTTTATTCTTATTTTTTTTTACCTTACGCTGTTTACAGATACATAGATAATAATAAACATGAAAGAAGTATCGATCAGTTATTCAGTCTCAAAGTCGATAAGGCAAGGCAAAATCATTAGATTTCCCATTGCAACGGTTGCGAACCTCGGAATGAATAAAATTCCGAAATGAGACCAGGTGCCCGGGGAGAGTAAGCGTCTTCTGATTGCATGCAACACCCGTCTCCATGGAAACTTGTCAAATTCGGTGATTGTCTCTATGTACACACCGGTGTACACATCAGGTAAGTCTTGTTTGTTGAATATGACAGCCATTCAATCACAATCCAGAATGTCACTGATTATTCTGGAAAGGGGGATCTGATATGCTTTTATCATATCCCCGTAGCGACCGAAGAACTTCCTCAAAGATGGTTTCAGCCGCTGTGCAATATAACCCTGAACGAGTAGCTTACTAGCAAGTTGTCTGGCTCTAACGATGAAATCTTCATATTCAAAAAATGCACTGGCGTAAGAAATGTTATCTTCAGCCAGTTAACTCACAGTTCGGTTACTGCCATGTGATCGAGCAGTGTATATAAAGCGAGTGCTTATGCTAGGTTTACACTTAGCCACGATCGCCCCGATTGCTCCGATTGAGGTGAATCGTAGGGATCGTAAGAAAGCGTGGGGTTGAATCGTGACGATCGAAAGAGAGCGTGGTGGAAACGTGATGATCGTAGGAAATCGCAGAGATCGTGGCAAAATTTCTGATTCTCAAAAAAATTTGCTACGTTTGTCCCTATTGATTTTTACATCGTGAGAGAGTGTAATGGAGCGTAGTGAACTAATGGAACGTAGTAGAGCGTAACAGACCTTGACAAAGCGCAACAGATAGTAATGTCCGATCGTAGGAGATCTTGGTGAATCATGTTCTCCTACGATCCACTACGATTTCACTCACGTTCTGACGATTTGTTACGGTTTCTACGATTCAGTCTACGATCTACAAGATGCGTTGCGATTCCATTATTCCTCTAATGAAAATTATTATAAGACAACCCGTTTTGTTAGAGCGTCGTCGAGCTCATCGTGGTAATCGTACGGGAAAGTAACGAAGCTTGATAGAACGGGATGGAAATCGTAACAGATCTTATCTACAATCGTAACAAATCGCTACAGCGCGTATCAGAGCGTGATGGAGCGTCGCAGAGCGTGTGAAGACCAATTTTATTTATAGAATCGTGACAAAGCGCAACAGTTCAGATTTGATTTGATTTTTGACTTTGTATTTTTACGAATTATTTTGGATATGATTTCTTGGGTTATTTGAGGCGATTTTAAATAAGCTAGATTGTATTTGGTATGAATAAATCGATTTAGTATTTGATTTCACGACGACTTTGTTTCTGTTTATTGATTTTGTTGAATAAAAAATGTACTTTTGAACAAACATAGAAAATCAAATTGTTTTGTCTGATTTACACGCACCAACACCCGTCCACTACTACAACATGAAAGAATATCTGCTCCCTTCTGTTCCTTTAATATCTTTTCATAGCCAGGTACTGCATACACACTATGAAGTCTGTCGCCTCGGTCAATATTTTCAAATTCAGATAATATTCACCTCGTAAAAAGTCCATGATTGTATATAGTCTCTTTATGTTCCCACTCTCATTGGTTGAGAACTGTCACGTGACGAGTCATTGTCACATCATATTGACCTGTGAGGGGCGATTTCATTAAATAACACTACCGTGAAAACTCTTGCTTCCGGTTTACCATGAAATTTCGAAAACTCGCGAAATCCACTATATAATAAACGATTGTGGACTTTTCACTCGGTGAATATGGTGTGATATTTTCTAAATTTGGCTGTCGCCTCGGTCAATATTTTCAAATTCAGAAAATATCACACCACATTCACCTCGTAAAACGTCCATAATTATATAATATTGCCCTCATTCCCAGTAGATAATTGACAGTAAGTGTTTTGAATATTTTCCCTGATATTGTCGCTATAGCATTTTCTATATAGACGTGGCCTCAGACAGTGCATGTATTTTATATATTCTTTTCATTTTCGTGCGTGAACATCGACGGCGGGTGCGGCTAGCCAACAAGGGATGCTTACTCCTCCCGGGAACCTGTTCCCACCTCTAGCTTGCTAGGGGTCCGTCGATGCTCAATTTGGTACTCTATTGTGAGTGCTGTTGAGATTATCGTCAGGGTCTTCTTTAACTCATTTGTATATTGATACTTCATTGGTTGTGTTCTGGAGATGTACAAGAATTTGAAATATATCAATTTCCCCTCGTTTTTCATAGCTATGATGTCAAATTATTTGTCAGTATTTTTAAAATTAATCATCTGAAAACTGAAGTGTTCAAATTCGTTACCTTCTTGAATGAAATTTCAAGCCAATTTTTATGCACCAGATTTTCGGATAGGAAATTTTCATCAGTAGTACTTTATGACCAAAGTTATTTTCAGACAACGCCAAATGCATTTAAGTAGCACCCTCCAGTATTTTAAATTCAATTTGTGCATTTACACAAATGCAGCAGGGTCTATTCCGTCTTTTCGATTTTACAGTACTACGTTCGATTTGTGCAGGTATCTGACGTAAAAGCATTGTGACGTCATTAAATTCATTTGAAAACGTCATATATGTAAGCCTGTTTCCCTGAATTTCATGCTGGTTTCCATAGAATTTGATGACGTCACAATGCATTGACGTCAGATACCTGCACAAATGGGAAGTAACTCGCTATTTCGAAAAGACGGAATTCTGATGCATAATCTAATAATATCTATGACGAAATAGCATTGCAGGGATGGTGCTAGGATGATTATCTCCTGATATTATATTATATTTTCAAGGATGAAATATTAGGTTTCCAAAATAGCAAAGTAATGTATGATGTCATATTGATACAGGGTCAAACAAAGCTTCTTTTAACTGACAGAGCTGGAAAGAAAGTAATTGAATGCACTTGAAACATTGATTATGGGGAACATGTTTGTCTCGACCTGCCATATCAACATGGAAATTCTAATTGGTCACCTTCAAAAATCATCGTGACTTATTGTTTAGCAGTGTATTCAATTACACTTTGTAGTCGCGAGGATATTTGTAGCTCAAAGTCTTACATGTAATATGTTATGTTCGGTTGGCTGGACTCACACCCTATATGGTTAATCATCACATTTTGATAGGAGTATACAATCCTGTTGTTTTTACATAATTCATAGACAGGCACTGCAGTTGTGTATAACCATCATAACGGAAAAAAATTAAGAGTATTGCTAACTTATTTTTGTTTGTGATTCATTTTCTATTGCTTTGAACCACAAAAATGTAATTCAAATGCATTGTCATGAGTTTAATTGCATTTTCAAATTATTGAAGTTGCAAGATAAATGGATTATGGAAATCTTCGATGAAGAAAGGAAAAGCGGGACTCTTACACACTTCCTCACACATGACCGATTTACATACTTGTAGTCAGATATATTCAGTTTTTGAGTTTGCCTACTTACATGCATGTTTTTTTTTTAAATAACATCTTAGACTTTATAACAAAAATGTCTATCACTATTTTATCAAATTACAATTCACAGATATCGTACGTCTAGTTTACACTTTTTTCTATACTGCTTTGACATGAATGCAACAAATATAACTAAATATGTGTATGGTTTAAACAGGAAAAGGGCAAGATTTTAAGGACATTGTGAGAGTTGGTATCGATTGTAATCGGTTTGTTGTTTCTTCAACGCATTCGAAAACCCATCCTGCTATATCTTTCGGTACAATTTTGGACAAAATAACATTCTCAATGTTTGGCCATATTACATTGTTTAGTTTTCGGATCAGTACCCGAAACATGCATGTCTGGTCCATGCTGCAAATTTTGTCTGTTCTTAAATGATGCTATTGAATTTGACGACGTTTAACATTCGTGATACTTACGTAGAAGAAAATAAAGTGTGCCAATATTACACGACTTCAAGTTCATTGGCATCATTTAAAAGCAGATAGATTTACAGAATGGAACAGACATGCACGTTTCTGGTATTTAACCCTCGTTAGTGATCCTCAATCAACTCTACTACCAGAGAGCAGAATTCCGGGAGAAAAATAAAAAAGCATATGGATCTTGTACATGTACAGTCATTCGTACTTATGTTTTTATGTGTCAGCTTTGATTAAAAGACCATTTTCTGATTTTGTTAGAGAGCACAGAATGTCCGAGTCAGCATCTATTGGTGTTGTTTTACAATACTAGTATGACATCGCTGTTAAAAGACACAATTCAACTGAAGCCTAACAATGAAAAAGTGCTAAACAATTCGCCTACCTCGGACATTTTTCGTAATTTTGTCAGCCATTATAAATTTCGGCAAGTGTCTTATTGCTGGCCGCTTAAACAAAGGAGACCCATCAAACCATAATCACGAATGACAACACATACCGTGGGGAAGATCAATGAAAGGAGGGGACCTCAAACAAAAACCTGATTCCAGCACACACAGCGAAACGTCAAATCACCCAACGTGAAAACACAGAAATGAAAGGAGGGATCTCTAACAAGACTCGGTTGCAGCACACACAGCAAGGCATCAAAACATTTGATCGAAAACACGGAGTAGACAAGCACAGCAAGAGACGCAAAAGAGACAAACGATATGGAAACACATAAACCAACGAGACCAATGGGCAATCGGTTCGGATTTAGGACGGTAATCTACTATGCCACTAGCAAATGGTGTGGTTATCCGGATTACGTTCGTACAACCCTCCCATTTTTTTCTATTTGGTCTTGCCTTCTCGACTTTGAGACTGAATAACGGTATTGTAAGGTACTTCTTTGATGTTATTATCCAGTAAAACAAAGGTAAGGAAGAACACAAACTTGTAGTGAGAAATAACCTCCTCGCTGTAAGATGAGAAGACTTACATAGCAAGAGACACGAAACTGACAAGGAACACCAAATACGACATCAAAACACCAAACACAAAAGAATACACATAAACCAACGAGACCAATGGTCAATCGACATCAAAACACCAGTTTTTGTTCAGAATTCTGCTCTCTGGCAATAGAGTTTGTGGATTGTGCTGTGAGTCTCGTTATCTCCTATTGATTGTGAAGATATTCGTTGTTTGTAACATTTTGTGAATGTAATCCAGTTTGGTCAATGCATGGTAGTTTAATGGAGGATCTTTTCCTAACCCTAACCCAAACCCTAACCTCTCACCCTAACCCTAATACTAATACTATCCTCTGACCCTAACATCTAACCATAACCCCGAATCCCTAACCCCTAACCTTAAATCCTAACCCTAACCCACCTCCTCTGGTTTACATCACTGGTTTTTTGTTTCATTTAGCTTATCATGTGTCCATTCTTAAGTGTCTCGAACATGGGATTACTTGTATAGTCGCTTCCTAGTATTCTAACGCTATTCATTATACTGGTGGACTTGATAACCCCCAGGGATTTCGTCCGTCTGGTGCATCATTGCCCTCAAGAGGATTGAGCCATCACTATTATCTTAAACTTTGAAACTGTATTGAGTCAAATCGTTTAAAAGCGGAACGAACGTATTGATTGTAATCGATCGTTATTACTGAGTTTGTTCTTTGAAATACTGTTTAGTTCCTCAATATTGTGAGAATTTAGAACCTCCTCTTAGTAACGGGATCTCCATTCAGACCTGGTTGCAGTACTAACAATAAAACATCAAAACATCCGATGCGAAAACACAGAGAAGACGAGTACAGTAAAAGACGAAAATGAGACATACGACATAGAAACATTAAACACAAAAGACTACACATAAACCAACGAGACCAATCGACAACCGGTTCCGACTTAGGACGATAATCTGCTACGCAAGAAACAAATGGTGTGGTTATCCTGGATTACGTCCGCATAACCCTCATACCCCATCCCCCACCTTCGAAATCGTCCCTTTACAATCAGTTGACGTCAACTGACAAATTTTTTTTTTACATATCTTGACATAACCTAGTGAAATTTATCTGCGATCTTGACTTTCATATCCCTCTTAATGACCTTCAATTTATTCAAATCTTCATTTCTCATATCGTAACATAAACATACCTGCCATTATAAAATTTAGTTAACACATATGAAAACATTTAGTAGATCCACCATTTAAAATGCTATATGTGCATTTTAACAACCTACACTAGGGTGAGCATTCCAATTATCAGTAGAGTCTGTTCAAAAACGTTACTAAATAAAAATGCACAGAACTTCGAACTCACGTGGTAGGATGGTGCAATAGTGTGTATATGGCAACAGAATTTATCAGGGAATCATTTGTTATGAAAAAGAACCGAACACTACTACGAGAGAGAGAGGTAACAACATGACAAAACGAAATAAATGTATATTTCAATGTTACTAATCTCAACCACTATTACTAGGTTGGTATCTCGGATGGTAGAGTGTTGGTCCCCAGGATATTATTCTCCTAGTTTCATAATGTTTCGATTCTAGACTTGAAATATATTTGTAAATTCTACGTCATCAAATATGCTAAACTGGTCTTAAACTAAGAGGTATCTCCTTGAAGGCATGGCTCTGTTCTCAGCTGGTTCTTTTGCATTACATTTAGTTCGTATTTATAGTTTTGACCTTCACATATACCGTATAAGGTATTTATGGCACCGAGTATCACTGATGAGACATTACTAAAGGACATGCAAATATATTGCACTGATATTACAATAGAGCATATATTTAAGAATTGATAATGCGTGGTTCTGATTACTATACATCAATTCACATGTAGTTACTAGTATATAGATTCTATGTGAAGATAGAGTCTTGCTCAGTCGCTTGTCTTCGTCTTGTCGATTTGTCGTGCTTTTTCTGTATTTGTTTGTTGGAGGATGATATTTCGATGTAGATGTTGCTTTTTGTGATCTTCGTGATCTGTGTGGTCTTTAGTGAACTTTTTTAAAGCGTAAAAAGGGAAGAAAATTAATGAGAAATGCTTCCCATATCTCTTCTTGGGCCGCACAAATGACACAAAAAAAAAACGAAGAACATGAAATTTCACCTTTTAATAACAAAATAACTTTTATATCATTTATTCATCAATCATTCAGATCTTGAAACCTTTTCTCTCGATAAAAATCTGAAATGAATTCATCTATCCTAAAATGAAATGATCTGTTCAAAATGTATATACTTTGATGTGCTGTTTTAACTTTTCACTTTAATCTATATATCTGTACCTTAAAATGTCATTCTGTCATACATGTCCCCTTTACCCAAAATAAGTGGGACACTCAGGATTGTATGATCCCATGACATCATTATAGATATACATGTACTTTAAGGAGAAACATGAATAAAATTGACATACCGGTTTTCATTTGGTTTCACTGTGATTGGGAGAATATGGAAGAGGTATCCGGTAAAACTATCCTATTCAAATGTCTAAAACCTGGGCCCTGTAGCATCATATCCCAGCCATCTAACTACGTCTTTCGGTATAATTTGGACATGATTTCACAGCTTTTGGCCCTATTTCATTTTTGTAGATTGAGGATCACTGACGAGGCTTAAATAACTGAAACGTGCATGTCTTGTCCACGTTGTTAATTTATTTGCCTTTAAATGATACTTATCAATTTGAAGACGTTTAACATTTTTACCACTTGGTGAGTGTCACTGCTGGTGGACCAATTTTTTCTCAAATGTCTAAAACCTGGGTCCTGTAGCATCATATCCCAGCCATCTGACTATGTCTTTCGGTATATTTTGGACATGAATTTCACAGATTTTGGCCCTATTTCATTGTTCTAGATTGAGGATCACAGACGAGGGTTAAATACCCGCAATGTACATGTCTGGTCCACGTTGTTGATTTATTTGCCTTTAAATGACGCTAATCAATTTGAAGACGTTTAACACTACATTGACCACAGCGGAACAAACCCGCAAAATGCGACAAACGCCAGACAAAACAACATCAACAAACAACAGGAAAAAAGACACACAATTCGAACGGCGAAACAAACAATCAAACAGACACACCATAACATGTAACATGAATTACAATACATATGTATTAACTGTGGACAACCGATGTGCATCTGGTGCCTTCTCATCTTCGCTTTTTTTTAAACTAACTGCCCGTTTTTACTATATCTGAAACATGAGAACAAGCTGTAGTGTTTAATGCAATTATATAAACGTATATGGCGATGGTAGGACATGGTCATCAAGCCAAAGACATTGAAACTACCGGTATATGATAGATCCGAAATAATCCCTTTCCCACCTATAACTTCGGCTTTAAAAAATTGTGTCTTTAACTTATTTGCATTCGCTTTTTCTAGTCTTTCTGGTTTATATATTTGTAAATGAATTACATGTAATTTATACTAGTAGAAGAAAGGAGGATATCTCCATCAACACTCGATCGCAGCACCCACAGCAAACAAAGGAGGGGATCTCCAACAACACCAGGTTGAAGCACCCACAGCAAAACCCCAAAACACCCTATGCAAAAACACAAAGCAGACAAGCACGGAAAGAGAGGCATGATGGACAAGGAACATCAACGCACAACACAGAAACATCAAACACAAAGGAATACACATAAACCAACGAGACCAATGGGCAACCGGTGCCGACTTAGAACGGCCATCTGCCACGGAAATAGCAGAATGTGTGGTTATCCTGGATTACGTGCGCACAACCCTCCCACTTTTCCGATTACCCAGAGGTCTCGAAGAACGTACAATTGTGGTGAAAAACAACCTCCTCACTGTCAGATGACTACACACAAACAAGACCGCAAAACGCAGGGGCCCAAACAACACAGATGAATATGTAAATGGATATAAAAAGAGGGCGTACGTAATACAATCCGTGCAAAACACCAAAATACTTCATGCAAAAACGCAGAGCAGACAAGCACAGAAAGATAGGCAGAAGTGACAAGGAAACAGAATAGACTACACATAAACCAACGAGGCCATTGCGCAATCTGCTATGCCAGTAGCAAATGGTGTCGTTATCTGAATCATGTGCTCACAATCCTCCCACTTTTCCGGTTACCCAGAGGTCTCGAAGAATGCACAATAGTGGTGTGAAATAACTTCCTCATTTCCTCATTGTAAGATGATCATACAAAGGGACAACATAACGCAGAGACCCAAGCAACACACACACAGGTGTATATTTAGATGGATGTAAAAGAGAGAGCGTACGAAAAACATTCCGTGTTCTGCCGACTGCAGCTTACTTAATTAGATGGATGTAAGGTACTTCTTTGATGTTTATTATTACTTGGCTTTGTACTTGAACAATCTGCAGCCTTGTACCAGCGCATTCTTAATGATTGCACTCTGACTGATTGTGACGACAGGACTCTAGGGTGGGCCCTTTTCAAACCTCGTCAGAGAAGACTGGGCCCCGACCATCTGTCCCCTCTGCATGTCGGTCGCACTCCTCGGATGATAACATGCATTCGAAGTACGAGTTTTTACAGACTTCCTTGTTGGATCTAGGTTTGCGATACTGATGCCCTCCTCATGTCCTACCATTCTCAGGTGTAATATAAAAATTTTCTGGATCAATGTCGGCTAGGTTGTTGTGGATCTTGTACATCATATATATAACAAGTCTCTGGTTGTGTCGCCTGTGTTGTAGAGTGTCCCACCCTAGCTGGTCCAGTGGGTAGATGACGCTGCGGAGGTATTGGTGCAGTTGTTGAATACAAAGCGGGCAGCCCTACGCTTGATGATAAGTGTTACTTGTTGAGGGTCCCAAATGGATGAGGCCTACTCTAATGATGTTCTTATTAGAATTTGGTAGGTTGAGTCTTTAACTAATGATTTTATTTTCATATGTTTCGGCGGTTAAAGCGTAGGGTGCATGTGACTTTGCCAATGATGTTGTTAACGTGTCTGTTCCATTGAAAATCGTGACTTACAGTGACCCCTAGATACTTGCCACTGTCTACCACTTCTTGCTGGTGTTTGTGGAGCATGTATTTTGTTGCAACTGTCCTGCATCTGTTTGAGATTCGAATGACGGTCACTTTTTTGGATGGAAACCCATATGTCACCTGTTTCCATACACTTCCAAAGCAGAGATATCTTGTTGGAGAGTTGCTGCATCCTGCTGGTATCTGATTTTTCAGTACACTATGCAGTCATCAGCGAACAGACGGGCTTTTGATATGGTGCAATTCGGAAGTCGTTTATATACGCTAGGAACAATAGCGGTCCAAGAACCGTCCCCTGGGCCATCCAGGAAGGGACATCCCGCCCATCCTGCTACGTCTTTCGGTACGCTTTTTCGACAAAGTAACTTTCACACTTTTTTGGGCATATTATTACATTGTTTAGATTTGAGGATCACTGACGAGGGTTAAGTACCCGAAACGTGCATGTCTGGTCCATGCTGCCAATTTATCTGTTCTCAAATGATGCTATTCAATTTGAAGACGTTTAACAACTAGCGGGTGTGAGGTGTGTCCATGTAAGACCACGGACTAGGTTCTTTACTTTAGAAAGCGTAGTGTTGTACCTCTGACTCTGTTGTGCTCCAATTTGAGTAGAAGCGGTTGGTGTGGAATCTTGTCAAAGGCCTTGGAGAAATCCAACAATATCACATCTCCCTGCCTGCCCTTGTCCATATTCCTGGCAATCTAGGAGAGCTGGAACATCCTTGTAAGATAAAGAGCGATGGAGGTTGCTACCTGTCTTAGAATGAAGGTAGGTATACCATCTGGTCCTGTGGCTTTGAATGGGCGGAGTCCCTTCATTTGTTTCACAATGCATCCTTCATGCACAGTAAAGTTCCTCCTGGTGGGCAGGGACTGGTTCCCGTATCCGACAATGAACTAAAGTGAAAACTGACAGAAATCGTCGGTTCAGGATGGAGGTCTTCCTAGATGTATCACAGTATAAAAATCAATCCATTGACTTAAGCGCTAGGGTAACGATATTTGATGTACCCCGATTTCTCCTTTTGACATAAGAACAAAATATTTTTTGGTTGTGTTGAAGGTTGCCAATTACAACCTGTTCCATGTAGTTACCGGTAGTATGTGCTTGCCTGCATTCCCTCTGGAGCTTTGTTTGAGTGATTTATATCGTCTATTATCCTTTGGATGTCTAGTTCTTTCAGACTGGATATATGCTTTATGTTTTTGTTTGTCAGGCATATAAGGATGGATGCATATATTTGGCGAGGGCCCCACGAGTGGGTAAATCCTGGTGAAATGCCTCCAAAACACTTTACTTGATATAGACTCACATGCTGTTGACATCTTGATAATACATGTAGGTGTTTATGAAATCATCAAAAAAAGCTTTCAATGTGGTTTTCAATGCAGTCGACATTTGCTTTCTTACATGGAAAATTTCCCGTCGTTTGGATTTCGGTCTTGTGATGTTAATTGATGCTGTTCAAAGTCTACAAGTATGATACTAATATCATGATCGCTATTGCCGAGTGGAGGTAAGGTCTCACAACGATTATGAAGTAGATGACAGGTCCAGAGTATTAGTTCCTTTGGTTGGTAAGTTGACCATTTGTTGTAAGTTCAGGGAGGTTGTAAATTGTATCTAGGCATTATTGGTGTCTCTTGGTGTATGCGATCCTGGAGTTATATAGTTTTGCCAATTAATATCTGGTACATCACAGTACTGTAGGTTGAAGTCCCCTCCAAGAATAAAGATGTTATTTCAGGGCTGTAATATCCTTTTGCCCACTCTGTATAATGTTGGTCCGTCTATTGGGTGTTGGGTAGAAGCAGAGTTTTAGGTTGCCTTAAATTTGTTCTTGCTCACCGGGTATTAATAGTACCAGCAATGGGTGAGTGGAGTTACATTGTAATTGGGGGCCTAATTCTGTTTTGGCTGTCATAAGTACTCCGCCATGGCTGTCATGATTCTCGATCACGACGAATATATTATAATATCAAAACCCATGTTTGGCAAGAAAATCTTACTAGTACCAATTTTGTCGTTTAGCCACGTCGATGTCAGGCTTATAGTTTCTTCTGGACAGCATGACTTGTAGGTCATTTCTTTTGTTTTTGATACTTCAAAAGACGAAAAGTGTACTATCCTTGAGCATCTTATTTAGTATTTTTGTTTACCTTATGCGATGATACTGAAATGTTGTCTATACAAAAAGGACTATGCCTTTCGCAATTGAGAAAAAAATTAAGTCCACGATATGTATGTATTATATCCTACAACGGAGAATAACCCCTTTGTACCCGACCTTAACACATTTGTCCCCCCCCCCTTTTTTTAGTTAAGTTTAGTTTAGTTTAGTTTTGTTTTGTTTTTCATTTAGCAATATTCCATTTGTCATATTATAAGAAGAAGGATAAGGAACACGTGATTGTTAAACGTTTACCCGATGAACAAGTTTAAGTTTTTAAACATTTTGAATAGATTTTGTTTGTTTGTCAATTACATCTCAAGATTTTTTTATCTAAAATAATTGATTATGGAATTGACTTTAAAAATTAAAACAAAGAAATCGCAGAATCATCAAACCTTCAGAACCCATACTTATACATCAATCAAGCTGTCCGGGAAGCGAGATGAATCCCTGTGATTCTAAACAGTGAAAATGTATGATAATATACATATTTACAGAAATCACACAAGAGACCATGGCTTGTATTATAGTGTTACTTATGTCCATGGTCTCTTCCATATATAAGCGGTATCCGGTAGCAACGTCGGGATTTTCGCAAATTTGTATTTTGCGTTTTGTTATTTATTTATATGAATTCGTCAGGCCGGATAATTTTACACCGTCTTCGATTTTAAGTTATAAGTAATTTAGAAATTTCCTAAAATTTTAAGCATGGGAGATCTGAAAGAAATTACGAGTAAAGACGCATTTGATGCGGTTCTAGAATCTTCAGGAAGGTTCTTATCATTTATCTGATATGTTACAGAAATGTAGATTATTACTACAAGGGATGTCACTCATTTATTGTCCAATGGAAGTACAATTTACTGTTCTGAAAATGGGTTGTCAATTTTTCATCTGTTTTGTTCATTTTATTTCATGAAATGGTTATGAAAAAAAAAATTATCACAGTACTGGTCGGAAAGTAGTTATCGCTGAGCAGTAATTATCGCCATTTGCCCATTATCTTCCGTTATACTAATGATACTGGTGTTGGAACAGTTTCCGGACGAATTTGAAGGTTTTTCGGGGATAACTCCTCAGTCCATCAATTGAAAACATTCAAATTTCTCTCAAATAATGCTATGCCCTTCCCACAGATACTCATGTTGAAAGAAAATATCAAATCTCTCAAGAAATATGGTTTCTAGACTGATTTTCTGACCCTACATGTATCATATATTTAGGCCATTTTTCGCAAATCACTGGAACAGTTTCCGGACACCTGATTTTGAATCTGTCAACCTCAATCAATTTCAGCCCAAACTGGATGATTTTTGGATATTGTTTTCTTCAATCTTTTCTGCAAATGACTGTGTAAAAGATAATTGTGAAAATAGAACTGAAACTTCTCAAATCACGTAGATTAAAATAGTATGGTTTTCGGTGACTTCCCCCGGTGCGCAATATTAAACGGGGCAGAAAGGGGTAAAAAGATGGTGTGATAAAGCAACTAAGATGCAAAATTTTGTTCATATGATTCGAGATTTGAATTCTGCATTTAAAAATCTACAAAATTGTCACAAAATTTTGAAAATAATTTCCTTCAAAGTACTTGAAAAGGACAACTGTCCGGAAACTGTTACTGTCCGGAAAGTGTTCCGACACCAGTAGAGACTTGATTCTTTCAGCAAAAATACTTCTTATATTTATCAAACTTTATATGAAATTTTAAGTGGATCCATGTGATGAAAATGCGTTGTCTTCGCCCGAGCTCCTTTGGGGGCGATGGAGGTGCACCTTGCTGTCTTCTCTCTCAATCATTGAGGAAACTTCAAACTGTATTAAATTTTCAGTCATTTTTATCACAACTGATTAGAAAAAGAATAGAGGAATCTGTAGTGGCTTCCGTTAGTAGCAGGTCCCGATAGTTCAGTACAAGTTCAAAGACTGAGCTATTGGGATGTCCCTTTAGCTCACTCGGCAATGAGTTTGACTGTCACCCAGACGGCCGGGGTTTGACTCCCGGACCGGGCACCTGCAAACTACTTCATTGGCAACGAGGTGAACAATAGACCTTCTTCATATTACCGATAGCCTTGATTTTTAGACAGTACTCCAAGACCCGACATCATTAATTTTGACGTTATTTCTAATTGTGACGTCATAAATCAGATACGACGTCACAGTAAAAAGTTATGTATGATGTGACTAAGATAGAAAGGTACGGTTCTAAATCAAGGGAAGTCTTAAAGCAACGATAAATAATGCATTTAGGAGAGTCATTTACTGTACACAGCCAAGATTGTCTAGCATGGTCAGCAAGCCTTTACTTTACTGCCTCTGAGAACCATTTAATATTCGTAACATTTTGTGATTGCCAAATGTATGATAAACCCAGTTCATTTAAGATATTTTCAACATTCTTAATCCAACTATGCTGTACATTAATACAATTATCATTTAATAAAATTTTGTACAATAAACAAGATATCTTACCAGCTTTTCCATTGACAAGTTTTGACCAAAAATTCAAAAATTCTATGTTTTATTGTATAAATCAATGGTTGGACTCCTGTTACTCCATACAACATACAATGTGGAGTACTACTTTTTACACGCAAAATAAATCGTAAGAATTCACAATGAATTTTCTCTAAAATCTTAACATTACAAAATCCCCATATTTCACAACCATATAAAAGGATAGGAACAATTGTTTGGTTGAAAAGCATTAATTGACAGTTAACAGAAAGGTCAAGGTTAACAATCCGGGTATAGAGAAGATGTAAAGCTTTTTTTGCCTGTAATGCTATTGTACTTAATGCTAATCTATAATTACCAGTATTTTTTAACATAACTCCAAGATATTTATAAGAATCCACAATCTCTATTGTGTGTGTTCCATATCTAAAATTAAGGTTGACAATACCACAACTTCCAAATATAACAATTTTTGTTTTTCGAATGTTTACCAATAATTTCCATCTTATACAATAACAGATGACATACAACAGATGAAAGACATGAACATTTTTCTGTATCTAAAGGAACAAATTAAATCACTAATTTAACTATCTTTTATCGGGGTTAACGCAACAAAACCCGTTAAATAAGCTCAAATGCTGCTTGGCTACATACTTTTCCCCTTTCAAACTAACATCTTTGTAGTTGATTTACTGATTTCCAGTACAAAATGGCGCTTGCATGACATATAAGTCATTGTTATGTCCATCATCAGAAATTGTCTTCATCTTAGATCAGTGTTTTTCTTTCCAAAAAAAATTTGGCGATATTCATACTTCCTCTCTGGGGTATGTATTTTTTCCCTCCTGTCACAGAAATTTCCCCTGCCCATATAAAAGATTTTTTCTTTGGCAAAAAATTATTTTAGAATAATGTGTAAAATTAAAAAAAAAAAAATAGAATCCAAATAGCAGAATATGGTTCCTTTAATGTACCTATTTGTATTTAAAGCCATTGCAATATTATATTGATGTTATCTAATACAGTTTTTGCAAGAATTTTGATTTACCAAAAATTGTTGAGTAGTTCTCACACATATTTTCCCCAACGTACCAGTATTGGCCCTGTCCGCCTTTCCCAAAAAGTGAGAAAAAACACTGTAGATACGGTCGATCATTGTTTGCTGACACTGCACCATATGCTTGATCCCTTCTAAACTTCTTTCCCATTTGGCCCTTCAGGTCTTGATAATAATAAGCGTCTTGTCCCCCCCCCCCCACCTCGGCAGTTGAGGTTCTACCCCTTCTGTAAATGTCCACATCAAACACACCCTAGCTACGCCCCTGTAATTGTAGGAGATTTTCTGGCATAATTATTATTTTCATGTTAAATCAGTACAGTACTATACGCATTGTGAAAGATATTCTGCATTTGGGCTTATTTTTCCCATCTGTACTTTCAATCTTCTCAACACCCCCTCCCCCTCTCATTTTGTACATGGAAATATGCTGCCTTTTATACTCTAGTTCATTCATATGCAAAGTCCATGAATTGCAAAGTCATTCCAAATTGTAAAAGCCAACCCCCCCCCCCTCCCCCCTTCCCCCCCCTCCCCCCCCCCCCTCCCCCCCCCTCCCAGTCAGACAGTAATTTTCAATGAACACAAAAATTAAGTAGGTTCAACATGTATGTGTGAGAAATGGAAAATCTAACTAATGTATATATATACATGTATGTAAGACAAGAAATAAGTTTAAATGTATTTCTAATTTGTTAATTCACAGAAATTTAGTGGTGGTCCACTTCTCAGCACTATGGGCACCCCAGTGTAAGCAGATGAATGATGTGTTGGAAGAACTGGCAAAGGACGCACAAAATGTCCATGTTAAATTTCTGAAGGTGAGAGATTTGAAACTCATACAGAAACATCCTCTCTTTGCAGATTTTGTAATGATACAGGCACAGATACAAAATGCATATGAATAATAGTTGTACATGAACCATATTTAAGGTATCTATTGTACAAATAAATATCAAGTGTATTATATAATTAGAATCATGGCATAGTTTTACCTAAATATAACAAATACAACATATCATCAAAGGTCAACATGTCGACCGTTGCTCAAGCCACGGAAACTATCGAGACACTGCTGAAGATTATCGAGATAATTTTAATACTGTTTAAATGGATGCACATTGGATACGTTAAAAAAAACAATTTGTCCAAATGTCCTTTATCACTTGAGTTTTGTAATTATTCATCTTTCCTTAGCTTGAGGCAGAAGATTTACCAGAGCTGTCAGAAAAATATGAGATCTCAGCTGTTCCAACCTTCATCTTTATAAAGGTATATTACTACATGTATTAGAATAACTCCATTAAGATAAATCTTATTCACTCATTAACTCATGTACTCATTTACTCATTCACATGTACTGCATATTATCTTATTTGAATTATTTAACGCTCTTTATATAAACGTATATTTCATGAATCTTTTCTGATGATAAGGAGAAGGAGGAGTTGGGGGGGGGGGGGGGGGGGGGCTTATTTTCATACATTTTCAGCATCGTTTCCAGAATACTGATGAAATATAGATTGAACTTTGTAATGAATGTTAAGAAAATATGTATTCCTTGTCTATTAAAAGTGTTGTTTAAGATTACTTGTAAATGTAAAATGATTAAGTAAAAAGTATCAGAATGCTTAGTGTAATCTACAATTATGCTTTGAGTGTACAGGGTCATCAAGTGAGTGGTATAAACCCACTTGGGCCTCTTGTTCAATCCATCATTGTAGGAGAAAATGATGGTTGCTAAGCGGGAATGAACATGTATGTGTACCTTTAGTAATTGCCATTCTCTTTCTGTTTATTCTACAGAACAAGGAGCAGGTAGACAGGATAGATGGCGCTAAAGCTGCAGAGGTCACCAAAAAGGTCAAGTTACTGTCCTCTCCCACCTCCAGTGTCCCAAGTACCACCACACAGCATGAAGAACCCCCAGGAGAAGCAAGGCATTACAATGTCGGAAAATATATTTTTTTTCCGTCTAATGAATTATACTACGAGTTGTCTGTCAATCTGTATGTCAATTTCAGTTATCCATAAGTTTTTTGATAGGGACCTTAGGTTGAATTTGAACAGTTATTCTTGTTCTTTCAATTAAAAAAAAAAAGTATTATATGGCTTAAAATTTGCACTTGTGCTGTTATTTCTAAGATTAAACATTGTGACGCTTACAATAAATCCAAATTTCACTCTTCATCTAATTATGTCAGGATTTAGACGTACGACTGAAGAAGCTTATCAATGCAGCACCTGTAATGCTATTCATGAAGGGAAACCCAGATCAACCTCGATGTGGTAAGTCAACCATTAGACCTACTAACCTTTGACCAAGTGACCTTGACTTTACTGATCAATGCATTGCCAGAAATGTTATTCATGAAAGGAAACCCAGATCTACCTTGCTGTGGTGAGTCCAACATTACACCTTTACCGTAAGTTGCTAATTCCATTTGCTAGAGGTTTTATTTTAAATCATGACTTTTGACCCTGTGACCTTGACTTCAGAAATTGACCAGCTTTTCAAAATATCTCCTACTTGGACTCCATCTTTTGCACATTTTGGGTCAATTTTAAGGTTTAACTATTTCACTACTAGATTCCTTATGGCCAGAGTTTTCATTTGGATTCCATAACTGTATGATATTTAAACCCACTTCATGGCCACAATTATAACAGCTCTACTGACAGTTTTACACTTTGTTCCTAATTACTGTACATAAAGCTCAGTAAATAGTATAAAGAATTTTAAAAAATAGAAAAATATATATTTAACAAGTACAGTCAAACCTGTCTTAAAGTGACCCTCTTTTTAGCGACTTCCTGCTTTATGTGACCTTCATTATTCCTCTCGAGCAATTTTCCTATCAAATAAACCTGTATATAGCGACAACCTGTCTAACGCGACAACGACCGTGATTTTTCTGTCCCGTACCCAATTCCAAACCTGTATATTACGACTTTTAGTGTTGCAGAGGACCCAAACTACATAATATTTTACATTAAATATCTTTATCAGTGTCTTTCATGATTAAATCTTCTGTGATCGATAAATTCTTATGTGATTTTATATGTGCAATACGATTCATCAATAAATACACGAATTGATATATGCAGGGATTCATTTTATGGTATTGTTCTTGTACTAAGAAAATTTTGTTGGTTAAAGTCAGATAAGCTTGAACCTGTATTCAGTGACACCCTGTCTTATGTGACCTATTTTCTGTCGGCCCTTGCAAAGTCACATAAGACAGGTTTGACTGTATTAAGCATTTCATTTAAACTCTTTTTCATAGTTGGTCACATTTCTTACATAGTATTGCTATCATCTGTTTTTCTTTAATGATGAAGCTTGCGGACAAAGAGAGATAACTCTTAAAACAATTCTCTTCTTTAGGGAATATAACTATCATGTGGGATGAGAAAAGCCCACCCGAGGGGTCTGGTTTCTGGTCAGGGCACGAGGCTTGCTGAGTTCCTTGACCAGAAACCAGGCCTTGAGGGTGGAATTTTCTCATCCCACATGACAAACATATGGTTGATCGTTTTTCTCCCATTTCTAGGGGCCTTTCTTGAAATTCCATAAAATCATAAAATTATTGAATTTGAAAAATATAGGAATATTCGTTTTCAGCGCCCTCAAAAATGGTTTATTCTATAAGAATAGACTGTAGTCCTTAGCCTGAATCGGTATAATAAATATTAGAATATAAAAAAAGGAGTTTTAAAAGGATGTTTTCATTGAGACGTCGCTGTTTTAGGTGCAAAAATCATGACTTCACAATATGGTTACGGCCTATATGGCAGACATCAAAAGTCATGCGAGGGCATGTTGGATACAGTGACCCCACATGACACATCGCTATGGGCAAACTCTATCCCACATGGTGACAAATGGGAGAATTAATCTATCTCCTGTTGCAAGCTGGTAGGGTACTAATAAAGGGTTAAGACAAAATTGAAAAAAAAATCTAGTAACCACTATCATATGACTTTTTATGAGTTTAGTGTGATTCTTCAAATACAAGTTCTTTTTCATGAAATTTGCCCACAGGTACTTTGAAGTTAACTACACAGATCCCAATATGAATGCAAAGTCCTGTAGAAGTTCACATGTACCAGGCATGCCATTTGGCAGGAACTTTGCATGTCTACTTTTTGATTATGAACTTTTTAAATGACATTCATTTTCTTTACGATTTTTGCATAATTTATACGATTTTGACCATAAATTACGCTCTATGCTTTTACTTTTCAATTCTACGGCTAAACTTTTCAAGAGAAATTACTTTTTTGATTTTTGTGCGAATAGCACATAGCGATTGCCTGATTTCTTCACTCATGGGAGCCCCGTCTACTGAGTATGTATAAACGATGTTACTCTGTTCACATGTACCTTGGGACTGCGTCAGCGTCATGATTGGTTTAAAGTCTGATCACTGTCAGAATCAATGAATTATATCTATATGAATCGAGCTGTCGTGTTATGTACATGCATGACCTAATGAAAAATTGCATCTGTATGTACTGAGATGAACACAGGCTGTGTGTTGGAAACCCCTTTCCATTACCAGGTATTTATCTGTTTTAGTGGACAATATATAAATGAAACGGTGCTATCGATAAAGATATTAAGTTGAATCATTGAAACGTAAAACTATCTTCAAGTAGGCTTATTTTGCCCCGCTACACAAAATAAAAATTAATCTGTATACGACGGAAAAATTAGGAATTTCCATCATGAAATATCATATTAACAATTATGAAAAATAAAAGATCAAAACATTCCCGTTTAGGATGTATCATGTTTTCATAGACTAAAAAAGAAGTGAATTTTCCTTCAAATTCTTAGCACACACCTAACATTGAACATGAAAGGTTAAAGAGAGAGTGTGGATCAAATTAGAAAATAAGATTCGTCTTCTTTCCTTGTATATGCTATCATCAATCGATAGTCATATTGGATTGTTGTATTTTTTAGGGGGGAGGGGTAGATTTAATGTGATGTTATTTAATTTTCATGTTCACTGTCAGACATCATCTTTCAATTCATTACGACAACATTATGGATTTGCATTTTAGTTCTGTCTTTATAAGTCCATAAACTGGCCTACGAAGGTGTTCAGGAACAAATATAACTTTGAAAACACAATATTTTGTCAAATATAATAAGTGATATTATTCTGGCTATTCGCACTCAGTACCTTTAGTGCTTTGATTTTTTTAGCAAAAGAATGTACTCATGTACATAAATTCTTTGTAAGATGAGCGAGGTTTCCGTATCCTTTAGATTAACATGTAAATTATTAATACTTGTCACTGTTACCTCCTGTTGGGATCTATCCAATGGCCTGTCAACCCTCCAGATTTTCAAAAAGTAACAATGTTGGAGAGGGAAAAGACGATGTTTTTCTCAATATTACAATTCATGGTTCATATTACGCTTTACTTTCCAAAAATGCACTTTCTAGGACGAAAAATTAATCGTTTGGAAAGAAATGGGTAGGTAGGTCTTGTTTATTTCATTTTGTAATTTATAATTTTTTCAGGATTCAGCAAACAAATAATACAAATTTTGAATGATAAAGGAATCAGGTACAGCACATTTGATATTCTACAAGATGATGAAGTTAGACAAGGTAAGGAATCTTTGTTATTAGATACATGTACCTGAAATGTTATTTAAGAAATAACAATTAGCTAGCCGTGGTTTATTGTCCTGTAATTACCTGAGTGGCATGAACCCATCAAATTATAATTTCATTGGTTCATGCGATGAGGGGGACTACTGGATAATAAACCACGGCTAGCTAGTTGTTATTTCTATTCTAATATTTTCTGATTATAACGGACGACATCTAGTGTATGTAATTTTTAGAAAATGAGTATGTGAGAGTATGCGTGTGAGAAGGCGTGACTTATCTTACCATGAATATGTTGGAGAATAGACCACGGGCGAGCTCTATAGCGCTTATAGGGAGAAAATAGCTAGTCATATTAGAATTGTAATTAAATATATGTCCTGACACACTATTACTTCCATAAAGATCTGCATTCTGTCTTTTCGTAATACACTGATACTTCCCATTTGTGCAGATATCTGGCATCAAGTACCGGTACATGTATTTACTACTTTACATCATTAAACTTTATGGAGACAAGCATCCCAGGAAAAAAGGGTTACATGTGTACAAATACGTGTATGACATTGTCAAAGGGTCAAATTGAAATAAAACGGAATTCAAATTGCCTACTTCATGCAAAACAATGTTTTGGTGTATATTTTTATAATGATGACAATAATCTAAAAGATGGCTATGAGATATGATTTGGGAAATTTAGTATCTTCAAATTATCTCATTTTGAGACACAATGTGAGGCCAAAGTGACCGTTATGTGCACTTTTACTCTATATAGATTAATTCATGTGCTAATTTGTTTTCATGCCTCTGAAATCAAATATTTTGTTTTTCTAGTCGTTACTTACCTGGTATGTTTATTGTGTCGCCTGCAAGCATAGCGACACTTGGAGATCACTTTTTCGTTAAATTATTCAATATACAGTTATTACAAGGAACTCTTGATATTTTCAGGACTGAAAAAGTTTTCAAATTGGCCAACATATCCCCAGTTATATGCTAAGGGTGAGCTGCTAGGGGGACTGGATATTGTCAAAGAATTAGTCGAGTCGGGAGACCTGGAGTCAGAACTCCCGAAACAAGAAAGTTTGGAAGACAGGTGAGTGCTAGAGTATACCCGTAGCTCTAATACGCAAGATTGCAAATACAGCACGTGCAGTGTGTTCATTCTGATTTCTCATTTAGTCACCTTCCTCAACCATTGTTCAAAACTTGGGCAACTTTTCTGCCCAAGTAAATTGATGACGTCATAACAATTGAGAACAATCGAAGAGTGTGCAAGAACGTTTGTATAGTCTTGGTTAGAAGTATTTGCAATTTTCAGTTTGTTTGTTTTAGTTTTACCCTTCATTACTGTAATACACTGCATACAATGAAAGCTCATTTCTTCATGAAAGAATTCAGTAAAAAGTACACATACTGGTTATTTTGAATGGTTGATATCTTCTTTAACAATGAAAGTGATACAAGTATGGTTTTTACAGATTGAAGTCACTGATCAACAAAGCCCCTGTAATGTTATTTATGAAGGGGGATCCAGAAACTCCCAGGTGTGGATTCAGTAAACAAACTGTAGCTCTGCTTGGTGAGACAGGGTAAGTTAATATTACATGTACTCCTCTCTGTGCAGGTATCTTACATAAAACTAATTGTGACATCAAATTGGATGGAAAACCCAGTGTAAAATACGGAAATATCGCTACACGAATGATGCTTTTAAAGGAATAAAATGCATAATGCTTTTATGTCAAAAACAGTCACAAATGGAACATAAGCCTTTGAAATCAAAATCAGGAATATCACTGAGAGATTCCTTACCAGTCCATGTGCATTATTACGGTTAAGAAACGGTACATTCACTCGAATCTTTGTGAAATTTTAGGGTAAATTTACCATGCATAATTCTTATCCCATCTGTGACATTTATCAAGACATTATTCTGTTATAATCTATTAATTCTTTTTATTCTGTTATACTCTACATTTGTATACATTTATATGTGATTTCTGTTATACTCTATTTATATGTGATTTATGTTATACTCTATTTATATGTGATTTATGTTATACTCTATTTATATGTGATTTAATGTTCATTATGAACATGATAAAGTATTGCTATTCCTTTCTTTGAATTTCAGTGTGAAGTATGAGACGTTTGACATTTTGACGGATGATGAAGTCAGACAAGGATTAAAGACCTTCTCGAATTGGCCAACATTTCCACAACTTTATGTTAAAGGCGAGCTGATTGGTGGACTTGATATATTGAAGGTAACTCAATTTCATCAAAAATTTTATACATCATATGTATTTTTTTTCTCTTACATAAAAATGAGTCATGCATTTTATATAACACTATTCTTAAACATTTGAAGTCTTAAAAATTAAAGATATATGTAACATCTGATGTAATTTGAATTTTACTATGAATTCAAAATTATGAATTAACTCATTTAACACTATTTTTGACAATTTAAAGGAACTGAAGCTCTTCCCTTCAAAATTATGAATTAACTCATTTAACAAATTAATTAGTCACATTTTTACATACACATGTATCACTTCATTGTGTGGAAATGTTGTTCATATATCTTTGAATATATTATGGATTCACTATGATGTACAATATATTTCTTTAAAAATATGATCAAATTTAGACTACTTGTACATGTCTGAACTCAATATATATGTCATATAATACAATTTTTTTAAAATTTTATAATTACAATGTCATAATAGAGAAAAGAAAGCATTCCCTTGAAATTAAAAAATGAAGCTTTAGAAAGAATATTTCTTCCGTTGTAACAAAAAATAATTTCATAATGCTCTCTTTGCCTTCCAGGAATTACATGAGTCAGATGAACTTACTGGAATGTTGAAGGAAGCACAATGAGAAATAAACAATAATCGTAACAACTCCTGATGAGCTGTCAAGCTCATCTGAAAGTGCGGATCTCATATTTAGAAGAACAATGTAAAAAAGATTTTTTTTGATTTGTCAGAATGTCGGATTTTGAATGACACCCGTTAAGATCACATGAGAAGCATTGAATTTGATCATGAGTTACCAAAATAATCACCTATAGGATTTATTTATGATTGGTGAAATAATTAAATTCTGTCTCTGCTTTATTCTGACATTTTGCTCAGCCCTATGAGTAGGAACATTTCTATGTAATACGGATTTATACGGTACATGTAATGCCTTTGATTATTTTTCTTTCATTGAAATAAGTCTCTTTCCCTTAATAAGATTGAAT
The DNA here is from genome assembly GCA_028142955.1 of Pinctada fucata. Classification (NCBI taxonomy): domain Eukaryota; kingdom Metazoa; phylum Mollusca; class Bivalvia; order Pterioida; family Pteriidae; genus Pinctada; species Pinctada fucata. The sequence continues at coordinate 30,597,913 of AP027105.1, forward strand.
GTTATATGTCATACATATAATATTTCTGTGTGGAGTATTTATATAATACATATAGCACATTGAAATGGATAAAACTGGCTTGATTACCATATACATGTACATGTACGGTACATTTTCATGTACAAATATATACATGTATGAATCAATGACTCAATTTTTCCCTCTTCATTTAGTTTAAACATATTTATTGTGAAAATTCAATGCATACAATTTACAAAAACAGATACATAAAGGATTGGAAAACAAACACAAAGGCTTATATAAATTCCTCTCTCTGTTCGTTTGAAATGGATTACTGTTTACACAGAGGTGTCAGTGAAATGTCTTTTGAGAGTCAACATTCAAGTATGGTATAAAATTGTAAACAAGGTATTTTTTGAGTGTTGCATATTTTTACTCTAAATGTCTTTAAACGGCAAAAATTTTCTTATTTATTGTGTGAAAAACAGATAAAGGCTACATGGTGATCAATTGTGCCCATGCAGAATTTGAATTTTGAAATGGATTTATTTCTTACAAAATACATTACTGTGTAATTATACTTGTTGGCTGGATGCAAAGCAATTCCGGTCTATAGATTGACTCTGTCCGTCTGTCCATCCATCTGTCCGTCTGTCTGTCTGTCTGCCGTCAACATTTTGGTTAAAGTTTCTGGTTGAGGCAAATTCTAAGGAACTGTATGCAGTAGAAACTTTATATTATACAGGAAGCTTGCCCATCAAAAGACCTTTCAATTAATGCCGTAACATTTGACCTAGTTACTTTGACCTTGGACTTTGACCTAGTTAAAGATTTTGGTTAAAGTTTCTGGTTGAAGCAAAATCTATGGAACTGTATGCAGTAGAAACTTTATATTATACATGTAGGTTGCCTCTGACAAAACCTTTCAATTTATGCCGTATTATTTGACCTATTGACCTTGACCCAGTTAGTGACAAAAACTTGCTTTGCAGTCTGGCCATACCGTCTTTAGCGGTGTTTTATGTACAAATTAAATTATTTGTTGTTCATGTGTACGTTATAATTCATATGTATACGCAAAACTGAATGCAAATGTTTAGTTTGCTACCTTGTGTGTAAATGTGCGGAACTGGTCAAAATGTAACTTTTAAATGGTTCAAAAACACTTTCCAAAAGATAGAGCTGATACATATGTGATACCCTTAAACCTTTGTTTGTTTACAAAATGTTATCTCCTCTTTCTCAAGTCAGTTTTGCTTTGCAGCGTCATAACGCTTGCGAGATTATCCCCACATAGAGAAGATGATAAAATGTATGCATATTTTGTAATAGGTAGAGTTTTCAAGATATCTTGAAATTATTTTATTATTTTCAAATTCTGTAAGTTTGTCTCTTCCAATTTCAAAATGTTAATTATAAGGGGATATAAATGTCAATATTGATTAGGGGGTGATGTCTATTGATTATCACAGAGAAAATGTTATTTCTCATACGGTATGTTTGTTTTGTTAATGCATGCAAATAAATAATATCGATCATAAAATGAACTTAAGTAATTTTTGAAGTACATGCATTATAAGTGTACTGAAATACTTTACAACTACAATCAAATTACTATTCATGTCCATTTTGTATGAATTATAAAGATTGCAAGCTGTCACCGTGAGCTACCGGTAATCCCTGAAATCAACTCTAAAGTTTTTATGATTTAATTCCTTCATGGTGGTTACAAGATATATGTCCATCCGTCTGTGTGTCTCTTCATCCCTTCAATGTACATATTTTGCATTTTACAGACATCTAAATGAAAATTAACCTGCATATGACTTCAAATTATAAATCCATTTCATCTATTGGATGTATCAGTGATTTTCACAAATATAGCTACAGATCAAGTTTGCAGCTATTGATCTAAATGTTCACCTATGTGCAAGTACGATTGCCCTTGAAGTTTAATGAGAATTCTTAGAATAAATCCTTCCATCTATTGGATATAACTTCTTCACCAAAAGGTTAAACAGGTCCTCTTTCTACATCTACAGTATAATCTGTGTAAACCGGCTTTCATTGGTTCCGGTTGAATCGGCCGGTTTCGGCAAGATCCGGTGTACAGAAAATCGATATATTTGACCCAAATGAATTGAAATAATATACACAAGAATGCTCACTGCTATACCTTTACTGATGAATAGAATAATTGACCACCATATCAATACAAAATGCAAATAGATTTAATCATATATAAACAGAGATCAAACAGATTTCATATCATTGTCTACGTTTTGCGGGAAAATCTGTCAAGGATGAGTTTTTAATGATTTGCATTTAACAATTTCATTCTCTTTTAAAATACGTAAAGTCTGCAAATAAGGTAACATTCGGTCATTTTTACGGACGAACGCATACACAAGTACCTTTACATAGATAAAATAAGTGGACGTTGGAGATTTAAATCTCAGGCGCAGAACGAGGAAAAAAAGAATGTCAGGGAAAAATCAATACTGTATTGTATCATTGCATTAATTGTCGGTCAACAGAAGAATATTGTGCTTCTGACTGGCAATGTACAGTAAGCTGTGATCCACACGTAACTTATACTGGCGTAGACCTACGTAACAACGTAAATAGGAATACAGAACTTTTAGATAGATTTAAAAACCAAAATGGGACACGAAGAATAATACGCACCAGGACGCAGTGAGTTGTCACTTTTATGGGCCATTTTTTTATCAGAATGGGACTATGACACAGGGCGCGTGGTCTTCCCAATCACTGCAAGTTTTTTATTATGTCACTAACAGTAGTTGCTCCGTCGCCATACTTCTGTGACTTTTTGTACTTTTTACGAATCGTCAATCAAAGATATTTTATCTTCTAGTTTAATTCTTTTCTTTGTCTTTTATGAGATGGATATGCATTATCAACATTATTTCTTTTTCTCGGCGTAATCGCCATGATAAACATGTACACTAAATAGCTTTAAATTCTTTGTTATAAAAAAAAAAATACGTTGCCGAAGGTATAATTACCGTTGACCAAATCACACCTGAGTAGATGTTTACACAAGGCCGGTATACAGGTGATCAATTAACCCTAATTAGTGTGATCGGTACCCTAATTGACGGCCGGAGTACGGAATAGACAAGATACGGAATACACAAAAGATTTTACTATTAAACGATATGGAGAATCGCTCGGGACCGTAAGAAAGAACCGATGTAGACAAGATTCCGGAATACAGAAGATCCGGTTTTCACAAAATATACTGTATAAGTAATTTAGTCATGCCTCATGTTGAATAATTGGAAAATATTTTAGTTTCCCAACTGTTATTTTGCTAATTTCCATGCAATGTATGTATATGCAGTCGAGTTAAATTTGCACATCGAACCCAATAAAGTGATAAGGTGGACGTGTAGTGAAAAAGCCATTGTTTTGAATATACTTACAGGGCGGATCCAGAACCCCAATTGCCGGGGGGCACATACAATTTATATGGAAATCACTTGCGAGGCCCGAAGGGCCGTGTGGGGGAGGGTATGGCAGGGGGTTTCCCCCTCCCATTGGTGGGGGTTCGGGGGGCCTCCCCCGAGAAAATTTTGAAAAAATGAAGCAATTTGGTGGCATGTGAAGCGTATTTGAACTGAATTTAGAAGGGATTTGGCGCGCATGATTCAGTCAGTGTCAGTAACAGTAATTATTATTTATATAGAATATATTTGAAAATTTTCGAAATTTTCTGATGCTGTACTGTTCTTGCACGGCATGCAGAAGTCAACATGTTCAGGATTTCCTAAAGAAACGGGCGGATCAGGAGAAGTTTTGAAAGGGCAGAGAGGTCAGCCAATGGGAGGGAGGGGTGTCCAGCCATGAATTCTTGTAAAACTAGGAAAAATCAGCATTTTATGCAATTCCAGGCAGGACTTAACCCCCCTAACCACTCTAGATCCGCGCTTGTTTGTTAATATTTGTATAAAGGTAAAGAAAATAAGTAATTACATGGTTTTTTTCTAGCCCCTGATGTCAGGGGCCTGGGCCGATGAAATTGGGAATTTTGCAACATTTTAACCTAAATTGGGAAATAAATTTCAAACAACAAAAAGATATATTCATGCAAATTATCCCTTATCATATCAATTGTCTATATTTTGAATCCCTCCTAGAGCATGTTTGTTCTATTTTCGTTTTCCTTTAAGTTAATGATAAGTAAATTGGAAATGCATTTCTCGTCACTTTTTGGAGAAAAGATTGAATTGGGAATTATTAGGTCTAAAACTGGGGAAACGTACCTCTTTTTACCGAATTTTGGCCCCATACAGACCCAAAAAAATTCCCTTGTAAATGATAAATTTCCTTGACAAACTAGAGATCACGGGTGCCCCCTTCCCTGCATCGTCCAGATTGAAAGGTTTAATTATTTCTTGGCAGTTCTATCATTATTATAATTTTGATTTACATAGGGGCTTAACCAAAAATGTAATCATGATAACTTCGATTCTAAAAATAAAGAAAGCATGCATTTTTATCTTTTCAAATTTTTTGGAGGTAGCCGGTTTAAATCTGGCCAAAACAATTTCAATTGTTCATTTTAAAAAGATTAGTCACGACCTCAAATTTAGAGTTTAAAAAATGTAAGATTTATAGGAGATTGTATCGAAGATTTGGTCAAGAAATATGTGTGTTAAATATGCCTTGCATAGGATATAAAGTTCCCGATTCATCCCTCAAATAAAGAAAATTCGATATGAACATGATTCAATGTAGGTTGTTTCCGAAACGTGTGTACGTCCACGTACAGACAATGGTCATGACTATCTATCCCCGAGAAATTTTTGGAAAATTTACTCAAATCGGTGGTTTCCGAGTGTTTTGGGGGCTTTTCTGACTAGTTTCATAGATTTATTGCGGAAACAGTAGTTTAATGCTTCCAAAAGCATGTCATAAGTGCCCCTTCTTTGGGCACTGCCGGGGGGGGGGGGCACGTGCCCCCGTCCCCCCCCCCCCCCCCCCCCGGCTGAATCCGCCACTGACTTATTAAAAGCATAACTTTACCAGTCTTAAAATGGTTCTAAGTAAAGGGTGGAGGTATATTGTCAGGGAAATGATTTATCACAATGTAGTTCTGAATTGGTATCCACCAGTGTGGGAAGTCTGTCAGGAAATGATCATCATAATTGAAACTATCAGTGCTCCTAATTTATATCGCTAATCTATAAACAAAAAAAAAAACCAAAAAACACCGTGAAAACAGGAATACAAAAAAAAGTCATAATTTTATTTACAACCACACTCAAGGAAAAATTGTTCTAAAAAAAGTAAGATTGACGTTAAAAGTAAAGTTATTTTTTATCAATTATACATGAAATATTATTTTAACGAGTAATTTTCAATATTCTTTTCATTGATTGTCATTTTATAAAATATATAAAAAAAATTATATTAGTACGAGTTATCCTTCTTCGTTTGTTGGGTTAGTCAGCGATGACGAACAGTGGAATTTAGGTCAATTGCAATTCCTACGCGGTACACCTGAGAAACTTGTAGTTCTTTCATAATTGATTGATTGACTTGTTGTACGATAAATCTGAATAAACTTACAGTACTTTCCATTTCAAAAATACGTCTTTTAAATACTGTCAGTACTCGTTTTCGTAATTTAATGTACTTTGAATACGCACTACTTTTCGTTGACAAGCACAGGTATGAGCTCAGGTAAACCGGAAGTCAACTTGAAAAAGAGCGTAATGGAAGTCCACTGTTGTTTATGATCGTAGAAAATTTAACATGGCGAGATTAGCCATCATTTATCTGATTTTTCTGAATGTCGTTTTGACATACGGACAGACAAGTTGTAAGTTTATTAAACTGTTTTTATAATAAAGCCTTTGCATAATTAGAAAAGGGGGTACGAATCGTTCTTTCATGACCATGTCAAAAAATAAGAAAATTTGCAAATTTTATAACAAGGTTCTAAATGATGGTCATATTGTGTTGATCTAGGGTAATTCATTCATTTAGAAAAGTGAAAGGTTAAATTGAATGCTCAATGATTTTATATTTGATATTTAATAAATCTGTTATTGTATGTGATTGTAAAAAGGTGTGGATCCATTTTGAAAAAGGATAATTGCATGCATTTTGATGATTCATTTATATTGATACATTATACAATACAATACATGTATAGTCAGTGGCTGATTCAAAGGGGTGCAGAGGGGGCGTTCCCCCCCCCCCCCCCCCGGCACTGACCCAAAATTTTCCAAAAACGGTACATTTTCAGTGAAAATAAACAACATTCAGCCTCTAGATCCGCCAAGGATATTGTTCAACATATGTGACTTAATGGAGATATATGCAATCTTTTGATCAAAAATTTTTTTTTAATTAATTAAGATTAATATTGAATCTCGTATGTTGATTGATCAAACAGCTGGGAATTGTAAGTATGATCTGAGAACCACAGTGAAGATGTTCTTTACACATATACCTATGATCTTTTACACAGTGTTTTCAATCCCTTCCTCATGTTATGTTGACTGTTTCCAATAACTAACTTGTTCATCTTTCATATCTTTTAGATAATCATTGAATGTTGTACACATATTGTTCGCAATGTACGTCAGTATACTTCGATCATGATTTGCGTGTTTCTTTAAACGTACATGTTGGGTAATTAAGCTATCAACGTCTTTAGTTTTGCATCTTACGACTTGCACTATATGTATTATCTATCATTTTTGGTTATTTAATTGAGAGTACAATTCATTCATGCATTATGATTTTACTTTTTAATTATAGTCCTTAGTAACATTTATTTTTGGTGACTTTGGGTTTTAGCATTTTACTGGCTGCTCAACAGTTGCTATTTACAAGCAAGCATGCAATTTCCACCAAGCTATATAGCTGTGATAATTGTGTTTCTGACAACAAGAAGTGTTGATGTCAATTTTGATTGTTGTGTCTTTTTGTATAAAGATTTTGATTGAGCAATTTTTAATGCTTCAGACTAATTGTTTCAAAGATCTTTTTCATGGTTTCATCTGGCAATATTTAATACTACCGGTAAACTAATTAACTTATTTATATAACAATTTTTTAAATAATCCTTTTGTACTAATTCTTTAGAGTTATGAACTAATACATAACATAATCTTGCCTGAGTTTTTGTGTCGCCTTCAAAGCATAGCGACACTTGGTCTGTTGTCCGTCTGTCTGTCACACTTTGGGTATCACACCCCATAACTTTTGATTGGTAAGTGATAGGGCTTTGATATTTCACATGTGTATTCCTTGTGACAAGGCCTTTCTACACAAACTATAATTTTTGACCTTGTGACCTTGACCTAAATATTTGACCTACTTTAAAAAATTAGATTGGTGATATCTTTTAATTTGTTTGTAAGTTATAGGGCTTTGAAAATTCAAATGTGTATTCATTTTAACAACACCTTTCTAAACATACCATAATTTTTACTAAGTGACCTTGACCTTAATACTTGATCTACTTTTCAAAATAATTAAGATTGGCATAATCTTATGATTGGTTAATATTATACAGCTGTAATATTTCAAACATGCATTTCTTATGATGAGTCCTTTCTTTTGTTACCAAAAATTTTTACCTAGTGACCTTGACCTATCGGTAGATGATTGACCTTCTTTTCTGAAAATTTTAGATAGACCATATCTTTTAATTGGTTAGTAAGAGGTTTAATATTTCACAAGTGAATTTCATTTGACAAGACTTTCCTACTGATATAAATAATTTTGAACCAAGTGACCTTGACCTACATGTACATACCCACAGTTTGTCTGTCTTGATCCACTTTGTAAAGATAAGCTGCTTTGCAGGCAACACAAGCATTCCTTGGATTGGTATTTTCTAATACTTTAATATAGATATTAAAATAACTGAAATATATTCAAACATGTACATTGTACTAACAACATTTTAATTTAGTGTCAGCTATCTGTAGCTACAATGCCTTGCAGTTAGTATGAGAAATGTTTTGCTTCATAAACTTAGTTAAAGATAAGCAGTTAAGGTGCTTTGCTTGTATACAAAGTATTAATCATAATGCAACAGTATACTATTTTGAAAATAATAATTTTAAATTCCATAGCTTGGTTTTCTGAAGTAATTGCTTTTGAATGCTTTTAGTAGCTTAGAGCATGACTCTACTGGTGTTTGATAACAAAAGTTAATACTACATCACTGGTTTTCAGTGATTGAATACCGGTAAGTTTCCTGATTTGATAAGAGTTTTAAATAAAGAGATTTATCTGGTTTGCCTTTCACAGTTATGCGATGGTGTGTACAGTCAAGGGAGGAACAGATGCATTGTGAAAAATGGAGGGTGACGTTAGATCAAATGATGACGGATGGTTCTATTGCAAACAGACAAGTCATTCCAAAATTCACCTGTGTTAGGGGCAAAGATGTGTAAGTTTAAGAATTTGTAAATCATTCCAGTATTTGAGATTATGAGTACTGTGTCTCTCCTGCAACACAATTAATGCTTTCAAGGGCTGGCAAAATCTTGTCATTATCTGTATCTGTATGAAATATGTTGAAGACACCGCTTCTGGCTTTTATTCAACGGAACAGAGATTTTATTGGCAGTGCACTTTTAGATCCGTCTTAAACGACTCTAACAATTTTGCGCAAACTACAGAGTCTGGTTTCTGTAGTCATGTCCTGTAGACTTCAAATGTAGGGTGTGCAAGATTTTGAACTGTACCATATTACATGTACATAGCTCAGGTAATTGTTAAATTAGAATTTTCCACTGTGCTGCATGTATGGATTATTCACAGGATCAGTGTGATAATTGTTCTTTATAATTTTGTGCTTTCTGTAGGTATGAGTGCATGAAGCACATCCAGGATGATAATGCTGATGTCATGTCACTGGACACAGGACAAGGATATTTTGCCGGACGTTATTATAATATGATGCCTTTCCTTGCTGAAAAATATGTTGCAGAGACAAGTAAGTTCAAGTTTATATAAGTACATCTTCATTTCAGCCACAGGATATGCCACCTTTCCCATCAGACAGAACCTTGTGACCTTGACCTACTTTTAAAAATACTAAAACTTACTATCATTTGTGTCAGAGACATGAGTATGCAGGTGAATATAGAGATAGTGTCTTAATTTGTGTTTTGTTATGGGTATGCAACACACAGCAAGTACATTTATTGTACATGTAATATTGTGCATTAGGTCACCGGGGGTTCAGTTTGCAGGTTAGAAGAGCTGTTGGGGCATGTAAAAATTGTTTCTTTAGATCTTATGCATGGTGACATCACGAGTGTTTACATGTGAAATGCAACACGTTCCTTTGAATAGTTTTATCTCGGGGAATAACATTGTTTGTGCATATACATGTATAGTAATATGTAAACAGTATAGTGTAAAGCTATTATTATGGGTCTAACTGACTGTAAAGGTATGTACCTTTATGTAAGAATCAAAACAAAGTGTTTTGTTTAACACTTAATGTCAATCTTCTTGTCCATGAACATTCACATATCCCTACTATTTTGCTACGTCTTTCGGTATTTTTGGACATAACTTTCGCAGTCTTTGGCTATATTTCATTGTTTAGATTGAGGATCACTGACGAGGGTTAGTACTCCAAACGTGCATGTCAGATCCAATTGCTGCAAATTCATTTGCTATGAATATGAAGACGTGTAACATTGGTCATAAATAGAAATCATGAAATGTACTGAGTGATGGTGTATACCACTTATGAATTCCCTATGAAAAATCATGGACTTTAATCTATTGAACAGGCTTTCTACTGTTCCTACTTTTTCCTACTATTTCCTACTTTTCCTACTTTTTTATTTTGATCCTATTTTTTCCTACTTTTTCTTCAAAACCTCCTACTATTCCTACTTTTTCATCTGAAAAGTAGAAAATTACTTAATGCTTCACTTGTCGTCGACATCTGATTCAAAGTTTTAAAAAAATTTCGGGCTCGCTTCGCTCGCCCATGCTGCATATTTTACATGAAGAATCAATCTGTCCTTATTTCTCTCTGTGATTTCCTCAAATATAAAACATTACCAGTCTACAAAGAATTGCTTACTGTGATTTGTGTGTCATACTTACTGAAAATTGTCGCTAAAAGTGATGGAAAATTTCCTACTTTTCCCCTATTAATTCCTACTTTTTCCTATTTTTCTCCTACTTTTTTTCATTGACTAACTCCTGCTTTTTTCCTACTTTTTCATCAAGGTAAAGTAGAAAGCCTGATTGAACTTAATTCAACTATAAATACTAATGTCATACTAGGATTACTTAATTCAACTATAAATACTAATGTCATACTAGGATTTCTTAATTCAACTATAAATACTTGTCATACTAGGTGTTTGTAATGCAGCTTTCTTATCTCCCCTGTAAGGTCCTTATAGAAAATACATGTATGTCCTTGATCATAAAGTTTGACCTAATGGTTAGAGACCTTTAAATACCAAGCTTATACTACAGCCATATATATGTACTGTACCCATAAGACTATTCAAATAAGTAAAATCTTTAATAGCGTGAGTCCCACAATCAAAAGAATGAAATTATGACGGGACTTATGAAACCTTCATTTGACCTCACCAAAATTTCCTGGTACTCATCATTTTCAGAAATGGTTATAAAGTCCCGTGACTCACCATTTCAAAACCTACAGCGAGAACCCTGAAGATATACAAAATTTGACTTATGACCTGACATTAATACACATATTTCATAACATATTGTCTTCAATTATTTTCACAGGCTGCACTCCTGATGACTTTACATGTACCAATGGACAGTGTATATCATTAGATAAGTACTGTGACGGTACGCAGGACTGTCAGGATGGATCAGACGAAATCAAAGTAGGAGAAAATTGTCGTAAGTATTCAATTTAAGATGTACATTGAGTTCTCAATTTCCAAAGGCTTTTATCATCTTCAACTTTGATCATAGAAATTAAGGTTCTCAGATTTTACCTTATTGGGGTTTCCAGTGACATAATTTAAACATTCTTTAACTTTCAAGTTAGCTTTGGAATCTACCATTGTAATGTGTAAATTTGATGCCCTTTATTAATTCATAATCAAACAATTAGTAGTGTTGTATATATATAATTAAATGGTAAATATTCGCTATTTTCGAAAACCAGAGTTACTTCCCATTTGAGACAGTATCTGACGTAGACTGATTATGACCTCATCAAATTCTATTGAAACAGTCCTAAAAGTCTGGGAAACCATGGTATGAAATCGATGTTACCATACCATTTTCATGACGTCACAATGGTTTTACGTTAGATACCATCTGTAAGGGGAAAAAACTCTGTATTCCGCAAATACTCAATATGAACTTTGAAATGGTGTATCATAGTTCTGTATAAGAGAAAAAGCATCTCCACCTTTCACCTTCAATCCAACTAATAAATGCATAATAAGGTATAGAAAATTAAGCATTTCTACAGTAATTCTTTATAATGATAAAATACAATTTAAAGATTGTTTTCTGCTATTTTCAGCACTTATTCCGGGACTCCATTATTATTCTGTTGGAGTAAAGAGAACTAACAACATATTCAATGTCAGGACATTAAAAGGCAAAAACGCCTGCTTCCCATGTAAGTTCGATTCTGTTATATAATTTCTTTCCACTTTGTGTTTGGGTAAAAAAGTACATCTTATTTAATTTTATGATGAACCTCTGAATTATTGATTGTTTGACTTCTTCGAATCTTTAAAATCTTTAAAAGTTATTTTAAAAATGGTACGTGTACTCTTATATATATAATTTAATTATAAATTATTTTGGGAAACATGTCGAACAAATTTTCGTTTCATGTTATTTCTGTTAATGTAAAGTTTGACTGAAAACCTAGAATATTGTGTAATCCGTACAAAGCATTACTAATAAGACGAATGTGACAGTACTAACAAGATTGATACATGTATAAATCAAGATTCCATTTTAAATTTTTCTGAGACTCTATGTTGAATCTTATAATGCATTGGATTCAGTTTAACACAAATTCACTATTTTCCTATACATCATACCCGTACCATGGTCAGTTTTGATATTTCTATTTATAGCTATTGGTTCAGCAGCAGGTTGGAGATATCCGATAGGAACTCTGATGGACGATTCATTATATAATGTCATCAAAGTCTCCGAGTGCAATGCTGTTGTAAAGACAGTGTCAGACTTCTTTGGGAATCTCTGTCTGCCTGGAGCTTTAACATCATTCTACAATCCATTTGGTATGTAATGCTCACTTTTATATTTGGGAGTGTGGCCATTAAAAAAAATGTCTGATTAGAATTTTTATGTATGAAATGCTTAAAAAAAATTTTTTGTCCTGTCTGATGGAAAAAATTGAAATTCAACTTTAGATCTTTTGAGTTGACATTTATACTTCATATGTCTTACAAACTTCATGAAATAGAATTATAACATACATGTAAGCAAAAGAGGAAATTTTAGCTCCGTCAACCACAGGTGACCCTTAGAAATAACAGCAAACATGTATGTATGACTCTCTGTGTTTAAATAATGATCCTATATTTATTGAATTATTTTCAGGTAACAACCCAACATCAATCTGTGTACAATGTGCTGGTATCGGTGAACAGAAGTGCTCTACCGATGACCCATACGCTGGTTATGACGGTGCCTTTAAGTGTATGGCGTATGATGCAGGAGATATCGCTTTCCTCAGACACGATACTGTTGACATTATGACAGCCAATGGTGTCTTCCAGAAAGGGGTCAGTATGCAAATTTCTTGTGATTATTTCTAAATTTCAATAGAGAAAATATGAAACTGCATGTTAATATTGTTATCAAGTATTTGTTTAAAATATGTCCTTTCCATTGTATGAAGAACACTTCATTTTGATGATAGCTAAATTTCTTGGGTTTTTTTTTTTGGAAAAAAAAATGCTATCAATTTATTCCATCATATTTTCCTGTAAATGAAGTAGAATCTCATATTGAAACGTAAAAAAAGAGAAAGTTTATCTTAACTTTTTATCATTTCTATTCTCTCCAATCTAGGATTATGAATTAGTCTGTCCAAACGGCCTTAACCAGCCTGTCGATAGTTACCTGAACTGTAACTTTGGTGATATTCCCTCCAACATGGTGATGACGTCATCACTGAAGCCGAAGTCCATGGTGGACACATACAAGCTTTTCTTGAAGCAGGCGGTGAGATGGTTTGGCCCCGGAGGGCCGTATGAGAGCAGATTTAAGATGTTCGGAGGCCTAGTGATGGGATCCGACCGGGCAAATTTACTCTTCACAGACAGTACTGTGTCACTGGTTGATGTCGGCAAAAAGGACACTTACTACAGCTGGGTCGGTGAGTAATGAATGGAAGAAACATGAAAGTGGTTGTACTCTAGGCGTTTTATACAGTGTAACTGTATAAAGGGAGAATGAATTGAAATAAAGATTTTTGTTAAAAAAAGTGCAGGTACTCGCACCAGGTCCTAGTAAATTGAAAACCAATGAAAATTAGATTCTTAACATAATATGTTAAATATTTCTTGTTTATGAATTATGAAATTACTGTACCATGTTGTCTTTGAATCGTCCAATTTTCACCAAGAACTTACATCTATATATTATATTGATAAACTCAGTATTAATCTTAGCAATGTTCCAGCTGTTCTTTACACTTCTTCATACCACAATTACATGGTTTTGATTGTATATGTTATTCTATTCGCCAGCTAATTTTGAATTCTCCTGCCTGTCAGAGGGGAAACATTGAAGTAAAATAGCACATGCCGTATATGTATCAATCAAGCTGCGGCAGTGAGAATGTCAAATACCATTAATATTTTACACTGAATCTTTTATAGATTCCAACTTCTACAAGGTGATGGACAACCTGAATGCCTGTCCTTTACTGACGGCCAAATTGTGTGTCATATCCAAACAGGAAAAGGCAAAATGTGAAACAATGATGGCTGCATTTGATGCCAAGGATTTACGACCAAGCCTGGACTGTATCAAAGGCTCGGGAGCTGAGGACTGCATGAAGAAAATCTCTAGAGGGGATGCTGACCTGATGGTCCTTGACCCGGGAGATATTTACCTCGGGGGAAGGTTTGTATCTATTATACCGTACCCTGACACATTTTTACAGTAGCTATCTTATAGAAAAGTTGAATTTCCGTTTAGACAGATGTTTTGAGTTGAGCTGAATAGAAGTAATGGATTACATCATTATGTAGATGTTTGGTATTATCATCAAAGGAGAATATTATCTTTTTAATGATTTCTCGTGAAAATCTATCTACATCAATGCAGGCTTAATACGTACGAGAAAAGTTTATTTGCCGTCATTTAATCCATTCAGAGAGCCAGACATCACAAAAATTGGCGGTATTTTCAGTATGATATCAAAACAGAAAATATGACAATTCATACTTATGCATTAAGACTTGATGATGATCAAAATGATGTCGCCATGAAAAAAATTTGTGGTGTCCTGGTCTATACATGTACATGTATGAATATAGGATTAGAACATTCAAAACTCTGAATTGGAAAATGAACTTTTAGCATAATTAGGTCTTTATTTCAAGATATAATACATGTACAAGGAATACTCTCCAACTTTACTTTGGCTTGATTTATAGACTTTATTTTATCTTTATTACTTACACTTATAGGAAGTATGGCCTACAGCCAATAGCCATGGAAGACTATGGAGACATGCAGGGCTCATTCTTCAGCGTGGCCGTAGCCAGGAAACGGGACTCTACAATGACACTCTTCAATCTGAAACGTATGTTTATAGTGCAGGCGTTACAAATTTGTCTCCTGCAATTAATTTGTAGAGTCAGTTATGGATTATTAGTTACCTAGTCATCTGGTGACTTGGTACGGGATGATACCAGGTCACTAGGCTTTATACTGGGCGAGGCAAAGCCGAGTCTGTTATAAAACCTAGTGACCTGGTATCATCCCGTACTAGGCCATCAGATGACTAGGTAACGAATTTACCCCAACAATGACCTATTTTTGTTCATTTTCATGAAGTTTTTGGACATCGATCATTGTCTGTTAATGCTGCGACGTCAACATGAAGGATAACATTGTGACGTCACAGGAGGTCTGGTATAAAATGCTAGGCACCTGGTATAAGATAAACCTACATTTTCATGTGATCTTTATTAGCCAATCGCTAGCCGGAATTTCCAGACAAACTTGTCAGAGGTAGGGTGAAGTGTTTTTCAGCGTCTGCTTGACCTCTGCATATGTTGCGTCATGCCTCATTCTTAAAATGATATGCTCTAATGAATATGGTAATCTATTGCTGTCAGAAAGAATTATATATTCAGCGAACATTTGAGCTGAAAATTTTTCATTTTTTTAAGAAGAACAAATGATAAATGCATACAGAACTTGAGATGGCGTATTTTGACATATAAATTGAGTATATTGAAAGTATCAATGTACAATATATGTTGATTTTTGCAGAGAAGAGAGCTTGTTTACCAGGTATAGGTAGAGGTGATGGTTGGATAATACCAATGAATATATTCATAGAGACAGAACAGTTCCTGCCGCAACATTGCACCTTGTTCGAAAATTTAGGTAAAATAGAAATTATGTTTATAACTTAAGTGACGCCTCAGAAATTTGATCTCCTCAACTGAAAACTTTTCTATGATACATGTACATGCTAAGATATGTGTGATAAAAAGTACTGAACAATGATAGGTTTATTATTAGATCTTTTAATATGCAGAGTTACGTCCCATATGGGACAGAATCTGACATAAGCTAATTATGGCGTAATCAAATACCATGAAAACCTGCTTAAAATTCAGGGAAAACGGGAATTTCATTACATTATAATGCATTTACGTCAGATACTGTCCTTAACGAGAAGTTACTATGTATATTGAAAAGATGGTATACCGATATCAAAGTTACATTTATGCCACAGAAATTTGCTCAATTGAAAACTTTTCTATGATGTATGCTAAGATTTGTGTGATAAATATTTAGAAGTGCTGAACAATGATTGGCTGATTAGATCTTTTCATATACAGAGTTACGTCCCATATGGGACGGAATGTGACGTAAACTAATTAGGGCGTGATCAAATACCTTGAAAACCTGCTTAATATTCAGGGAAAACAGGAATTTTATAACATTACATAATGCATTTACATGTATGTTAGATACCATCCTTAATGGGAAGTTATAGTTATGTCTCCCCCCCAACGGGGAGGAGACATTGGTTTTGCCTTCGTCGTCCGTCCGTCTGTCCGTCTGTCACACATCGTGTCCGGGCTGTATCTCCTGAACCGTTTGCCCGATCACTTTCATATTTTAGTATGTTGTTGCTTATGACCCGAAGGTTTCACATCACCTTGACCCAAGGTCATGTGACCAAGGCCAAGGTCACTTAGTGCATTTTTAATGAAATCATGCATACATTCCTGTCCAGGCTATATCTCTTGAACCGTTTGCCGGATCACTTTCATATTTTAGTATGTTGTTGCTTATGACCCGTAGGTTTCACATCACCTTGACCCAAGGTCATGTGACCAAGGTCAAGGTCACTTTAGTGCATTTTTATGAAATTATGCATATATTCCTGTCCGGGCTATATCTCTTGAACCGTTTGCCGGATCACTTTCATATTTTAGTATGTTATTGCTTATGACCCGAAGGTTTCACATCACCTTGACCCAAGGTCATGTGACCAAGGTCAAGGTCACTTAGTGCATTTTTGTGTCGCCTGCGAAGCATAGCGACACTTAGGGATCACTTTGTCTGTTGTCCGTCTGTCCGTCCGTCTGTCGGTCAGTCAGTCCGTCTGTCTGTCTGTCACACTTTGGTTGTCACAGCCCATAACTTTTGAAAGGTAAGTGATAGGGCTTTGATATTTCACGTGTGTATTCCTTGTGACAAGACCTTTCTACACATGCCATAATTTTTGACCTAGTGACCTTGACCTACATATTTGACCTACTTTTCAAAAAAGTTAAGAATTGATATATCTTTTGATTGGTAAGGGTTAGGACTTTGATATTTCACACATGCAATCCTTGTGGCAAGACCTTTCTACACATACCATAATTTTTGACCTTGTGACCTTGACCTAGATATTTGACCTACTTTTGAAAAAAAAGATAAGATTCACTATATCTTTTGATTGGTAAGTGATAGGGCTTTGATATTTTATGTTTATTCCTTGTAACAACGCCTTCCTACACATACCATAATTTCTGACCTATTGACCTTGACCTACATATTTGACCTACTTTTCAAAAATATTAAGATTGTATATATCTTTTGATTGGTACATGTAAGTGATAGGGCTTTGATATTTCACATGTGTATTCCTTGTGACATGACCTTTCTACACAGACCATAATATTTGACCTTGTGATCTTGACCTAGATATTTGACCTACTTTTCAAGAGAAGTCAAATTGGCTATATCTTTTGATTGGTAGGTGATAGGGCTTTGCTATTTCACATGTATTTTCCTCGTAACAATGCATTTCTACACATACCATAATGTTTGACCTTGACCTAACTGTTTGACCTTCTTTTCTAAGAAATTAATGCCTCGTTTACACGGAGAGGTTATTGCGCAATAAACGTAAATTTGTTGCGCAATAAATTTGTTTTGCGTTCACACGACAAAATTTATTGCGCAATAAATTTTCGATTTGTTTCGCAATAACTTTATTGCGCAACAAATCCTGCCGTGTAAACGCTAAGAGAAACTGTTGCGCAATAAATCTGACGCATGCGCATCGACATGACAAGGGAAAGAGATTGTTATACTTACGAATATAACTACTCGACGTGTTTATTTTTACGATTCTTTTGAGAGATTCCGATTTTTCGTATATATAAGAACGCTTTTCTTTAAGTGTGGGCCCCTTGTAGAGAATGACGTCACAATTGAATGACGTCATGCTCTAGACTGAAATGACAAATAAATGAATGAACTACCTCCCAAAATAGTCTTAAATTTGACTTAACGAAAAATATTCGAACAATTTTTCCTTAAGGTATTCGTTGTACACTTTTATTCATGATTTTTGAGCATGTTCATTGGCATTTTATTGCGCAATAGTTTCGGTCTCGTGTGAACGCAAAATAGCTTATTGCGAAACAAATTTGTTGCGCAATAAAGTTATTGCGAAATAAATCTATTGCGCAACCGTGTGAATGAGGCATTAGGTTGTGTATATTTTTTAATTGGTAAGTGATAGGTCTTTGATATTTCTTATGATGAGACCTTTTCGTTACAATTTTTTACATAGTGACTTTGGCCTAGATGATTGACACTACTTTCTGAAAATTTGAGAATGACCATATCTTTTAATTTGTAATTATGAGGTCTGATATTTCAAATGAATTTCATTTGACAAAACTTTTCTACTGTTACCAATAATTTTGATCCACTTTCTAGAATAATAATCAAGCCGCTTCGCAGGCGACACAAGCATTCCTTGGATTGCTATTTTAATGAAATTATGCATACATTCCTGTCCGGACTATATCTCTTGAACCGTTTGCCGGATCACTTTCATATTTTAGTATGTTGTTGCTTATGACCCGTAGGTTTCACATCACCTTGACCCAAGGTCATGTGACCAAGGTCAAGGTCACTTAGTGCATTTTTAATTAAATTATGCATACATTCCTGTCCGGGCTATATCTCTTGAACCGTTTGCCGGATAACTTTCATATTTTAGTATGTTGTTGCTTATGACCCGTAGGTTTCACATCACTTTGACCCAAGATCATGTGACCAAGGTCAAGGTCACTTAGTGCATTTTTAATGAAACTGTACATACATTCAAGTCCTTGCTATATCCCTTGAACCGTTTGCCAGATAACTTTCATATTTTAGTATGTTGTTGCTTATGACCCGAAGGTTTCACATCACCATGACCCAAGGTCATGTGACCAAGGTCAAGGTCACTTAGTGCATTTTTTAATGAAATTATGCATACATTCCTGTACGAGCTATATCTTTTGAACCATATGCTGGATCACTTTCATATCTAAGTATGCTGTTGCTTATGACCCGTAGGTTTCACATCACCTTGACCCAAGGTCATGTGACCAAGGTCAAGGTCACTTAGTGCATTTTTAATGATATTGTGCATACATTCTTGTCCAGGCTATATCTCTTGAACCGTTTGCCGGATCACTTTCATATTTTAGTATGTTGTTGCTTATGACCCGAAGGCTTCACATCACCTTGACCCAAATCCAAGGTCACTTACTACATTTTTAATGAAATTGTAGATACATTCTTGTTTAGGCTTTATCCCTTGGACCGCATACTGGATTGCTTTCAAGTTTAAGAATGTATTTAGTCATGACCAAAAGGTTTCACCTGGACCCATGGTCATTTGATCAAGGTCAAAGTTACTAAGTACGTTTTAATGAAATTGTACATGCTATCCCACTGGGGCTGTATCTCTTTTAACTTTTTATCAGATCACCGTCATATTTTAGTATGTTGTTGCTTATCACGTAAAGGTTTCACATCACGTTGACTCAAGGTCATGTGACCAAAGTCAAGGTCAATTAGTATATTTTAAATGAAATTGTATTTGTTACATGTATTATGTCTAGGCTTAATCTTTTGAACCGTGATCGGATCACGTCATATTTTAGTATGATGGTGCTGATGACCCAAACGTTTCACACCTCCTTGATCCAAGGTCATATGACTAAGGTCAAGTATTACATTTTTTAATGAAATTGTAAATGCTATTGAGTCTGGGCTATATCTGTGGAATCGTATACTGGATCACTCTTATACTATAGTATGCTGTTGCTCAGGATTGGAGGGTTTCTTATCATCTTGACCCAAGGTCAAGATCATTTAGTTCTTTTTAATGAAATTGTACGTACTAATATTGTCTGGGCTATATCTCCTGAACCCTTCTTACAATTGTTTTCATATTTTAGTATGTTGTTTCTAAGGACTAAATGTTTCTTATCACATTGTCCCAAGGTCACATGGTTAAGGTAGCTTCTTACTTTGGTAATGAAATTGTGTATGCTAAGCATGTCCAGGCTGAAATTGTCTATGCTAATAATGTTTAGGCTTTATATTTTGAACCGTGTATCTAATCACTAATTCAGTTTTTTGTTGCTCATGATCCATACAATGTTAAACGTCTTCAAATTCAATAGCATCATTTAAAAGCAGATAAGTTTGCAGCATGGACCAGACATGCATGTTTCGGGTACTTAACCCTCGTCAGTGAGTGTAGGTTTCAGATCACCTATATCCAAGGTCATGTGACCAAAGTCAATTTCTTTAAATATGCTTATAATGAAATTGTATATGCCAATCATGTTTGGGCTTTACCTCAAACAATGTAATGAATCACTTTCATGTTTTAGTATGATGTTGCCCATGACTCAAAGGACATCATTTTGCATTTTGGCCTAAGGTCAAAGTAACTTAGACATCTGTTTTTTTATGAAAAACATTTTGTTTAATTTTGAAAAGATGGTATACTGATATTATAAAAGTTACATTTTTAAAGTTCAAGCCTGAAGAATATTATGGTACGTTTCATAAGCACATTTCAGATCAGCAAGTTTTCTTCTTTTACTTTCGGTTACAAATTGTAGTGCAGGACTCCAAGGGGAATGTAAATATGCTCTAGATTTATTTATTCAAAAATAATTATTACAATTTTTTAGCTCTACTGGTCTCAGACCAGTCGAGCTTATGCGATCACCCTTCGTCCGGCGTCCGTCCGTCTGTCCGTCTGTCCGTCTGTCCGTCTGTCCGTCTGTCTGTCTGTCCGTCTGTCCGTAAACAATTCTTGTCCGGACAACTCCTCTGAAACTGTTAGAGATAGAAACTTAATTCTTTTTGTATTTTACTTGGTCCATGGTCTAGTTGTGCACCTGACATTCAGTTTCAGTCCTTGACTCCCAGGGTCTTAGAAAATGGGCGTGGTCATTAAATTCTATGTAATTTTGTCCGGATAGCTCTTCTTTCACTATTAATGATAGAGACATAATTCTTTTTGCAATATGATGGGTCTGTAGTCTAGTTGTGCACCTGATATTTTGTTTGAGCCAATGACCCCCAGGGTCTTGGAAAAGGGTGTGGCCATTTTCTTTTATATTATTCCATATAATCTTATGCTTACAGCGCTGACACTATAAATAATGGAGACTAAATTCTTTATGCAATATGATGGGTCTGTAATCTCGTTGTCCACCTCATATTTTGTTTGAGTCTCTGACCCCAAGGGTCTTAGAAAATGGGTGTGGTTGTTTTCTCTCTATTAAACTACATGTGATCTCATGATAGCTAATTTCCCAGAATTTATGGATAATAGTTAATTGATTTATTCCAAAATATTATCGGTTTGCAGTTTAGATGTCATTACAGTATTTTACTTCAGTCCCTGTTCCCTAGGATTCTGGAAAATGGGTATATGGCTATTTTCTCTTACCCTATCTACATGCATTTAGAGTACATAAGTGACAGAAACTATAAATAAACAAAGATATTGCAATTTTACAATATTATCATAGATGAGTCTGTAATTTAGTTTTTCTAATATTTTATTTGGGACCTGACCCAGGATTTTATCTTCAATTCTATAGAAACGCTAGGGGATAGTTTCGGAATTTCCTCTGATCAATCAATCAACATGAAAATCTTTTCTATAGTGTTTATACAGTGCAAGAAAGATATCAAATAGTCAAAATACATGTATTTCTCACTTATTTTTTATTTGTTTAACATGTTTAAGGTGTAAGATTTTTGGGGAGAGTAGTGAGAATTTTTGTTGCAAGAGTAGAATGTCCGAAGTGATCACAGACTTGAGCTGTGCTTTCTGTTAAATGGGAACACCAGAATCACAAAGATTGATCATTTTATCAAATAAAATAGCAATAATGCATCCTTCACATTGCCAAATGAAAGGAATATTGTGCTTGTGTAAGTTTTTTTTTGAGGGGGGGGGGGAGAGGGGGGAGGTAACTAGAATGTCCGAAGTGATCACAGACTTGAGCTGTGCTTTCTGTTAAATGGGAACACCAGAATCACAAAGATTGATCATTTTCTCAAATAAAATAGCAATAATGCATCCTTCACATTGCCAAATGAAAGGAATATTGTGCTTGTGTAAGCTTTTTTTTGGGGGGGGGGGGGAGAGGGGGGAGGTAACTAGAATGTCGTAAGTGATCACAGACTTGAGCTGTGCTTTCTGTTAAATGGGAACACCAGAATCACAAAGATTGATCATTTTATCAAATAAAATAGCAATAATGCATCCTTCACATTGCCAAATGAAAGGAATATTGTGCTTGTGTAAGCTTTTTTTTGGGGGGGGGGGAGGGGGGAGGTAACTCTTACATCTTTCTTTCTTCTTATAAATTCCTCCACTACTTGGAGTACCACCCCCAATGGGATGTAAAACTGTGTGGTTTGATAAAATTTTTCATAATGTTAACATTAAAGCAAGTGACACATGTTTTAATAGAAGATAATATAACAAGAGATGTCTTATTGGCGTATCTACTATGTGTTAATCAAATTTTAAAAAAAATTAGAATAAAATACTAAAAAAAATCATTTGTAAAAGCCGACTCATACAAAAATATTTCAACCCAGGAAAACTTCTACCAAAATTTTCCTTTATTGCCATTTGACAATATTATCATAGATGAGTCTGAAATTTAGTTTTTCTCATATTTTATTTGGGGCCTGACCCAGGATTTTATCTTCAATCCTATAGAAACGCTAGGGGATAGTTTCGGAATTTCCTCTGATCAATCAATCAACTTCAAAATCTTTTCTATTATGTTTATACAGTGCAAGAAAGATAACAAACAATCAAAATGCATGTATTTCTTACTTATTTTTTAATTGTTTAAGGTGTAAGATTTTTAGAGAGAGTAGTGAGACTTTTTGTTGCAAGAGTAGAATGTCCTAAGTGATCACAGACTTGAGCTGTGCTTTCTGATACATGGAAACACCAGAATCACAAAGATTGATCATTTTATCAAATAAAATAGCAATAATGCATCCTTCACATTGCCAAATGAAAGGTGCTTGTGTAAGTTATAGAAGTTGAATTTGTAACAGGAGAGGGAGAGATGTGACTGTACCGGGAATCGAACCCGAGATCTTCTGCTATCAAGGCAGACGCTCTTACCAACTGAGCTATCTGGGCACGATGCCCGTTCCTGCCACACTCCTCTCAACCAATTTTTCAGGTTTCCATGCACTGGAAACCTCACACAAAACTCTACTTCACCTTGAGTCATTTAGTTTGGTGCCAATTCTGTAACAGGAGAGGAAAAGATGTGACCGAACCGTGAATTGAACCCGAGACCTTCTGCTATCTGGGCAGACGCTCTTACCAACTGAGCTATCTGGGTACGATACCTGTTCCTGCCATAAATTAATGGTTATAAACTAATGTTTCAGGCCTTTTTGTCAATTGGACCTCGAGTCATTTTGTCCTTTTAAAATTTGACCAATCAAAAACATCATTTCAACCTCATGCAGACTTTGAAATATTTTTCTGAACTGGGATATATGGTAGAAATGTTTTCTATAGAGGATCAAATATTTCATACCGGTATGTAAAAATATTTTGTATTATATTTTAATAATTAGCTTCTGTCTACATTAATACCACATTCGCCCTAAAAGTTCATGTTCTTCATTCAATATTCTATTTACATTGTTTTACATTTACTAAATAAATAGCCTAAAACCTTTTTAGGTTTTAGAACAAAATGGCCGATACTTTTAAAATTTCACTCGGTAGGCCACATGTCCTATTATGTTTAATTTCAATCTGAAACTGCCTGATTACTTGATCTAAGTATTTTCACTGGTCAGTATAAGAAAGAAGGAAATATCTCTTATAATAGAGTATCCTATGCAATACTATTTCAGCTCAAATGAGAGGTTATTTATGCCTTTAGTCTTAATTTTATAAAAGGGCATATAGTGGTAGGTCTGTCTGTTCATCTGTTTGTCTATCCATCCGACTGTCAGTATATCATTCCATTCAACTAAATTCTGATGAAAGGGTATAAGATAATAGAGCTGTCATATATTGCATGTCTATGAACCTTGAGATTTAGGCTCATCTTTTGGAGCCAAATTTTTAACCTTTGACCCCATCACTGACCTTTGACCCACATTTTTTGAAAAATAAAAACATCTGTTATTTTAGTTTTGATACATATGGTATGTTATACATGTTGTATATACACGTTTTTAGTAATTCTCTCACATTCTAGAGAAATCGAAGGCACGGTCCATTTGATATTCTTGGGGGGGGGGGGGGGACTCCGTTTTTTTTCAACAAAAAAAATTTTGCTCTGAATTTTGATGGAAAAAATTAATTAGGAATTGATGGATATGCATTGGCATGTGGTTGTTGGTTCTAATAAAAAAAAACTTGATACACATTTATCCCGCCTCTGGCAAATTTCTTGCAATCTGATTGGTCGAGAAGAACCAAATATTATGTTGTATAATATTTTACTAACAGAATATTATTTTGATATCCTGCTTCTACTAAGATGCTTTATGCTTTTGACGTCACCAAAATGCTTTAGAATATGTTGACGTAACATACACAAACCAAAAGCGATTCAGCGGGATAAATTCGTTATAGAGTGTTTTACAGGGGGGATACAGAAATATATTGGGTCGATGAAAAAAGTGGTATTAGGCAAGGTGAAGTCCAGCATTCATTCTCTTGAGTGTATATGTACAAATCAACCAGGAGAGCTTCAGTCTCATCAGAGACTTCTGGTTCTCTTTTCTCCTACATTTAGGTCAGTTATTTACACGTTCATGTATTCCTGGAGCCATGGACTATGATTACAACCCTAACCAGAAGCCGGTCAGTCTGTGTGAAGGATGTGCTGCAGGCGGCTTTAGAAAATGTCAGAGAACTAGTGAGGACCAGTATTACGGAGCTAGTGGCTCATTCAGATGTCTGGTGGAGAGTAAGTGTATCTTATAAATAATAATCTTATTTGATGTGCCACAAGCGACTTCTGGAAGTGTCAGAGAACTAGTGAAGACCAATATTACAGAGCTAGTAGCTCATTCAGATGTCTAGTGTATATCTGAAAAAAGAGTCCAGATTTCCATTTGTGTGCCAGTATGACGCATGAGATAAAGGTTTAATGAGGGGGAAATGGTTGGTTCTCCATATATTTAAGACAGCCAGACACCATGAATCTTTTTTATAAATTGGTGATATTTGCATGCCATTTCACAATAACAAACTTAAGGATGCATCAAGAATGTGTAGTAAAATATAACATAGCAATGCAAATTTATGCTAAATGATGTGATGTCTGGTGACCTGTATATAAATTCTGTCTTTTAAATGGTAACAACCATAGTCTGGATAATGAAATATTGAATGGTTGGAGAAAAAAGTAATTGAATCCATTGAATGCAGAATTGATTATTACAGTTGCAAAATCCAATGCACTGGCTTGTACGGTACTAATGATTTTCCATTTTCTTTTTTTACTACAACAGAGGCAGGAGACATTGCTTTCGTCAGACATCTGACCGTGCGTGATAACACAGACGGACGTCGTCAGTCTATCTGGGCCCGGAACAGGAGGTCAGACGATTACGAGTTGATGTGTAAGGATGGAAGTAGGAGGGGCATTGACGAATGGCAGAGCTGTCATCTTGGAAGGGTGCCATCTAATGCTGTAGTCACAGCTCGTAAGAATATTATCTTTACAATTATATTGCATATTCCTTTACTTCTGAAATCTGTATCAATCCACAGGTATCACGTAAAATTGTGTGAAAATGTGTGCCCTGATTTAAAAAAAATCATAATTTAGTTTTAAAAAATTCTAGTATAACTGTACAAGAATTGCCACACAAGACAAATTTTTTGTGTAAATTTACAAATTATTATTGAAATTCATCTTTTCATTGTTAAATTTTTAGCCAAGTTGCAAAACTCGGCTCTTAATTTGATGTGAGACGGTGGGTGGCTGGGCGGGCAGGGTGGTTGGTTGGATGGGCGTCAACAATTGGTTTCCAGACTATAAGTCAAGTGTGATACATGCTAGTGCAATGAAACTTTATACACTTACTCACCTTGAGTCGAGGATGACCCCCTATTGATTTTGGGGTCAAAAGGTCAAGGTCACAGGACTCTGATTATTGAAAATGGTTTCCGGACCATATTAGAGCCTGTTATGCACCTATAATCATGAAACTTGCCAGAGATGTTTCCTATGAATCAAGGATGACCCCTCTTGATTTTGGGATCCAAAGGTCAAGGTCATATCCCTCTGATGATTGAAAATGGTTTCCGGACCATATTTGAGCCTGTATTGCACCTATGATCATGAGACTTGCCAGAAATGTTTCCCTTGAATAAAGGATGACTCCTGTTGATTTTGGGATCAAAAGATCAAAGGTCAAATTCATAGGATCCAGGTAATTGAAAATGGTGTCTGGACTATAAATGAATGTGTATCAACCTGAAATGTGCTAGTAATGTTTCCCATCTGTCAAAAGCATATTGTTATACAATTCATGTATATTTACGGTCTGCATATTCATACTTACATTCAAGTTTTGCAACTCGGCACTTTGCATCTTTGATGAATTTTGAACTTATTCATCTTTTCATTGTCAGAATGCATTAAGAATATAATATGAATTGATATTAGAGGAATATTCTGAGATACTTGATACATGATTTCTAAAAAAAAAATGTTGTATTTACAGAATACAAGTCAGAGCAGGATAAGCTGATATACTGGCAGCTCCTGAACTACGGACAGCAGTTCTTCTCCTCTGATATGTAAGTACCTATTGTTTTATACATTTCTACTCTATCATTATTTCAAATTATAAGTACACATAGTGACAGGTAGTGTCTAATAATTCCTGCCTTATGTACATTGAGCTTGCAAATTTTGTGGGGTCAACAGATCTAGCCAACTGTATGTAAAACAATGCTTTTACTGACCATGATGTCATAATGTAAAAACATGCAAACAATTGGTGATCCAGCAAATTCCTGAAGCTCAGTAACATCCTACCTAAAACAACAACTGGACTACTGATGATTTTGTGCACTTGTCAAATTTTCATCGTTGACAAATTAAATTTTTAACATACTTTATGAAGCGTGGTCACAAATCACAGTTGACAAGAAAATTTCTTTTTGAGATGCATGTTCATATAGCATATTTCTTTATATGCATTGTTGTGGATTATGATGAAGAGTAACTTGAAATCTCTTTTTATTTATATACATGATTTTCATATACATGTATATGTATCTTATTTCAGTGAAGGGGATTTCCATTTGTTTGACTCCGGTACGTGGTACAACGACCTAATTTTCACAGACGATGCAGTGCGTTTGATGAAAGTTCCTGAAAACAGAACAAACTATTTGAACTATCTAGGCAAAGACTTTGTGAATCAAGTCGAGGCACTTCATCAATACACCTGCGTCCCAATCAAGAAAAATTCTGCAAATGTGCTTTCGTCGTCCGTTTTCGTGCTAGCTCTTATTTTCGTACTCAGGACTGTGTTATGATACATAATAAATGTACCTCCTCCTTTCATTTTTTGAAAAAAAGTGCATTTTACATAAGAGAAATCTTTTGATATATTCATTCATAAAAAAAAAATTTGTCATAAATCTTCAAATACAAATGTACATAATTTTGGACCACCAATTTTTCTTGATATAACGCATGTATTTTGGTTGTAAATTTTCATTTCCTCACTTATCTGGTATATACATGTAAGTCTGCAACTCTTATTTTCTTGTTAGATTTTTTAAAAATGAAAAACAGTTGCAATAATTTTGCCGGGGAATTTTCCTATGCATGGCAATTTTTTAAGAGTAGTACATGTACTATAAATTTTAGTAACAAAGTGCTTTGTTTAAAGTGTATGTGAGAAATATTCAAGTTTTTAATAGATTGTTATAACTTATATATAAGCATGCAGGTGTTTGATTAATGTATTTCTAATAACGGCATTCCAATACATGTGTATCACCATTCCTTTGAAATGTTTTTTTATCACATGTTATATATTCATTATTTACTAAAAGTTTTGTGAATATCTACATTTTCTATATACATGTATTTACCTTTTGTAAAGGACCTTATTTTTTATTTTTTTTGTAATAATTACTGTACATAGTAAATGTATAACTATTTTCTGTGCGCTCATTCAAAAGAGGTTGTGTTAAATGTACATAATTTATGTAGTCTTGCTCTGTACCATTTATAACTTCAGCTTTCTCAGCACATTTTATAGTCAAACGTTGCACTATAGTATATCGATTATCTTCCATGAGAAATAAAAAAATTGATGTTTCAATATCAAGAAATACAAAAAAGTTTTGTCTACAAGTTATAAAAGTAGACCCAAAAAGTTATTTCAAAGATTCATTGTCAATATTTGATTTAGCTTTTTGCATAACTACTTGTTGAGCATTCAAATTTGTCATATTTGGAACAGCTCTTATGATGGCTTCTACCAACGTAATGTGAAATCACGTTCTATTTCTATATAAAGACAAAATGTGACCGCAGGCAATATTCAAGTATTCGATGAAGTGGTTTTGTATATACATTTTCTCATAGAGACAACTTCAATGTGCCATGCAAGAATGTTTACATTCCTGTAAATTCACATGTGTATGTATGTATGTGTGATTAATTTTAAAATAGATTTGTACATAATTAGAAAATCATTCTCTATTTAGCTCATGATGCAATACGCAAATGATACATGCAGCATAGACCATTCAAATCTGTAAATAGAAAAACATTATCATAGTCACAAGTTTGGTAATAGAAAATGTAGCTTTATTCATTATAATCTTGCATCAATCTGCTTCATTTGATTTTTTTCCCATCATCAATATAATCTTTTTATAGTCAATAATATACAAAGAGACATATCGTTTTACATATCATTCTGTATAATTCATAATATTTTTATAGATCAAGATGACTTTTACAGTAAACAAAGACCAAGAACATTGCATGACTTGTATTCTTGTATTTTGAAGGTGGGAAAAAGTTTGAGAAAAAATTTTATGTATGATCAGAGAGCACAAATATATGAAAGGTAATATTAAAGCAAAAGAAAATGAGGAAAAAAGAGCATTCTTATTGTTTTGCCAGCATTACAAATTATTCAACTGGCAATTTCTATGTTTTCAAGGAAACTGTTGGAGACAATTTAGTACAGAGTTTAACAGCTCATCATCTAAAATTTACAGGAGAAAAGTCTGGAAAACTCATTCCAAATTATTGGACAAACTGAAAGGAAATCGCTTCTGTTTGTCTGTTGTGTGTTTGTGATATTAACAGAGTGAACGCTTGGATTCTTCTATGAATATGAGTATCTTTTTAACGGGTTCAGAAAAAATTGCTCTTCACTTATCATTTCTAGTTCACGTTTTAGGCTTCTCATCTGCAACCACTGCACAGAAGTTTACCAAATTTCCAGTAATATTCCAGGAATCCAGTACTTTAGGTCCTCTTCTTAGGTTGTCATTTGTGAGCCAATCAATTGACTAATATAGCTACTGATGACTTGGCTTGGCTTTTAATTTTATACGTTGGCAAGTACTTGATCAATGTTCTCTATCAAGTTGATGTGCTTTCAAGCTGACCAGTAAACAAACATAACTGCCAAGGGCTCGATCCGATTAACTGAATCATTTTCAGCTTATTTCCACAACAAATGCATAGAATTTTATAAAACCTTAATCTTCTTTGCTCCTGTCCACAGAAGGAGAGGGGTTTCACAATAGTGTTTCACAAACATTTTCATTCTTTATCATGTTAAATTCTTCATCCTTATCATTACAAGCACAAAAACAAGATCTAACAGAATGGAAAATTGAAATTTTTTTTTATTACATCACTGGCTTTTTTGCTTTTTATATGCAAATTAACAATTAACAGCAGATGTACATATCATGGTAACAGCACAGTACAAACAAAAATATGCATACTACATTCTGATACTACAACAACAGATTTCTATGCAAAAATAAATTTAAAACGAGAAAATTGCACTCATTCTAACAAAGTATCAAACAATACCAATTGAAATACCCATTTATGACCTTGACCCAGATTTTTTCTGAAATGAAATGAACCTATGTCTTCAGCAGTTTGGAATACATATTTTCCTTATCAACAACAACGATACAAGCACATTTAGAATTGAGACAAATGTCTTTTGTCCAATGAAATTTTCAATCAATGAGAATTTTTAGATTTATGATACAATACTTGCCCATCTCCAGTTAAATTTATGAAAATTATTGCTTTGTAAAATACTGACAAAACATATATTATCATTATTATCATTATTCAAATAAAGTGACAACAGAGAGTACAAAATTATCAAAATAAAGGAGAAAACGGTTGCCATGGCAATGCAATAATCTCATATTGAGGTAGAATAGGTCACAACCTTACAACGGGATGTGAATGACAACAAAATCTATTTATAGCTCCATACACGATATATCATACCTTACGACAATATCTATATCATATACCCATAGTAAAGTGACTATGCAAATGTCTGCTTGTCAATTCTTATTATGTTACTGTTCATTTAAAAACAACAAAAAACAAAAATCATTTAAACGATAATCTAAACTCTCCTAGTCTGAACACATTTTCCCCTTTACATAAGATAAATTACAAAAAAAAATTTTTTTAAATTAATGAAAAATAGAAAACTTTAACAGAGACCTAATTATGAAAAGCGTTGAGTACAAGTTTATGAAAAATTGTTGAATTTTCAAGCATTTTCCAATTGAATACAAAAATATTTCTTGAAACTTTAGACTCACAAAGTGCACAAGTAAAAAACTATAATCTTTCAATCAAAATATACATGTATAATTTACATCTAACATAAATATTCTTCTTTTTTTCATATGTACAAAATAAACGTTGCAGGATTATAACACATAAACATAATGCAACCATGGCATGATTGTACCCTTGGAATATGGCATAATGGAAAATAATGATTATGAAGATGATGTTGACAATAATTATGTCAGAGATGAAGATGATAATGACGAAATATGATTTTTTTTTCTATTGATGTTAAACCATGAAAATGACATTTTCTTATGCCATATATTGAACCATATATAAACGAAATATAATACTAGTTTTTACAAATTACCCATCAGCCTCTTCACTTACAACATGAAGATGCCATTTATATATTATGCTTATATGTCATAAATGAAGTGAATTTACATAACGATCATACGCAAGCACATTATATGTTAATGATCAATGGCCTAAAACCACAGCATTGAGGCATATTTGATATGTGCGGTGATGTAAAGCCATCGTTTGAGGTACCATGGTGAGCTGTCGATGTGATATGCAAATGATAGTCCTCATTCAGCCTCTCTGAAAATCCTGCATTCTGATTGGTCCATTCAAATTCAAATCTGACTATTTGCACTTCAATTCTGATTGGTCCATTCAAATTTCACTTCAGGGGCAGCACAAGCAGCTTACTGGATTGTGAGTGAAAGTTCTATGGCAGTGATTGATTAAATCTCAAGTCATTTTATGCTACTCTCACCGTTCTGTCCGATTTTGATGAGTTCTGATTAAAGTTTCATAAACTGAAATAAGAAAATGTGAAACATCACATACCCATATTTAACAAAATTTATAAATAAACCATCTCTTTGTGAAATAATAGATACTGTAATCCTAAATTTTAAACAGTTTTTCACAAATAGAAACATTAATAGATATTTACATAATTGTATATAATAAAATGAAATTCTGCAATTTCCTATAATTCTAACTTCTACATACAGTTCAAATGAATATGAAATTGGTTTCATTAGAGTTAGTCTGAAACAAAAAGATTTTTACTTTCAATCACTGTATTAAGAAATAAGAAACTTCAATCTTAATATTGATGCTTACAATGTTGACAAGTTTTCCCCCAGTGTGATGGAGGACATTTACATCTCCCCCTCCTACATCTTCCTCCGTTCAAGCACGGCCTCCTGCACATCTTCCGTTTCTTCTTCAGACAATTCTTTCCAGAGTAACCTTTCTTACATTTACATTTTCCCGGCCGAATGCAACGACCATATTTTCCACAACCTCCATCACAAACCGCTGAAAAACAAATATAACATAAATTTAGATATAATACGAGTTATCCCTCTTTGTCTCCAAAATACTTTTTTTTTAATTTTCAAAATAGGAGTTATCTTTCTTTGTCTACAGAGCATTGAAAAAAAAATCTTACGATTTTGACACATGGCTCCCTTGTATCCAGACGTACATCTGCATAGATTATGACTGACACACTTTCCTCCATTCAAACACTCTGGCTTACAGGTAAATGGCTGGTATTTGTTCTCTGTAAAGAAAAGAATAGATTTGCGCATTAGAAACATACTTGAAATTTCCCTAAAAATTTGAATTTATGCTCGATTTTCTTTCATTTCTAGATATCAGTTTCATATTTGGAGCAATATTTTGCTAAATATTTTAGTTCGGCATGCTGATCATCGAAATTGTTAAATATACATGTAAAAGAACTCTTTTATCTAGAAGCAGAACTTCATAAAACATGGATCACTCATTTAAAATTGATAATTGTAAATAATTTGTTTTACCTCTTTTATGTTTCTTTCTACAGCAGAGAACTCCAGTGGTAACACCTTCTTTATACGAGCATCCCTCATTACGATCCTGTGGCTTGAAAACATCCACCTGACCTTGAGCGAGACATGAAAACTTGGAATACCGCATCCTACCGCAATTACGACCTACCCCTGCCATTCTACCATCGGTACATCTGGAAATATTCATAAAAACATTACTATTACAGATTGCAATGTCAAAATTCTTACTTGATTCTAAGAAATGTTGAGGAAATTTATCATTACATCCTTTTTTCCTTATCAATTGAAATTCTCTCTAGTCTTCTATATATTCAAGCAGTCCTACTGTATGCATACTTATTTTAGCTCAATTACGGTTTTGCAAAACAAGATGATATAGGAGGGAATTGACATATAAGCATAATGAAGAATGAATGCAGTTGACTCATTTTCCTTTATACATAATTATTACAGATGGAGAATTCAGCATAGTCTTGAATCAGCGGATTCTAAAAGCGCTAATTCCGCTAAAATATGAAACCCCGCTAAAACAAGTAGACAAATTACAACAGAAGTATCTCATATCTCACCTTTTACACCCTCTTTTATTAGCAGCATTGTAGGCATAGCATCCGTTGAGGTCAAATATATCCAGCCATGTGAGTTTCTGTATAGAATCCCTGTCCCTGGGGCTACACACCCTCCACCCCCTCTGACACAGGGTCTTCCTTGCCTTCTTTACGTGCCCCTCCCAGCTGCCCGTACAGGCGTGTACATCACGGTGGATGTTCAGTCCGTCTGTACTACCGTCCCTACATCCTGAGCTGTGTGCTGTAAGATAAGGATTTCTTTTTTGAAAATTCAAATAAAAATGTTTTCAATGCAATTTAGAAAATATTTTATCAGCTTTCTGTTTTATAGTCTCTCAGTTTCATTATATGTCACATTTTTTTTTTCACTTTGAAATTCTCTTTGAAAGTCCTCCAAAGGAAATTCATAACTGAAAGAAATAATTGAATATCGAAAATGGTTCTACTGATCAATGTACACATAACTGATTGATACTATAATATTTTAGCAAACATTCAAGGTTAAAGAAATAATCTAAAATTAATAAGAACAAACCTTTTACAATAACTTGTGAGCTAGCAACATCCATTCCAGCTTCATTTATGACTTCACAACTATATAACCCCGAATCTGATGGTTTGGCCAGGGTCACTAATAAATCTCCTGTAATATGATTCATAAGATTGTGCTGTACATGAACTAGTATTCAGTGGCTATTACATTTCAAAGCAATTTGAAAATTTGCAATTTCCGTCAAGAAAACGATTATTTCTTTTACTATCATTTTATCATAATAAAAGTTCTAGTTCAAAATTGTCTTCTTTTGTCTGTCCAAACAGACGTCCCCCTCCTCCTTATGCCTTTTTGTTCTAAAATTTAGATAAGAAAAAAAAATCGAATCCACGGAGTATGTACTTTCTGTAAACTTAATGGGTTTTTATTTTCATTCAGTTATCAAGGTTTTTACTGAACATCGTACATTTTTAAAAACTACTCATCATCATACATATAACTTCTACCTGGCGAGATAAAGGTTTCAAAATTGCTCATCACACAGAATTTTTACCTGAGGAGAGAGCCTGGATTCTTCTGTTACTCCTGATTTCCCGTCCGTCTTTGTACCATTTGACCCGAGGTAAGGGTGACCCCGACGCCTGGCAGGTCAATAAAAATATGAGTCCCATGTTCACCTCCATGTACTGACGGGGTTTGACTATAATTCTTGGCTTTTTGGCTGTTGAAAAAGGAATCGCATTATTTTTGTGTGACCAAGCAGTGAAATTATGACAACAGAAACAAAAATTGTTATGCAAATGCTCTCATCTGTTCATGTTTTAAATAAATGTAACATATTTATATATAGTAACATTTCTTCAACATGGGTGTACATGTACTGATAATCAATAACAAGAACGAAAGGAAGAAAGAAAGAAAATTAATACAGAGTGAAAGAAGTTATGAGTTTCACGTACTTGGAATTTTACAGCAGACGACGCCTGTGATGATTCCAGGACGGTGATGGCACGCCTCTTGAAAGTGTGCGTCAACACAACAACTGGCGTCAATTCTACCTCCGGAGATACAGGAAGTCTGTCCGTAGTTCTGGTGGGGACAACCACGCCCAATACCCGCCAGATCATCCTGTATAAAGGAAATATCACATTTAATAATTTAAAAAATGAAAAAAAAAAGTTGACTATAAATGTTCTTTCTTGAAGAGTGTAAGGACATGACATATGACTTGGAGACGATTCTTTTTATTTTTTGTTTTGTTTATTTATGGTTCTTTATTATTTTTATTTTTCGTTCGCCAATTCGATTTGATGACAATCGAGTAAAACCGAAGTACAATATCAGCAAATTGGGAGACAAAGAAAGATAACTCTATTCTCCGACCTTCGACCATTTCAAATTTTACATAACGTAATACTGACAAAAAGGCATACAAATAAAGCGGTATATTGCTTTATTTCACAATAACTTTTCCAAAAATATCTATTAAAACTGTACAGAAGGACCAAACGTGATAAAAAGTCCCCTTTATTCAAATATTTGGGAGACAAAGAAAGACAACTCCAGATATTAACAAGAGCAGAAGTCAACGCGTTCACACAACAGAAATGTTTGAATAAAAGATATTTTCATAACACTCAAAGTGTGCCAAAAAATAATGAAGCAGTTTTCGTCGGGGTTTGTGATGGTTACGGGTCGTTCCTCTTTTGTGGTGTAAACTTGTAAATGAGGTTAATTTTTATGACCTCATAAAAACCTCAAAAACAGGAAGTTATGAAGATCTTTCATCATACATGTAACGCAAAGCCTTTAAATAATGCCGGATCTGCCAAATACAGAGTTCGAATTAAAGAAAAAAATGTAAAAGGAAAATGAGGAAAAACAGGATTATACCACAAAAACAATTCCGATTATCAAGATTTCAGACGTTCAGTGTAATCTTACGTAGTTCACTTTTAATGGGAGAAAATGAGTGCATGTGTCAACCAGAATTGTGTACCTGTGCAAAAAGGGGAGTCTTAATTTCAGCTATATAAACTTTAATAGTGACAAAAACCCTATCACATTTTTACATTTGCAATTTGAGAAATGAAACACAGATTGAGCGCGATATTAAGATACAAATCTCTGATAAAAACTGCTAAAAAGATTTATACATGATATATATCATCTTATTATCTCTTGTTAAACGTTAGATATTGTTGTTTCATTATTTAATATACTATCACGTCATTTTAAATTCCATCCCGACAAACAGAAGCAAAGAAGTAGCCTCTTCAGAACTATTTTATTTCAGTTTAATGTTTTTTTTATACGGAGTCCTGTAAGGGAAAGCGCCGAGTGCGACAAAGTGGTTGTAAAAGTCAAACCGTTTCGATCAAATTACATTGAAAGTCTATAAAATGCCTCTAACAACCATTCGGTTTTCTTTATCCCCATTCATAAATCAGTCTGGTAATTTTTTTACACTCCCTCTTGCCAAGATAATTAAGGTTCTGCAGAAAAGTGTATGATATCGTGCAATTATCCGATAATTTATACCCGCAGTGCAAGTCAGACTGCAACCGGAAAAGTTGAGCTGTTTGTGAATTATCTAATTTGCACAATTTTACCTACACCGAACCCACTATTAAATATGTAAAGGTGCAGACCTCGACGTTGGTATTTAAATTTTATTTGCAATAACATATCTATTCTCAATAATTAAAGTATCCCTTTCACTACGACCCAAGTCGTTTTTTGTATCCGAAATGAGAAAATATTTTATACGTTTAATATGCTTCATTAACATTCTTTTATTATTCATGTTTTAAAGAGAGTTATCCACGAAACGTTTAGATAAGCAAAATTTGAAAAGAAAGTCAATGTTAAAGATATCACAATACAATACAACGCTTCCTTAAAAATGAATAATGTGTGCGGACGACCGCGACCCGTGGCTGATGATGACGTAGCTATTTGCTTCTGTTGACTACTTCCTTTCAGAAATTTCAATATGTTATTTTTCGATACACGTTTTGCCAAATATGACATTCTTTGGAACCATAAGCGGATCTAGAAAAAAATTCAAGGGTTCAGCCCTTATGGAGGTAGGGCAGGGGGTCCTACTTATGAATCTGGCAGACAGTATACGTAAAATCCGTGGAAATGCATTATTGGCAAATTCCAGGGTGTTTGTGTATGGGGGGGTGTCTGACACCCTATTCCCTTTTCCAGGTTCGCGCTTGGGTACATTTTAGAATCACAACACTTTCTGGAATGTTATCATTATCATCACATCCCCACATTGTTTATCTCCCTTTTTTTAAATAAAAACAAGACCAAAAAACATCAAACGTAACACAATTAGGCAAACTACCATACACGACAATAGATGATGATTTTGACGATTTTAGTCTTATATAATAGGCATGTACGTAACTTGGACACCTAATTACGGGAGATAACTCCCAAAAGATAGTACCGATGAGATACCTTAAGTCATCCTAGTGACGAAGCAAGACTGCGAGTCTGGCCCTCATTCCTCAAATACTGCACCCTGACATACAATGGCGACCTTACAATCAACACATTTTAACCATTGTTATATCTATACAAGTCAGCCCTCCCTCTATCTCTTTATCTGGACCCCTGACGATGCAGAATGCAGTACATTCTCGTCAACACCTGATTATTACTACGATGTTTAAAACAAACGATTACAATCAAAACATCGTCAAGTCTTGTCGGTGTCTTTGATGTCTACCTGATACTAATTGTTAATGACCAGGTATGAGTTTCAGTTTAGTAATTCCATAGTCCCCCACTTCAATCGTCCATGGACTGTCAACATCCGACTGGAGCCCTGGCGGAGGACTTTTACGGGCCTCCCCGTAGACTATCAAGGACTATGATTATCTTATAGATTATCTATCAGTAACTTAGTCTACCTGACTATATGTTTATAATAATGTTAAATACCCAAAACCTTAAGTATTAATGAACTCTCTATCAAAAACACATATTTAAAGTGCTTTTTGTAAAAATGTTCAAACTGCATGACACGACAAAAAGTCCCCTCGTAGTTCTAGTCTTACATCCCCATTACAATAAGTAAGGGATACGATTATGCAACGTGGGGTAGAGGGGTCGGATAAGGTATCGAAAGGCTATCCGACTGCCAACTCTGACAAGAATGACTTTTACGTGTTGACTACTTTAGAACCCAGCGCTCTCCTTTTTTCGATTCACAAGTGCCAAATTAAGATAAGAGAAGCATGAGGACACAACTTTCAAGACTTTTGACCGACTTTTAAATACATCGACTATAATACCTTCCTGTATATAGTCGAATGAACCATATACATGTATACTTCATCCGACTATACAGGAAAGACTGTAGACTGGAAAAGTCGACACTTGCATTGTTTCTTTTGGATGGAAAGGATGAAGATTAGACTAGAAAAGTAACCACACCGACTATACCGACTGTCTACTGTATATCGACTAGTAGCGGACATTCTCATATGGACGTAACATTAGAAGAGTAGACCATAATCATCGACTGACTATGTCGACTTCTACCTGTAGGACAGGATTCAGGATAAACTAGCGAAGTACCATGTCAACTGCAACTGTATATAATACTTATAAAGGTAGATGGACGAGTGACTAAGGAATCTGAATGTATGTTCAGTATCACGATTCACCTCTTGTTACAGAAAAAAAAAGAACAATGCTGGTAGAAAGAAGTGAGCCAGAATTAAAAAAAAAATAACGAGGATAAAAGGATGTGTCCTACTCTTTTGAACAAAAAGGAAGAGATGTTTGCTGTCCCAAGTATGAAAATCAACCAACGTCAACAATGAAATTGACCACAGGAGTCCATCATCAAAGTTAAGATATGAATATGATAAAGCTTTTGATACTGAAATGAAAGTCTCCGTTTCTATGAAGACGGACGGATGTAATAACCCTTACTTTCAACAACGGTACGTTTGAAGATATGTGTTCTAAAGAGCCTCTTTGGTAATACACATGCAAGCGCGAACCTAGATGGGGAGCGGTTCAGGACCCTCCTGGAATTTGCCACTCCCCCCTATCCAGATCTTTCGAATCGAATCTAGAGTGGGTGTTGGTTTATAATAAACGATATTCATTTGTAAATTTCATAATATTTGAAATGTTACACGACAGACATTAAAGGATTTGGCGACAAGACATAGTCCTATTTTAAGCCAATTAAGCATCTCCTTTTTGACGAAGGGGTGTTCAGGACCCTCCTGAAATTTGCAAAAAAAATCCTTAGTTTTTCATTTTTCCAGTTATCAGGTATGTTTTTTTTTACAAAATCATAAGCTAACTCCCCCCCCCCTTTCCGACGGGATTGGACACCTCCTAAAAAGAATTCCCGGATCCGCCCTTGACATGGTCAAAGTGTCAATGACACTTCGCAACTTGGTCGCTCTTAACGTTTGACACGATAACCACGAGTATCTGTTGAAAGACAAATGACCATGTTGTTGTTTACATTTCCAACCTTGTCAAAAGTCACCAAGATACCTCAGTTAGATTCAATTCATGGGTAAATATTTAAAATACGTATGTTAGTATGCCCAATTTCAGAAACAAAAAAGAACAAAAATGCATGAACTTTTCGCTTGTCTTCCTTCACAAGTAGGTATTATTTTAACAATTCTTCAATCTTTTTGACTGGAAGGTGACATTTGTCCCTTTTTCTGAATTTCTCTTCACTTGCTTTTTTCGAACAATGTGAATATAATATGGTATGGTAACCTTTCATACTGTAAGGAATTTTGCCTATATTTTTGCCTCGCTGCTTTACAGAAAAATGGAGGAATTCTTTTTTGCAGTCTTTGCAAATATATCGTATAGTTATAGCACTTCAATGACCCTATCAATATATTCTATTTATTATTTTTTTTTTTTTTTTTTTTTTTTTTTCGTTTTCAATTTTCATGTACATGTATTTCCTTTTTATTCTTTTGTTCTGCGTTTTAACATGTTAGACAACTTTCTTTTGCGCTTCTTTGCTTATATCCCATCAGCGCTACCAATTTATTCATATGACTGACGACATACCATCAACATATCAGAGTTTAAAGTTGAGCGGAAAAAAACTCAAACAACTAAGAATGGCATTTGCAAGCATTTTGATTTTCATTGCCTGTTGGCCATTTTTTAGAGCAAATAAATTTTATAAAACTTACCCTATTCAAATCTTCCCGGCATTCTCTGCATTTCCCGCCATCATGAGCTGCATTAATAGCGTAACATCCCTCGAAAGAAGTGGCATGTTCCCACCTTACATCCCTAAGCATGGAATAATCCTCGAAAGAACACACTTTCCAACCTGGAGAACACAGATGAGTAGCGTTCCTTATGTGTCCCGTCCATTTTCCGGGACATACAGATATTTTATTGTGTTGCTTGAGAACACTTTCGCTACCATCGGCACATCCCGATTTTTCTGTTGGTGAGAATAAAAATGAAATTAATGGAGACAAACTAAGTTAAATACTTTGTGACTACACATTTGAATTTTATGGTATATTGATAGCAAGTATACATGATATAATATTATGCTAAGAAAGCCTATTTATCGTTTGCGCAGAGAACTTTATACTCCCATCACACACACAGACTGACAAGCAAAACGAAAATACGAAAACATTACGAAAAGCGTTCTCTGTACCAAAACGCCTCACCAATGCCAAGAATCTCTCTCTCTCTCTCTCTCTCTCTCTCTCTCTCTCTCTCTCTCTCTCTCTCTCTCTCTCTCATTTCAATTTACTGCTCTTTACTGAAAAGTATATCGGTTCTTTAATTTGAAAGTTTTATTTGTATCATTACATGTAACTCCTAATGATAGCGCCAAGTGCATGTTGTATCATCATCAATGACTGATACTTCTTGATCTCAAAATAGATGATCTTTAAATTATAAATAAGGACAAACCGGTCCTAACACGAGCTTGCGTGGATTAATTCATTCATATTTGTGCAACTTGGCAAAAACATATCGTAGGGGGATACATGCAGCGCGGAGGATTTTTGAATCATTTGGTACACAGCACGGGGTGGCGGTACGTGCATTTCCCGCCCGTATCGGTGGCTCCACTTTTATATTCTGGTGACATACATCAGCGGCGAATTTAAAGGACACTCACACCCATCCTCCCGCCCCTATTGACCAAAAATTCACTCCTAAAATCTCCACTCGTTTTTGACAATTTCGTCAAAACTTCAAATTTTTCCCCAGGCCCAAGGTGGCACTGGATCTGCCACTGTAGAGGAACATGTTTTGAGTCATACCGGTAGAGTATTTTCAATTCAAAACTTTTCAATTAAGATATTTATCTCTGTTTTAAATATATTAGTATATAAGAGAAATGAACCATAAGCGTTAAGCAATCCCTCATTCTACTCGCACGCGCGTACGCGTACCAATTTCAACTTTCGTGATATTTAGTTTCACACACACGAATTCCGTGAAAGTGAAATATTTGCAGGTTCAAAGATAAATATTCAAAAGTATACTTCGAATTCATTCATCTCTGAAATTCAAAAAATTACACGTTACAAAGGTCAAAGAAACCTAAGATCAAAGTAACCCGCTTTAACAATGGCCGGTTATCGTAGATAGTTACTTTTATCTCGATTTTAAATTTGTGAACCTGTTAAGAGGTTTTATATTGGTTGCGACATTTGACCATAAAACTTGATTATAGAAAATAAATTTATAACACCTACGTTAAAATTGGAAAACTAACATGGACCGGGTAACTTGTTACGTTACTAAAGTTTGCTCTCGCAATATATCGTATTCTAACGAATGTTACAATTTTCTTCTGATCGGTATTGCCTATTGCTTGATCTTGAATGATTCTGCATTGTGTTCTTTCAATGCTGTTCGAAATAAACGTTCGTTTCGAAAAAAAAAATATATATATATACACAGAGTTGTTGTTCTTTGATCATGCCAATCGATAATTATCATACACCATGAAAAAATAAAGCACCAGCGGGATCTCAAGCAAGACAAATCCATGACTTCCATGGAAATGAATGTAGTACACGATTATAAACAAATTTTAAGATTATTTTGGTCCGAAAAAAAAATTCCAAAACTAGCTGGCTGGTGGCGACATCTACATTGTGTAGCAATTGCTATCCTTTTTATACCCGAAACTGAAATTAACGCAAAGTTCAAAACAGTATATCTGATTATTTTTTACATGACATGTAGCAATTTATTTTTGAAATAAAATCTAATAACATTTTTTCATTACTGCGTACAAACGTATAAAAATCTACGTTTTCTGAGATTGAATTTTTCTTCCATGACGTTCATCCCCTCAAACAAAATACAGATATGGTTTATCCAGATAAAACGGTGTTCTTAGGGGGGAAAGATTATCGCTCGACAATGGAAGAAAAATCCCCTGTCAGTGGGGTATCGAAATATTTATATCGCTCCCGAAGTTTATCAATTCGCCACTTGCACTTTACAGAGATGCAAATAAATTTTGTGGGAACTTGGGCTAAGAGAAAAACATTTATTACATGTTTATGGAATGTGTAAATTTAACCGAAAACATTTATAACCGAACCCCACTGATGGATGATGTGGCACCGCCCCTCCCGGTTTCTATAATTTAGCGTGACCATTCGCTGATTCGAGCACTCTCTAACCTAGATTTCTGGCACGTGGTGTATGTTTGTGTGTGAGGTCAATATTATTGCCTACTTCCTCGTGTCTACGTAATTAGGCATCTGGTCAGAAATAGTCGGGCGATAATACTTGTATTCATCAATAAAAAGGTCCAGATAATCGTATGTATACCAGTATATCATAACTACAAATTGCCGTGCTCATTAACCTTTCGATGTAATAACGTTTTGTGAAGTCTATTTAGCACAAATATTCAGTCGCTGACTCTGTAGAAATGGAAGGATGGAGAGAAGAGTTACATTTATAGCATTTAGACCCCCCTTTCCTTGATTCGACGAAAATGCAAGATTTTGCCATAGGTTTAAAACGACAATCATGGTTACACCATTATAGAGAGACCGATTTTTAAAAAGAGGGATAATTCAAGTCTCCTGTAGATTTTGCATAAATTTGCAGAAAATAATAGATTTGAAATTCCTCTCGGCTTTTGAAATAAAAAAAATCTTCATTCGCAAATGTATGTCATTAAAATTTCTAATTTTTGCAAGTGACAATTTTCATTCCTACCTGCTAATGCTGATTGCATCAAAACGACACAAAGGATGGTGACAAACAGTCCTTGACAAAGGTGTCTATTTTTACCTTCTCCCGTCCTCCTCATCGTCATAGTGGCTACGCTCCTGTAATTTTAAAGCATAGATGAATAAAATCCATATAAAATTTGATGCACGATTTCAGATTCTGAATAAAAGAGAGATCATTTCTGTCAAATTTAAATAAGCAAGGATGTAGATCTATATAAATATATATCTTTTATATAGAAAAGATACTTCACCTTGTTATCTGGCTCGAAGTTAATCTGACATTTAAACATGATTTGTCAATACTACATTCATGATATATACTGGTATAATGTTCTAAAGATATAACTCATTTGTTATAATTTTCAATGTTTTCGCCCCAACTTATCACCAAGGGCTCTTAAAAATCAACCAAAAATATCTATATCCAGATAAATGATAAGCAAATTAAAAAGACTTTACTACTTTAGATACAACCAGGTCAAAGCAAATTTTCCCCTACGATTTGTCACTACGGAGGTTTACATCCACCCATTTCGTGTAATTCCCCAAAGCCAGCCTAAACAATAGTTACCAAGATACTTAACTTTTCATAAGAGCTTTCCCTCCATCGCTCATTCTTGGGAGGATATAAATTTACCTATCAAATTTATCATCGGGGCAGGTTTTATTGAGTCTTAATTGAAGAAGGATTAGAGAGAAGACGATATTAATTTCGTTCTAAGTTTATATTCATGCAGATAATCTAATTATAGATTTATGTGAACTCTCCAACCTGGAGGTCCAAAAATAACAGAACAAGACAGCAACCTTAAAGATGACAAATAAAAGATTTCGAAGGACACAAAATTAGCGCATGCAATATTGTTCGAAAATAGGAAATAACTCTCTCAAAACAAATTAGTAACAACAGGTTATATACAGATCTAAACGAACTCTCCAACCTGGAGGTACAAAAATAACATAACAACACGGCTACCGTTAAGGTTTCGAATGACACAAAATAAGCGCAGAACCCGAAACGGAGCAATATCATTCGAAAATAGTAAATTCATGAAAATCTGTCAAAATAAATTAATATTAACGATAGGTTATACATACAGATAATTCTAATTGTATATTTGTATGAGCTCTCCAACCTGGTGGACTAAAATAACAGAACAAGACGATAAATAAAAGATTTTGAATGACAGCTCAGAAACCGAAACACGAGCAATATTGTTCGAAAATAGGAAATAACTCTCTCAAAACAATTTAGGTTATGACTGCAGATGATTCTAATAGATCTGAATGAACTCTCCAACCTGGAGGTACAAAAATAACAGAACCAGACAGCTACCTTAAAGATAAATAAAGATTTCGAAGGACACAAACCGAAACGGGGCAATATTGTTCGAAAATAGGAAATAACTCTCTCAAAACAAATTAATAACGATAGGTTAAC
This sequence comes from Pinctada fucata, assembly GCA_028142955.1. Lineage (NCBI taxonomy): Eukaryota > Metazoa > Mollusca > Bivalvia > Pterioida > Pteriidae > Pinctada > Pinctada fucata. The sequence goes on from AP027105.1 coordinate 30,642,395, forward strand.
AAAACTCTCTTTAGACAGATCCCTGTAAGATAAACTATCAACAAGCCATCGAGATGGCACCCGGAGACGCCCCTTGTGAAAACCTTGATGGTCTTTTCAAAGAAAACGAGGGAACTGATGACATTGTCATATGAAATCTGATATTGTTAACATGTTCAGGGTTCGTGGTCTTATTGATACGTTAAAATTTTTTTAATTTATAGCTTTTTATAGTGATAAAAACTTTTAAATGAACTAGTCAATCTAATTTACTCGCTTACCGATCTTTCTTATGCGTCGCGTCGCGTCTTTTTGTCCGGTGTTGCACCATTGATTTTAACCTTTTTATTCAAAATATAATTCAAATTTAGAAATTATTTTTATTGAAGATGGGACGAAATGAAATATGATAAGAGATAACTTGTAAGGTCACCCTTACTATTAAAGATTGAAAATTGTTCTGTATAAATATTACATTGTCTCACCAGCTATTGTTACCGTCTGAAAGCACTACATTTTCCTCCTTTTTTCTTACTTTTTTGTCCATCTAATAATAGTATTTAGTTTCATTCTAATTGGCAAACTATCTTTTTTATTCGGTGTAAAAATCGTTTTTCATTTTATAGAACAAAAAAGAAAAAAAAACAAAGATCTATCAACTTCAAAGCGTGTCGACAACATTTACTTTGATAAAAGGGATGCACGATTCAGTTTTACATGCAACTCTATCATGCACACGTTTTCCGGCTATCAGCAGATTCAAATCTGTTTTAAAACACGTGGGATCGTGTTTAGATGATTTCATATCTGTTTAAATTGTAATATCTCTTTGAAAATGCAAACATATTATAAAATCCTTATATAGCGCTCCTTCAAGTCGTGTTTCTCGACGAGTCTTACATATTTGATCAGTTGAAAATATGCTCTTTGTAAAGTAATTGGATTAAAAAGGGTGACCATTGACGGGTTTGAAGGCTCTGTTTAGCTTTCATAAACAACTTAGAAGGTGGATCAACAGAGTGAGAAGTATTTCAATAGAAGTATAAACACGCTTAACTTCTACCAATATTGACTTTCTTTTGAAATGACATAAAATTATAGCTTTGATATAAGAACAGTTCATACTTTGGTATATGGATAGGTAAATTTCTAATAAGCTAGGTACACAGCCTTGGGCCAAAGATGAAATGGTCAATCCCGCTATTAATTAAATTTAAATTAATATTTTTTGAAAGTAAAGTTTGCACCTTTGTAAGAACTAAATTTCAATTTGGAAAACGCGAGACGAAAATATTATTTTAATCAAATTTGAAACGATTATATCTTGACTCGCTTAAAAAGAATTCGAAGGTCAATAGTTTATAAGCGAATAACTGCGTACATGCATGTCAATCGTGTATAGATTTTAAATAAAATCGCATTTTTTATTTTCTAAATTCATATTCAAATTCATAATACATGAAAGAAAAAGAAGTCAAAGTTTAAAAATAAATCATATATATCTTTCTTTATCTTTTTTCTCAGTTTTTATCAGGAAAAACATACTGATGTAACACTCCATACCTTTGAAGTTTAATCTTTTCCGATTAATCTTAATTTTCCAACACAATTTTGCACAAATTTTTATGCATAAAGCATATAAATATTTCCCAGTAAAATTGATGTATGTCTAAAAATTCTCCTTCCTCCACATTCAAATCCCAGTAAAAGACTTTTTTCGGCGAGAGAAAAAAAATATTCAGCAGGTTTACTTCATCACATAACACTCAAAGACAAAAATCTTCACAAGAAATAAAATTCCAAACTTTCCACTAATTTTCACCTAACATTCACGCAAACACATGTGCTTTCATAAAAATATGATTTGTTGAATCGTCGGAATGTGTGTCCTAGTCTATAATTGGGATAACACTGAGTCTATGATCATAACGAAGTCATATTATATTGAGGGGGCATTTAAAGGCACCCGCGCTACGACGGTAAAACAGGAGGCATTTGTATGAAGTTGTATGCCGATATCATAACAATAATACGATACTTATATATATCCTCTATTTTCCACACCTCCATCAGTGGCGTAGCTAAGTACATGGCTGGGATGTTAAATGAAAAACACTCCTCCCCTTTTTATGATTATATAAGAGTCCGGAACAGTACGCTGATGTTAATTCAAAAGGCTCTTCTTGCTTGCATTCTCTTTATTACGATAAATTACCATCTTTTGTAAAATTATACATTTTACTTGTAAACATGGAATCCACATAGTTTAGTCATGATATAGTCGAATACTCAAAGATAAAGATAAAATCATTACGATCAGTACGGATTATACTTCCACACGCGGAAGTCAGAATCAGAAGATTATCATTTGAAAGGAACAAAATAGAAACATTTCTGTCTATTGTTTAAATCTCGATTAGTTTTAAAACTCAAGGATAGTTTATGGCAAAATCTACGATTGGTACTTATAATGATTTAAAGAGTTCATAAGCGAGGAACCAGAAACAGAAGGTTATCAATACAGTATCGTTTGAAACAACCGGCTCTTTCAATTTTACGAAAAATTGTGCAAAAATTTTCAATAAATTGCAATTAAATGGTGAAAACTACCAAAGATAAGAAGGAACAAATAAAGGGGAACCCGAGTAGTTCAACAATCAAGGAGAAAGCACGCTAAATGTTCAGTCAAACTGGTGTCTATAAAGTACGCTTGCTTAGATATATCAAAACCTTTTGGAATCGCGCTTTCTCGAGCATTTCCGTGGGAAAAACAACCTCGAATGTCGATTGCATATTCTCGGGCCTTTCCGTTTTTTTCCGAGCATTTGACGAACTGTTCCGAGAATCTGCGATTGGACTTTGATAGGAATTTGTCAATTTGATTCGACCTATTTACCAATTCTTTCCAGGCTGATAGATCTGTTAATGATTTCAAGAGCAGGAGCTGATGAAAAAATCTTGCCCTCAGAAGAAATTTTGATGTATTATCTACAATCCATGATCAAGTGGAAATCGTCAACTCGCCGACTATGTAATTAGTGACAGATAATCGTCGGACCTCCGTAGCTAATTGTGCTCAACGTTTAAAGTGGTTTAAGACTATAGAATGTAAAATGTGTGGTATACATTTCTCTCATATTTTGGTCATTTCTGAAATGCCTGTCTCGACTCTTTAAGTACACTAATTTGTGAAATGCACTTTTATTTGATCGATATATCCATGTACTGGCTATTCGTTCAATTAGCTACTTGACGTTGTGAATCAATTTTCTTTCAAATCGAATGTCCGAACACGTTTAGAAGGTAGGTTAGGTAGGTTGAGAGGGCTCCCATCTGGAATTTACCAAAAACACAATCTTATTTTCTCGTTTATACGTATATATACACCTTTATTTTTTTCTACAAAATCAAGACCCCCCCCCCCCGACGACTTGCCCCCCCCCCCTTAATTTTTTTTAAAAAATCTAGATTCGCCTGTGCTATTATTTCTGAGAACATGCCACGATTTTAGTATTTTCATACATGTTCCTTGCACATATATTTTCACATGTGTGTTAAAAAGGCAAATTCAAGCAGATAAAACTCACGCGTCAAGATGGTTCCGATATGTTTTTATTCTTACTCGTTATGGTCTCATTAAAAGTTTTAGCTTATTCCACAAAGGCGGGTCTTTTCTTATCTAGATATCAGATAGGGATTTTTTTACGATAGTATGTTTAATTTCTGATCGAATTTCAAATACCATTGCTTGTTTGCGTTTACATGACCAATTAGAATCAATCTGTCCTTCAGTTCAGTTCAAATTAAGTTGAAATTTATTATTACTTTTCTCAACGTGGAAGAATTTACCTGTATGTGTACAATATGTATACATATGTAATAATTTAAATTTCAAGGATGAAAATTATGAAACAGAGGCGGGTCCAGGGATGTCAAAGAAGTATTTTACTGTTACAAATGTTTCGCCACTTCTTCAAACCTAGCTTCAATATTTCGCCCGTCTCACACGTTATTTCTATTCGGTTATTTTTTGTGTGTGATAAAAAATAAATAACCGAGTAAAAATAACGTGTGAGACGGGCGAAAAATTGAAGCTACTTCAAGTCGTGCAAAATCATGCTCTGGTTGGAAACACCCTCTTCCCATGTCCTCCCTACCTGCAAAGCTGTGTCTTAACCGACCCCCCTCCCGGAAATATTCCGCGCCTGAATTTAAGATGATATTCCAAATAAATGGAAAGTGCAAATGTATAGATCTATTACAAAATCACATCAAAGTTCACATTAGTACTTTCATTTGATTCGAAAAAGGGCAAAAAGTAGCTAAATTCTGTATATTTCTGCTTTTTTTGTGCGACTCAAATTTGAGAAAAAACAATTCATTTGTACTTTTGGTGTACTTTATACGAAAAAATGTAACATTTCTTTAATTACCGTAAGTATTGCTTTCTTTTTAAAAAAAACATCAAAAAGAAATTGAAAATAAAAATGAAAAAAATAAGCGGGTATGCGTACTTTAAGCTGAAATTGTAAACACATGTTTTCGTCTCCAGATACCTCCTTCACACGAGAACACGAATTCAGTTTCTTGTATATCACGGAAATTAAAATATCCGATTTTGGCCGATTCATAATTTTTGTCATTTGCGTGGGATCGCCGATGCATGATGTAATAGTAAGCTACGAAACTACAATCCCCGCCCAGGTGACCCCGAATGTGGGGGATCAGTATCAGGATGAACAATTGGACAAGATATGACTTTACCCCATAATGGGGGGCAAAGTTTTCCACACGATATGATAATGCAATTGACAAAAACGGAATCACGCATGTTCTTTTTGGTGTATTTCAATCGCGGACCAAGAATGGGTCAGAGGGGCCAGCACCCCCTCCTGGATTTACAAAAAAAAATTGCTGCTTTGTTCCTTTTTTTACGAGTAATTTTTGTCAATTCCATAGACTGGAACTCCCCCCCCCCTCCCCGGCGGCTTGGTCCCTCCCCTGGAAAAATTCTAGATCTGCCCATGGATCTCCTTCGAACTATAGGCGAGTTCCGTTGTAGGAGGAAGAGGTTGGTCTGCACGGTTGTTTAACATTAATCCAAACACAACAGGTGTTATTTAGGCGGTGATCTGCAGTTACGAAGTCAACATACCTCACAAGATTGCATTGCTGCAAGTCATAAAGAGATACAATGTATATTGGATGCAGTGTGCAGCCGTGATCAATTATTATCAATAGTGACCTTTCATCTTTTGGTGTGCTCCTTGCAAAGTCACCAATCACACCATTTAATGAATATAGATAATAGATATCTTCAGAATATTTATCCTTGCTGTGTGTTTTCACATTTTGTCTTTTCTGTATTTTTAACAATTTTGGTGGATGTGTATAACTTTCTGTGTGTTTCAACATTTCTATGACTGGGTTTGTCCTTCCTGTGTGTTTTCTCGTTTCGTTGGTTATTTTTCTACTATCAGCGATTTTGATTATGTTTTTCTTTTCATTGTGTTTTGAAATTTTGGTGGTAATCTGTGTGTTTTTACATTTGGTGATAGTGCTTGTCCTTTATGTGTTTTCACATTTTGGTGGTTATGTTTGTCCTTTCTCTGTGTTTTCGCACCATGTTGGTGCTGTTTGTGTTTTCATATTTTGGTGGTTTTGTTTGTCCTTTTTATGTGTTTTCCCATTTTATTTTATGTATGTCTTTTCTCTGTGTTTTTACATTTTGGTGGTTGTTGTGTTTGTCCTATTCATGTATTTTCACATTTTGGTTGTTTTCTCTCTCTCTGCTTTTTTTTTTTTACATTTTGGTTGTTGTATGTTCTCCACTTTTTGTGTTTGTGCTTGCCGTTCCTATGTTTTTCATTTTGGTGTGTCTGTTCGTCATGTCTGTGTGTTTTCAAATTTTGAAGTTCGTGTTTGTCCTTTCTGTGTTACTCGTTTCGGTGTCTCTGTTTGTCCTTTCTGTGTTTCTCATTTCGGTGTCTGTTTGTCCCTTCTGTGTTTCTCATTTCGGTGTCTCTGTTTGACCTTTCTGTGTTACTCATTTCGGTGTCTCTGTTTGTCCTTTCTGTGTTTCTCATTTCGGTGTCTCTGTTTGTCCTTTCTGTGTTTCTCATTTCGGTGTCCCTGTTTGTCCTTTCTGTGTTTCTCATTTCGGTGTCCCTGTTTGTCCTTTCTGTGTTTCTCATTTCGGTGTCTCTGTTTGACCTTTCTGTGTTACTCAATTCGGTGTCTCTGTTTGTCCTTTCTGTGTTTCTCATTTCGGTGTCCCTGTTTGTCCTTTCTGTGTTTCTCATTTCGGTGTCCCTGTTTGTCCTTTCTGTGTTTCTCATTTCGGTGTCTCTGTTTGACCTTTCTGTGTTACTCAATTCGGTGTCTCTGTTTGTCCTTTCTGTGTTTCTCATTTCGGTGTCTCTGTTTGTCCTTTCTGTGTTTCTCATTTCGGTGTCCCTGTTTGTCCTTTCTGTGTTTCTCATTTCGGTGTCCCTGTTTGTCCTTTCTGTGTTTCTCATTTCGGTGTCTCTGTTTGACCTTTCTGTGTTACTCAATTCGGTGTCTCTGTTTGTCCTTTCTGTGTTTCTCATTTCGGTGTCCCTGTTTGTCCTTTCTGTGTTTCTCATTTCGGTGTCCCTGTTTGTCCTTTCTGTGTTACTCATTTCGGTGTCTCTGTTTGTCCTTTCTGTGTTTCTCATTTCGGTGTCTCTGTTTGTCCTTTCTGTGTTTCTCATTTCGGTGTCTGTTTGTCCTTTCTGTGTTTCTCATTTCGGTGTCTCTGTTTGTCATTTCAGTGTTTCTGTGTGTTTTAACATTTTGGTGGTCGTGTTTGTCCTTTCTGTGTTTTCACATTTTGATGGTTCTGTTTGTACTTTCTGTGCTTTTTATTTGGACGTCCATGTGCTTTCTGTTGGTATTATTAAAGAGGAGGGGGTATAAGGACAATATATATGAGGTTTGACGTAAAAAAAATTTAAAAGATGTGTGATTCTTCCAACACAACATTTAACTTGATATACCGACTACTATTGTATTTACTTACACCCCCCCCCCTTTTTTTAATACCTCGTTCCGTCTGCATACCTGAAACTGGGGATTAAATGAGGTAGTACGACAGGTACGAAAAAATGCAAAGTCGAAATATTCATATTGTTTTCAAAGGAGCAAAGTGGGCAGATATATAGGGATGAAAACATGTTTTTACTTTGGTAAATGAACCAGTAACGACAATACTAAATATTTACTCGGGAATTACGACGTTGCGCGGAATTAATGTTGTTTTTTACTAGTTTTGTCTGCAGGAGATATCATAATGCAATCAAGACCACTTACTCTCCTAGAGTGTTCTTGACCTATCGATTAACGTGCACGACCCTCTCAGACTTTGACCAATGCCCACTTGTACATTCTTCTATTTAAATAGGCATTTCACCTTAATCCCCAATCATCCTATTTAAGGACCAACTTGAGATCAAAGGCGTTTATAAATTCTCACAATGAACGGTTCAGTTTTAGATTTAAGATTTTTTAATCTCCATTGTGGATAGCGTTGGAAGAGTTTTTGTCGGGATTATGTATTTTAATTCGTTATACCGGATTTTAACAAATCAAAACGTTGTTCAAACACTTTTATGTGTTAAATCCCCGCGGAGATTTGTTATGTTGTCGCTTTAAGTGAAAGCCTTAAAGAAATGTCAGAGATTACCAAAGCGATAACCTTTCATCACCTTTAACGACATTGACAGTACACTACGGATCCCTCCCCCTTCTTGAGATTTTTTTGGAACTGATCTTTTCATTTTGCCATTGGCAGTCAGGCGAATCTTAGACAAACTACTAGAGAGCAAGCGCTACTTTTACGCGAATAGCCAGAACTAGAGAACAAGTACCCCTAATACACGAATGTCGAAAACTAGAGAGCAAGTGATCCTTTTACACGAATGTCGAGAACTAGAGAGCAAGTGATCCTTTTACACGAATGTCGAGAACTAGAGAGCAAGTGATCCTTTTACACGAATGTCGAGAACTAGAGAGCAAGTGATCCTTTTACACGAATGTCGAGAACTAGAGAGCAAGTGATCCTTTTACGCGAATAGCCAAAACTAGAGAGCAAATGTTCCTTTTATGCAATTATTCAGAGCTAGAGAGCAATTGCTCCTTTTACGCGGATAGCCAAAACTAGAGAGCTAGTGCTCCTTTTACACGAATAGTAAGACCTATAGAGCAAGTGCTCTTTGTCAGCGAATCGTCAGAACTAGAGAGCAAATGCTCCTTTTACGCGAATAGCCAAAACTAGAGAGCAAATGCTCCTTTTATGCGAATAGTCAGAACTAGAGAGCGAGTGCTTTTTTTTACGCGAGTAGCCAGAATGATAGAGCGCTTCTTTTACGCAAATAGCCAAAACTAGCGCTTTAATTTCCTTCATTTTGGATAAATGGGTATATCAGAACCCGATAGTGTGTGCTCTGCTCGCAGAAGCGAGCATTAACGAGTCTACTTTGGAGTCTTGCCGATTTTCATACATGGACTCTAAATGTAAAAGAAGTCGAGTACTTGACCTCGGAAAAGAATTCGAATTTAAGAATGGTTCCAACACTCTTGAAAATCTTATCTATTAGATTTGTTTCAATTTTAAAAAATAAGCTACATATAACAGAAACAACAAAACCTCTCCACATAGTGTTACATGTATGCAGTTTATCACAAGCCACACATTAAGAGATACTTACGGCATCTCAGCCATTCTTTGATGTATCTGGAATATATTTGGTATTTTATGACTTCTAGAAGCGTCAATAAATCATCGTGGATGCATGAAATAATTTATGGAAGACATTGGGAATGAAGCAACGGACGTACATGTAACGTGGAACGCAAAATACGACGATTTTGTTTTTGTTTTTTGACGGGCATAGAACCTAAACGATATATGACGTCTAACGTGTAGAAAGGTTTCTCACTAATCAGTGTTTACACTTTATCAATAACAAACATCTTTGAAATTTACAACAACTCTGTCTTCCAGTACATAAAGCTTTCAAACTTCCTTCGTATTTTTTCTGACGCTGTGATTTTGAAGCATAGATAATGTCTGAGCTCGTCTTCAGAGGACGTTAAAGAAACTGGTGAATAAAATCACGAAGCATATTCAAGTATGAAAGTGAACAAAACAAAACAAAAATACCTATGATAAATCAACAATTTGGTCAAACCTCAGCGCCTGGTCTGCAGGACTGAAATATACACACTGAAATCGGGGGATCGAATTCCCCCTAGTGTCACGATTGTACAATCCGCGCCTTTCCCGACTGCGACGTGCAATTTATCACCCAACGTTTGGTGGAAAAGGAAAATTGACAGGAAAATTAAGGAGCCACCCGGAATACAACTTTCCGTAATAAGTTTCTAAAGACCGACTAACTGCTTAATAAGTACTTTTGGACGAAAATCAAATAAATCAATTTTGCGGTATAAAGCGACCCACCACTTAATAAAATGGCGACTTGCAGTTCTTTCTTTCGGCTGCACAGCAATAATTTCTCACTTTTTGACAAATTGCGCAACCTTGACAGTTTGGTATCACACCTGCAAAATCTTAATCTATTAGACGTTTTAATCTATCAATGCCTAGTTTCGGATCGAGTAACCGGTCCGTAACATGCGCGCGATGCCTTCAAATAGTCATGGCATCCGCGAAAACATTTTCTTTTTTTTTCCAACCTATGGGAAATAATGGCTCATTATTTCAGATTTTTATATTGCTAATATTTACAAATGCTTCAATCAAAGTGAAAAATGCATTAAATTCTTTTCATTTCTTTCAAGTTTTTCAACGCGGATTCAACGAACATGTTTGAAATTAAGAAAGCTGTCAATTTTCAAATGGCGCGTTCAGACATACTTTTTGATTTACGAATTAACGAAAAAGAAAGACTTTTTTGATAATTCTATCGCACAGACAATAGAAACGAAAAGCTTTTCAAAACACAAAAGCAACAACTATGAAAGAAGAAATCCTGGCCGGGGGACCAAATGTTAAATCAAAATGAAGATATAGATTAATGAAAAGTTTACGGGAGGTATTAAAAAGCAAGTTTCCTGTGGGTACATCACCCACTTTGTTCAGACCTTCTTAAGAGAAAAATGATTACAAGACCCACTATATCAAATATATATTCATTCATTAAATTTGGTCAATAATGTTCAAAAATGTGCAAGTCACTCTTGGCCATTGTACAATTTGATCGATTTTTATGTACAAATAAAATAAATGAAATGAATTGGTAATGTATTTTTCCTCTCTTCAAAACAGATGATTCCAGCAACGAAATTAATGATAAAAATTGAAATGACTCCAGATTAGGACCACAGCACAGGTGCTTGACACTTGGTTTTGTAGATCAAATGATGTGTCGATCAAACATCAAGAGAAAAGACGTTATGCCTAAAGGACATTCTATGAAATATCTGTTGTATAAGCATGTTGCCTGTTTGAGGAGCCATATACCGGTATTTACATTTATGAAGTATCAAATACCTGTAGTAAGTCTAGACTTGATTGAAAACAGGGATTTATTCCATTATCCCGATGCAAAAGGCCGAACCATTTTTTTTTCTCTGAAGCGGCAGCGAGCGGGTAGGTTTTGACCATTTGACCAAAAAAAAAACCATCTCCAGAATAATTCTCACCAAAAATGGCTTACATGATGAAGGTTTAGGAATGATAAGAAATCAAATGCAGCCCATAAATTAAATTTTCTTCAGTCAGAGACTGACAGAAAATTTAGATTTGATATTATACTTGAACAACTTTTTTTTTTGGTTTCAATGGCGATCTGTCCATGTTTGGTTGTGATTTGTTATGTTTTTTGTTTTTGCCTAATGGGTAGGTTGGTTTTAGGAACAACACCTGACGATTAACAGAAAATAAAATTTGTGCAGCCTAATCCCGTTGCACGATCCCGTTTTTCCCGTCGCGAGATCATTCCGTTTTTCAAGTTGCAAGATTCCGTTTTCCCCTTGCATGACCCATTTTGCCCGTGTCATGACCCGTTTTGTCCGTTGCATGATCCCGTTTTCCCATTGCATGATCCCGTTTTTCCCATTGCAAGATCCCGTTTTTCCCGTTGCAAGATCCCGTTTTTCCCGTTGCAAGATCCCGTTTTGCCCGTTGCAAGATCCCGTTTTGCCCGTTGCAAGATCCCGTTTTCCAGTTGCAAGATTCCGTCTTCCCGTTGCCTGGCCCGTTTTCTCCGTTGAATGATCCCGTTTCCGCAATGCATGATCCCGTTGCATGATCCCGTTTTTCCCGTTTTCCCCTTTGATCATGGTACTAGAGGGTCTCCTAGAGTCATCATACAACGGGGGAAATGGAAACACTTCTTTTCACTGAAAATGGTGTCAAACGTGGCATATTTCAATCCCAGAAAATGTTCCATGTGAAAAGATCTATGTGAATTCTATCCATTGTATCGGATAATCGACCGCAGACTGATGTCATAAGTCTTTCATATAAAACATCAATTATATCAATGAAGTAATATTTTTTTCCGGGGGGCGCATGCTCGTAGAAGAGGACAATCTGTAAATTTTAGATTAATAATACAATAATACGTTAATGCATGAAAACAAAATGATTTTTCGACAAGTTCAAAAAGGCTTTTGTTTCCTTACACCACTCCTCGCGCAACCCTTTCGAGATCCTCTTATGACACGGACTTGTACTAATATATTGTAAACAGGAACTGACTGATGCCCAAAGCTTACTAAATTCAAACAGTCACTGGGTTCTTTTTGTTGTAAAAACAATTGCACTTTTCTATATTATTTTACGAACCTCGGAATTATTAAGAAATCGGTGAAATTGAGCATCAAGTCGGCATCATATTAGATTTTATCAATTGTACTAAGCGTCACGGTTTTATTGTTTTACTGGTTTTTCTTATTTTGAGTCATTTCCGGTAACTCCCGAAGGTAAAAGGAAAGGAAGCATTTAAGTTTTAGTAACTATACAGAGAGAATAAATTGAAAACAGAAAAATAAATGCACTCGGAAAAAGAGAGAGTCAACACTTCGACACTGATACTGCGATTTGATTTTAATTTTTTTTTTTTCTTGAGATAATATTCGCTCCCCATGGATGAAAAATTAGGGTTTATATGATTTCTCTCTCTCTCTCTCTCTCTCTCTCTCTCTCTCTCTCTCTCTCTCTCTCTCTTATCTATTCATTTATTTTTGGTTTACACCATTATTTCTTTTCTAATCTTGTTGTTAAATTTTCTGTCTCATAACAACCATCACCATCGGCCAACAAACATTTTTCAAACAATATTCAGACAGTATAGCAAAAATGACCAATCCATATAAATTACTATGAATAATACATAATTCAAGGCCGAGTGTGGTATTGACCATTAAGTCATATTATGATTTTCCTATAGATGGAATTGTCGTAGGGTCTCTGCAAGCATGTATTATTCACTGGTCAGGGGGGCATTCACTGGTCAAATCTACCTTGTACGGAAGTTTATGTCAGAGTGACCAGACAAACCATATAGGTCTGTAAAGCAAGTTAGTGTAACTATACTTGAGTGAACGGAATGGAGAAGAGCGACATACATCGATCAGTCCGTTCGGCCTCCGTCCATCTGTCTGTCTGATGGCCATACTTCCGCATAAATGGCTATAACTTGATTGACATACATTATACTTCGATCAAACTTGCAGGGATGGCAAAGGATGATGAAACTGAGAACCCAATGAGGGTCAAGGTCGCCTACAAGGTCAAGGGTCAAACATACAACAGGTAACATATATACCTGTTCTTGAACAGTGTTATTTTTGCTTTACTACAAAAGTGCATTTACTGAAAACTAATATACGAGTATACATTCATTTGACCAAATTGAAAGTGTAAAATCACTAACATGCTTGCTTTTAATTCAGAGACAAATTCCTGTGGCAGCACGCCATGTCATGTATGAGACGGGGTTCCATGTATTAATTTCTTAATTTTTTATTTGAAAATGTAAAATGTTTTATTTAGGTCATAGTTTATAAAATACGTGATATTTTACAGCCCTGTATTTACAGACATGTAACTCGACACTTTGTAGAATCTTTTCATAACTTCGTTAGGTAAAGTGACAAAACACATTTTAAGGCTTAATAATAACATTGAATTTCACAAAGTCGCATGGGAGTTCACATTACATGTATCATATGACATAATTTTAAGTGTATACAAAACTTCTTCTTTCGATGTTTGTACCTACGGTGAACGATAACAGGATTGACTTACGATTCATTGATACACAATGATACAGCTGTTGTTCGACATGACATTCATTCGATATGTGTTCTGTCATAATTTTTTTTCGTCTTTATCATTCATTTTATCAATCTATTTTAAAAAGAGAATGGCATGATGATGGATATTTAGACTCCTTCATTAACTATTATTATTATTATTTCATCCATTTTCTTCAGTATTTTGTACAAGAAAGTACATTTCCGAAAAAGAAATTGAAAACGACTTGAGAATATCTCAAAACGCTCCGACTTCTTACATTTACGTCATCTTTACGTAAAACATCGTTAATGTCACATTTTCGCAGCTGATCTGAATTGCATGAATGTGATGTTCATTGTACAATATCACATAACCTAATCCTCTATGTCACTGACAATACATGTAGAAAAAACACAGGAGTTCAACGCCAGCGACCTCCTAACCCCAACTTTCATCTGCTCTTGATTTCAAGAGCTAATCCAGGAGCAAAACATTCAACGGTATAAAAAGCAGATTTCAGTACGGTAAAAATTGAATTGTTCAACCTTTCAATTATAATTTCTAAAAAATATGCAAAATGAAGATTTTGATCACCCGTGGGTCAATTAAAGGGGGAGGGGGGGGGGGGGGGGGGTACCTTTCTCCTAACACACGTTCAACAATATTTAATACTGTCTACGTGTATAAATTTCATAATTCATTCAAGTGCCAATTTCATATTTTTGTAGACCAGATTCCCTCAATTCCTGATTTTTCAATTTAGTGGCGCCATCTGTGATTGGTTTTGAATTTTTCATCAATATATTTGTTCTCTCGAGTTATTTGTTTTTTCGTGTGGATGTCTACACGTCTTTATGCGGCACTTTTATACGTTTGTTCACTTCTTGAGCATGTATGTTTCGACCTTGGTTTTGATGGAGATCTTTTCCTTTTGTGCAGTGTCACGTGACGACGATTTCATTTAAACCACAGAAGCTCGATGCCAACGATCCACAAGAGTATCCGTCACCTCTACTTGGGAAGGGACGTGTGGCACTGAGTGTCGTTTAGCTTCATAAATATCGCCCTACCCACGCTTGTTTTTCTTCGGTTGTTGTGGTGTGTGGGGACACCACAACAACCGAAGAAAAACAAGTGTGGGTAGGGCGATATTTATGAAGCTAAGTGTTGTTGGCATCGAGCTCCTGTGATTTAAACTAGGATTCGCGCAATTCCAAGTAGGACATGCGCAGTGCTTGCAAAAACAAATCTCTTGTAAGTGTCGCCAACAGCGGTTCCTGTACTTTGGTTTTTATTTCACAAAAAACAACTAAATACCCGAAATATATGCGTTTTGTGCACTAAATTCGGCCTATTTAAGTTATTGAAGAAACTGTCTGGTCGCAGAGTTTAAATATTAGTATTCTTTTTTTTCAAATCAGCCACCAAGGTAAATAATATTTTTTTCAAAATGACCATCATGGCGCATTGTCGGTTACTTAAAATCTAAATATTTCTAAGAAAATGTATGCACAAATTCTATAATGAAAAATTACGGACACTTGTGATCGGAAGTTACTTTTGCTTCCCTGCTTCACAAATGAAGTAATAGCATTCATCCATGCAGACGACAGGTAATTTATCGCGATATAACAATTAACAACAATGGCTACATGTCGGCTGCTAACTACCACCGTGGAGCTACATGACGATTTGGCACGCAATGCTAATAGGTTCTATGATCGACACCTACGTCGTTACTGTACATACTTGTGTGTAGTACGAAACAGCAGTTTTGGCAAAACGTTTTGGCATCGCGTCGTTCTCTTCTGCTGCAATTTGTCAAATAAATTCATGGAAAGGCTTGAAATGTAAGATCTAATTTGTTAACAAGACATTTTCTTTTAAGATACTGGATAATTATAGATGCAGAAAATAATAAAGGGAAAATGAATTATTACTGTGCACGGATGGCAAAAAATACAACAATTTCAGCTGTAAAAGCAAATGTAAAATGTATATGACGTAAATTTTCATCTATTTCTTTTCAGAGAGAGATTTTTCCGCCTATAGATATATTTACATACATAATTATGGATATGGAAGAAACGAACAACAGAGAAAAACAAAGTAAAATATGGAAGAGATCTCTATCAAGACTACACTTCACTTTAAAACAAAGTGGAACATAATCACAAGATGCAACGAAACTTCAACAAACGACAGGGGGGGGGGGGGGGCAACCAGCCACACATCAGCGCACACACAGAACAGTCCAACGACGTACCGAAACATTGTGCACCCGATTCCGACTTTAGACGGCAATTTGCCATATAATTTTAGCGAATGGTGTGGTATGGTTGTCCTGATTACGTGCTAACAACCCTCCAAAAAATCTGAACTCTGTGTTGCGTTCAACTTCTGTTTGTTCATATTTAGAATCTCTTCAAATTTCTAGAAAATTGATAGGGAAATATAATACTCGAACGACCAGTCTTAAAGAATGAACCCTCCAGACAATCGATGTCACAACTGTTACATGTATATGTCAATTAACCATGTTTTACTCGAGAAGTTGAGGTCACATCCGATTCATGAATTTCCTATTCCCTCTAAGCACATTTAAAAAAAATCAGAATCTTTTCTTTGTACATAATACGATGATTGATACAAGCTCCAGCGAACCCTTTCGTATATGTAATTGACGTAAAACGAAACAAATTGCAAAGGTGAAAAACAAACTGTAGAAAAAATGTAAATGATCAATCTAATTAAGCAAGAATGATGTTTGAACGCTCCCACCTGCTTGCTCAAACAAAGCGATGATCCGATGGAACCAGGCCCAACGCTGGCTGGTGAGCAGAAATACGTTCTAAAGTGCAAAGACCTGCCAACCGTCTTAGGTTTCTTTTCTGTTTAAATCTGATTTTTTTAGAGAACTCGCTATATTCTTGATTTTATTTCAATTAGTGTGGAATAGACTGTGGTGCTTTCTAATACCGACGCAATTCACTTTCGGGAACAACAATTGGGGCTTTTAGAGGGGGGGGGGGGGTGAGGAGGAATTCTACCCGTTTTTTTTTTCCTGTAGCGTTATTCAGAGCAGAACATTTTCAGGGGAAGGAGGTATACACTTTACTTATCTTTTAATGTTATACGTCTTCAAACTCAATAGCATCATTTAAGATTTTCAGCATGGATCAGACATGCACGTTTCTGATATTTAAACCTCGTCAGTGATCCTCAATCTAAAAAATGTAATATATGGCCAAAGAGTGTGAAAGTTATTATGTCCAAAAATAAACCGAAAGACGTAGCAAGATGGGTGGGATATGATGCTGCAGGACCCACGTTTCAGAGATTTTAAGAAATTTTGATAACAGAAATTGTCGAATGCGTCGAAGAAACGATTTTGATAGCAGAAATTTTCGTATATGTTGAAGAAACGATCAAGCAAAGTTGATCGAACTTAGCTACATGTGCCCTCGGGACTCCTGGTCCACGATGATGTGTGCATGAAGCGTTCCTCCTGTGGACTATGGTTTATGAAGTTTTTTTTTTTTCAAAAAGGAAAATAAAAATCCCTTGCGCTATTAAAAGGGCGTTTGCTTGTTGCATGATAATCTAGTATTAATCCAAAGAACATGTTCGATCTACCAGATTCTATTGAAGATTAGACAATGAAACATGGAAAAGCACATGTTTCCTCCGGAAATTCGATATTACACCAGATCTATACCTGCTTCCCTGAAGTCTGATTAGACAATGTAATATCATATGTAAAAGAAAAATATTGGAAACTCAAATTTAAAAAAAACAAAAAAACCAAAAAAAAAAAAACGTAAATTTTTAAAAGTTAGTGTTACAGAAGTGTAATAGTAACTAATGTTGACGCCTTAATAATGACCAATCAAAATTTTTTTTTAAATTAAGGATTATGATTTATTTTGGCTATTTATGATGCTCTTTAGTGGCAAAAATGTCTCTGTATTTACATGTAAGAGATTATTTTTCAGGAGGGCACAGATCTCTATGCCATTAATTTGGAAAAGAGAAATAAATCATTGAACATCATTGATCAGTCAGGAAAGGGTTAGAAACAATCTTGTTACAGAAACCTTGGTAATCCGGATGTATCAGAAACCTTGGTGATCCGGGTGTATCAGAAACCTTGGTGATCCGGATGTTACAGAAACCTTGGTGATCCGGGTGTATCAGAAACCTTGGTGATCCGGATGTTACAGAAACCTTGGTGATCCGGGTGTATCAGAAACCTTGGTGATCCGGATGTTACAGAAACCTTGGTGATCCGGATGTTACAGAAACCTTGGTGATCCGGGTGTATCAGAAACCTTGGTGATTCGGGTGTTACAGAAACCTTGGTGATCCGGATGTTACAGAAACCTTGGTGATCCGGATCATGTTACAGAAACCTTGGTGATCCGGATCATGTTACAGAAACCTTGGTGACCCGGATGTTACAGAAATCTTGGTGATCCGGATGTTACAGAAACCTTGGTGATCCGAATGTTACAGAAACCTTGGTGATCCGGATGTTACAGAAATCTTGGTGATCCGGATGTTACAGAAACCTTTGTGATCCGGATGTTACAGAAACCTTGGTAATCAGGATGTTACAGAAACCTTGGTGATCCGGAATGTTACAGAAACCTTGGTGATCCGGATCATGTTACAGAAACCTTGGTCAGGCTTTCTACTCTACCTTGATGAAAAAGTAGGAAAAAAGTAGGAGTAGTCAATGAAAAAAAGTAGGAGAAAAATAGGAAAAAGTAGGAATTAATAGGGGAAAAGTAGGAAATTTTTGATCACTTTTAGCGTAAATTTTCAGTAAGTATGACACACAAATCACAGTAAGCAATGATTGTAGACTGGTAGTGTTCATCTTTGAGTAAATGACAGAGAAAAATAAAGGGAGATTGATTTTTCATGTAAAATGTACAGAATGGGCGAGCGAAGCGAGCCCGAAATTTTTCAAACCTTTGAATCAGATGTCGATGACAAGTGAAACAAGTAATTTTTTTACTTTTGAGATGAAAAAGTAGGAATAGTAGGAGGTTTAGAAGTAATAGTAGGAAAAAATAGGATCAAAATAAAAAAAGTAGGAAAAGTAGGAAATAGTAGGAAAAAGTAGGAACAGTAGAAAGCCTGCTTGGTGATCCGGATCATGTTACAGAAACCTTGGTGACCTGGATGTTACAGAAACCTTGGTGATCCGGATGTTACAGAAACCTTGGTGATCCGGATGTTACAGAAACCTTGGTAATCCGGATGTTACAGAAACCTTGGTGATCCGGATGTTACAGAAACCTTGGTGATCCGGGTGTATCAGAAACCTTGGTGATTCGGGTGTTACAGAAACCTTGATGATCCGGATGTTACAGAAACCTTGGTGATCCGGATCATGTTACAGAAACCTTGGTGATCCAGATGTTACAGAAACCTTGGTGATCCGGATGTATCAGAAACCTTGGTGATCCGGATGTTACAGAAACCTTGATGATCCGGATCATGTTACAGAATCCTTGGTGATCCGTATGTTACAGAAACCTTGGTGATCCGGATGTTACAGAAACCTTGGTGATCCGGATATTACAGAAACCTTGGTGATCCGGATGTTACAGAAACCTTGGTGATCCGGATGCCCACTGCTTCTAGATCAGTAGTCTGGTTCCCGGGACCTCTTAACTAAGAATTCCCGGGAACCAGACTACTAGATCAGTGCATGCCCAAAGTGAAACAAAAATCCAGAATGAGTGAGAAATCTTCAAAAGAAACATGACAAAGAGTCACATGTTACCCATCGTTTCGTATTTTGAAAAAAAATAATTTAAAATGAAACTCCAATATAACAATTATGTCAAAATTAATGTCAAAAGTCCATGATGAAACTCTTATTTATTACAATAATGTTAAAATTAATGTCAAATGTCCATGATGAGCTAATGTTCAACACCTGCATTATGAAAGACAATACTACAATAAGGTGATCATTTATGTGGTGCTGTAAGGGAATACATTAGATCTATCATTGAATTTATGAGATGAATATGCATGGGATACATGAATCTTCATTGTCAAATTTCAACACTTTCCGAGCTTCCTCAACCATGTCCAAATATATAATCTCTATATACAAGTATTTGCATAATACATCTTCTTTTTTTATCATCTGGGCACCTAGTTCTTTTTAAAACTCTCCAGATCCCTCGTTGCCCCCCCCCCCCCCCCCACACACACACACACACACTCCCCGCCACTGTTGTTAATAATAATGATAATACTTTATTTCACTGTTGTTATGTTCTTATTTGTTGTCATAATTAATAGCTATTTATTTCTTCTTCTTCTTTTTTAAGTTCTACATTTTTTCTTTTAAATTTTGATTCAAAACGTTTATGTGATCAGAGAATGATCTGAATTTCCTTTTATTGGTATAGACTAAAGAGCGAAATATACAGATCGCGAATATTTTAAAGGTCAGAGTCGATGAAAGACACGTCGAGTTTCATATACATGTAGTTCGGAAGTATCATCCTCGGAAACCCACGGCATCTTCTCCGTTCTACTTCGAAAGGCAATAGGCTGTGGGTTTCCGACGATGGGAAGTATGCACTTGAAAGGATTATCATTTCTCCTAACAGTCGGAACGCCTCGACCTTTTCTGACATAAGAAGAAGGGGCGAGGTGTTCCGACTGTTCTCCTAAATCTCTTAATTGGAAGGCAAGGGTCAATGTATTTGAATGCAAATATATCTAAATGTAATATGTATGTTAGTCATTTAGTCTTTATCCATATTCACTCCTTTCGTTTGTTTTAAGGTTGTTCTCAACCATGAGCGGGTCAAAGAGTGCCAACTGCACCAAGCCAATGTACAGGTATCAATTTCAAAATTGCAAAATTAGTTTCTTCGAATTTCTAGATGTTTAAAATTCTATGAATTCATGAAGACAGATAACCGTAATACTATGGTCATCGGAAAAGAGATCAGGGTTTCGCCCAGTTTTTATTGATCATTTAACAAAGATAGACTATTTTTAAATTTTTTTCATCCGTGAAATAATTCTTCAACGTGTTGATTACATTTTCCCCAAAACACTTCATTAAGCAATCTTTGGGTGTGTTTAATTAAGAATATAATTTCCACATCTCTTTTTAATTCTTGGGTTCACGATGCGATTGTAGTCGAACGTTAAATCTATTTGCTTCTTCGAATTTCTATTTTCAGTATAATCATGAATTTTTAATTACTCAAAGATAGAGAAGGACTTCGCCCAGTTTTTATTGATAAACAACCGTATAATCTCTATTTATTTTAGCATTTTTCACATTTTTAAAATATTTATCCATAACATGATTTTTGTTTTTCAATTTTAGATCATGCAACTTTAAGTTACCATTTACCGATTTATTCAAATATCTAAATTAAATATATTTGCAAAATACATCTAATATATCCATTCTCTGATTTTTTTTTCTTGAATCTAGAGCGAATTAAAAGCAAAATTTTAACATATAACTGCGAATTCCATGTGGTTGTGGATTCGTTTGGGTTCCAGTTCAATATAGATCTATATTTTCATTCAATTATTTTTCATTTTTAGACATGCAATCAGTTCATTTGCCTTTATCCTTATTCATTAAAACATGACAAAAGAAATTATATTAAAGTGTTAATATCAGTTACGTATACCCCTATGAGAACTGATTGCACCCAAAATTAATTTTCTTCGAATTTCAATCTCCAAATATTTAATGAATTTATAATGATATTAAGAGAATTGACCGTACGGTCATTGAAAAAGAGAGGACTGCGCCCAGTTTTAATTGATTATTTAGCATATATAGATATGTAACGTAAGTCACACCACGCATTTTTTCGCTGCAGTTTGTCACGCAACGAATAACGAGGAATACCGGTTCATGTATCGTAAATTCTCGCATCCACAGGTGCAGTGAAACCTATGCTCCTTTATCTATTTGTGATTTTCAAAGTATATAAAGAACAACTTGTATTTTTATAACCTTAACGATATAAATGTTTGAGTATAATCGCTGTTACGGAAATCCAATACGCGTTGCACACTCGGGATCGCCATAAAACAGTTAAGGAGATAGTAAAACATTAGAGTGACGGAAGAGATACGTCTAAAACGTAGAATTCTGCACTATAATAAACAACCAATGCATGTAAAGAAATATTTGTGATATTTGTCGACGTAATATGGCTATTTATTTCATCATTCCCGCTCGAATATTTATTTCTTTTGCTCTCATTTTTTTGCATAAAAAATGCCATTTTCGTATGTCATGTTTCCTTCTTTTTTATTCATTTTGTTTATTTTTTTTTCTGTTTCCTGAGAGAGAAAGAGAAAGAGAGATCCGACAATTCTAATATGATTTTCAAAAGAAAGAAGAAATAAGGTTGTTGAAATTTCCTGGAAATTATCGTGACCACTTTGCAATGATTGTGCAAGATCTGATAAATCTAAATGCATGTATCACGAAACTTACTTCAGAAACAAATTATAATGTTATGAAAAATCTTTACAGGTGGCACTATAAAGAATTAGTATAATGAATTTGTTAATGCTATGTGGGTGGGAGTAAATTATTCCCCAATAATCCTCGGTACGTAGAGGGTTTTTCCAATCAAATACATGGACCCTGACCCAATAAAACAATCATCTTCCTACAAACAGGATCAGCATGTATTTCCTCTCATGCATAAGTCGTAAACGAGTAGATACATGTAGAAGAAGGTAAACTGATGAAATCTCTTATCATCCTAATCCATACTTGAACTATTTATTTATTATTTATTTATTTAAATAAAAACACTTGGTTTCTTTTTGCCGTACGTTTCGATCACTAGGCCTTCGTCATAAAACATTTATTTATTTATTTATTTATTTATTTATTTATTTATTTATTTATTTATTTATTTATTTATTTATTTATTTATTTATTTGATTATCCATCCACTCGCCAACCAAATACATGCAATTAATGTTATTTTTAATTCATTTTAAAGACTATTCATATATTTTAATTTAGGAATATGATCATGAAATTCCGAGAAAAACAGTCCATCCACTAATACGTCCACTTTCCCATCGATTCACTCAGCCATTCATCCAATCCCTCCATCCATCTTTTATTTAAAATGAAAAAAAAATTATGTAGATCTATTAATTTCTTGTTTTCGTGAAAAATACACAAATGTCATTATTCGCATTGTTTTTCGAATTTTTATGAATTCCATCCTTGTTTCCATATTTCATATCTGAACTAAAAAGACAATCAGAATGTTCTTGGTAAAGAGAGATTGAAAACAGAACGAGTACAATGTACTTACATTTGCATATTGAACTCTGATTTATACGACCATGGTATAAACTAATCTAATAAATAATTTCAGTAATGTCATCACATATTTCCCACCTTGTAATTTGTACCGTGAATAAGTAATAAAATCAATGTCCATGAAACTATATTAGCAAATTAATGCTACTTCATAAACATATTTTAGGATTAGTCCATTCAAGCTGCTGGGGTTACACCAGTACTATACTTACAGTTGCATGCAACGCGGCAGTTTTCTAACAACCATTCTGGGAGTCGGGTGACAACTTTGTATGGTGACATGGATCAATTTGCTTAGTTAATATTCATATGTAAAAACCAATGACACTGTGCTGCCCTCCGTGTTTAATAAACACATGATTAGGGAGCCACCCATGGTGACAAGGATTTTGATGATTTTGTTGCGGAGAAAAGTCTGCTTGCAATTAAAATATTGCGAAAGGCATCCCTACATGGTCCTCATTATGTCATATCAGTAAAAAAAAAAACACTTTTGCTTTCTTCATCCTTTTTTTTCCCCAATAACATAATGTTGAAAGCTGAGGATAGATTGTAGAAAGATATGTTGAGTATTTTGAGCAAATTTGGGGAAAATCAATGAAAGTTCCATTGGGAAGGGGTCATATAATGTCCTTCGAAATCGGGGGGGGGGGGGATTATAAAAGAACCTGTCGACAATTGGTCATAATCTGCTGTTTGCAGTTAAAATTTGCAAAATTATGTACATCAAACCTCGTAATTCTCAGCAGTTTGCATATTTTACGGCCATCATGTATTTAACAAGGGCAGATAAACCGAAAATTCTTATTGTCCGTGTTTTTACCCGCCTCCCCCTTTCACCGGGATGTCGTCTGCAACAGCTGCTCTGACATCATCAGACGACCAACAGCGATGAGACAAGAACTCAGCAGATACTATAGGAAATGTCCCCCACACAGGACTCAAATAAGACCAACTCCCTCACTTAATCAGACCATTAGACCAACTCCCTCACTAAATCAGACCATCAAACCAACTCCCTCACTTAGAAATCCACTATACACTGTAGGACCACCTCCCACACAACCCACCTGATTGGCTAGTATACAACTGGTTACTTGATAAATCAAAAATAAATATGATAACGTAACAACAATTACTCTATAGGTATGATACCGAATTCCAGAGTTTCTATTCTCTCACAGAGTTTTAGGACACAATGATTCAGCTATTCTTACATGTATATTCATTTTAAAATTAACTCATAATATTAATTACACGATAAAAGAAGTAAAAAGAAGCAACGCCTGGTAGCAATGTCGATGTTGTGTAGAAGACAACCAGGTACCAATGAAATGCAATGTTTAAATATTTTCTGTGTCAAACGTAAAGTACATAGATGTTCTTTACGCCCGCGTTTTTCCTCTTCTGTTTTACAAAATTTATTATCAATTATTGTGTTTTAGCGGACAAATTAACAATTACGATGAGACTTTCTACATAAGCTGTCCAAATCAATGTCACTGACATCATAATGAAATAAATCCGGATTAAAGTGTCACACTTTTTTTAATTTGGAATATGGTGTACGCTGACGATATAGTTCTATTTTCCCCTACCTTCAGTGAAATAACAAACAAAATTACTCTATAGATTGTAGCATCAAAACTGTTTACATAATGGCTTTCTTGTAATTTTGACAACTTGTCATTTGGATATTTTACAATCCCATTTCATAATTTGTGGTTGTGGTATTTTGACATCGGTTATTTTATATCACAAGTGTTCGTAGCTTTTTGGTACTTTTTTTTTCAAAAAGTGTTCTCACTTATTTGAAACTAATATACAGCGGATTCTATTTCATACCATAAACAGTGTACAGTGGTACTTTTTACACCTAAACATGCAATGTTGCTGTACTACTCTTGGATTTGGAGTGGTCTGTACATTATTGTATATCAATATCTCATGCCAGGCTAATCTTTTTGTATCGAAATAAGTTGGAATTTATAATGTTTCGGAGACTTAATGTAGAATTAGACCATAACAGAAACAATACATGTAACTATGGTACAACTCGTAGAAACTGCGCGGTCGGAAATTACAACTGCGTTTGGCACATCCATCGGTTTAAAATGCTTCACAGGAAGGTTAAGTATTCAATGACAGAAGAAGAAGAATGCATTACAAATAAAAATGTTACGCGTGGTATCCTGATATACTTCATGACAAATTGCGTTTCTTCGTGAGGAAACGGGGTCTGTCTTATGGTTACGCAGGCATGAACTTCATGCTGTAACAAAAAATCATTGCTATACCAAGTCTCACGGAATCGGTTCACGAGAACATCTATCTAAAATCCCGGGGGATTCATAAAGTCAGGTAAAACATCTGGCAGCCCACAAAATAAGATCGTGATTTGTAACCGTAGTTACAATGTAATCTACCTGGATCACATTAACAAAAAGACACGCAATGTAAACAAATTGTTGTTTACCCGGTACTCCAGTCCTATGAATGAAAACCTCCAAAATTGGTCCACTCCATTCAGCTGGCCGTGATCGCCCTAATTTGTGGGAATAATAGACATATGTATTTTAAAAGAGACTTTTAATACTTCATTTCGACCTAAAATAGACTATTTTGAGTGTTTTACCTGATAATTTTGCGTACCTTTCTGATTCAATGACTGATACGCAGAGGGCAGGCCAAAGATAATATTTACGACGTACTACAGTACGGATTTCACATCCCCGTGTTGCTCACCGTATAGAGTAACAATCACGGCTGATTATTTGGCCACAGAAGTCAATAAATCACGAAATTTGAGACGTATTAATCAAAGGAAGTGTCATTCTACGACATTCAGACTTTCTTAGCTTCCATCTTTTCCGAATGATATCAGGTCATTATCAGATATATTGTTTCATGGACTGGCATTCGGAGAGCCGATGAGACAGAGTTGGAATGCAATCGAAACAAATGAGGATTCTTTTTGACGGGTCACGATGCGAGGATCAGAGACATAAAAAATATAACAATATAAATATCATTTCTTCTTTATAACAATTGTAAAACAATGCACAGTGTCTATGCAATCAAATAACGAAGGGTGCAGTGCAATTGTAACATATTGCAAATGTAACTCGGTCTCTCCCTCCCCTTTCACCCAGTCCGAGTAGGAGTGCAGGGGATCCGGAGTGCATATCGGATGGTTGTTGAATTTCCCAAAAGTTAAACTATCCAACGGAACTCGGACTACTTTTCCCTCCTTGGTTTTTCCAAATGTTGTTTTTGACGTACATGATGACATGGAACAGTGCTATATGGTAAACCTGTAACATGTTCAGGAGACTGGATCGATTTCCGGTCATGCCAAAGATAAAAGTGAAAACAAAAAAAAGGGGGGGGGGGGTATTATACGATAACTGTAGAAGCGCGTAAATGTGTACAAGTAACATCGCGGATATTAGACGAACATGACGAAGAGAGATTGCAACAAATATGAAACATGAACAAACATCGTAAAAAGATTTTTGAAACAAAAAACTTACCCTGACAAGTTTTGCTGCAAAACATGACTTTCATTCTCATGTGATTGGTCTTTGAAATCCTCCGACATGGGAGCCCCATTTGTGGAACAAAATATGTGATTAGATAATGATGTATAACAACAACCAATCAGAGTTTTCGACAGGTTTTCTGTGGCATCCCACAGATCAAGGGCGGTAATTCTGGATTACTATGAATTAGTTCCCTTTGATTTTTCACACTACCGGCGTGGAAAGCCTGTGCCCCCATGGTGCGTGGGGTGTAACCATAGGAGAATTTACTGGTGGGGATCTCTTTTGACTTCACACCTCTTTGACGAGTCCCAACGATTGGTTCCATTGTAATATGTAATGCAACAATAGGTTAAATGGCCGTGACGGATCGAGTGAATGTTTTTTTGTGAAATATCTTTATGTTTGTGGAATTATGAGAATTACTCTATAATCTCCTTTTTCTAAGCTTGTGATTTACTAATATTAAAATAAATACATTTTCCTCAAAGTTATGGGGAGGGGGTTGACCAGAAACCTACCCACCCACCCACCCACCCCTTCTGTAGAATTGTAAAACGAGCAAATTTACTAGTACCATGTTTGCGTATGATTGTCTGAAAATAATAGTCTGGACCCTTCCTGATCCTGTTAGTTTAATTTAATCATTAAAACATCCCAATTTAAACATTTGAAACATCCCAATTTAATCATTAAAAACATCCAAATTTAATCCCAAATTAAACATCCCAATTTAATTTTCTAAGCAATATTGTAAGTTCTGTTCACATTTCCCAACCCAAAATGGGACACTGAAAGATGGAGCATCAGGCGGATTGCGATTAAACTCTTGGTGCACCAAGACTGATGATATCCTTGAAAATTAGTGGCTCCACCTACAATAGGCGTGGGTTGTTTTGCTGTTGTCATTGCAACTTTTGTTGCGGTCTTCCTTTTTATATGTATATGGTACACTAATGAAAAAGGTAAACGTGACCACTAAACATTGCGAAATATATTTTATCAAAACTGAAGGTTTGTTTGTAATAAAACAGTGTAGCTAGCCGAGGCCGAGACAGGAGATGCACATATTTCCATATTTTGAACTTGTTCTCTTGATGTGTTATAGATTCAGATGTTTATTGCAGTCGACGTACCACGCATATGAAAGTCATATCTCAAACCATTCAAAAGTTTGCTTGAGGGTAGTTTTTGTGAATGACTAACAGACAGACGGACAAACGGACGAACCAGATTTAGTGTATCCGCACTTTCACAAAAGCGGATTGCAATGAGACAGAAACTGATAAAGATAGAGAAAAACAGCCCCTTTCTATTTTTTCTCCAGTTTTGTATGATTAACGAAAAATAAGAGCTACAAGTATCTCTTTAGCCCTTGACCAGACTACCTCTTCGGAAACATTGCATGAATTCGCTTTATGTTATCTCTTTTTCTCTCTCTATCTCATACAATTTCAGTAGGTATGAATTTTCTGTTTTGAACCAAGTCGTTGTCGAAACATATAATACTATCTTTTCAAAAGTATACCAGGTATAATCAAGAAAAGTCTTCGAGACTAATTTATCATGAATGAAACAAATGTTCTATCAGATTCACCATTCTTTACAGAGAAACTATTGAATTTCATTTGAGGGGGCCTGCTTTGTTTGTGCAGAAAGTATTCAAAATCCTCCAAAATCGAAAGTTCCCTAGACTAAATAATCCAGTCTCTCCGCTGGAGAGACTGGATTATTTAGTCTAAAAGTTCCCCTGCAAAGAATATGTATTTTGACCTTATGATTCCATACGATACTGTATGGAATGAAGCGACAATTTTCTTTTTGTTCGCCGTCAATAATCACGTTAGCTACATGTAGTGTGTACACTAAATCCCATCGTAGTCTAGATTTTGAAAATGATTTTTTTTCTTTTCTTTTTGTTTTTATTTTTTTTTATCAAAAAACACCACAGACATGTAAACAATACGCAGACAAGGACATTTTTGTATATAAACATAGAACATAGATGAGTATATGTCGACCAACCTGTGGTCCTAGTGAGATTCGAACCAGCGACCATTCGGTCACTTGCCCGACGCCCTAACCACACCACCGACTGAAAATGAAAATTCCATTATATGTACGTGTACATCAAAGTAGATTTTGCTTGCAATATCCCATTGCAATGTTTTTGTTGTTGTTGATTTTTTTTTTTTGAATTGACATGTACATAGGTTTCTGACATTGATAATGTTTTTGCATTTCTTTGTTTGTAGAGGCCAAAACAGCATCTTGATAATATAATGGAGCATTGAATTGAAAAATTGACTAAAGTTTTTATATCAGCCTTTTCGTCGACAGGATAAGATCTATTCAGAAATAATATTTGGTGGCACCCACGGGATAAATTAAGACTCGTAACAAGACCATCTTTTGTCGGACATATCCAAATACTGTACGCCTTGCTTCCTATGGAATCTCCAAAAGCAACCAGAAGTCTCTGACGAGACTGTAGCTCTCCTGGTTGTTTTTTCTTTAAAACATCAATTTCCTTTCTTAAAGACCATAGGGAGCAGGTGCTCAAACAAATTATAAGTAGCACGAAAAAACAACATATCCATTAGACTGCAACTATAAAATCACTCATATAATTTATAATATCCGAGATATAGTATTTCAAAAAAGAAAGACACATCAATTTTAAAAGATGCTAGGGGCCAGAGGCTTCTAGCTCAAATGAACTATCAATGACACAACTAGACCACAGATCCATCATATTGCAAAAAGAATTAAGTCTCCATCACATGGAGTTATTTAGGAGAAAATGACCACACCCATTTTCTAAGACCCTGGGGGTCGGGGGCTCAAACAAAATATCAGGTGCAACACTAAACCACAGATCCATCATATTGCAAAAAGAATTAAGTCTCCATCATTTATAGTGTCAGATGAGTTGCAAGCACAAGATTACATAGAATGATAAAGGAAAAAATGACCACACCCATTTTCTAAGACCCTGGGGGACAGGGGCTCAAACAAAATATAAGGTGCACAATAAGACCACAGACCCATTATATTGCAAAAAGAATTAAGTCTCCATCATTTATAGTGCCAGAGGAGTTGCGAGCACAAGATTACATAGAGTTATATAGAAGAAAATGACCACACCTATTTCTAAGACCCTGGGGGTCAGGGACTCAAACAAAATATCAGGTGCACAACTAAGACACAGACCCATCATATTGCAAAAAAGAATTAAGTCTCCATCATTTATAGTGTCAGAGGAGTTGCGAGCACAAGATTACATAGAGTTATATAGGAGAAAATGACCACACCCATTTTCTAAGACCCTGGGGGTAAGGGGCTCAAACAAAATTTCAGGTGCATCACTAGACCACAGACCCATCATATTGCAAAAAGAATTAAGTCTCCATCATTTATAGTGTCAGAGGAGTTGCGAGCACAAGATTAAATAGAGTTATATAGAAGAAAATGACCACACCCATTTTCTAAGACCCTGGGGGTCAGGGGCTCAAACAAAATATCAGGTGCACAAAAAGACCACAGACCCATCATATTGCAAAAAGAATTAAGTCTCCATCACTCATAGTGTCAGAGGAGTTGCAAGCACAAGATTATGTTACATAGAGTTATATAGGAGAAAATGACCACACCCATTACTAAGACCCTGGGGGTCAGGGACTCAAACAAAATATCAGGTGCACAACTAGACCACAGACCCATCATATTGCAAAAAGAATTAAGTCTCTTTCATTTATAGTGTCGGAGGAGTTGCGAGCACAATATTACATAGAGTTATATAGGTGAAAATGACCACACCCATTTTCTAAGACCCTGGGGGTCAGGGGCTCAAACAAAATATCATGTGCACAGCTAGACCACAGACCCATCATATTGCAAAAAGAATTAAGTCTCTATCATTTATAGTGTCAGAGGAGTTGCGAGCACAAGATTACATAGAGTTATATAGGAGAAAATAACCACACCCATTTCTAAGACCCTGGGGGTCAGGGGTTCAAACAAAATATCAGGTGCACAACTAAACCACAGACCCATCATATTGCAAAAAGAATTAAGTCTCCATCATTTATAGTGTCAGAGGAGTTGCGAGCACAAGATTACATAGAGTTATATAGGAGAAAATGACCACACCCATTTCTAAGACCCTGGGGGTCAGGGACTCAAACAAAATATCAGGTGCACAACTAAACCACAGACCCATCATATTGCAAAAAGAATTAAGTCTCCATCATTTTTAGTGTCAGAGGAGTTGCGAGCACAAGATTACATAGAGTTATATAGGAGAAAATGACCACACCCATTTCTAAGACCCTGGGGGTCAGGGACTCAAACAAAATATCAGGTGCACAACTAAACCACAGACCCATCAAATTGCAAAAAGAATTAAGTCTCTATCATTTATAGTGTCAGAGGAGTTGCGAGCACAAGATTACATAGAGTTATATAGGAGAAAATGACCACACCCATTTCTAAGACCCTGGGGGTAAGGGGCTCAAACAAAATATCAGGTGCACAACTAGACCACAGACCCATCATATTGCGAAAAGAATTAAGTCTCTATCATTTATAGTGTCAGAGGAGTTGCGAGCACAAGATTACATAGAGTTATATAGGAGAAAATAACCACACCCATTTCTAAGACCCTGGGGGTCAGGGGTTCAAACAAAATATCAGGTGCACAACTAGACCACAGACCCATCATATTGCAAAAAGAATTAAGTCTCCATCATTTATAGTGTCAGAGGAGTTGCGAGCACAAGATTACATAGAGTTATATAGGAGAAAATGACCACACCCATTTCTAAGACCCTGGGGGTCAGGGACTCAAACAAAATATCAGGTGCACAATTAGACCACAGACCCATCATATTGCAAAAAGAATTAAGTCTCTATCATTTATAGTGTCAGAGGAGTTGCGAGCACAATATTACATAGAGTTATATAGGAGAAAATAACCACACCCATTTCTAAGACCCTGGGGGTCGGGGGTTCAAACAAAATATCAGGTGCACAACTAGACCACAGACCCATCATATTGCAAAAAGAATTAAGTCTCTATCATTTATAGTGTCAGAGGAGTTGCGAGCACAAGATTACAATGAGTTATATAGGAGAAAATGACCACACCCATTTTCTAAGACCCTGGGGGTCAGGGGCTCAAACAAAATATCAGGTGCACAATTAGACCACAGACCCATCATATTGCAAAAAGAATTAAGTCTCTATCATTTATAGTGTCAGATGAGTTGCAAGCACAAGATTACATAGAGTTATTTAGGAGAAAATGACCACACCCATTTCTAAGACCCTGGGGGTCAGGGGCTCAAACAAAATATCAGGTGCACAACTAGACCACAGACCCATCATATTGCAAAAAGAATTAAGTCTCTATCATTTATAGTGTCAGAGGAGTTGCGAGCACAAGATTACATAGAGTTATATAGGAGAAAATGACCACACCCATTTTCTAAGACCCTGGGTGTCAGGGGCTCAAACAAAATATCAGGTGCACAACTAGACCACAGACCCATCATATTGCAAAAAGAATTAAGTCTCCATCATTTATAGTGTCAGAGGAGTTGCGAGCACAAGATTACATAGAGTTATATAGGAGAAAATGACCACACCCATTTTCTAAGACCCTGGTGTCAGGGGCTCAAACAAAATATCAGGTGCACAACTAGACCACAGACTTATCATATTGCAAAAAGAATTAAGTCTCCATCATTTATAGTGTCAGAGGAGTTGCGAGCACAAGATTACATAGATTTTCATAACCACGCCCATTTTCTAAGACCCTGGGGGTCAAGGACTGAAACTAAATGTCAGGTGCACAACTAGACCACATACCAAGTAGGATGCAAAAAGAATTAACTTTCTATCACCTATGGTTTGAGAGGAGTTGCGAGCACAAGAATTGTTTACGGACGGACAGACGGACGGACGCCGGACGACGGGGTATCGCATAAGCTCGACTGGTCTGAGACCAGTAGAGCTAAAAACTTATTCTCTACTCTCCATTCCAAGTAGATCATATAGCTTGCCAACCTGCTGACATATTTAGCACACGCAACACTCGCTGAATGGTTCAAATATGGTTATATAAATTTCATAGCTCTAAATGAAATTTTCAAAACCCTATTCAAGTCTTTTTGAAAATTTAAATTTTTATAGAGAGATTATGCAAATGCATGTTTATAGCTATGAGCATGAGATGAAAGAGGCCTATCATTGCTTTGAACGCCTCATATCTTATACTTGCATCAAAGCGTATAATGACATACTTTTCACTCCGCTTATTCATTAAAGACCCAATATAATGATATCTTATGATCGGAATATAAAAAGAGATAGTTCTGCAGTCTGCCGTTTGGTTTATGCGAGGGCCCCGGCAGGTATCGGCTGTAAATCAAGCCCTATAGAATATACGACTCGTCTGTCCTACCGACGTCAATGTATTACGTCAAATACCCGTGTAAGTAAATGTTCCTCTCTATTACCCTATAAGAAATACTAACAGTGTGTGACCAAATATATATCATGCAGTTTTTAAAGATTATTAATCTCTTAAATATCTTTCACAAGAAAAAAATATAAGGTCATTGACAAAATTGCTATAAGATTTTTCAAGTTAGACACATGAATAAGTCAATGAAACGCGCTGATGTCAGGAGCTTCATCTCTGCGTGGTATGTCGACTGCAATAAATATCTGACTCTATAACACTCCATGGGAACAAGTTATCTTTTTCAAAATATGGAAATTTGTGCATTTCCAGCCTCGGTATGCTTCGTTGTTTAATTACAAACAAACCTTCAATTTTGATAAATAATTATTCATGTTTTTTTTTTTATTTTCATTGGTGTACTATACATGTAAAAAGAAATTGTAGGTGGAGCCATTAATTTTCATCAGTCTTGGTGTGCTAATAGTTTAATCGCAATCCGTCTTGCAGTGTATCATTTTAGGTTGGGAAATAGTGGATAGAACTTACGATGTTGCTTAGAAGATTATATTGGGATGATTCAAATGTTTAAATTCTGATTAGATTGGGATGTTTCAAATGATTAAATTGGGATGTTTCAAATGATTAAATGGGATTTTTCAAATGATTAAATTGGGATGATTCAAATGTTTCGCAAACTAACAGGATCAGGAGGGGCCCAGACTGTTATTTTTAGACAATCATACACAAACATGGTTAACTTGCTCGTTTTACAATTCCACAGAAGGAGGGGGATGGAGGTTTCTTGTCAATTCCCCCATATCTAGATTCGTGCATGCAATACATGTGTATAATACAAAAATCCATGGTTGGTAACTGATTGCATTTTCTACCACCCAAGAAGCCTCGAGTTTCTGATAGATCATGCAGGATATATTTGTTATGTACTACGAAAACCTCAAACATAACTAAAAAGTCATAAGTTCGATTGAAAGTGAAATGAATGACATACTTAATGGAAGTTTAAAAGGTGTCTTTAGCTTTGTCGTTTCACGATATATACGTTCAGATTTAAGTAGATACATTTGTAGATTGCAAAGGAAATCTCATTAGGGAAGGAAAAATTGGAATTTGATAAAAATCTTAAGGGTATTTGTCAAAACATTTAAATTAACAACTGTATCGCTTACGTGGGGGAGTAGCAGAGTTCATAGTGATCTAATCTTTGATTTCGATGTGCTGAAATAATGATCGACACGATGTCGCGTCGAGATGACCATGTTGATGACGTATGCAGTGACTTTCATTTCTGCGGTCACGTGAATCGTCTCTATCTTTTTATCAAATTTATGGTTTGGTTTTGAATCTTTTTGAAGATTATTGTTCCTTAATGGATTCAATCAGTCCAATCATGCATACGATTGCTCCGAACCGCAAAAAATAAACAAATATATGCAAGGTTGAATGATCATAAAATTCCGATTGTTTTTAACATTGTCGTAAAAGTTCTTGACCTGACTCCACATCACATGATAACGAGACCGAACAGAAGACAGCAATGGCGGTCCAGATGACTCTATATTTGCTGTAACAGGGACTTATGACAACTAAATAATAAAAACATTGTTGGGACTGGAAAAAAACGTTATTTTTTGAGACATTAATCAGTGTCGTAGAAAACTTGGGAGGAGATCTGACGCTCAAAGTTCTAGTTAGGTTCTTAACTTTACTTGACTCTATATTTGCTGTAATGGGGATTTATAATCAATTCGCTTCCCTTAACTGCTTATAAAAATGTTCATTCAAGCGACATAATAAGGAAAAAGGAGACGACAGTTAATCAGACGCATCACTTAGAAAAAGCGCGCCAAACCCTATCAATCCGCGCTAATCCTCTATATGGCGTTTTGATGACACGATCTTGGTCAAATGTCCATAATAATCCGGTTAAATTAGTCAATTTAACCATGTATGATGCAGAAATAACCCAAGTTGCCGCGACGAAGCTAATATTGCAAATATAATGATTTGCTGAACTAAAATAAATCGGGCAAAGCAATTTCCTGTAACGATCTTTATTTGGTGTGTATATAACAATTTCTTACAGAAATAGGAAGTTAAGTTAATAAGGTGGAGGGACGAAAAGAAGTTAAGAAAATCAGCACATAAAACATGCTTTATTTTCTTTATAAAACGACAAAATTTAAAAGTCATTTTGCAGGTTCTGAAGTGCAGTGTGATTGCCAACTGCGATCTTGAAAGATTTTTAAAAACCTGACATTAGTTTAAATTGGTATTTATTCCATCACAGATACTAGAAATTCGCATAATATCAAAATAAAGGATGGGGAAACAAGCAGAAAAATACTTATATAAATCGGGGACGTATATAAAATATATAGACGTCCTTGTACAATTCCCTTTCCTAATTTCTTTGCATTTTAAAAGTTATTACGACAATATCACGGGATAAAGGGTCAGTGAACCCGGATTAGTGAAATACTTTGCTGAATAACTTAATTTAAAAAAAAAAAACGAGCAGAAAAAAAGGTTAAAAAAGAGAGTAGCAAACAAACTGTGGTATGTTAAAATAATTCAATTTACAAAGAATACAAATGGAAGAAGTTTCGAACTTTCACAGTATGCATTTTGTCTGATTGATGTAAAAATTCGATACCCGTAAAACGTTCGCATTTTTCACTATCAGAGAATTTTGCATAGTATGTTTTTCAATGTTTGACTGGCATTCCGTACCCTCTACAAATAAAAAGGTGGCAATAAAGCTCGGAGCGATAGTTTATAAAATAGAGAATCCCTACCGTTTTGTGATAAATAACTGTCAGACTGGAAGCCAGGTTTTCTATACACTAAGTCATATAATAAAATTCCCATTCGAAGTTGGTAACCGAAGGTATTTATATAGTCAGCGGGTATTTTCATTAAGTGTAACATTATCTAGTACACAAAAAATGCTGAATTCAATCTTAATGATTTTATAGCCCCCGAGGACTGCCGTTGGATTTGGTCACTTTGTTTCTCCCCTTGTCAACTAGCCTGTCAAATGGTATACGTATCAATTGTTTATTTATCAAAGAGGTGAATCTTTTTGTGCTTCTTAAGTTCATCACCCCGAGACTCGATCAAATTACAGTACCTTGATTATCATGTCTTATTTTCTTTATCTTTATGTATCTTTTTTTCTTTGAAAAGAGATATTGATTGATTTTATTGATCGATTGATTTATTTGCTTACTTATGTATCTATTTACTTATCTGTTCATTCTTTAATTTGAAAACGTACTTCTTTATTCATTCTTTTTTTTAACAGATACTATAATTTCCATTTTGAACATGTCTTCTGAATAAATCGTATGTCACTATCTAGCCAAATTAAAAGATATAAAAGTAACGCCCATCTCTTACGTCCTCTCTGCAAGAGATTGGGAAAATGCATACTTTTTTTTCCTCAACCCTAATCCCCTTTTAAGCTTCTGTCGTTAATTTGTTATCTACATTTTTTACTTCTCCTCTGAAACTGCCATACGAAATTTCGCAAAACTTTACAGGAAGCAGGCACTCGATTTCCTCTACCAACATGGTCTACTCAAGGTTCTCTACCAAATTGAGTTTTCCGACCCGATCGGTCAACAGATAAGGCCGTCAAGGGCTCTGACTGGCTGACGCAACCACCGTACATATTTTCTAGAAACCTTACAGGAAGCAAGCATTCATGGTCCTCTAACAAGTTTGAGTTTTTTAAGCCGATTGGTCAACAAATATATAGCTACCAAGGTTTCGGATTGGCTCACGCATTTTCAATGATTCCACAGAATTTTACGAAACCTTACAGGAAGCAAGTGTCCAAGGTCCTCCACCAAGTTTGTCTTTTCAAGTGGAGTGATCAACAAATTTGGACTCAGAGGGCACTGCGTGACTGAAGAATTTTTTACTTCTTTGTAACTGCTACATAGAATTTCACGAAACCTTACAGGGATCCTCTACCAAATTGGTCACTTTCAGTCCTTCGACCGCAACTCAGGTGAGCGATGCAGTCCTCTTGGGCCTCTTGTTCGGTCCGGACCTGTCTTATTTATAAGAGTTTTTAGTTGGATTTTTACTTCGTAAGGAATGAAATAATAAATAAATTTATGATTATGTCGAACTTGTACACAGCTGAGTCTTTACACCTTGCATTCTGTAATTATAAAATCTTTGAAAATATAAATCATTTACAAAATATATAGTCGTAAAAACTAAGGTATGAAGAAATACATCATTTCTTTATACGAGATATAAATCATGCACCAGATCAAAGGTATCTTAAATATCAATCAACATATGAAAGTTTCAAAATCTCTGTGTACGTACGAACATTAAAGAATTATCACACAATTATTTTACTGTATACATCCGCATGTTTTATGATGCGTTTAATAGAATGTATTAGTGCACGCATCCACCCGCGGTATTCTCCGCCATTAATTTTGAATAAATATGGTGATTTCTATGCAGTATTTTTATATAACTTGCTAAAACGTTTTGGGATTTTATGGGAAGATTTTTTTTTATCTGTTACGACTGCACTCGAACACATGATCGATGTATCACAAAATACAATAGAGTCTTTTAAGAAAGAAGGGAAAAAGAGGATAAAAAAGATTTTTTTTTATTTTGATAGAAAGACGGTCTGTTAGTTTGAGATACGATTTTTTCCCAATTTAGGTGAGAAAGAAAGAAAGAAAAACTGTTTGAGTGATAGAATAATGCAGAGGGTCCAGGAGACTCGCCTCTCTTGGAGTTATGTATTTGTATATGAATGCTTAAGCATCCAGTTTTTTCCAAAATTTCATTTTGATATATTTACTAAGGTCCTTTTTTCTTCAGACTTATTTGACTTAGATCTGCCGGAGGCTAAACCCCATTTATCCGGACAAGGACAACGTCCTTGAATAGATTAGGACGAACATAAGACGAAGACCGATCGACTCCTTGATGAAACAAAACTCTATATACAAACACCTAGATTTCGAGCACAGGAGCTCGATGCCAACAACCCTCAATGACACCCGCCCCTTCACATCTCTGTAGTCAAAGCCGATAGAGGCGGATATTCTTCAAGTTGTGGATCGTTGGCATTTCGAGCCTCATATGAAGTCCAGACGAAATGTCCTAAAGTCCTGAATGAAACCCAACTAACTTTAGTACTTTTTGACTCTCCCTCGTATCAGGGAGGCAAATGGGAAGATGTCATGAACTTGTCTAACTTTAGTACTTTTTGACCCCCCCCCCCCCTAGCTTCTCGAATCAGGGAGGCAAATGGGAAGATTAAGATTTTCAGTTCTAGGTGCATATACTGGATAATAGTGTACACGTGCATCGGCACAGTAGGTCCATACGTATACAAAATGTTATTTAATTAATTCATGTATTGATGGAAATTTATTGAATAAACCACCAAACACAGTTTGAATTCATGCAGGTATATGTGTGACTTTCAATGAGAAATATCTGCTTAAAAATCTGCACCACTGAAAGTTTACGATGTAAATCAGTCTGGAATCATTGTGTGCATATGGTCTATTAAATATTCATATCTAAAATGTCATCAGTTTTTGGGACACTATATTGATATACATATAATACAAGCACCGACAGACAGGTGAATTTCTCTCTTTTTAGGGGGAGAATGATTCAAGAGATTGTGAGCATCTCATTTACAAGAACATAATCTATCATTGCATGGAATAAAAGACCAACCTGCCCGACTAATGCATCACTTAATTTATCATTCATCTATTAACCTGATCCATATCACCGGTTCTAAATCAGGGAGAAAAATTTAATTAAAAATCATAATAACAAAATGACTCATTTAGAGCTGTCCCGTGGTTTAGATGAGGCTCGTGCCAATGGTCCATGTCGGTAAAATGAAACTTCACAGAGGGGGAGATCTACTAGAGAGGAGGACGCGAAATCTCCCTATTTATCATCAATGTAAGCGAGAATTAATGGGTGCAGTTCGAGCAAAAGACAGAAGATGAAGAAAGAGGCTGATGATAGATGACAACGACCATGGTGATGATGATGATGATGATAATGATTGTAGTGGTGGTATTTGGGCACTGGTTTTTGAAGAAGAAGAAGAAGAAGGAGGAGGAGGAGGAGGAGGAGGAGCTACAAATAGAGCAGACGCATGATAATTATTTGCTACCTTGATATCAAAATTATGTGGTTATCCGGATTACATGTACACATTTAGTTCATAAAGGTTTCAACAAAACACGAAAGTCTTTACAGTATTCATGCATGCTTGAGGAGCGAACTCATGCACCGACAACTGTGGTCAAAATCCTGTTTCCTCTAGTGAGTTCAGCGTGCGACCTTATTTAAATTTACACGATTTTGAATACATAATCAGGACTTGAACTCCTAAAAGAGTATGAAATAGCCTTACAGTAATTTTTGAAAGCTGCAAGTACATATAAGACAGCGAAGTATTGGAAGAGGAGAGATAACTCATAAATTTTTTTCGTCAATTTGCGAACTGTAAGAAAGTCGACTTGTACCTATCACAAAAAGGGGGCGTGGTAAACATGGGCAAAGCGAAAGTAGAAACGCGTGGTTGATCAGTTATTGTGTTTATTTAGATCAGCTGAGATAATATGGAGGTTTGCATTGACTCTGTCGCTTCTGCAACTGCAGCTGAAGAGGGAGGTTGTTATCTTATCAGAATATACCTATATCGTTGTTATTTAAAATCATTTCCACTGTCAGATTGGCAGATATATCTTGATATACGTCTATGTTTAAATTTAATTTTATTCAAAATTGGATACATTCTTATTTCAGTTTTAACATAATTAGTATGAAAGTATATACAGTCTTATTATGACTTAAGTTTTTTAACTTATAAATCCCTTAGATGTTGCATAATTAAAAAAAAAAATACTGCGATTTTTTACATTTTAGGAGCCACTCGTGTAGAGTTATGTGGTAATTTAATGGAAGGAGGAACCACACCTACTTTAGGTTAGCATGTTCTTGAATATTGCTTTTTAATTTATGTCGCCTGCAACTTGAAGTGACATACATATGGATAACTTCATCTGGCGTATGTCTGTTCGTCCACCTATCTGGTAGTCACACTTTCACATAAATGGCTATAATTATGTACATTATAACTTCCATCAAATTTGCAGGAATTGTCAAGCATGATGAGACTCAACATCCAATTAAGGTCAAGGTCACCTGCAAGGTCAGGGTCACAATTTTAGGGTCAAATATGCAACAGGTAACATACCTGTTCTGTGAACAGTTCTATTTTGTAAACTATAGAACTGTTTATATGTAAAAATATGGTTTATTAAGTAAGAATAAGAAAAGTGAGGTAACTTTATAGAACAGTACGTTGACTCTGATTTCTTTTGTACTGTAGACTCTGATTTCTTTTGTACTGTACCTTAAGTTGTAGATAAATTGCCATAGATTTGAGAAGCTTTACTTTCACTTCCCCAGCTTACAATAATTATATTTTATCTATTTCACTATGCAGGAATGTTGACGATAGTCAAGCGGTATTGTAAAATTCCTGTCTATGTTATGATACGCCCCAGGGGTGGGGATTTTCTCTACAACATGACAGAATTTGAGGTGATGCAAGAGGATGTCCTGGCTTTGCAAGAAGGCGGAGCTGATGGATTTGTATTCGGATGTCTTAAAAGGTAGGTGGTGAGATAGATGTTTACTCCTTTTTCAGATATTTTGCTTGTGATCATACCTTTCGTGGATTAATCAAAATACGTTTTGCATTTTTGTTAGCACTTTATTATTGATGGTGGTAAATGTGGATAATGTTTCAAATGTTGATCAAACGTTGATGATAATTTGATAATAGTGTCATTTATATGTGTGTTATATATCTTCCATGTTTGTCCATAAATGCTGATCAATGTTATGTTGATGATGCATGTTATGATGTTGATTATGTATAATGTTTTGTTTTGGTTATGATGTTGATAATGGAATGTCATGATGTTGCTGATGTATGACATGATGTTGAAAATGTATGTGTTGATGTATGGTATGATGTTGAATGATGAATGTATGTTATGACTTTGATGATGTATGATATGATGTTGATGGCAATTGTCATGATGTTACTGATGTTTGTCATAATAATTAATATTGATAATGTATGTTATGGTGTTGATGATGTATATGATGATATTGATGATGTATGTAATGATGTTGATGTATATTATGATGCTTATAGTGTATGTTATGATGCCAATGCTGTATGTTATGATGTTGATGATGTATGTTATGATGTTGTTGATGTATGTTATGATGTTGTTGATGTATGTGGTGATGTTGATGTATGTTATGATGTTGATGATGTATATTATGATGATGATGTATGTCATGATGTTGCTGATGTATGTCATGATGTTGATGATGTATTTTATGATGTTGTTGATGTATGTGGTGATGTTGGTGTATGTTATGATGTTGATGATGTATATCATGATGTTGATGATGTATGTTATGATGTTGATGATGTATGTTATGATGTTGTTGATGTATGGCATGATGTTGTTGATGTATGTTATGATGTTGATGATGTATGTTATGATGTTGTTGATGTATGTGGTGATGTTGGTGTATGTTATGATGTTGATGATGTATATTATGACTCTGATGATGTATGTCATGATGTTGATGATGTATGGCATGATGTTGATGTATGACATGATGTTGATGATGTATGTCATGTTGTTGATGATATATGTCATGATTTTGCTGATGTATGGCACGATGTTGATAATGTATGGCATGATGTTGATGATGTATGTCATGATGTTGCTGATGCATGTCATGGTGTTGCTGATGTATGTCATGATATTGATGATGTATGGCATGATGTTGATGATGTATGTCATGATGTTGCTGATGTATGTCAAGATGTTGATGATGTATGTTATGATGTTGATTGTGTATGTTATGATGTTGATTGTGTATGTTATGATGTTGATGATGTTGTTGTATGTTATGACGTTGATGATGTATGTTATCATATTGATGATGTATGTCATGATGTTGATGATGTATGTAATGATATGTTATGATGTTGTTTATGTATGTTATGATGTTTATGGTGTATGGTTAATGTTGTTGCTGATGTATGTTATGATATTCAAAATGAATGTTATGATGTTGCTGATGTATGTCATGATGTTGATGATGTATGTTGTGATATTGATGATGTATGTGAGGATGTTGATTTTGT
The DNA here is from genome assembly GCA_028142955.1 of Pinctada fucata. NCBI lineage: Eukaryota > Metazoa > Mollusca > Bivalvia > Pterioida > Pteriidae > Pinctada > Pinctada fucata. Next base: position 30,684,323 of record AP027105.1, read on the forward strand.
ATGTTATGATGATGATGTATTTGATGATATTGATGACATATTTTATGATGATATTAATGGTATTTGTTATTATGTTGCTGAAGTGTGTTATGATGTTAGTGATTTATGTTATGATGTTGATGATGTATGTTATGTTGATGATGTGTGTCATGTTGATGATGTATGTTATGTTGATGATGTATGTTATGTTGATGATGTATGTGAGATGAAGATTTATGTCATTATTATGATATATGTTATGAGGATGATGATGATGTGTATATTAATCCATTTCCTGTGCAGAGAACTCATGTTTGTTACTTTTACTTTTTTCATCTCTTGACCATTTTTCTCACCATATTTTTCAGTGATGGCCGTATTGCGGAGGAGATGTGCAGTGAATTTATACGTAGGTAACAACTTTTTTTATACTTAAGTTAAAATTTCAATTGTCAATATTTATACTGTTCCAATTCTTCTCAGGCATTATATCTGAAAATTATTTACAAGATAGATGCTCTTTGAAGAACAAAGAGTATGGTTCATTGAACTGCCATTTAAATTAAAACTTGCACAAACTAACTAAGTTAAGTTAAGTCCCCCCCCTCCCCCTCCCCAATATGAATTTATGAAACATCAGCTTTTTATTAAAATTGTCTGTATGTAAGGTCAAGTCACTTGATCAAAGGTCATGACAGTTCTTTTCATTATCAATGGACATATGAAACATTTCATACCATATTATTAAGATGAAAGAGATATTGCCAAAAGGCTATTTTCTTAGCAAAAGTCAAGGTCAATAGGTCATAAGGTCAGAGACACATAGCAAAGGTGTCACAACCAATGTAGATCTATACATGAAATATGTTTTAATATAGTGTATTTTCCTTCAAGTGTAGGTCAAGGTCACAATGTCAAAGGTCAAGTTATTAAAAGATTGGCCTTATATATTACCATGATCAATGCAGATGTGATTTATCTAAGCTAAATCTGATAGTATTCAAAAAGGACAAGGTGATAATTTTTGATTGAATTATGAAAATGAAGTCATTGGAAATGTCAGTATCACAGTCATCATGGTAAAAGTTCATGGTATCAAAGTATAAAATAAAAGGTTTTGTTACAAGCAATGCACATGTTAAATATATCTATGCTCTATATTGTATGGTTCAAAAGTATTGACCAAGATTAAAATTCTTGTCAAAAATTATAAAATGAAGTCGCTCATGAAAGGTCAAGGTTACCACATTCAAAGTCATGCTATCATCAGAATTGTCTTGTCATAAGGCAATTATGTGAGTAATATGAACATCATACATATACCTTTAGAGATACTGCTGAAAATGAAATTCCTGAGAGAAGGTCAAACTTCTTGAGGTCAAGGTCATAACGTCAGTGGTCAAGGTATCAAATGAAAGGTATTGTAACAGTCAAGGCACATGTGAAATAAATAAGCTATATCTTGTATGGTTAAAGAATATAGCCAAGTTTAAAGGTCCAGACATAGAAACAGACAGACAGGACAGGACAAATATAATATACCCCAATTTTGCTTAAAACTGGCCTCCTTTTTCAATGATCTGACAGGCTAGCCACCTCTCCACGGGGGTGGACAAGGTGAAAGGGAGGGGAAAAGGGATGAGCGGAGGAGGAAGGGGGGGGAGTTGGAGGGAGGGCATGGGGGAAGAGGGAGGGAGGATAGGGTGAGGGAGGGGGGCTATTCTGTTGTCTGTCCCTCATCTCTCCTTCCCTTCCACTTTCCAGAGGAAGGCTAGCTATCCCCTTCCCTTTTTACTTTTCTGAATTTTTTGTTTATGTTGATCCCATCCATAGATTTCCATCCTTCTTGTGAGGAGCATACTTGGGCGAAATGATAGCGGAACGAAATAATTTTGTCTCGATATGAGTGACAACTTTTTTCGGAAACTACTTTCACTTTACTCTTCACGTCTCGAGTCTTCCCTCGAAGTTTGAAAATGGCATCAACAAAACTTGTATCAGAAGAAGAAAATACGGACGTCACAACCTGTTCTATTTGCTTTGAAACTTTCAAATTCCCTAAACACTTTCCTTGCCTTCATAGTTTTTGTGAACAGTGCGTCAAAACTTACATTACCACGTCATTAGAAACGTGTGAGCAGAAGAAGGGCGTGAAATGTCCCGTTTGTCGGGTATTTATTCATAAACCTGACAATTGCAGTGTTGAAGATTGGTCCAAAAAACTTCCCACGAACCATGTTCTAGTAAACTTGATTGACATGAATAAAACACTGTCTGGTTCTAAGCTCTGCAGTGCTTGTGCAAGGGATAGTGAGAAGGAAGTTGCACAATCTTGGTGCTTGAATTGTTGCGAAGCACTTTGTGCTGTATGCGTAAAATGCCATCGGAAGAGTAAAGCTACTGCGTCACATAAATTTGTTGACATCCAAAATGAAGGAACGGAAATGTCCCTACAAAGTGCGGATGTGTTCTGCACGGAGCATCCAAGCAAACTCCTAGAAGCGTACTGTTCCGACCATTCCAAAGTATGCTGTATGTCTTGTGTCATGCTTAAACATAGAAAATGCAACCATGTGGGTTCTGTTGAAGATGCTGCAAAGGAAAAGAAGTCATCTGTAGTCACGCAGGAAATCGAATGTGCGTTCAGTCAAATGAAAGATGATCTGGAAGTCATGATAGAAGAGAGAGATGAAAATATAAAAGCATTTGAGGGAAGCATTGAACAAATGAAAGATGATGCCAATAAACTCTTCAAAGAAATCAGCACGCATATAGAATGGCTGAAATACAGAGCATTTGATGATATTTCTGCACTTCAAAAGAAGATATTGCATGAAATTAAGGATGACAAGCAGGATCTGCAGCACAGAATTTCCGCGGTGAAAAATCATCTAGCGCTTTTTCATACAAATGTAAAGTATGCTTCACCAGCTCAATTCTTAATAGCAATGGAAAAGCTGTCAGAGCAGAAAGAAATCTGCGAGGAATTCACAGATGAGAAGAAGAATGGAAAAAGGACGGTAATTGTAAAATGCAGGATGGACAAAAGCCTCTCCAAGATTTCCAAAGAGGCAAAGAGGTTCCTTGCGTACAGGGTTTTGAGAGTTCAGGCATCAAGTCTGAAAGAGCCAGAGCTTCTTGAAAATATTACAACAGAGGGCCGATTATCTGTTTCTGGAATAGCTTTTCTGACGAACGACTACTTGCTTGCTTCAATCTGCGGAGATAAGTGCCTGGAGTTGTGGAATGATCAGTACGAACTTGTATCAACAATAAAATTGACCGCAAGTCCATATGGTGTGAAACTGACCAATGACAAGGATGGTGCAGTAGTTTTGTATGGTGAAGGGCTGAAGTTTTTCACGGTTCACGATGATGAGTTGCGCGAGATGAAGATGTTGAAAATGAAAGCATCCAATGACTTTGTACAAGTTCAGAAGAAGTACTACATTTGCAGTAAAGGCAAGATACTTGTGTACAACGATCGTAGGTACTACACGCAACATCTTCCTGTTGCTGGAGATGTATGGTATATCTGTGCCGTTGATGACTCCAGGCTTTGCTACACACTATACAAGGGGGACAGATTGTTCTGTATCACCTTAAAGGGATCTCCTGTCTTCAAATATTCGCACGACAGATTGCGTAACACAACTGGCGTTACAGTAGACGGCAAGAAAAACATTTATGTCTGTGGGTATGACACGAAAAATGTTCATCAACTCGACAAAGATGGAAAGCTTCTGAAAATCGTGCTTTTCAACATTCCAGGAAGGCCATGGTGCATTAGCTTCAATAAAACTGGCGAGAAAGTTGCCATCGGTTGCCCAAGAAAGGTTCTGATTTATGAATCTAAAGACTTTGCTGGCTGAAGCAATTAACTATGGTTCAACTTCTCAATCTTTCTATGGATTTATTTCTTGTAAGATAATGGGCTTCGGATACAGTTTTTTTTAGAACATTTGTATTCAATATTTTTGCTATATATCTTTTCATGCTGTTTATCATGTTTATACATTTATACGGAAATTGATCAAACTTGATCATTGAATTTTTCTATGGTACAGATAGTACTTGTAAACTGAGAGTGTAATGATTTCGTAAAAAAGTTTATAATGCATGTGGAATGAAAAAGACAATGTTTAAACTTGTAGCTTGCTATAGTGCCTGTATAAGTGTATAGCAGTATAGATGAGGTTGTGTTGGAAATCTGCATAGCCATGTATGAAGCTACATACATTTATAAAGATGACCATTTTGACTTATCTAGAATATGATGGCAATTATGTATAATTATGATTACACTTCTCTCTTATTAGTTCCTGATAATTATTACTACATGTAGTAGATATATATTGGATCTACTTTATCTTTAATTATGTATATAATATGAAAAAATTGAACATTCTCCATCCTTTCATTAAAAACTTTTGATTTTCAATTGTGATAGCTGATTCTTAATTTGAGGGAAGTAGCTGAACTGTCAGAACATAAGCTTGATACTCTCTCTCATCAATTATCAGTTTCACCTCTTAAGATAGCGCCTATAATGATATTGTTCAGTACATTGTAACATTGGATATCACAGAAGGAGCTGATAAGATAAGGGCTGTATTTAGCCCTGAATCTCATCAAGTATTTCTTCTACACACTGATCTGTACGCAAGAAAAACTTGATAATTACTAAAATGTAATGTATTTGGAGATTCCTCATACAACTTTTATTTTTGAAAGATATTTCTAGATACTTAAATCACAGTCTAAAGAGTAGGGGGTAGCCATGTTGAAAAGAAGCTAATATTGATCAAAAAACGTTGAAAATTAAGAATAATCTGGCTAATATGGATATCTATAAACTTTAAAACATAGTTATAGTCTAAACAAGATACAAGAAATGAAATTCAAAAGACTGGTCTCAATTTTTTCCATAAATTTTAAAATCTTGAATCTGAAATATTTATTCGTTGACTACAAAGTAGGCATTTTACCGCGAAATACACATTGTGTAGAAATAAACTGCACACTCCTGTTTACTTCGTTCTAAGATCTTGTGCATTTCATGTGAACATGTTTAGAATAAATAAATGAATGACTTTAAAAGGGAAAATAATTAAATTTTGCTTATATTATGGCCTAAAACACAGATTTGTAAAAAGCCCCCCACCCTCCCTTTTTCAGTTTTTTGTCTCTGGGGCATCGTTCCCCCCTTAGCTACAGAACCCCACTTTGTCAAAAGATGTGTTTTAATGATATACACCTTCTGTAAAAGTGGCGTTCTGTAGCTGAGGGGGGAACAATATTTTAAAAAACTTTTCCATTTTCCATTGGTTTCTATAGAAAAAAGACATATTTTGCCCCAAAATTTAGAAAAACTATGCATGATAAATCTTATGCAACTGCTGATTATGATGAAACCAAGAACTGGCATCAATTTTGTGAAAGAATTTTTTAGGAGTTCCCATTTTGAAAATTCCTCTTTTTCAGGGCAGATTTTACGCCTTATCTTATCAGCTCCTTTGTGCTCATGAATGAAGGATGTGTTATAACATGAACTAAGGTCATTGCCTCAAGGTCAGGCTCACATGTCATGGTATTTGAAGGGTACAGTGAAAATTCACAGAATTGACATTCTCTCAGAACACAATGTTATGTCATGCAAGGTCAAGGCCACAGGTGGTTCATTCTTGGTTGATTTTGTTTAAAGCATCACTGACAATAATGGTTTACCTGAAACATTCATGTCTATGCACCACATTTGGGTTTCTTCAGGTCTACTGTGAGACAGTTTTGCTTGAAGCACCACTGACAATAATGGTTTACCTGAAACATGCATGTCTGATGCAACACATTTGGGTTTCTTCAGGTCTACCGTAAATTGGTTCTGTTTAAAGCATCACTGACAATAATGGTTTACCGAACCATGCATGTCGGTACACCACATTTTTGTGTCGCCTGCGAAGCATAGCGACACTTAGGGATCACTTTGTCCGTTGTCCGTCTGTCCGTCCGTCCGTCCGTCCGTCCGTCCGTCAGTCCGTCTGTCTGTCTGTCACACTTTGGGTGTCACAGCCCATAACTTTTGATTGGTAAGTGATAGGGCTTTGATATTTCACATGTGTATTCCTTGTGACAAGACCTTCCTACACATACCATAATTTTTGACCTAGTGACCTTGACCTACATATTTGACCTACTTTTAAAAAAAATAACAAATGGAGCATAGCGACACTTAGGGATCACTTTGTCCGTTGTCCGTCTGTCCGTCCGTCCGTCCGTCCGTCAGTCAGTCCGTCTGTCTGTCTGTCACACTTTGGGTGTCACAGCCCATAACTTTTGATTGGTAAGTGATAGGGCTTTGATATTTCACATGTGTATTCCTTGTGACAAGACCTTCCTACACATACCATAATTTTTGACCTAGTGACCTTGACCTACATATTTGACATACTTTTAAAAAAAATAACAAATGGATATATCTTTTGATTTGTAAGTGTTAGGACTTTAATATTTCACATGTGCAATCCTTGTGGCAAGACCTTTCAACACATACCACAATTTTTGACCTTGTGACCTTGACCTTGATATTTGACCTACTTTTGAAAAAAAGATAAGATTCACTATATCTTTTGATTGGTAAGTGATAGGGCTTTGATATTTCACATGTGTATTCCTTGTGACAAGACCTTCCTACACATACCATAATTTTTTACCTATTGACCTTGACCTTTATTTTTGACCTACTTTTCAAAAAAAAAATTAAGAATGGATATATCTTTTGATTGGTAAGTGAAAAGGCTTTGGTATTTCACATGTGTATTCCTTGTGACAAGACCTTCCTACATATACCATAATTTTTGACCTAGTGACCTTGACCTACATATTTGACCTACTTTCCAAAAAAATTACATATAGATATATCTTTTGATTTGTATGTGTTAGGACTTTAATATTTCACATGTGCAATCCTTGTGGCAAGACCTTTCAACAAATACCATAATTTTTGACCTTGTGACCTTGACTTCGATATTTGACCTACTTTTGAAAAAAAAGATAAGATTCACTATATCTTTTTATTGGTAAGTGATAGGGCTTTGATATTTCACATGTGTATTTCTTGTGACAAGACCTTCCTACACATACCATAATTTTTTACCTATTGACCTTGACCTTTACTTTTGACCTACTTTTCAAAAAAATTAAGAATGGAAATATCTTTTGATTGGTAAGTGAAAGGGCTTTGGTATTTCACATGTGTATTCCTTGTGACAAGACCTTTCTACACAGACCATAATATTTGACCTTTTGACCTTGATCTAGATATTTGATCTACTTTTCAAGAACAGTAATATTGGCTATATCTTTTGATTGGTATGTAATAGGGCTTTGATATTTCACATGTATTTTCCTTGTAACAATGCTGTTCTATACATACTATAATTTTGTACCTTTTGACCTTGACCTAGCTTTTTGACCTTCTAAGGTTGTATATATCTTTTAATTGGTAGGTGATAGGTCTTTAATATTTCTTATGATGAGACCTTTTTGTTACCAATTCTTACTTAGTGACCTTGACCTAGATGATTGACACTCTGTTCTGAAAATTTGAGAATGACCATAACTTTTAATTTGTAATTAAGAGGTCTGATATTTCAAATGAATTTCATTTGACAAGACTTTTCTACTGATACCAATAATTTGATCCACTTTCTAGAATAATTATCAAACCGCTTCGCAGGCGACACAAGCATTCCTTGGATTGCTATTTTTGTTTAAAAGAAGGCTGCTTTCTGACAGTTGACGGGACATTTTTTCTTCAGTCAAATTGTAAACGCTTTTCACAAAAGTTTGAATTTATTGTTTCAGAACAATGGGCACAAGGTCTGGATAGACCATTCATCTGGTATCATGGCCCCCACCATTTTGTGGTAAAAGGGCATAAAGAGTCTGCTCAGTCCGTCATTCTGTCATTCCGTCACACTTTCAGTTTCAGATGATAACTCAAGAACCCTTTCACCTATCCAAAACAAATTTGGATATATGCTTACTTCGAAGAAGGGGGATAAACCTATTGAATTTGGGGTCCAAAGGTCAAGGTCAAGGTCACTGCTATAGAAAATACGCTTTAAAATGATGGTTTCCAGATGATAACTCGAGAACCCTTTCACCTATCAAAACCGAATTTGGATATATGCTTACTTATTAAGAGGAGAAAAACTTTTGGGTCAATAAGTCAAAGATCAAGGTCACTCTGAGGATTAATTACACTCTAAATCATGGTTTCCAGATGATAACCCACGGACCATTTCAACTATCAAAACTAAATTTGGATTAATGCTTTCCTATCAAAAGAGGAAGAAATCTATTTTTGGGTCAATAGGTCAAGGTCACTATTAGGAAAAATCCACTAAAAAGGATGGTTTCCAGATTATAACTCAAGAATCCTTTCACTGTCCATACCAATTTGAGTATTAGACTAGACTACAAGAGCAGCAGCAAATAGATACTGGATTATTTAGTTTATTTGGATAAATGCTTTCTTATAAGAAAGGAAGAAGCCTTTTGATTTTAGGGTCAAAGGTCAAGGTCACTGTTAGGAAAAGTACACTTGAAATCTAGGTTTCTTGATGAAAACTCAAGAATCCTTTCGCCAATCCACATCAAATTGGAATAGATGTTTATCTATCAGGAGGGGGAGAACCCTAATGACTTTAGGGTCAGAGGGTCAAGCCGTCAATGTCACTTAAAAGAAACATACACTGAAAATCATGGGTTCCAGATAGTAACTCGAGAACACCTTCACCTATCCAAAATTTATTATCTTGAACATGGAGTTTGGCCTTATCTTTTAAGAAAACATTAGGCTTGGTCATAACTTTCGAACGTAAGCAGAAACAAGGGGCTTTAATATTTCACATGACTGATTGTGCTTTCCTTGTGACAAGACCTTTTCATTACTATCATTAGTAAAAAAAATTGACCATGACCTCGGCGTATGACCTGCTTAAATTATAATTGTTTTACTGATAAAGGTGCCGACGGGGACAGTCGTGTTCCATAAACATATTTTAAAAGTATATTTCAACAAATATATAAGCTACACACAAATATAATTGGTTTTTGGCCGGATTGCAAAGCAAAGTCCGGTCTATGGACTCACGATGTCTGCTCGTCTTCCTTCAACCATTTGGTTAAAGTTTCTGGTTGAAGCAAAAGATATGACACATGTACCTCGGTTATTGATTTGAGCAATATATAGATGCAAGGTCATGCACTTTCAAGGTAACTGATTTGATGGTGAAGAGGTCAAGGATTCTTTAACTATGTAAAATTTTAGTTTAGGATACAACCATCAGTCATTACTCATTGTACAGGATTGAAATGACTAATTTCAAGAAGATTTAATGATTTTCTGAGTGATTTCTCTTTGCCAAACAGCAAAGAAGACATCAAAACTTAAAAATACACATACACCAACTAGACCAATGGGCAACTGGAGCCGACTTCGAACGGTCATCTGCCACGTTGGTAGCAGATGGCGTGGCTATCCGGATTACGTGCGCACAACCCTCCTTCTCGTCCGTTTGACAAGCGGTTTTGAAGAACTTACAGTTATTATGTATAATATACCCCCCCCCCCCCCTGACTGTTAGATCACGAAGTGGCCCAAGTAACAAACAAAATGAATACGTAAATAGATATCAAAGACATAATGGCGAAAATCAGTTCGTGTCCTGCCGGCTGGAGCGAGCTCATGTATGATCTCCTGAGGAGTCGGGACAGGTGGTCAGGGGCGAGATTTGGACAGGGCCCGTCATAGAGCCCCGTTGTCACAGCCAAAGTGCAAAGCTTTGAATGTGCTGGTACAAGGCTGTAGATGGGTCAAAGGTGTTTCAATGTATAAGATGAAGTACTCCAAGGTGAGGTCAGTAATATGTGAATAAAATGTGAATTTGTTTCTTGTTTCAGATATGGTTAAACCTCTACCAGTCACCTTTCACAGAGGTAAGAATTTAGTCAAATTGGCAAATAATTCATTGTCAGATCCAATATGCGAAGTTATTATCTCCTTGTGCATTTGTAATATCGAAGGGGTATAGTGACACTATATATAGTTCGTGGGTGCAAGGGTGAGTGTGTGCGCATGCGTGAGTGTGTGCGTATGAGTGGTATCAAGTGTACATAGGATTTACATATGAATTTCCCAGGATGAGAAGATGACACTCGTATTTCGTATGCCTTCTGTTTTTTATCTCCATTTACATATCCATCTTTGTGTTTCTTGATTATCGTCAGGATCTTCTTTAACTCATTTGGGCTCCTGCGTCATGTTGTCTGTTTGTATGTTCATCTTAGAGTGAGGAGGTCATTTAATTTACACCACAATTGTGCATTCCTCGAGACCTATGGGTAGTCGATTGTAGGGTTGTGCGCACGTAATCCGGATAACGACACCGTTTGCTACTTGCGTGGCAGATGGCCGTCCTTATTCGGCAACGGTTGCCCATTGGTCTCGTTGGGTTATGAGTGGTCTTTTGTGATTCATGTTTCTATGGTGTGAGTTGGTGTTCCTTGTCCCTTTTACGTCTCTTTCTGTGGGTGTTTGCTCTGTGTTTTACATTGGGTGTTTTGGGGTTTTGCTGTAGGTGCTGTTCTTTCTTCATTGAAATTCAAAGTCAAAGGTTAAGGTCACACGTGGCAATAATAGAAAGAAAACTTGGCAACGCAAAGCATAGCATCCTCTCGTCACGGCGCTCACATACAAATAGGCAGCGGTCTTTAACCAATACTATTTTTTTAAACCAATATTAATATATGATCTTGAAAATCATTAGGTTTCTTCCTCTTGTTTTAAGCAATAAGTGTATGAAATTTCGTAAAGGTCCAACCAAAAACTGCGCCCTCTAGGCTGTATACAAGGATTGTAAACATTTACAATCTGTAACCTCGACTTTTGACCTGTGACCATGAATATCAATTTGGGTCTTCCTCTTGTCATAAGCAATCAGTGTATGAAGTTTGGTAAAGATCCAACCAAAACTGCACCCTCTAGGCTGTATACAAGGATTGTAAACATTTACAATCTGTCACCTCGACTTTTGACCTATGACCATGAAAATCAAAAGGGTCTTCCTCTAGTGTATGAAGTTTGGTAAAGATCCAATCAAAACTGCACCCTCTAGGCTGTATACAAATGTTTTAACGCTTACACGCATATACGCACACCCTCACAAAATCTGACATACACGGACGGTTGCGTAACTATATCCCCCTGTAACTACCGGTATGTTGCGAGGGGATGTAATAACTGTTGGACGCATTAAAGGCAAATACATGATAGTTGTTCATTGTGAGAGGACAGAACTCTTGATTTTCAAGGCCAAAGGTTAAGGTAACTAAAAGTAAAAGTAGAGAAGACTGGTGGACACTATAGGTCGCAGATAACTTTCGATATTCGTCTGTTTTGACCATGTTGAGGGGGCGACACCTATTGATTTTCAAAGGTGAAAGTCACAAGTGGCATTGATAGAAAAAAAACCAAACTATTGAGACACTTAAGTCAAGAGGTCACAGTCATCAAACTTATTTTTCGAGTTGCTCATGGTGAGAGGACCGCACCTATTGATTTTTAAGGTCATAAATAAAGGTCAGCGTGATGGCAATAACAGAAAAACTCTGTGGGCACTAGAGGCCACAGATTACTTTTGGTAGTAGTCAAGATTTACATGCAACTGATAATCAAGGTCGGGAATCAAAGGTCAAGGTCACAAATGGAAGCGATCTAAAAAAAAAAAAGAACTTTAGAGGTCTCAGTTTACTATTGGATTTTCATCATTTTTTATGCGAGTTCACTGAGCTGCCCATTGTGAGAGGAGAACACCTCTTGATTTTTAATGTCAATGATCAAGGTCATTGTAGGATAATATAGGAAATACTTTTGATAACAAACGGGTTGGCGAAACAAGGGGTTCTAGGCTTTTAATTGACTGGTTTAGTTTGTGGGTTGGCTTGAAAACGAAACTAAACTGCAGGATACATCACTGACTAGAGCTGCAAAAATAGATCAGATAAATTTTCTGATGATGACCTTGACCCTCAAGTTTCTTCTTGAATGAATTTACTGATAAATGACGATACCAATGTGAATAGAATTAGCTTTGAAATACACTTGTACCATCTTTAACAAGCTCTACTGAAAAATTGTATGCCTTGTCAACTCCCAAGATATCGTATGTTTTAGCCATAGATGTTAGCAAGGATATTTTGGAGTCATTGGAAACCGTGATAAACCTTGGATTTGATAGAGTTCTAACAAGTGGAGGTAAATCTACAGCTTTGGAGGGACTTCCTATGATAAAACAAATGGTAGACAAGGTATGTAAAACATGTCAATTCATAGTGTACATGAGGGGGCGGACATGGTGAAAGGGAGGAGGAGAAAGGAGGCGGAAAGAGGAGACATGGAGGGGGGAGGAGGGTTGAAGGCAGAGAAATACACGGGAGTGAAAGGGGTGACAAGGATGAGGGATGAGGAAGGAAAGTAGAAGGGGAAAGGTGGTTTCCCCTGTCCACCCCCTCATACTGTATAAGTCGTATCGCTGGTACATTCTTTCGCGATTAAAAAAAGTAAATCATTTCACATGGACAATGATTCATGGACCCACCGCTGCTAGCATTGAGATATGAATTTGATATTCAAATTCACTGACAAACTTTCATGGTGCGAAGCTGACCGCGAAAGAAGCGAAGGTTTATACACAGCGAATGATATCCTACGTATACAGTATATATGACACACTGTTTCCGAGTTTTGCAAATGAAATAAATAATAGTCTTCTTTCTCCTACAATTATGGATGCATTGTTTTGCAGTAATTGCAATTTTTTTTCCTATTATAAAATGGAAAGAATTTCCCTGGGCAGCCAAATTCGGCGATAAGCGCTCTGCATGACTCCCATCGCTTCTATGTCCAGACGATTCTTCCTTTTTCTGCAGCAACTGAACGATAACTTCACAATTTTTTTTTTCAGGCGAAAGGACGAATATCCATTATGCCAGGTAAAGACATCTTTGGTGTTTGTTATGAATCTTTACCAGCTTCGATTTACTTTACTCATCTCTAAGACTCAACATCCCATGTGATTCTAGGTCACCGTCAAGGTCAAGGTCACATGTTTAGTGACAAACATGTGACAAGCGACATTTCTATCCGTGCGCAAATTAGTTTAGGGGTATTTTACTTGTGCTCATCTAATTACCATTAAAACCTTTAGAATTGACACTCATAAGTTAAGACATAAAGTGCTGGAGTGGTTTGTGACTCGGGTCATCCCTTCTCGATTTCAGTTCCGGTTTTCTAAAGCTCGAAATCAATATTACCATAGTATAGTATAGTATAGTATAGTATAGTATAGTATAGTATAGTATAGTATAGTATAGTATAGTATAGTATAGTATAGTATAGTATAGTATAGTATAGTATAGTATAGTATAGTATAGTATAGTATAGTATAGTATAGTATAGTATAGTATAGTATAGTATAGTATAGTATAGTATAGTATAGTATAGTATAGTATAGTATAGTATAGTATAGTATAGTATAGTATAGTATAGTATAGTATAGTATAGTATAGTATAGTATAGTATAGTATAGTATAGTATAGTATAGTATAGTATAGTATAGTATAGTATAGTATAGTATAGTATAGTATAGTATAGTATAGTATAGTATAGTATAGTATAGTATAGTATAGTATAGTATAGTATAGTATAGTATAGTATAGTATAGTATAGTATAGTATAGTATAGTATAGTATAGTATAGTATAGTATAGTATAGTATAGTATAGTATAGTATAGTATAGTATAGTATAGTATAGTATAGTATAGTATAGTATAGTATAGTATAGTATAGTATAGTATAGTATAGTATAGTATAGTATAGTATAGTATAGTATAGTATAGTATAGTATAGTATAGTATAGTATAGTATAGTATAGTATAGTATAGTATAGTATAGTATAGTATAGTATAGTATAGTATAGTATAGTATAGTATAGTATAGTATAGTATAGTATAGTATAGTATAGTATAGTATAGTATAGTATAGTATAGTATAGTATAGTATAGTATAGTATAGTATAGTATAGTATAGTATAGTATAGTATAGTATAGTATAGTATAGTATAGTATAGTATAGTATAGTATAGTATAGTATAGTATAGTATAGTATAGTATAGTATAGTATAGTATAGTATAGTATAGTATAGTATAGTATAGTATAGTATAGTATAGTATAGTATAGTATAGTATAGTATAGTATAGTATAGTATAGTATAGTATAGTATAGTATAGTATAGTATAGTATAGTATAGTATAGTATAGTATAGTATAGTATAGTATAGTATAGTATAGTATAGTATAGTATAGTATAGTATAGTATAGTATAGTATAGTATAGTATAGTATAGTATAGTATAGTATAGTATAGTATAGTATAGTATAGTATAGTATAGTATAGTATAGTATAGTATAGTATAGTATAGTATAGTATAGTATAGTATAGTATAGTATAGTATAGTATAGTATAGTATAGTATAGTATAGTATAGTATACAGTTAAAGTATACCTTTGAGGGAGTTAGCACGATTCTGGTTCCCCGAGACCAGACCTATTTCCCGAGGCGAAGCCGAGGGAAATAGGTCTGGTCGAGGGGAACCAGAATCGTGCTAACTCCCTCAATGGTATACTTTAACTGTTTTATTATACCGAAACAAACATTATACTGAAACAAACATATCTCTTAGGTATACAGAAACAAATATTATACTGAAACGAACATATCTCTTAGGTTCACAGGGTTCAAATGGAAATTCTAATGATTTTGCCTTGCCTTCTCGACTGAATGACTGAGTAACGGAAAATATTAATTTTTGATTATAAGATAAACAGAAACATCATTTATCATACTCATACATGTTTAATTTTTGATTGTTTTATTTTATTGCCGATTAATTTATGTGCTAAGCGGATAGGAGGCGGATTACTCTGCTCGCGTATTGATAGCGTCATCCGATCAACCTTCACATCATCCGATCAACCTTCAACGGCGCTGATTGGCTGATACTGACACACCCCCAAAGAAGCTCCGCCCCATTTTGAGACTAACTCCCTAGGGAAATAGTCTTCTCAACTAACGCACCCCTTTGCAGGGAAATAGTCTTATCAGGCGATTTTCAGGGATTTTAGTTAAATTTAATGAGTCTCTTTTTATATAGGAAAAAATCAGTAGAGGTATAATAATATAGTATAGTATAGTATAGTATAGTATAGTATAGTATAGTATAGTATAGTATAGTATAGTATAGCATAGCATAGCATAGCATAGCATAGCATAGCATAGCATAGCATAGCATAGCATAGCATAGCATAGCATAGCATAGCATAGCAGTACAGCACAGCACAGCACAGCACATCACAGCACAGCACAGTATAGTTTTGTTAGTATAGTATAGTATAGTATAGTATTGTTAGTAATAGTATAGTATAGTATAGTATAGTATAGTATTGTTAGTAATAGTATAGTATAGTATAGTATAGTATGAAAAAGCAACTTCTTTTAAGATATACGTGAGTTAATAACTAAACTTATTTACCCCCTTTCAGGAGGTGGTATAAATGAGGACAATTTAGATCGAATCTTGAATGGAAGTGGTGCTAAAGAATTTCACTGTTCGGCCAGATCTACTGTGGACTCCGGTATGACTTTTAGAAAGACTGGTGTTCCAATGGGCGCATCCCTGACCCCTCCAGAATTCAATATCAAAGTGGCAGACCAAACAAAAATTAAGAGGTTGATGCAGATAAGGAAAGAAACAATGCCAAATTTTGATACAAAATGAGTCTCTGATTAAAAAAACATAACACTTTTGAATATCAGAAACGAGATGCTTTATCTCAAAATGAGACATTGTGATACCGAAATCAGGGACTGACAGCTACGGTGTTTAGTGTTGGGAATGAGACATTTTGTAAATGAGACTATCTGATAAGGGAGAGAGTTTGTTTTAAATATGAGTATAAGATTAGAGTCATGAATTGACTAATACAAGGTACATAGCATTAACTTAAGAGAGGTGGAAAGGGAGGAAGGGGGCGGGAGGAGGGAGAGAGAAGGAGGAAGGGGGCGATATGAGGGAGGGAGGAGAAGGAAAGGGAAGGGTGAAAGGGAGTGGGAGGAAGGGGAGAGGTAAGGGGTGGGAGGGGGAGATGGGTAGCCCCTGTCTGCCCCCCCCCCTCCCAAACTTAAGGTTCCATGGCAATACTATTTTATCGTTGTATTGGATAAGATAAGTTTATATCTAAATATCAGTGGTAATTTCCAGATAGTACTTGTAAACATCTTTTAAAAGAGCATCAGCTGAATCAAGTGTTGTGCGGGCATGATATTTTCTGCCTTAAAGTTTTGCTTCCCAGATTACCACAACTCTTGAGTTTATCCTCCAGAATTCCATTTTGTGGGATCTCTGTTTTTGGTAGCTTGTAATTTTTTACCCGGCCTTCTGATTTTTGTGCATTGTACAGTGGAATCATGACTGGTTGTGGAAAAAAACCAAAATTATGCACATCAGTGTAATTATGCAACTTTAATAAAGCTGTATCTTGGTCATGATATATAAGGGAACCTTTTTTGAATCTCAAGGTCATTTATTAAAGATCAAGGCTACAGAGGACACACCTTTCAACAGAACTTCGAGAGAATTGGCAAAACTCATTATTAGAAGAATCCATAATTATGATTTACAAGGTCACAGGTCAAGGTCATAGATTATTTTTAGTCAAAATCCTTGAATACACACTATCTAGAAACTATTTTGAACAAATATTACTCATATTAATGTAAACAAGTATCTTATTATTTTCCAAGGTCATAAGTCAAAGGTCATCAAACTTTGTGAAAATTGTCACTGTGTGTATTTGAAGGCTCCTAAAAGGCTGTTATATTGATTTGAATGTGAGGAATTTAAGGTGTGTTAAACTTTGTATTGTGGTGTTAAAGAATCTTTCTCTTTTTGATGAAATCAGTAATTGAATAAAGCGATACCATATTAACAATTTTATAGACAATGTTGCAAGAATTATGGATTCAACAAGCGTTTTGCATAGATTAAAAATCAAATCAACTGTACATGTAATTGCGTATTTACAACAAATATATTTTTTGTCAAAATCAAAAACAACTTACTACATATACAAGAGATATACCTGAGAACTGAAAAAAAATGTACATACAATGTTATAATGTATATATAAATGTTATATGTAATATACAATAGAAATGTTCCACTTATGAATACAATATTCTGGAAGTAAGCTGTGCAGTTCAGTAGGAAAAATACTTTGTTGAAAGACATATTTTAAGCATTATGACACAATTAAGAAGTCATTGTAATCTTAAGCGCATGATGCAGTTTTCCCTCAATTTTTAGAATTATGACACATTTAAAAGTTAGAATTAAGAAATCATTGTAATCATAAGCGCACTATGCAGTTTTCCATCAATTTTTGGCGTTGATACCTCGATCAACCAAGAAATATTACATTGATTTGTTATCATTCCATTTCGATGCTTTTCAACGTTTATTTGCAACTTTGAAATTGTGTTGCTAACGACGTTGCTAAGTGCTTACTTCCTGTTTCTGTTGATGCAGGTATCAACAAAATTTCTCGGCCAATCAGAATCATTGTTTCTTAAATATAACAATGGAAATTTAATGATTTAAGAATCATTTAGACGTGTCTGAAGAAATATATGAAGATTCCATGTTTGCAACCAAATATTGAATAAACATAATTCTTTAAGTGTAATTCTTCTCTTTCTCTTGGTGAAATAAGAAAAATATTCGTTTACTGAACAGTTTTTGAAGAAATTGACTTTTTTTCAACAGATGTCATTGCTATGCATCTTAGATGTTGTAGATAAAAAGAAAAGTATCCAATAAAAATCAAATATATTGTCTTAGTTGATTACATTTAAGAACATAATTATATTTAACCAAAAATAAATAAATAAATAAATAAATAAATGAAAAAAATATATATAAATATCATAATTGTGTTTGTGAAACACTTTTACCTGTCGATGTCAACAACAAAAATTGGCCAATTTGGATGGAATTAACACAATGTACAAGTTTACAAAGTCAAAACCTTTGGTTTTAAAAAAAGGTCTTTTCGTAAGGAATATTTATGTGATATCTTTGTCACCCGAGAGACTACCTTACAATTAGAAGTTATGGACAATGTAAATCTGATTTTTGCAGGTCAATTTCAAGGTCATTAGTAAATTTAGATATGAAAAGAAAGTCATATCTCGAAAAACATTAATTCATGTAAAACCGATCTGAAAGTTTACTTATATCAAATTGTTTAAATTTTTTTTTTTTTGCAAGTTGCTAATGTCAAGGTCACAGGTGAATAATATTGGTATTTTTAGACATGTATTGCCTCACTGAATATTTTATCGGATGTTATGGCAAGTTTTATTAATATTTAAAGGTCAAATGTCAAGGTCATGAGGAAAATATATTTGGAACTAAACAAAGAATCATAGCACGAATACGAAGCAATATTTATATTAATAATCCATAGTTATGGACAATGTTAAAATTGCTTAAAACCATGTCAAGGTCACAAGGTCTGGTGCAACGGTTTTTAAGATATTGTCACTAGGTAGGACCGGAAGCCACATCTCCATAAATCGCGGATCCGATACGTCCAAACCGTTCTACTCCGTCAGACCAGCGATTTACGAAGATGGAAACCCCCAATAGATGCCATTGTAGAGGGGGAGACAAGGGTTAAAAACAACGGATAAATATTAGAAAATTTCTATCCTAAATAACTATGAGAAATATCACAGATTTGCAATGGACTGAAATATGCTTCCAAAATTTGAATGCACGTTTTCAGTGTTCAAGGTCATATTACCTGTAGTTAGTTTGACACTAATTTTACACATGATATTTGCAATCTCAAGGTCATAGGATGTCAAAGCCTTATGATTGAAACTTTGAGGCTTTAAAATTCACTTTTCCCGGAAGAGCAGACGTAAAATAAAGTGTTCCCTAGGTGTTACTATGCTTTGCATACAACACCAAAATGAGCATAAATATAAATTGATAAATATATATGGCTACAAAGAATTTCTAACAATAACAAATAGCTAAGATGCGTCAGTGCTCTCTTGAGTAACATCTTTATTAGCGTCATCTTGAACTTGCTCATCAGTCTTGTCGTCTTGTGTCTGGTTTTGACCTTCTTTGTCAGTGTCTTCCTTATTATCATTTGTAACTTCCTGATTATTTTCAGTTCCCTCTTGATTTTCAGTTTCCTGCTGTGTTCCTTCCTGATTTTCAGATTCCTGTTGTGATTCCTCCTGATTTTCAGATTCCTGTTGTGTTCCCTCCTGATTTCCCGATTCCTGTTGTGTTCCCTCCTGATTTTCAGAATCCTGCTGTGTTCCCTCCTGATTTTCAGATTCCTGTTGTGTTTCTTCCTGGTTTCCAGATTTCTGTTGTGTTTCTTCCTGTTGTGTTTCCTCCTGGTTTTCAGATTCCTGTTGTGTTTCTTCCTGGTTTCCAAACTCTTGTTGTGTTTCTACTTGATTCTCTGTTTCCTGCTGAATTTCTTCTTGATTTTCAGATTCTTGTTGTGTTTCTTCCTGTTGTTTAGTTTCCTGTTGTTTTTCTCCCTGATTTTCAGTTTCCTGCTGTGATTCCACTTGATTTTCCGATTCTTGTTGTGTTTCTTCTTGATGTTCAGTTTCCTGCTGTGTTTCCTCCTGATTTTCCGATTCCTGTTGTGTTTCCTGTTGACTTTCTTCTTTATTATCTGATTCCTGTTGTGTTTCCTCCTGATTTTCTGATTCCTGTTGTGTTTCCTCCTGATTTTCTGATTCCTGTTGTGTTTCCTCCTGATTTTCTGATTCCTGTTGTGTTTCCTCTTGTGTTTCGTCCTGATTTTCTGATTCCTGTTGTGTTTCCTCCTGATTTTCTGATTCCTGTTGTGTTTCCTCCTGACTTTCTTCTTTATTTTCGGAATCCTCTTGTGCTACTTCTTGGTTTGTTTCTTGTGTTACATCATCATTTCCTTGTTGAGTTTCATTAAGCTGCTGACTTCCTTGCGTCTCTGTCGCTTCCTGGCTTACTGACTCGTCATTGGTTTCTTGAACGTTATCTCCCTCACTGTCATTGGTTGGATAAAGGCACATGCCAAGTTCTGAAAAATTAAATTGAATAAAAGATTATCATGAAATCATCGATCAGATTATTCCGAAAAACATCAATTTGAAACAGAAAACAAAAAATTCTTATTACTAGTGTACAAGTGTCTAGCGTAGGCGGATCTGGATTTTTTTTTCTAGGATGGTCCAGCCCATCGGGAGGGGTATCGAAAAAAAAAATTACGGAAAAGTGCAGTGTTTCAGTCAATTGCAAGGGGTCCTGAACGCCCCCTTTCCTTTTTTATAAACCGAACACTTGAACTTTATGTATAGTATCTTGATTAAAGTTCACCTTGAAGTTTCATTTTATCACACTTAACGGGTACTTTTACCTCTTTTATCAATATGGTCATCATCGTTCGAGTCCATCTGTTTTAACGTAATGAGCGCATTTTCTCTTTCTAAATCGTTGAAAGGGTCACCCCGTTTACATAGCACATCCATAAGGTCGCTAATCGGCACCTTTTCTGCGCCGGGAAATAAGACGTCCAAGCTACTTTTTATGAAATTCCGCATTTCTTCTAAACTGTGCGTCCTATCTTTCATCCAGGCTCTGAACTCTTCTTCATTTAGCTCATAGTTTTCTGCAAAGGTAAATATAAAAGAAGTAGAAAATATATTGTAATATTCAAATATGTTTATAAGATGCAAGTAATACAAAAACAAGAGGCCCAGGGGCCACATCGCTCACCTGAAAACACTGGGTAATGGGTATGTTGAGAGAAGACAATATGTATTAAAAGTTGTCATTTATGAAAACAGGTTAACACATGACATAAAATAACATATAACTAAACAAAGCACACAAGACTGAACAAAACAACAGTAAGTAATATGACAAAGTAAGGCAGCGTGAGAGAAGAGAATAAGAAAATATCAGTTTTTGCATAAAAGTAATTAAGGCCATAAAGACGTCAAAATTAGTGATTGGATTTAAACAAAATGAACAAACTTGAATCGTACATCCTTCTAGATCACTCTGATACCATTAGTTTTTCAATACATGCAGCGGTTCTGGAGAAGAAGATTTTTAAAGAGGGGTACCCTCTGGTACCAATTTGACCTCGCCCTGGATCCACCCCGGTAGGGATCCAATTGAAATGAACAAACTTGGTAGGGGACCTTTAGTACTTCATGCATACCAAGTTTAATAAAAATTCTCCGAGCGGTTTCAGAGGAGAAGATGAAAATGTGAAAAGTTAACGGACGGACGGACGCCGGACAATCCGGTATGACAATAGCTCCCTTTGAGCCTTTGGCTCAAGCTAAAAAGACAATATTTTGTCCGGTTCCTATCTTCTAATTGAAAAAAAATTGACAACAGATGTTGTTATAGAAATTTTGAAACCCCCCCCCCCCCTCTTTTTATAATCTTTGCAATAAAAGAATTATTATAAATTCAAATTGTACATGTTGTAAATCAAAAATGCTATCACACAAACATTTATTAATTTAATTTTACCTAGAATATAGCTTTTAATATATCAATATGAACCCAAGGGGAATTAATATGGAGATAATGCCAAACTTCATAAAAAATGCCGAAGTCAAAAAACTGGCCAAATTGGCATTAAAATTATTCAGAAAAGTTAAAAATTGCATTCAAAGCTTAAAAAGTGGAGGAAAAATGAAAAATAAAGAAAAAAAAAATTATGCCCCAGTTGGGATTTGAACTCGCTACCTTGGGACTCATTGACACACTGAAAACATACCTATTTAAAGTAATAAAAAATCATTAAAAATCTAAAAGTCAAGATATTGAAAAAAAATTCATCACTGTTACATTCCTTATAATAATTCTGATAAATGTTAGAACAATCATTCATGGGAAGAACCATAAAATGCCAAAAATGATGAAAATGACCATCCCCCCTTCCTTTTTTACAGTGTTAAAAAAATCATTGAAAATTCAAATATAAACTTTTCAGCAAAATTCTTTCACTAAAGCATTCCTCTGCTTAAAAATGGCTAAATTAAACTAAACTGGAGCAGAATTTTTCAGTAAGAAAGAAAATATTAAGAGAAATATCAATTTTTGCATTAAAAATACAATGTCGAAAAAGACGTCAAAAACGCGTCAAAAATTAGTTATCGGATTTTAACGAAATGAACAAACTTGATTCATACATCCTTCTAGATCACATAGATACAATTAGTTTTTCAATCCATTCAGTGGAACTGGAGAAGAAGATTTTTGAAGAGGGGTACCCTCCGGGGCCTATTTGACCCCGCTCTGGATCCATTCCTGAAGGGATCGAGCCGAAATGAACAAACTTGGTAGAGGACCTTTAGTACTTCATGCATACCAAGTTTCATCAAAATCCTCCAACCGGTTTCAGAGGAGAAGATGAAAATGTGAAAAGTTAACGGACGGACGGACGACGGACGGACGACGGGCGCCGGACAATGCGGTATGACAATAGCTCACTTTGAGCCTTTGGCTCAGGTGAGCTAAAAAGTGCAAAAATGTGCATTTCTGACTGCGTCCGAAAAGACGTCAAAAACGCGTCAAAAGTTAGTTATCGGATTTTAACGAAATGAACAAACTTGAATCATACATCCTTCTAGATCACATAGATACAATTAGTTTTTCAATCCATTCAGTGGAACTGGAGAAGAAGATTTTTGAAGAGGGGTACCCTCCGGGGCCTATTTGACCCCGCCCTGGATCCACCCCTGAAGGGATCGAGCCGAAATGAATAAACTTGGTAGAGGACCTTTAGTACTTCATGCATACCAAGTTTCATCAAAATCTTCCAACCGGTTTCAGAGGAGAAGATGAAAATGTGAAAAGTTAACGGACGGACGGACGGACGGACGACGGACGACGGACGCCGGACAATCCGGTATGACAATAGCTCACTTTGAGCCTTTGGCTCAGGTGAGCTAAAAAGGGAAAAAAAATTGTTGGGGTCCCGCCGGGGTTTGAAGCCACTCCCCATGGGTCCATTGGGCATGGAAAACATACATTATACCTATGTACAATCTTAAAAAATATTCCTTAAAAATCCAAAAGTGGATATCTTGACAAAATTCTTTCACTTGTAGGGTTCCATGCATGAGTACCTCATACCTACAAATTGTCATGACAATCTGAAGAGTGGTTATAGAAAAGAAGCAGAAAATGTATGAAAATCACCCCCCCCCCCTTCCTTTTTACATAAGAAAAAAATTCATAAAAAATCAAAAAAATTAAATTTAAGCATAAAATACATATCAAAGCATTAAGTAAGTTAAATATGATAAATATGTAGTAAATAAGTGTGTAAAATCATACACTTATTGAGTTATTTAAAGAAAAAGTGCAAAAATGTGCATTTCTGACTAAGTCCGAAAAGACGTCAAAAACGCGTCAAAAATCAGTTATCGGATTTTAACGAAATGAACAAACTTGAATCATACATCCTTCTAGATCACATAGATACAATTAGCTTTTCGATCCATTCAGTGGAACTGGAGAAGAAGATTTTTGAAGAGGGGTACCCTCCGGGGCCTATTTGACCCCGCCCTGGATCCACCCCTGAAGGGATCGAGCCGAAATGAACAAACTTGGTAGAGGACCTTTAGTACTTCATGCATACCAAGTTTCATCAAAATCCTTCAAGCGGTTTCAGAGGAGAAGATGAAAATGTGAAAAGTTAACGGACGGACGGACGACGGACGCCGGACAATCCGGTATGACAATAGCTCACTTTGAGCCTTTGGCTCAGGTGAGCTAACAAGGCTACTGAGTTCTGAGGTAAAGTCGAAAGCTTCGCAACTTAACCTGAATTTAAAAAATAATCAGGAATTAATCACACTATAATATACTAGTATTCACATATCAGAAATCGGTTCAAAATCTGCAACAGCGAAGTAAACTGCTAAGCTTTTGTAAAAAAAAAGGTGAATCGAAATCAAACTTGAACTTGAAGACATACTCAAATACCAAAAATAAATCCAACATCTGAAAAAAAAAACCACCGAAGAAATGTCCGGAAAACTCAAATTTCTTTTTTAAAAATCTGCTTGGTCCAACGGCAATAATTCTTGTAAAAACAGGTCATTCAAATCCAAACTCTACTTTAATCTGTATCACACGGAGCTTTATTACATACCAAAAATGAGTTCAATGTCTGCAACAACAGCGAAATAAAAAATGTAGAAAACTGAAATTTCACGAAATTTGCTAAGCCCAAAGGGCCGTAACTTTTGTACAATGGGTCAGTCAATACCAAATTTGAACTTGATCTGTGTCACACTGAGATATATCCACACACCAAAAAATCAGTTCAATATCTGCAACAACAGCGAAAAAAGTAAGGAAAACTGAAATTTCACGAAATTTGCTAAGTCCAAGGGTAATTAACGCTTGTCAAAATAGGTCAATCAATACCAATAATTTCAAATTGATCCATATCACACTGAAATATATCCACATACCGAAAAAGTCACTTGAGCGTTTGGCTCAGGTGAGCTAAAAAAGTCCGGAAAACTGATACAGACAGACGGACTGACTGACGGACAGATGGACAGTCTGATTGAAACTTATTACCTTTACTTTTATGGTAAAAAAAAAAGATCATGGGTTTATGGTTATGATGTAAATTTCGACGAATTTATGTGTTTACCAACTTCCCTCCCCCAAATCCTAAAAGGTCACAGTCCGACAGATCTAGAGGGGAGGGGAGTCAGGGCTCCTCCTCCTTGATTATGCCAAAATCATGATGTTTTTTTTCGAAATCATAGGCCGGACACCCCAACCCAACCCCTATCCCATCCCACCCC
The DNA here is from genome assembly GCA_028142955.1 of Pinctada fucata. NCBI lineage: Eukaryota > Metazoa > Mollusca > Bivalvia > Pterioida > Pteriidae > Pinctada > Pinctada fucata. Next base: position 30,709,349 of record AP027105.1, read on the forward strand.
ACCCCACCCCTTCATTGTAACGTCTGATATCTTACTGTCTTTGTCGTGTTCAGAGAAAATTTCTTCCAGGAAGGCTTCTGATGGATCCAAATTCTGGGATTGTAGAAACTTCCTGACTTCCGTTTTACCCATTCGTCCATTTGTCGCATGCTTTGCGAAGTCTGAGACAAGTTCTGAAGTAGAAAGCATGAATCGTGTATAAACAACAAATAAAGCTTCAATAAAAAAAATTAATTTTTTCCCTTTTGCTTTTCAAAGTTTCAACATGTCATTCTTTGATATCATGTACGGTACATCGAAAACTATAGTTAATGTCCTGTATGAAATTGTAACTATTACAATGAAAAATGTCTTATTTGATATACAATTTTTAAAAGATTATTAGTCACCCACTATGAAATCTTAACTAAATTCTGGTATTTTTCTTAAATGACAACCATTATTATTTGTGTTAACAGGGCTATTCTTTACAATTATGAATAAATGGGATGCATGACCTTTGTTAACCTTGATTTTGTAATTTCAGTAGAAATATTTCTAGTTTCATAATGAATGTCTGGTCAGAAAAAAAAATATGAAAGCCAAAGAGACTCATTCTGACTCCCCTTGTCCGTCCTATCTAAAAAGTGTAAGTTGTAGGATGAAGTCTAATGTAACTGAGTATGCCTGAGCCCGCTTCAGCGAGCAGAGCACGGACTGCTTGTTATATGAGAATTGCTTTTGAAATCCATCAAAAGCGGAACTGGCAAATACCCTTATATGCAAAGAAAATGTGAAATACAGATGATGGCACACACTTTGAAATCTATGACCTTGTTTGCAAGGTTGGATATTTGCGTGTCTAGCGATTCATGAATAAAATACAATCCACACAGACAAAGAGAGATATAATCTACTTTTTTTCTTAGATATGTATCGCATAATATGTTGTACTAGTTGCATGTCATTTGATAATATTATGGGTAATCTCAGTGCTGTATCTTGATTTATCCTATTTTAAAATCACTCCTTAACATGGCAACACAAGTGTAGGAAACATCTAAAACCTTTGAAAATAAAGTTTGAGGACAACGCAACTTCCATGAGCAGTAGCTGATTCCGTGTGATAGCGCAAATATGTACTAGTCAGTTTTAGAAACTAAAACAGGTATAATTTTTCTTCCATATTATCTATTATAAATTGTCCCAGAATTCGTAAGTTGGCCAGGACAGCACATCATTTTTTATGATCAGAAGACGATTTTCCGAAATTGCGGCCATATTACTTCCATGAGCTTAAGGGCGCCAAACACATCATACCAAATTTCGGGGATGTTCATAAGCCAAAAAGTGCATCAGTTTATGCTCAAATGTTAATATTCAGACATATGCATAATAGATTTTATTCGGCTGTTCCGGAGACTTGTAAAAGTGTAAGTAAAAGACAGACAGACGGACACCGAAAGGAGTGATTCCAAGATGTCGCTCTTGCGTTGGAGGGGACATAATGATACCATAGAATACTTTTGGACAAAAGAAGTTGAAATCAAAATCTGTATCGACTTACTTTCCTCCATTTCTGAAAAACCCTGAAAAGAATGAAGAAAAATAATTAGTTTGTTTAAACTACTCATGAACATAGAGAATAAACACACCAAGAAAAATGATGTATGAATAATGTATTTGAATGTTTCCTGTCTAAAAGGTCATTAAAGATGTTTTAAAATGGATGAATTCACTTTAAAGTCACAATGATAAGTCAATAATCATAGTAATTTAACTCGTAAATTATATAATTGCTATCCAGTTCATATCAATTTCTCTGGTTAACTCGGTGGAGAATTTTTGTAATGGATTCACTGTATGTTGCATTAATTGATATAGTTTTTTTTAATATTTCCCCTGCTGTTTTAACTATAAGCTCCTACATCTTAAGATTTTCGAAGGACACGGAAGGGTCACTTTGATGTGCGGATTACGAGTACAGACAGACAGACGGACAGACACACAGATCATAATACAAACGTGTGACGAGGGTCCGAGAAGTAGGTGGTACAGTCGATTAATGCTTTCTATATTCTGGTTGAGTGGGTGTATGTATGCATACCAGATTTTATATTCGTTTAGAGTCTTCAGATGAAGATCCTTAAGCAGCTTAAATATTTATGGATGTTTTATGAATCAATCATGAACGTGACATATGTATCTTTAAATTCCTGGAGGGCCTCTCAAAGGGCATCGTCGGAAACCCACAGCCTATTGCCCTACGATTATACGAAGTAGAACGGAGATTTCCGACGATGCTCAATGTGTGACCGAGGTCTCTAAAGGTCCCAAGACCAACTGTAGTTTGTACTGTGTTCAACTCATTTCGTTTCCGAGCAACCAGCCCCATGAGAAAAAGAGTATCCATGGTTCTCAGTATAAAAATATGATCGCTTGGTTTTAGGCATAAGTATCATGGTCAGATCCAGATTTTGTCCCAGAGTGGAAGGGGAGGGGGTCCAAGCCGTCCGGGGGGGGGGGGGGGGCGGTGTTCTAGCCTATAGTGTTGAAAAAAACAACAACGTAAAACGGCATTTTTTTTTGCAAATTTCAGGGGTGTTCTGATTCCCTAACCTCTTCTCTCTAGATCCGCGCTTGTTCTTATGATTATTTTTCAGTACTGCTTTGCACACAATACAAGGCGATGTTAGAGGAAGCGGATCTAGATTCTTTTTCCTTGCAGGGAGGAGGATCGTGTCCAGTTAGGGCCCTCTAGATCTGCGCATGTAGAAATACTTCATAAAAGGAAAGGGAGGGAAAAACAAAGATCTGAAAAATTAAAACAAATACAAGTTGGAGATGATCGTCCTTTGATGGGTCTTTACGAACTTTGACGACTTTCGTTATCAGGTGCCAAAATATGTGGTCTCTATTTCATTCTTAAATTGGGATCAAAGAAAAAATTCATGGTGTATAGATACATGTTCTTTAACAAGGTCTAGGAAGGATAAACTGACCCACTTCTGGATTTCTTTTTTTAGGGGGGGGGGGGGGGGATTACATACCGTTTCTGTCTGTATATTCGTGTTAAGATTTTTATAATAAATATGGCTTTAACTTAAAATATGTGAACGAATATATAACTGGATTTCCCACAAGAATCATATATAATCAAGGTTTTTAAAATAAGAAATAAACTTATTAATATTTTAGATTCCAACGTATCAGATTCATGCATGTTATAGAATACACAAAACTGGTAAATGATATTGCTCATGAACGAATCCTGGTTCACTTCTATAGCAAAATTTAACAGCATAAGAAATCTCTCCGTCATTGTAGGCAGAAAGCAATCTATTTGATAAAAGACTATTTAATTATAGAACTTTACCGGTCGAGAAGTAAAATTATGGTAGCCATCACAAAGAATTTTAAAACTCAATTTTAAGATATTTTCTATGTACATTCTCAACTTTAGCGTCTCATTTGTATTGAAAACATTGATATCATACATATTAATTAATCATACTTAAATTTAATGAATAAAGTCAAAATGCCTACCATTTAATATATATTTCCACTTGACTACTGCAAAGTTGTGTGTGATTTGTTTATCACTGTATTTGGTCAGGTAGAAAAGTCGGTAGATATAAACAGAACTCCTAACTCTCAGTTTAAATCCGCTATCATATCAAATATTCCCACCCAATAATCCCTTTACTCGAAATCTTCACAAATCGACTGAATTAAAAATTGAGAACTATCACAGAATCTTAAGCCCAAAAACAACTTTAGTCGATAAGTGGACAATTTTCAGACGCTTGATGGTCTGTCGATGATTCTTCCTTTAATCGGCATCTGAGTTCCCCTCTGGAGCCCCCTTCTTTCTTTTTGTAGCGTGCTTAGTTACCATCATCACTTTCCCTCACTGCAGTAAATATCTCTTGGGTCACCTAAGATTGTGTGCCTTTGTTAATAGGAATTTAAATGATAAAAAGGAAAGTGGATCAAGCACCTCTTCGTAGGAAAAAAGTTGAATTTTAATACAACATTAAACACTCATAAAAGGTTTATAAAAACAAAAATACTTTTTGTAAGTAAGCAGTGCGTCATTTACCTCTACCCCCATTTTCCCACAGATCGAAAAATTCTGAATTCTGTGAATGCTATAAACTATATATACAAATTATACATGTATTAGCAAAAGGACCATTTCAGCCCTTTTCTACAAACTCTGAAGTAGGTCATGAAAATTGAATAAGCACTTAACCCCATACAATGTTAAACTTCAATTAAATTTGTCCTCAATTAAAAAAAAAAAAAATCACTTCCCCTCTGGTCCTTTCCCCCCGAGAAATATCCGTGCATCATTATACGAGTTCTGACTGCGTCGCCCCACCCCCCTTTCTCTCTCTCTCTTCGGCAACAATCGACGAACTCGCATACGAGAACGACTGAATCAACAATGAAAAGTTGTAAAATTTAAAGTTGAAAAGATGAATTTGAATATCGATTGTGAGCTAGTGTACTTACTCCTCCATTTACACGACAACTTCATACATATTCATCATTTAACAAACTACAAGAGTCTGTGAACTTTGCATAGAAATGAAAACGAGCAATTTTCGAACTATCAGCTATCAGTGAGATTGTGTGAATCATACTTATTGACTTTTACGGAGCAGATTCTATTCAATCCAAATCATTTAAAGTTCCTAACGTTAAGTGATGGCATATGATTCCGTAGATAAAGGGACCCACTCGAATAAGTAATTTGATTTTCATTCAGAAATTCATTTAATGTTTTAAAGAAGTCCAAGAGTGATTTAGTATGGCTTTTCAAGTGTAAAATTATAACTTTTAACAATACATGGGAATGTTGATTTCTTATCGGTGATCGTTATTAAATTATTTCATTTTGCAAATTTGCGTACATAGAAACGGTTGACGTTACAGAAGGCCGAGATAGCAATCGTAGAAAAGGTTTGGAGACCTGAATTATGTTAAATATTTCATAACGCCTTTGTTAAACTTTTCCAATATAACTGTAGAATTAACTGCAACATACGCCTTTTCGCTCAGTAAAAGTTGTTGGCAACTATGCACAATTCTAAATATTTCATCTAACGAGAAGGGGTATTTCATGTCCAGTCAAAGATGAGGAAAGGGTGAGGGGGTCAGTTCTGTATCAGGGAAGAGGGTATCTATGATGTTGGGAAAATTATACACAAATTGGACTTTTTAAAATTTACGAGCAAGTTAGTTCCGTGTTTGACCCTAAATATGACCTTGAAAGTGACCTTGACGGGACCTCAACCCTCATTTGATGTCTGAATCATATCATGCTCTACCATCCCTGTACTTTAGTTGGATTGAATAGCAATGCAAGTTATATCTATATAATAATATGAAAGTGTGACTACACGACAAGGGCATAGGGGTGAGGTATCATGTCTTAGTCACAAATCCTTAAAGTTCCTTTGAAGAAATATAGACTGTAGAATGGTTTCTACAGAAGAAATGGTTTGTGACTAAACTATATATGATACCTCAACCCTGTGGGCAAGGGTCACTACCAAACAGATGGATGCCATAAACATAGGATCATCAGAGATGACAGCGCTCACCTTGACGGCTTGTCCCATGACCAGCATCTGTATCTACATTGCACAAAGTATTTCCAGATGCATCATCCATAAAAGTTTGGTAGATAAAAAATTCAAAGAAGGCTGGAAATGAAGATTCTAATTTTACAATACCTGACCAATCAAGCGTGAAATATAGGTCAGATGCAGCATCTGTACAGTGCATTGCAGTAAGCATCCTCAGATACATCACCAACACCAGTTTTTTTTATTGATCTAGGACTGAAAATAGGCCGGAAATGGACCTGTCCAATTTTGCTTAACCTGATTGCTTAAGCATGGAATGTGGGTCCGATGCAGCCTCCATACCATGCATTACAGTTAGCATCCTCAGATGCATCATCCATGCAAGTTAGGTTGATGTGCATGTAGGACTTAAAGTAAGGCTGGAATGGACCTGTCCCATTTTACCTAACCTGCTCACTCAAGCGTGAAATTTTGGTCAGATGCAGCCTCCGTACCATGCATTGTAGTAAGCATCCTCAGATGAATCATCCAAGCAAGTTTGGTTGATGTAAGACATAGTAAGGCTGGAATGGACCTGTCCCATTTTACCTAGCATCCTCAGATGAATCATCCAAGCAAGTTTGGTTGATGTAAGACATAGTAAGGCTGGAATGGACCTGTCCCATTTTACCTAATCTGCTCACTCAAGCGTGAAATTTTGGTCAGATGCAGCCTCCGTACCACCTAACTGTTCTCTCAAGCGTGAAATGTGGGTTAGATGCAGCCTCTGTACCATGCATTGTAGTAAGCATCCTCAGATGCATCATCCATGCAAGTTTGGTTGGTGTAGGACTTATAGTAAGATGGGAATGGACCTGTCCCATTTTACCTAACCTGCTCCCTCAAGCATGAAATGTAGGTCAGATGCAGCCTCCGTACCAAGCATTTTTGTAATCATCCTCAGATGCATCACCCATGCAAGTTTGGTTGATGTAGGACTTATAGTAAGGTGGGAATGGACCTGTCCCATTTTGCTTTATCTATAGTGCGGACGCCGACGACGGGCGATAGCATAAGCCCCCCTCTACTTCGTTGAGGTGGGCTAAAAAGGGATTCCTAGAACATAAAAAGCCGAAAAAGCATGTCCTAAAAATTCCAGGTGTGGTGCTTCAACCCAACCCATCTAGAATGCATGAGGATTGCATTGTACAAGGACTACGTGGCCCAGGTTCTGGAGCTAAAATAAAAAATTGCCATTTTAAGATAATAAATATTGAACAAATATTTGAAAAGTGTTTAGATATCTGGCCCCTCCACACCCTTTTATGTGTATGTGAAACAGTATGCCCCCGTCAGCTGCTATCTTCTTTTTGTAAGATCAGTTGTATGCAATCGGTCAAACGACTAAATTTTAGGTTTACAAGAGTAAAGATCTTGCCAAAATGAATATTAATGTGGAATATGAAATGCTTAGTTTTACAAGGCACACAAGTAGCTTATTTTTTCTGTTCAGGTTTCATAGTCTATAGGATAAAATGTTTTAGAAAATGATAAAATCCCTTTTAAAGTTGTTCAAAACCATGTAGAAATTACATAAACTCCCTACATCATCACATTACAAACTTCTTATTTCGCATGAAAGATGTAAACTAAGAATCGCTGAAATATGACTTCTAGGTCTTGTAATATTGTGTAAACTTGACTGATCTTTTAACCAGATGAGTTGATGACACTTAATTAACTTGGTACATTGTACCACAAATCACTTAAATACTGTTTGTACACAGCCATTTACCACAGACACATCAGTGAATGTAAAGAATAGTTTATTGTGACAAAATTTAAACCTGAAGATATATATTTTGAACAAAATAAGTTTTTTGCTATCTTCTTCAACTGATATGACATATATAAAATTGAACAAAAGATAATTTTTCTATTATACATGTAAATATGTCAGAAAAATTGGTTACAAAAAGACTAAAGGAAGACTATTAAATACTGTCTTAATGGTTACAAATGTCATCTTAATTATAATTGGGGAATAACTAGCTTCTGACGTTATGTTTGCCGACGGTAAATGCTGATTTTGTGTTAGCGGAGCAAAAAAAACGGAACGTCAGTATCTAGTTATTCCCATTCTAATGCAATCTATATATTTGTGAATATAAGGCCAAATGTGACGTTAGCAACGTCAAACCCTTGTATGTTCTTGTTTTACTGCCTTAACTAAGGAGCAAACAACCAATGAAATTCGACGTTATAGCAACATCGCATTAGAATGCAGAAATACATTCATAGAATTTCTTCCATAATTATTTTTTATAAACTTAACCAGATGCAAACATGTATCACAGGAAACATAAATGTCATGGTAACTTTTGATTATCAAAATTTTCAAAGCTTTGGTTGTGATCAAAGTTCATTTGTACAATTCAAAACATTATTTATGATGTCATGTACAATGCAAAATTGCACGTTTGCTTTATCTTTCCATACAATTTACTCTACATACACAAGTAATATAATTTGAGACTAAATCTAAATCTGAAGTCATGATATTCAAGTATAACCATTAACTTGCTCATTAATGTATGTAGGATTTGATGTAAAATAATTCATTTATGTACATTCACTGAAATTTTGCTTAAAGAAAAAAATCTTATTGCAAAATTCATACCTCAATTATAATGGTCATGTACAAAGCAAATTAAAATACGCTTGACAAAATCTTTGTGTAAAAAAATGCATAATTATGTAAAGATGAGGTTCAATATTTGAATCTTGGACACACTGAGGGTTGTTTTTGGTTACAAAAATTTAAATTTAAATTATCAATACATGCTTTTCCTTCAAAAACTCTCGCGCATTTAACTTAATAATCTCAATTATAGAGTAATTCATCAAACACAGCCTTGCAAATTAAATTTTTTTTCCAAATTTGGCAAATTTTGCATTAAAATGGCTTTAAAAATGTAAAATATAACACGAAAATCTGTTTCTTACGTCTTATTATTTTTAGAACATCCTTATAGGATGTCTTTATAAAGCTTAAAATTACTTGTGACATCACAATTAAAATGGTGATTTGCTTGTATGAAATGATGCTGAAATTTCTAATTTTTTCAAATTTTGGTCTGCAAAATGTGAAAAAAAATCTAAGTTGATTTTTCTATTTCAGATGGGTATGGTATGTATGAAACTTGTTTTGTGATTTATTTCCTCTAAAAAAGTCTACATGGGATCTAAAATCACATAATGAAGTAAATTGTACATAAGCAATGTATAAAATTCTATATATCTATGATATCTTCTGCAATCATCTATATATATTTTAAAATCACTTCAATATATTTGCATCACATTGCATATCTAGGCAGTGTAACTACTATCATCGCATAAAATATAATACATGTACCTGACAAAAATATCTTGTTTCCATCCGTCTAAAAAAAAATGATTACTTGAAAAGTTAATGTACTTTGGAGGAATGACTCCAAGGGGCTACTGCGTTGACTGTTGTGTATTAAGTTACATGCAGTCTTACTGTCTACTCAAAATGGGTGTGTAAATTCATGAGTGTGAGTGTGGTGGTATTGATGTTGTTGGTGGGGGGGGGGGGGGGGGGATTAAAAGAAAAGACCGAAATCCCTACACATTTACGCACATACGCCATGAGTCCTTTTAATACTATTTTTCAGCAGATTTGAGTTGTTTGAAATTTTAGTGATGTCAACATAAAACTACAAGTTCTTCACACTATTTTGATTGACTTGGTATACATTAACAAGCAGTAAAGAGAACTTAAGTCCCTCTAATCCTATTCAAGGTATGCTCCAAATAAAATTTCAAAATCTCATTATATCAAGAATATAAAAATCAACACTTTGACCCAAGTCCACAAATAAAAAATATGTAAGTCCCAGTATCTTTATAGTTTTATAAACATATACCATATAAAAAGAAATATTTATATGAATAAATGTCTAGAAAAAATGTAAAGTCAACAAATTCAAATATCTACTAAACTTTACAATAAATAATAAAGATTCCAAACAAAAATTCAATATTTGTCAAGTCTGAAACACATTCTAAATGTGGAACGTTCAATAAAATATTTCGACATCATCAAATATCACTGAATAATTGCATATGATTCTGTGGAAGACTAGAAATGTACACGATAATTATGAAAATATCTTTTTTAATCACAGTTCTTTTAGAAATAGTAAATCTTCAACAATAGAGTTGATTATAGAAAACTGATACATGAATCTATATGAATGTATAACTGGTAAACCAGACAAAAACTTTCCCCAATCTTATTTGGTATTTTCGAGAACTAGAGTTTCTTCCCATTTAAGGCGGTATCCGACATACATGTAGATTAATTGTGACTAGGGGTGTAACAATATATCGATATATTTCGATATTCAATAAATTTGTATCGTATCGGGATACAAAATGCCTATCGCAATATATTGCATTCTTATAGATTATAAGAATAAATCATTGAATCACTTTGATTTTAATCGGTTTTATTGAAAACGAGTGACACATGGTCCACATCGCTCACGATTGAAATGAATTGTCAAAAGGAATAAAAATGATTCAATGAGTTGTGTATGCAAGTTTCTTTCAAGGAAATGACATTGACAATATGAAATTCAACCAGAAAATCAAAAATTATGAAAATGAAAAGAAAAATAATTTCCCAATATATCGTGATTCAATGTTGGTGAATTGTTTCACCCCTGATTGTGACATACATGTATCAAATTCTATGGAAACAATTCCTTAAACTCTGGAAATGGTCACGAAATTGACGTTACCATACCATTTTTATGACATCAGTATGTTTTTACATCAGATACCATCTCAAATGGGAAACAACTCTGTATTCCGCAATTACTTAATAATGATCGTAAAGTGTAAAAAGTACACTAGTTATTCTTTGTGAGAGCTGACTTTGAGCTTTCTGAGCATGATATATGGCACCGATAGGAGAATAGCTCCTGATATGTAACATGTCACATCACCACAGCTCCAATATACTGTATAAAAGAAAAAATATTGATTATTTTTAACTTGGGTGCTCACAGATAGGTAATTCTGGTAAGTCAAGTGCAAATTCAGTGAATCTGTAAAAGAATTTCAAGGCACTTTTTATTACAAAGCCAAAGATTTCACGGAGATCAAAAAATTTCAACAGTTGCTCATAATTTAATAGCAATCACTGATTAGAGACAACATTCTCATGTATTGTTGAAAATACTACTTGGAGGGCAAGTGAAATGAAATAAAGATTATCTACACCACAATGGAGATGAGAATATTTTAAAAACTGACCCTTGGCTTGAGAAAATGTTTTAAAATTATAATACACAAATTTAAACTCTCTTTTGTATATATGTACAAGGAAATATATGAAACTAACCTGTGGAGAAGATAACTGGACCTAGAGCCCTAGCCAGGGCCCCAAGGGATCTGAACACACCTGTGACCACACCCTTTTGATCTGTCCCTCCATAGGAAGATACCATGGTGGTTAGGCATGGAACAACTGTGGCAGAGGCTACAAATAGGAATAAAATAGACAATTTTACAAAATGTTTCATATCAGTGAGAGCCAGACTACGGACATTGCATACTTCCAATGAATTTTTTGCCATTTTTAAAAACCACCCCTACCCTTTTGTTTGGGATAATATGCGAAACTTTTTGATAATATCGAAATAAAATTGGGAAATCTCAGACCAAAGCTACTTCTTATACATGTATTTAGCACTCAAAAACTTATTGAAAATCACTCTATAAAATATTTGGTTAATGTAAAGCACTCAAACTATCATTATATTCAATTTCTGAAGAAGATTCGTATTACAAATAATCTATACTTGAAAACGATAATTTAAGGACTTTCACCTAAACTAATATTTTGGGGAAATAAAGCCAAATTTTGAAAGGGGAAACCACCACTATTCGGAGGTAAATAAGGCCAAAAAAAAATCAATGACTTTGGTGGTGTTTTTCATAATGACATCACAAGTAATTCATTAGAAACATAATGAAAAGCCTTTGATGAATTATGACATGACAATTCGAATGTTTGCCAAGTTATTTGATGTATGTAGTCTGGTGTGTAAAATAAAGGTTTTAAACGGTTGTATCTGAGAACTTGAAAATGGGCTAATAGCCATCTTCATTTGTAAATGCTTAACAAGAAACATCGACTAGGCATCATTATATAGGCAAGTACCAATAACAACTCACCAAAGGCAAATAAAGTGAGACCAAGATACATCAACCAAGCAGTTTGGGCAAAGGCCATCATTATAAAGGCATGTATCAATAACAACTCACCAAATCCAAATAAAGTGAGACCAAGGTACATCAACCAAGCAGTTTGGGCAAAGGCCATCATTATAAAGGCAGGTATCAATAACAACTTACCAAAGGCAAATAAAGTGAGACCAAGGTACATCAACCAAGCAGTTTGGGCAAAGGCCATCATTATAAAGGCAGGTATCAAAAGGGTAAGTCCCTGAAAGAAAATTGATAGGTTAGAATTAGAAATTTTTATTTTACAATTTTAGATAATCAAAATAAGGAATCAATATAATAATCAAAAGGTACCATCATACACATTTGTCTTTGAAATTACTTCTTGGTGTTTAGACATAGTTTTAAAGTCCATTTACATTACAATACTTTTTAAAAATGCACATTTTTTCTTTTTTCACTAACCATGGTGGCTATTTTGGTTTCCTTGCCTGCAGGAATCCTCCGTACATACCCTCCTACAACATAGAATAATAAGACAATGAAATTATAATATATACTGTAATTTTATCGTTGCAGAAAGCAGAAAATGTATACTTAATTAAGAGAGTAGCGATAGAAATTTCTTTTACCCTTCAAAGATCAAATTTCTTTTACCCTTTAAAGATTTCATAATAACATGCTTCTTGAATTTGACAGATTTCTTTCATTTTCCAGAAAAAAAGTGTATTTGACTATAATAGGCTCACCTTGTACTAAGGCCATTACTGTACCGATGTAAAAAAACATGCGCCCTTGCTGCATACTGTAATAAAGAATGGATGAATCAATTTTAACTTCAGAATAAAGTATTTCAAGGTAAAGGGAATGGAAATAATGCCATCTTTAACCAATAGACCACTTGCCGAAATTCATAATGGTTGACACAATGACGAAAATGTCTGAGGTAGACAATTTTTGTGCACTTTTTCATTATCACGTCTCAATGGAATTGCGTCTTTTAACAGTGGCGTCATAATGAAAAACAACGCCCCAAAGGATGCTGACTCAGACATTTGGACCTTTCTTACAAGATCGAAAACGGTCTATTACAACCAATGTGTAATCCTAAATCTCTGTTACAGTCATGAGAAATGTTTGCAATATTTGTATATGCCTCAGAAACCTCGATTCCGATAGAATTAAAATTGAAAAGTACTGCTATACTTTGTTTGTGCCGATTCATTTACTAAATACATGTATACACACTGAGGACTAAATAGACTCACCTATTATAGCTAAGTCTGTTATGAACGAGGAATGTCAGAGTAAATTCTAAACCCGAATACATCAGTAGATATAGAAAATAAATGCTGCCTATATGCTGTAACGAGCTCAAATCTGCAAAAGGGAATGATTTATAACTTCAGAGCATTTGTATGAATAGATTTCAGATTTAAAGGATCAATATTTAGTATTCATCTTAGGATCTAAAAATAGATAAGAATTTCACATCCAATATCAATAAATCATTATCTTATTACGTCATTTGACTTAATGAAGTCACTTCCCTTGTTTTACATTTATTTTGCATTTTTCAAGTGCTTATATATGAAAATAAAAACCTATGGTAATTAAGAGTTATCTAACCCTTTTGGATTGTAGTCAGAATATTGATTCAATGAATAAGAATTAACAGCGAATAAACATCAACATACCTGCTTTTGAGATTTTTTCTACAGAGGAAAATTTGAATAATGATATAGGATTGATGAGATGGGATGTTTTTTGCCAGCCTGATGATATAGACTTGGCCTAGAATGTAAGAAAACAATATCAATTAAAGCAAAGAATCAGAGGAGATGTGATGTGGTTAAGATACATGCAAGTGTTTTTATTGTTTGAAAATTTCTTTTTAATGATCAGGTACTTTTAATTTCATATATATACATTGCCTATAGTTTTATAATACATGTACATGCCAAATACATGTATGCTTTTTTTTTTTCAAAACTCAAGTGTGCATCTACCTTTACGATAAATTTCATGCAAAGGATAATAGATAAATCATACATAATTCTGCTTGGATCAAATACATGTAAGTAGGGGATGTCATGACACCTAGCGTACTAAATTTCATTATGTTATTTGTTTTCTTAGACACTTAACATTTTGAATGATGTTTCATTCACAAAACGGCTTTTAATAGAATTTTATTTCCCTTATTCTCTATCATTCCATATAAAAAAATAATTCAAATGTAAAAAAATTTCATAATCAGGGCCTACATATATTGCTAATTTACCCTTTCGATTGCGGGAAAAAATACAAAATTTCGTGACATCACAATGCTTTTACCTCGGACAAACAAGCTTCGAACCTCGGTCAAACATCGAAATTTCATTGTGACGTCAAGGAATTTCTCAAATTTTTCCCGCATTCGGAAGGGTCAGCTACCACACTTGAACACTCTTCTCAAGTACCAAGCTGTTTACAACTTGCCTCTATTACATTACAAACTACACTAGTGAGCCACATAAAGCCATATCGGTACATTGAGCTTATAATTCATAAAGAACTCTGAACTTTCTTCTCCCTTCAACTTACCCTCCTGTCTTGAGGTAACGTTTCTTTGAAGAATAATGATATAAATATTATATCTATGACAGCCAATGTTAAGGCAAAGAGAGCGGGAATCGTGTAGAAAGCTTCCTGTTGCTGTCTGGCATACACAGAAAATCCTGCTCCTATAAGTGGTCCAAACACAAAACCAACGGAAAATGCCACTCCTATCAAAGCCTGTAAATGGAGCATATGTGTAATATCTTAACCAGACTTGTCAGAATGACAACATAGCTCGCCGGTGGCAACCATATGTAAATTGCAACAACAACAATAATAAAGGTCTTATCACAAGGAATGCACATGTGAAATATCAAAGCCCTATCACTTACCATTCAAAAAATATGGCCAAGGTTAAAGTTTTTCAAAAGTAGGTCAATCATCTCCAAGGTCAAGGTCACAAGGTCAAAAATTTTGATATCCATGGAAACGTCTTGTCACAAGGAATACACATGTGAAATATCAAAGCCCTATCACTTACCATTCAAAAAATATGGCCAAGGTTAAAGTTTTTCAAAAGTAGGTCAATCATCTCCAAGGTCAAGGTCACAAGGTCAAAAATTTTGGTATCCATGGAAAGGTCTTGTCACAAGGAATACACATGTGAAATATCAAAGCCCTATCACTTACCATTCCAAAAATATGGCCAAGGTTAAAGTTTTTCAAAAGTAGGTCAATCTCCAAGGTCAAGGTCACAAGGTCAAAAATTTTGGTATCCATGGAAAGGTCTTGTCACAAGGAATTCACATGTGAAATATCAAAGCCCTATCACTTACCATTCCAAAAATATGGCCAAGGTTAAAGTTTTTCAAAAGTAGGTCAATCTCCAAGGTCAAGGTCACAAGGTCAAAAATTTTGGTATCCATGGAAAGGTCTTGTCACAAGGAATCCACATGTGAAATATCAAAGCCCAATCTGTATTGGTTTAAAAGTTATAAGCAAGGTTAAAGTTTTTGTGCACGCGCACGCAGACGCCAACGCCAACGCCGACACCGGGGGTATGACAATAGCTCTCCGGACATTCGTCCCGGCGAGCTAATAAAATGGTTTGTATTTTCATAATATCTCAGCCAGGAAATCATCTATAGTACAATCATCTAATGTGGTGGGAGACAAAGAAAGATAACTCTTACTTATATACTCCTTCAAGATTTTCCCTTTTTTTTTTTCATAATTATTATTTTAGGTTTTAAAGTTTTAAATAAGTTCTGTATGCATGTTTGTGTAAAAAAGGCCTTAAAAGGACTCACCATTCCTCTACCTCTCTTTTCTGGTGGGAATATATCAGCTACAACAGCCGTAGACAGACTGACATTGCCTTTACTCAGTCCTCCAACAATACGAGCAAATACAAATAACGTAAAATTATGTGATATGGCCCATAGTGCATAGGACATTGCTACTCCAATCTGTAATAGAAATAAAATACAGTTAACAGCAAAATAGAAATGATAGCAAATAACATGAAACTCTCCATGTCAGAAAATTTTCTGCCTCTTGAATTTTAACAAGTTGAAACCACAGGACTATATAATATTTGTAACGTCCATTATTGTCACAATCTTATTTCATTGTGTTTCCACACGATACATGTAAAGACCCAGACGCAAACATTTTGAGAATGGAGATTATTTCTTGTTATTAACACAAAAAAAATTCTTTATAGATCTGACCAATGGAAACAATATTTCTAAATTTTTATAAATGTCAAAAATTTGGACTTAAACAAATACCATTAACATTTTATTTTCGTATTACTTTAAGTTTAAAAACAAATCCTTAACAGAGATTGCTACTTTTTTCATACTTTGATAATCTACAGTACCAATTTCCTTACATTGTGCTAGCTAAGAAGCATGTATGCTTACTGTCCTGTTCACTAAATCCAGAGCATCCTGTTTAGGCGATTTGTTCTGTCGTCTGAGGAATTTTGCTTTAAATTATTGTTTCCGAGCATTGACCTCCTTTAGTTGTAACTGGAAATTAACTTCAACTTTCCCTATCAGCTGCCTTCAAACCGCAATATGAAAAATAAAATGTCTACAGGAAATTCCTGTGTTAATTTCAAGCAGCCCCCATCTTGTTCTCTGTGTCAACAATAGTAAACAGTGACGTCAAAGCCTCCGACGTCACACATTTTCAGCGATTTTACTATAGAAAATCCCCGTAGACTTTTTATTTTCCGTAATATTTCTAACTTAACTGACGCACAGCCAAAACAATGGTATTTTCTGTTACAACTAAAGGAGTACTATAAAATTGATATCTTTTTGGAAGATGACATTATCATATTTTAGAGAAAACCGGGAAAACAGGGTGCTCTGGAATTAGTGAACAGGACAGAAGTATATATATCCCTTACCATAGAGATGACAAGGACTGGTTTCCTCCCATATACATCTGAGGCAGCACCCATAACAGGGGAAGCCAGGAATTGAAGAAAGGAGAATAGTGATCCTATCAAACCTGTGAATACAAGAAAGTATATTTTACTTTAACTTTTACTCTAATTGGTGGACTTCTGTATATAGGATATTATCTTGAAATCAAATCCGTAAGTTTTGAGCTAATTCATCAATTATTACTTAAGAAAAATTTCTCGCTCCATATACATGTATAAGTAAAATTTTAATACTGAACACATCAAATGTAATACTGTCTTTACCAGTTCTTTTTGTTGGTAAATAACATTAAAGTCACTGAGCTAGAGCTTTAAAAATCTAGAGAAAGAAGGATTCGCAAATTTGCGGCATTGAATGACTATGAAAAAGGTCAAAGTCAACGGGTAGGGCCACGACACCCCTAAATCTGCCCTCCATTTTTTCCTAGAAATAAATTTCATGAGAAATACATGATATCTCTCATGAAAATACACGAATATTTACCGCTTTTAATGAAAACAAAAATATCACCAAACAAAGTGCCATTTAAGTGTAATTACGTCATGAAGTGACTTCATTTTGACGTTATTGACAAAATATGGCTAAAATTACTGGGAATTTTGTCTTTTGTGGAAGAATTCAATGTGGCCGCATGCGTTAACTGAGATAAAACATTTATGACAAAAGGATATAATAATAATCTTATACATATAAATTTTTCATCTCATTTAATGCATGCAGCCATCGCTAATTTAATAGAAATATGTAGTTTTGCATTAATATCGCAGAATCTGACTTATTTTGGTGTTTTCAAAGGGCTAAAAGTTACTGATAAACGTAATGTTTATAAAAGATAGATTCGTGATTTAGTAGAGAACGTTTCAAAATGTCAAAGCACAATCATAAATTCTTTGAAGTACAACGTTCAAAATTAGGGCCAATATCAGGCTTCATGGCCCTACCCCTTTGCAGCGAATGACCATGAACAAGGTTAAATTCACCAAATCACAGTTATGCAAATTATTCAAACTGTAGAGTTAAAGGTTTTTCTTTTGCATATAATAATAGTTGATTCCAAAGACTATAGACAGATTGTATGAGCTTAGAATTCCGGAAATGTAAATGTCAGATGACCTTGAAAAAGATGGAAAGAAATACCTGTAGTTGGCGTATGAATATACTCAATCTACATATGGGGCATATTAAAAACTAAGTACTTACCCCCAAAGAGCACAGAGTTCCATCTGGGTGTGTCTGGTGCCCCTACCAAGTCCCTAAAGCTGCTCACAGAATCCTTTATTGTACTGTACAACCCATCCTGAGGGATAGCAAGTATACATCCAATGAATTAAATGGACAGTAAATACAATTGAACAGTGATGTCAAGTAAACTACACACTCCAATGAAAGATGTGTGCAAATCCTTAATAGTTTTTTCCCCATCTGATTCCAATGTTGAAAATTTTCATTGAGAGGATGGGAGGGGAATTAAGATATCAATATTTTATCATCTGACATCAATAACATGTGTTCTATTTCAACCTCTTTTAAAAATCCTAATCAGTATTGTTAATTAAATAGGACTGCCTAAACAATATAATTAAAGCCAAGCAGCTCTCCTTTATATTTCAAAAACTACATGAACTTCAAGGAATAAAAAGAGCTAAATCTAATATGATCGTGTCTTATGGAACAGTTAGCCAGGACACCATCCTTTTTCCCTAACCTATATCCAAAAATGGATGAAATCATCAAAGGTGAAATCCCATTGAGAAATCAAACACAACTGAACTTTAGAGCCCCCCCCCCCCCCCCCCTCCTCGGATGTTGCTAAGGCAATATACACCATACCATGGAAAATGACTTTCGGTGAGTTAACAGACCTCTAATTGCTAATCAAAAACCACATTAGCTCTATGCCAAAAACCCTCAATGGCATCCGCCCCTTCCCAAAGAGGGTCGTTGGGGTCGAGCAGCTGCGATCAAAACCTTTACTAACCTTTTGAGTACCATAATAATCTAGTAACGATGGTAACAGTGGCAGAATCAGGGTGAACGCCAGGAGATCTATAATGAGGGAGAGGAAGACTATATAGGCTGTCCTGTTTGCCTCCTTCTCTGCCTTCCGGACACCTTCATCCTGCTCGGTCTTCATGGCATCCGACGTCATGTCGTCTGCGTTGCAGCAGTATTTCACTGTAAGATAAAAAAATTATGAAAGTACTCTTCAAATCTGTTTTTTTTTTCAAAAGTAACAATAGTTTCACGGTAGCCGTAGAAACGACCAAAGACACTTGTTTTTTTTTTTTTTTTTTTTGGTTAGTTTGTGTGTGTGACAGACCAACAAAATAACCCAAGTGTCGTTTCTCCGGCTAAGTTTCAGGTAACAAATGCTCCAAACGCGCTTGTATCCTACCACGCGATCAATGCAAGATTCTATTTCAACACATTGTTTCGTATAAAAAAAGAGGTTGCACGAACATATTTATTAATTTTATCATAAATATTATTGTATACTTTATAATACTACATTACAAGGCCGCTTTTTCAGCGCGTCAAAACCTTCAAAGATAAAAGTAACATCTGTTATCGAGTTCATTAATCCCAAATACCAGTCTCAAGCGGCAGAAAAAGACGACTTTAATCGGCAATACCTATGTAATCACAGGTGTATGACAAGATACCTTGTTTGTTCCACCGCAGAAAATGCAATTACTGACAATAGCTACATCATGATGATATCTCCTTTATTTGATCAATGTAAATCCAGTTTCTCCTCATGCAATGTTCAGATTTAACTTTGCCACGTTCTAAATTTTGCGATTAGACTTTGGATCACGTTTTTCGTGTTTTAATTATGTTTACATATTTTAAAAGCCCAGTCATCTTAAATCACAAATAAATTGCTAGCCTGAGGCTGATATTTACCTTGAATAGTCACTGATACGCTATGATGATTTTTTTCGGATTAATATATCTACTTATATATATCCTATTCAGTGGCGGATTCAGGGGAGTGCGGAGGGGGCGTCCGCCCCCCCCCCCCCCCCGGCACTGACCCAAAAATTTCCAAAAACAGGTATATTTTAGCCCATTTCCAGTAAATATCGGCAAAATTCGCCCCTTGACCCCCCGGCAAAGGGGGCGCTGGATCCGCCACTGCTATTTCTATCGTTATGTTAGCGTGAAAAAGCATTAACGAGATAAGAATGGTAAAATGTACTAAAGCTAGTCTCTTTCACAGGCCCCCTACTACCCCCCCCCCCCCCGAATAAATATGTGCGGAAAGAAATTTTACGGCTTCGAGGGGTACATTTTGCTGATGCTTAACCCCCCCCCCCCATAAAAAATAATGTGAAAAATATAGGACTTTGGGGGAGGTGCGGAGGAGTGTTTGCTACACGAACGCAGGGCGGGGTATCGTAGCTTAGGGTGAAAGGGAGGGGAGGAAGGGGCGGAAGGAGGGAGATTGGGAGGGAGGAGGGAGGAAAGGGGAAGAAAGGGGAGTGTTCGGGAGGAAGGGAGCGAGAGAAGGAAGGAAAGGGGGAAGGATGAAGGAGTGGGAGGGGGAGGTAAGGGAATGGTGAAAAGGAGGGGGAAAGAGGAGGGAGCGGGAGGTAAGGTGGTGGGAGGGGGAAAGAGGTACCACCTGTCCGCCCCCCCCCCCCCCTTAGCTTGGTCACAAACCCTTTTCTAAGACCTTGGCACACATCATTTCCTCTACAAGTATGTATTAAAACCGCTTTTTAAAATATAGACTTGAAGAGTATGTACATGAAGATAATTTCCTCCTCGACAACGATCGTATCAAGGATCTCGACAACGGATCAAGGATCTTACTTTAGGACATTTTTAAACATGATTAAGACATTTAGGGTCATTGAATTATGAAGATGTAGCAGATAATATATCATTATAAATGGATCACGAGTTTTCAGCAAAATAATGTAATAAATCGATGGATCTTATTTTCAAACGGAAGAAGGGGAGGGGGTAGTGACTTGGAAGGACTGGGGTCATGCGTCATTAATTCTTTTGAAAAATGACCTACAGTATTTAAGTACGTGTACTTTCTTGAGAAATCAAAACCCATCCAAAATAATAGGAAAACATGGAAAATGGTCAATTCAAAACCATTTTCCCAATCATTGAAGAGGGGGGAACTTGCAGCCCGAATCAGTGGCGGATCCAGCGCCCCCTTTGCCGGGGATCAAGGGACGAATTTTGCCGATTTTTACTAAAATGGGCCAAAATATAGGGTGGTTTTTTTTCTATAAATTTTGGGTCAGTGCCGGGGGAGGGGGGGGCGAATCCGTCCCTGCAATTTTTTTGCAGTTGCAAAGTAGAAAACGGTTCCAAAACCATTGACTTAGATCATTGAATACAATAAGACTTCTTTCTTGACGCATAAAAAATCATGCAATACAGGGACATTTAGTTTTTCACAAAATGCTTTGTTTTAATTTGAAAATTGTATGCATGTGCATGTAATCGTCAAACTTTTGACAATCTCTTGATATGACTGTCCAATGAGCTACAGAATGAAGCCCCAGACATTGGACGGACATTGACAAACTGAGACTGTATACTGCACTGAAGTTATAGACTTGAAGAGTTTTTGTGTTGAACTCATTGGCAATGCAGTTTCACATACCATGAAATATGAGATTAAATATAGGACAGTAACAAATTAGGTTCACTTTTTATGTTTTAAAGATGGTTTTTAACAAGGCTTGATAAAACTCTGTGCAGAGAGGTCAAAATGTATCAGCCAATCAGATCTCTTCCCTGCCATGCGATTTGAAAGATCAGGTGAAAAACTACAATATTTCCAGAGAATGCACATGTATTGTGCAACTGCTTCATGACAATATTAGTTTCATGAATTGCCATGCAACAGATGCAGAAGATATGCCTACAATGCTAAATAGCATCTCTTTGGAACAGATTATTTCATGTATTAGATTGAAAAAAACATAATCTGTTGGGAAAACTTTGCCTTGTGAACATGTACATGTACTTGAGCAATGCAATAATTATACAATGTATCGGATTTAATGAGTACTGCAGAATATTAATTTCTATGATCATGATGATTACCAACATAACAATAAAAGAGACTTATGTCTTACATGGTGCAAGATCATACAGGGTGGCCACAGATTTTAATAAATGAAATGAAATTCCCTGAAATTTCCATGATTTTCCCAGATTCCTACAATATTTTCCCTGACAAAGTGCGCACAAACACTAAGTCTATTTTACACAGTCAGTTAACAAAAATTGTTTCCAACCATTTAATGCTGTTGACTATAGATCAATTATGGATTATGGGTGCTGCTGAAGCACAAAAATGTATAAAAGGTATTGTCTAACAAATATCTGTAAAAAAATTTACACAAACAGGGTAGTTGATTGTGTAATAGTCTCCCCGAACATATGGTACCTGCATGTACATGTAGTGTAAAAGGTTCTAAAAGATATAATTTGGATAATCAATGGAGAAATTCTAACTTAAAACTTGGTACAGCACGACTGGTGTGGACCGCAGGAGAACAGACAGTGGTTAACATGAGTAGTTACAGATCAAAGGGGCAGTGACCAGAGTTCAAGGTCAAGTAAGTAAATTTTGATAGCTACCACTATGTAAGAGGTGCCAGTAATTTTAACAAGTTCTATGTTTGTGAAACATAAATGCCCCCAGTGGCAGCTTGAGAATATAAACCTTGTTATCCAAACAGAAGTCAAAAATTGTATGTCAAAGTCACAAGTTCAAACTGATATTTATGGCAAGGTAATTCAAAAATGAATGTATACTAGTATATGAAATAAGACAGACCTATTACTTACAACATGTACACTTCAAAAGTTATGATAAAATTTAAAGTTTGAGAAAAGTAGGCCAAATTTCAAGGTCAAGGTCACATTGTCAAATCTCATGGTCTGAAAAGAATGGTCTTGCCACTAGTAATCTTCATGTGAAATATTTTTAAAAGCCCTATCAATTATAATTCAAAAGATGTAGCCCAGTTTGAAAGAGTTAAGAAAAATAGGCCAAATGTTAAGGTCAAACGTCATTGTCTCAGATGAATGATCTTGTCATAAGTAATTTTCATATGAAATATTAAAGCCCTACCACTTAATATGAATTCCAAAAACCTGTAATACATGTCTATATATATACATACGTATGTATCACTTGAACTACAGGTATACAAAATTTGAAGGCGTTTAAGGGAGAAATATATGATTTTTTAAATAATTTTTTGCAAAAAAATGAAAAAAGTAGGTCAAAGGTCAAGGACAAGGTCAAAAAGATGTGTGACAGTGATTTCACTGAAATATCTATCATTGTACATTTTCATAGACGATGTTATTCTTTTAAACATGTTCAACTGAATACTTCACGCTCATCCAATGATCAATAATGCGACAAGGCAGTTATTTTCATTCTGATGTTG
This sequence comes from Pinctada fucata, assembly GCA_028142955.1. Classification (NCBI taxonomy): domain Eukaryota; kingdom Metazoa; phylum Mollusca; class Bivalvia; order Pterioida; family Pteriidae; genus Pinctada; species Pinctada fucata. Next base: position 30,732,629 of record AP027105.1, read on the forward strand.
AAAGAGCACGGTGTATTGCAGGGGTTTTTTTTATTTTGGGGAAGGTGCCTGTGCCTGTCCCATTTGGGAAAATTTGCGACATTTTGCTGAAATTGGTAAAATTTTTGTACAAATTCTCATCAAAGTATAACCTTAAAGTATCATTTATTAACACTGATAATCCATTGATTTGCTTGAACTGAACATGGGATGAATAAAAAACTTTAAAAAATGCACTTAGAAATAGGACATTTTGTGCTGACTTCCAGGTTTTGGGTCTTTTTTTCTCAAATGATTTTTTCATAATTCCTCTTTGGGAATTTCAGGATGATTTTTTTGGAAAAATAGAGCAAATTTGGCATTGGGAAGGGGCCGAAATTCGGCCCCAAAACAAGGAAAAAAAACCCCCTGTATTGGGGGAACAAATTTTATGTTCTTATATGTGTCATTATTTGAAATCAAATGTACTGTAAATTGTGAGTAATTATCTTGGACGTTGGAACAAAAAATCATCAGACATTTTGTCCGGCTCGAAACTATATATACATGTAGAAACTATCAGACATTCGAAAATCCAACGGAGATCGACAATAAATTCCGGCACTTTAATCTACCTATCGGTACTGTTCACCCTCAATATTTGACTACTCTGAACTGGGTATGCTGCAAGTTAAAAGATATTTAAAGATTTATGAGATAGCTGTAAAATTTTTTCAAAAGCATGAAAAGATGGATAAGGTTAAGAAATTACATGTAGTTTAAAAAATATAGAGATTAAAAGTTCAGAAGAAATAGTATTCACAATTTGTAAACTCTGTACAGGCACTTGCTTATAGCACCGTGAGGCTGCCGATGTTTATCTATTTAAAAAAAATAAAACCCAACCTTTCGTTGTTTTTTATCATACATACAGGGAAAGAAGAAAAAGGTGCTTTACAGAAATCGATGTGCAAAATTGAACCTAAAATTGTTGACATGTTTTTACCTGCTGAATCGTTTATTTTAGTTTTCATATGGAAATCCAGACATCGTTTGATTCGTTGACATTTCAACTATCATCCACTATTAAACACAAAAGTCGAAATACGTACTGTAACGTCACCAATTTAGACACAGTGTCAGCAACATAATTTTTCTGCTCCCTTTTTCAAACCTACTGTCCGCACAGCTCACTTCGGAAACTGGATAAACGCGATTTTGACTATTTCATCATGCAAACCTTAATTTAAATAAAATTGAAACCATTCAGTAGATCTCGCTTTGTCGTAAATTTTAGAATAAGTTATATGAGAATTAGTGCACACAATCAAAATTAATGGACAAAACAAATTTTAGATGGGCTATTTCCCATGCTAATTTTTCCCGTGACACTCTCCATAGGCTCAATGTTAAACTCGGCGACGTCAGGCTGAAATTTAACATTGAAAACGTCCCATCTAAAATTTATATTGTCTGTATAATTTGATTGCATTATAATTCCTCGACCATGTAACACATACCAAAATTTACAACTAATCAAGATCTACTGGTATTCAGTGATATATGTTTTATCTTAATTTTTATATGACAAAGTTATCAAAATCGTGTTTATCCACTTTCCGAAGTGAGCCGCGCATAGAGTACTTACAGTTCATTGTACTACTATTTGTTATCATTCATGTGTGTGACTAGACTAAATAATCCAGCTTCTCCGCTGCCGCTAAAAGAGACTGAACCCCACTATGGTTGTCACAGAACGAAGTCGGACGAAACTGTTGCCCAACGATTTTTCCATGTACAGACCTTTAATATTTATTTTCTTCCAGGTGACACTTAAGTAAACATTAAACTAACTATCTCTACCCACCTCACGTTTTTTTCTCGCTTCGTTGAACATTGCATTTTTGCCAATTTTGCCTTGCCTATTTGGTAGGGAGTTAAAATTTGGCAAAAATGCAACAACGAAGCGAGAAAAAAATGCGAGGTGGGTATAGATAGTTAGTTTCATGTTTACTTAAGTGTCACCTGCAAGAAAATCAATATTAAAGGTCTGTAATTTGGAAAAATTGTTGGGCAACAGTTTCGTCCGACTTCGTTCTGTAACAACCATATAGTGGGGTTCAGTCTCTGTTAGCGGCAGCGGAGAGACTGGATTATTTAGGGAGCAACCATTTGATTTTTATGGGGGGGGGGGGGCAGGAAGACTTTGCAAAAAAAAATTTCCGGATCGAAATTTTAGGGAAAAAAATTTTCCGGCCCAAAGGGCCGGCGAAAAAAAATTTCCGGATCATGACATTGCCCCTCCCCCCTCTCTTCCGACCTTTCCACTGCCCAGTAAACACTTTGTGTATCATAAACTTGGTATAAAAAATGGAACAAACTTTATGGAGTGAATAATAGGCATCATATGCCATTCAAGAAATTAAAATGAAGTGATCTGCTGGCTAGAGATGAACTCATTCTGTGTTTGATGTTTAATATGGCCGAAAAATCACGCTGAATTATTTAAACTTTAGAGTAATTTTCAACATTGAAAAATTACAAAAAAAATAATCCAGCCCGAAGGGCCGGCGAAAAAATTTTCTGGCTCTGAAAATGGCCGAAAAAAATTTTCCGGCTGGCAAAAGTCTTCCTGCCCCCCCCCCCATAAAAATCAAATGGTTGCTCCCTTAGTCTAGTGTGTGACAAAACTTTGGATAAAAAAATGTCCCTTTAAGTTATGGGGGTGTGGTAATGGGGGGCAGGGGAAGATTTCATTGAATAATGTATAACTGTATAAGCCTCTGTGATTACACCTTCAGAAATACGAAACTATCAAATGATGCAATGAATAATAAATTCCTTATTCAGAATGTTCAGTACCAAATTTAACGCACCCTAAAATATCTACGATGGTTATGAAAACATGCAGACAGCTGATCAACACCTCACATGTCAAACTTCCTTGTACAATTTTCGATGTTGATTAAACTCTTGAAAAAATTCCACACAGCGCAGTTGAATAAAACGTTTAGCTGACTCTCCGCGTTGGCGGGTCGAAATCGAAAGTAGGAGAATGAAGAGAAAAGCTGAAAGTCCAGGGTAATTTTCTGTTCTTTCCTTCTAGGCATTTGAAATAAGCCTATATGATACCTACAAATTTAATTAAATCCCACAGACTTTCCATGTAGATCTACTGATAATTATTGTTGTAGCCAATCCCACATGATTAATGATACAAACATATCAGGTTAATCATGCAGAATCTCTTATCAGCCCTTCATAATTTTTTGGTGAACAAACGACACTGATGTAATAGTCCACTTGTGCCTGTTTTGCAAGCAAAGTCTCAGGGTAAGGGACGTAACTCAAAATTGATCTCGCGAACATTTGTTTTCTTGCGTAAGGTTACCAATACAATACACTTTAGGCCTAAAAAAATAATATGTTTCTTTCCCAATATAACATGCTGAAATAAAATAGGGTAGGTCGGTCGGAATTTTTTTTTTTTTTTTTGATTTTTTTTTTATCTACTTTTGTAGCGTTGTAAGGCTTGTTTAGAATAATATACAACGGCGTAGCTCTGCCTGAAAAAGTGGAGAGGCACAACATCCCAAAATTTCTAACAAGCAAAAAAAAAAGGGGGGGGGGGAGGAAGAGATTAAAGAAAAATATGGGAGTTTCATGTTCTGTATGGGCAAATTTTAACATTTCTGGTGCAAATTATTGACTTATTAGAAAACACTTTCTATACCCTCTATCATGAACAAGTATATGTAATAATATGCTATATAGTTTGAGTTAAATGTCTTCATGTACATTGATAAAGTATTAAGGATGGATCAGAATAGCTAAATTATTCAGGAAGTCTATAAAGAACTGGCGAGAGGTAGCGATCCAAAGAAAAATTTTGAAAATTGACCAAATCCCCCCCCCCCCCCCCCCCTTTTCAAAGTTGGGGGCATGTGCCCCCCATTGCCCCCCTTCTCCTACGCCCTTGAATATATTAAATGTGATTTAAAGGTATCATTGAATCATGACCTTCAAATATGTGTTGTTTGTCAAATACATGGAGAAATCATCAGTAAACACAGACATGTTAAATCACGTAGAAAGAAGGGGGAGGTCATTTTGTGTCTGTAACCGATGGCAAACAGCAAAATGTTTATAAATGTTACTGAGCATTTTAAAACTGGCCTCCCAAGCATGGTGACCTTGAATCTGCATTTTTATTATATACATGTATACAGAATCCAATGTTTTTTTTTCTCCTAAAAGTGACCATAACCTTTGACCTGTTTACCCAAAATTAAAAGGCTTCACCTGATTATAAGCATATCGCCAAGTTTGACCTTTGATCTTTCCCTCAAAATCGATTGGCTTACTTCCATATTGATCCCTATATTGTCAAGTTACCATATATTCTAATGCAATGTCTCAAATAAGAGCCGAATTTCATAGGTTGTTCCCTCCTCAGGTACGGCCATAAAATTAGAACATACTCGCTTTTAACGTCAGTAGAGATTTCATCAAAACGGGAATGCGGTAACTTGCATTTGACGTTAAGTTTGTAGCCGATAAGTGCTGATTTTACGGTACAAACATCCGGGTTTTTTTCTGGTTAAGACTCAGTTTGCGACCATAAAATAAGCATTTACCGACCGCAAACATACATTGTAACATCAGGAGCACGTTATCCCTAGTTCGTATTAAAATTTTATTTACAGCCGTGAACATGTCGAGATATAATCGTTCTATTGTACAACTTTAACATACATTGCCGTAAAATGTCTAACGCACTGTATAGTTACCGAAATATTTATCACGTACCTTATTTTAGGACAGTTTCTTTTAAACAGATTTTACAGGACAACTAAATTTCCTTTTGAACAGATTCAATTTTCATATTAACCTGCAATAAAAATTGAGATACGACGAATATTTTTTATGAAAGTAAGCGGCGATTTTACCCTAAGTAGGAGGTGAGAAATCGAAGGTTGCCAGCTGAGTTAATGAGAACCCTGATTCAGACTGTATGTTTTTATAACAATCAGAGAGTACAAACATTGTCAGGCATTAATCCTTTTATGGGAAAAAAGGAAGCCATCCCGTTAGCGCCGTACAATATAAAGTAGCGTTTCGAGAGAGAAATTATAGATTACTTCGTATTTTTACAAAATTTAAAAAAGTGGAAGAATAAAAAGAATGGTTTTGCAATAGATAATGTTAAAAGGCAGGTAAAATTACACCAAAATTGGTAGATTTAACATTTCTGGCATGCATTTCATAAAGCGTGACGATCATAAAATTGGCGCGAAAAACCTATAAATGCAACTAAAAATCAAGAAAAAAACGTTAGGGTCGGCGGCTTTGAATAGGGTCGGTCGGGTGATGGGAAACAAAGGTATTTTTTCTTTTGGCCTTATTGCCAAAAAATTGGGTCCCGAGAGGCATACATGTCAGAAGATATTACTACAGAACAACAATGTATAACAACAGAAATTTCTGCATACATGTACATGTATGTAATTATGTCAGTCAACAACAGTGGGCACCAAGGTATGTTGGTTAGGGAACTATAATACCATCGTGACTTGAAAGAAAGAATAACCGAATAATAAAATAGCCTCTTCATGCACTGTAACTACTGCATGACTTAGTCATGATGTCATAATAGGGGAATTTCCAACGCGGTGGACGGAGGTAAACAGGTTTTTTTTATGGTTGCTCTATATATCGTTATCTATTTTTATAAGTATGCATTTCATTCTTTCTCTGTTTTGTTTCCTGAAATTTAGCATTTCTTATAGATTAAATATGTTTCCGAGATTTATACATTTCTTCATTCTTTTGATATTTATCTACACGAATCCCTTTGTGATGAAATATTTCTTCCAGCATAATATTTATTCCTTGGAAATTTTATCATATAATATTTTTTCCCAGGAACTTTTATCGTATTAAAAATTCCGAAAGGAAATTTTATTATGTAATGAATCTTCCATGATCATAATAAAAGTTCTCATGCCATGGAAAATATATTACATAACAAAACTTCCATCTGGAATTTTTTTCATGATCATAATAAAAGTTCTGATACTAGTACCATGGTAAATCTTACAGAACAAAAATAAGGATTTCATATATGTGCATAATAGATTAATAATTATCACTTGAAAAAATATTATAATGAACTAGGTATTTAAACATCGAATTCAGAATAAGAAATTATACATTTCAAAAATCATGTACTGTATAGCAAGGAAATTTGATTCCTATATTATTTCTTCCAATAGGGGAGTGTTTTACTTGTAGAAAAAAAAAATTAAAAGTTTAAAAACTATTTTAATAAAATTGAAAAGATAACTATATTATTAATACATATGAACATACGAACCATTCTACAGAATTATTTCTGTAAGCTAACCATGTTACTGTAATTATTGAAATGTTTAAATTATGAGAAAATATCTGTAAGTCAGTCATTTATGTATTTGAAGCATAGAAGGAAAAAATATAACACATGATACTTACATATAATATTTCTTCTATTTCAAAGAAAAAGTAGTCCTTTTGGGTAGTGAAAAAGAGTAAAACATCAACAATTTTCATAACAATGTTTCCGTCCATATAGACGGAAACGTTTTCATGAAAATTGTTGATGTTTTACTCTTTTTTCACCTACCAAAGGACTGTGGAAAAAGTATTATGGACAAGGAAAAAATATTCCATAATGAAAAATCCTGGGAAATTTCATTATTATACAAATATGGACTTGGTCGAGGGCATTATATCATTATAATGACCCGATGAGATTTGTAATATTGACCGAGGCCGAAGGCCGAGTATAGTATATAAACATGATAAATAAACATTGTCCCCAGACGATCCGGCCCCGTTTAATCAAACACCAAAGACGATCTGGCCCCTGTGTATATAATCATTCAATTCTTGTACCCCAAGACGATCCGGCCCCTGTGTATATAATCATTCAATTCTTGTACCCCAAGACGATCCGGCCCCTGTGAATATTATATAGTGTCCCCAGTTAAAAGTTAAAAGTGAAAAAAATGAAACCTAAGAATGTAAATACAATATTGTACATTATATAACGGGGGCCGGATCATCTTGGGTTAAAGATCATTCATGTAAAAAGTGGCCAAATTGTTGGGGGATATACGTTATACTAGTATTAATTTATTTTCTGTACAAGTTTATAGGGGCCGGATTGTCTGGGGTTCTATACCGGCGCCGGATAATCTTGGGATACCTAATACATTTTCTTCTTCGAAAGGCAGACAAAATTTGGAGGTTTTGAATTGCGACTCGCGCAAAATGATTGGTTCGATTTCTTTCAAACTTTAGCAAAAGATGCATGACATCATAGTTAATTGATATTGCAATTATGAAGAAAATTGAATGTAGGGAAGTAATGGAGATATGGTGAGACTACTACCATAGATAATTACTGGTTACAGTGGCAACCAAGGAGTTGGTAATTTGGACAGAATGTTCTCCTGACTCCTGTATGAATAAATGGCTCTTCTGTTGCCACTGTAACCACCGGCACAAATGAGACATAAATACTTTTTCATGGGGAAAAAAATGGCTCATACTTAGCATTCTTTTTATCATTTATTTAATGCTTTTAAAAAATCTTCCTTCAACTTGGAGAAAAAGAGGTCTAAATTTGGCAGATACAAAGAAGTTAAATGCTTGGTATTGGTCGCCACGTTTTCATAATCTAGGGAGCAGACTGAATAGTGCATTTGTATCACTTGTCAGTGATTTTTTAGTACAATACAAGTAGAAATTTTGGGCAGAATTTCGGGCCTTTCCAAATTCCAAATTCCTACCATTTTCCCCCAAAAAGTGAACAAAAAAGTGTTGATCAGATGTCTGAATAAGGTAAATCATTATCAGAGGAGGACAAGGATTCATTTTGCCCTGCGTATTGTGTATTTTATGCATTAATTCATTAAATACCCTTTGATTTCTGTCGAGTATGCATAAATAAACATGTCTCAACAGCTCAAAAAGAGTGACAATAATCTACGTTTCTCCAGCAGTTATCAACAGACTCATCATTACAATCACAATGAATTGTTGATAATATTGTTCTAATGATTTTTATTTCACACACACTGTTTATATATCCGTTTGTACACACAGAAAACAGACAAAGAAAGATATTTGATCCAAGGTTTCCAGAATACTAAGACCACTGATTGTCCGCGACGCGTGGCTTTACAAGTTGTGAAAAGGGTCGAGATGTAATCGTCCTATTGTACTTACAATATACTTGCCGTGAAATGACCCATCACAGCTCACTGTGGCCAATTACCGAAATATCTTGACTATAGTGTACATTAGGACATTTTTAATGAACAGATTTTTTTCAGGACAACGTCATTTCTGTTTGAACTTGTTCAATAAAATCAATTGTAATTCCCTAAAGAAAAATCAATTAATGATTGAAAAAATAAAACTTAATTAATACATTTACTTTATTTAACATTAAAAGTCATTGATTACAATTTTGACCCATTGAATTTGAGTTCTTACCCATTGATTTCTAAAGAACAGGTATAATGTACCTGGTTTTTTCAGACAATTTTCAAAATGAATCACTGATCAACAAGTTGACAATTTCAAAGGCCAGAAAACAATTAAGAAGACTTATATGGGACAAACTGTTCCAAATATTTCCAATTTTCTTGATTGTATTGTTGATTTTTCCCAAATTGAAAGGCACAGACACCTTAAGAAATAGTGAAAAAAAATCACTGCTAGTCTATTTCAGGCATTCCTGATAAAACAGGCAGGAAATTCAAAATCCAGTTTGTGCAATCTTTTGAAAACAAGATGATATACCAAATTGAAGATTTGACTTCCATTATTCCTAACATATCATTCTACCAGTGATTGTCATGAAGAAGAAAGTTCTCTATCTCACCACTGAAGTTTGATATGAGTAGGAATTATGTATTGCCATTTAAACAGAATATCCTTACTACCAATATAAGCATACATTTATCATTTATTTTAAAGATTTTTTTTACATGTACCGGGGGTAATATAGTATACGCTTGCCTTTATGTATAATGGACAGGACACATTACAGGTACATGTATGATCCACCTTTTGAGTTGACCATTAAGTAACTCTCAACATGCTAATTGAACATGAGGTATTATTGTTTTACTTCAATGTTAATATTGAACTTTCAATTTGAACCTCTGTTCACAGTTAGATATTCAGTGAAATAAGAGTATAAATATAGGGAAAAATGAGAAAAAGGTCCAAGGGATTCAATCCAAATGACCATACCTATTGAAATGTATATGAATAATTATGGGCACTTAAACAGAGATTTCTCTCCCCCCCCCCCCCCTTTCTTAGACGTATGGGGCAAGATCCTTTTAGTCTGTTATCAATTACCACAGAGTTCATGAAATGTATCGGTTTTATGGGATTTGTTGACAAAAAAATTGTCCATAAAAACTCACGTTATATCTGTCGTTCGGATCGATAAAATTTCCCAATTGTCCGACAATTCAATGGAAGATTTCAAGAATTTTGTTACCAGGATGCTAATAATTGTTGTATTGTTGTTTTGAAGGTTACAGCGCATTACCAAATTTTTCAAGGCGACCGGGTCCAAGTCATCAGCAGGTACATAAGGGTACTCTTGCTTAGCATGAGTTTAAAGTCCTGCTTTTAGAGAATATTGAAATGGTGGGTTCTGTTTCATTCAGAGACTTCCTTGACATCCTCCCATTTACAAAATTTCAATCAGATGAATTTTTTACATGTATTTGATGTATATAGGTACATGTATACTTGAACGTAAACATTCCGTTACATTCTTTCACAATTGAACGTTTCTCATTAAGAAAGGATGAACCTTATTTGCTTCCTTTTATTTAAGGTTCAAATGTGAAGGTCATAACGGACAGTTGCTTAAAACTTGTGATTTAACAAAGAAGTCACCAAAGAAATATCAATCATATTCAAAGTCGAAAGGTCATTGTCAATTTACAGTTTACTACTGTTGTTAACTATGACAAATTAAAAAATATAATTGGTATGTGGCCTGCAATGGAAATGTTCACATAAAGATTGCTAATTCAGTCTATGCTGCCTGTCTCATGCTCATCTAATAGCTTACACGTTGTTAAAACATTGTCATATATGTACCAAACTTGCAATGAATGTCAGGTAACATTTTAAGTCAACTCCAAGGTCACTTTGTGTGTTCTTGAGCTTCGTAATTTTACAGCAGTATATGCTTTATTGGCAAATGCTAAGCACTTTGTAGAGAATTTTTTATTAAGTAGACTTTATTTTACGTATATGCTAGATCATATGCTCACATATATAGCATTGCTTAGCTTTTGATAAATGGGAAGATTTCAGAGAAGTCTCTTTTGTTTACCTCAATTTAGTTAGTGGGGAAAATACTGACATTTACTAACCTTTCACCATCCGCAGTTTGAAATTTATTCTCATCATAGATTAACTAAACTCATATGGAATAAGTAAAATAATGACTAAGGGTTACACTTTTTATTTACCCACCATTGCTGTTTAGATTATCAGCCGGGGTTACATCTTACCCTGATGACCCAGCCATCACTATTTTACCTCAAGTTTAAAAATTTTTGTGATATTACATTTGATTCAGTCATGAGTTCCAAAAAAATAAATTTACCAGCATAAAAAATGGACTTGATTGGTGAGTCAGAGTTTTAGTAAATACTAACTGTCTGTGTATAATTTACAAACTTACCATAAGGCTTTTGCAATTTTAAACCTTGGTACACATAATACATGCATGGTCTTCTGATCTGTATGTACGAAATATTTTCTTGGTTTTTTTTTGCCAGATTAAAAATTATAATTCAAAATTTGGCAAAGACACTCATCATATAAACTATTATTCATCAAAATAAGAGCAAAATAAATTTCAAAACTTTTTATGAGTCAGGTTTGAATCTCTTAGTACTGCTTCGTCTGAATCTTAGAATTTCATCTTCTCGAGACAAGTGTACATAATATCTTACTCCCCCTTGTTGGATGTCAAACATATTACTTGCCACTATAAATTCTACAGTTTCATTGGTCCAGTTTGAGGTACACTGGACCAATGAGAATCGACTTGAGGTGTCCTGATTAACATACGAAGCGAAGGTTTGAAAACAATATGGCGGCGCCTATGGAAATCTAACGAATGTGCCGTTCCGAATTAATAAGAGGAATATGCGTATAAATTTCAGCGATACGTTTCTAATGTTTGATAGGTATTTAGGTACTTAATGAAAACTATCGAAACATGTGTGCCAGTTGGTTGGTGATGACAAACTCTCAAGGGACATAAATTGTGAATGCTCTCTAGGTGGCGCTCTGAAAATCCTAGAAAATTTTTTAATTTCTAGTTTGACATCCGACAAGGGGGAGTAAGATATTATGTACAAGATGTATAATTTGAGGTTAGATTATCTATGAATGGTATCATATGTAAATACATTTTCGGATTTTATTTGTGCACTTAAATTAATGCTGTTGGCAGTTCAAGTTTTTCTCTAACATTAACATTTTCAACTAATATGATTTCACCATGAAAATTAAAGTGCTTGGTGTGCAATGTAGACCCACTTTAACTTTTCCTTTTTACGAGGGCATTTTCCCTCATAATCTTTGTGTACAAATACTGGTAGTTTTAGTTCAAATTTTCAATTTTCGTTTATTTTCTGAATTTTCAGATGGAGACAATGAAAGCAGCGTAGTTGGTATGTAGATAAGCATTCCCCCCTGTCAATCACTGTATTATATCATAGGTTGCCACGCCTACTTTTCTCGGACACACATCCTGAGGTGAAGGGTTCTATATACCTATAGACATGTATCGTGTATCTGTGTAGCTAACCAGATTAATGTGTACACACATGACTATTATTTGGTGGATGATTCAAACGCTTTATGATTTTTTTTTTTGTCTCCCTGCATAGACACAGCTTGTTAGGACTTTGTTATAATAATTTTGCGCTGAAGAGCTTCTAAAGACCTACGGATATATTGCTAGTCCCCCACTCTTTATTTAGTGCCGTAGCTTGCTCTGTACTGTATACACCATTGAATACATTGTTATTGTCTTTGTCCCCTTGTTAATTCGTTGTACCAGAGTGTTTGTTGTATCATAGTGTTTGTATGTAGACATTGAATTGACAGTATTTTGACATTTATTTGGAATTGAAGTGTTAGTATTTTGACATTTATCCAGTATTTAAAGTGTCAGTATTTTGACATTTTGTTATCAACACAAAAATGAGTGGGCATTACTGGAAGAACAACAATTTTCCACAAAGAAACAGGCCACCAAATTTTACCCAATTGGGCCAGAATTTTGGCCAAACGAATCAATTTCAACGAGGTTTTATTGGTGGAAGTAATCATGGATTTAATAATAGAAATAACATGTGGATGAGACAGAATTGCTTTCCTAATCCAAATGCTCCACGTTCCTTTGTGCAGTTCGGAAGAAGGTCACCGCTTTTGCAAAACCCAACCTGGCAACAGTCACAATATGCTAATTATAACCAGAATAATACTTGGAATAACATGCCCTACAGACCCTCATCCAATCATCACGACCAAAGGAAGAATCCAGGAAATTTTTCCAATACAAAAAGTGGAATTGGTATAAAGAAAACAAATTCTCAAGAGGTGACCAAGAATGTTCCAAAGCAAAGTGAAGTACCGTTTACTTCAAAGAAAGAAGTGACAGTCGATTCCCATGAAATGACCAACACTGGCACTGCAAACAAAAGCAATTTAATTGTCATCAAAGGTGTGTCACCTGAAAAGAAGTTTGCAGGAGGGAAAAGACCAGGTAATCAGAAGGGAATGTGTACATGTTGTTTATGAAATATTGACTTTGGTGAAGGGAATACATGTATTGCATGCTAACATTAAATCCTGCTGAACTGGTAAATCCCAGATCTCACAGAATCAATGATAAGTGCTGTTTTCAATCATTTATAAAGTATATGCTTTATATGATACTCATCCTGCTTTCCCCTGACATATCTTTAAGTACCATGTACTTTAAACCGTCTTTTATTCGCAAGCGTTTTATTTTCACGATATTCGTGAGGTTCTTTGATTCGCGAAAATGAAGCATCGGGAATATGTCCAAACACATATGTAATAAGATACGTACTTGTGATTTCGCGAAAATAAAAAGTCGCGAACCAGTTACCTCACTCGTGTTTGCGAACTTAAGATGCCGCGAATAAAAGACGGTTTACACTAACTTTTGTAATTTCATACCCCATAATTGGAGTTTTGAAAGAATATTGCTTTTGGCCTGTCTGTTTGTCTGAAAGTCTGTTTGTCCACTTGTCCACAAAGGAAAATTAACCTTAGCCCTATCTTTTGAATGATAAGTGATAGGGCTTTCATATTTCTTATATGCATTTCTTGTTTCAAAATGTTTTTATTGGTACAAAAATATTTGACCCTGTGACCTTGGGAGTTTGACCTACATGTACTTTTTAAAAACTTTTATCTTGGCCATATTTTTTGAAGGGTAAGTCTTATTTCATTTATGCATTCCTCATAGCAAGACCAGTCTCTATGGGTACCATATCGTTTTGCTTCATGACCTTGACCTCTAACTTTGACCTAATTTTAAGATCATAAAAATAGCATTAATATTGGCAAAGATGCCTAAGGAGGCATTCATGTTTCACAAACACAACTTGCTAGCTTTTAAAAAATGATGTAATCCTACACTTGTATATTTGGCTTGCATTTGCAAAATAATGATTTTAAAATATTCCAACCTTTGTAATATCTCTTCCATGTCACCCGCTCGGCAGCCATGTTTTTAGATCAAACTTGTTCTTGTCTTAATGAATATACCCCTTAGCTCCTTTTTCAGGGTCTCAAAGTCATATGGAACTGGAGAAGAAGAACTTTAAAAAATATTTTGATGTAGTTTTTAGCTCACCTCGACGAAGTTGAGTGAGCTTATGCTATAACCCCACGCGTCCGCGTCCGCGTCCGTGTCCGCGTCCGCGTCCGGTTAAGAAGTTTGGGGTAGCTCAGTATCTGACAAAGTACTAATGCTACAGTAACCAAACTTGCACAAGTGATTCATCTTTGGATGCTGAGGTGAACCCATGCATCGTGTGCAGCATCTGACCTACATTTTCCGCTTGAGTGACTTGGTTAAGAAGTTTGGGGTAGCTCAGTATCTGACAAAGTACTAATGCTACAGTAACCAAACTGGCACAAGTGATTCATCTTTGGATGCTGAGGTGAACCCATGCATCAGATGCAGCATCTGACCTACATTTTCCGCTTGAGTGACTTGGTTAAGAAGTTTGGGGTAGCTCAGTATCTGACAAAGTACTAATGCTACAGTAACCAAACTGGCACAAGTGATTCATCTTTGGATGCTGAGGTGAACCCATGCATCGTATGCAGCATCTGACCTACATTTTCCGCTTGAGTGACTTGGTTAAGAAGTTTGGGGTAGCTCAGTATCTGACAAAGTACTGATGCTACAGTAACCAAACTTGCACAATTGATTCATCTTTGGATGCCGAGATGGACCTATGCATCGTATGCAGCATCTGACCTACTTTTTCCGCTTGAGTGATTTTGCCTTTAAAAGCCAATATTGAGCAAAGTATAAGTGCTAGATATTCCAAACTTGCATATTAGATGTATCTTTGATCAAACTTTCATAAAATGACCTTGACCTACTTTTTCCGCTTGAGTGATTTTGCCTTTAAAAGCCAATATTGAGCAAAGTATAAGTGATACATGTTCCAAAATTGCATATTGGATGTACATGTATCTTTGATCAATCTTTCATAAAATGACCTTGACCTACTTTTTCCGCTTGAGTGATTTTGCTCTATAAAGCCAATATTGAGCAAAGTATAACTGCTACATGTACCAAACTTGCATATTGGATGTATCTTTGATCAAACTTTCATAAAATGACCTCGACCTACTTTTTCCGCTTGAGTGATTTTGCCTTTAAAAGCCAATATTGAGCAAAGTATAAGTGATACATGTACCAAACTTGCATATTGGATGTATCTTTGATCAATCTTTCATAAAATGACCTTGACCTACTTTTTCCGCTTGAGTGATTTTGCTCTATAAAGCCAATATTGAGCAAAGTATAACTGCTACATGTACCAAACTTGCATATTGGATGTATCTTTGATCAAACTTTCATAAAATGACCTTGACCTACTTTTGCCGCTTGAGTGATTTTGCCTTTAAAAGCCAATATTGAGCAAAGTATAAGTGATACATGTACCAAACTTGCATATTGGATGTATCTTTGATCAATCTTTCATAAAATGACCTTGACCTACTTTTTCCGCTTGAGTGATTTTGCTCTATAAAGCCAATATTGAGCAAAGTATAACTGCTACATGTACCAAACTTGCATATTGGATGTATCTTTGATCAAACTTTCATAAAATGACCTTGACCTACTTTTTCTGCTTGAGTGGTTTTGCCTTTAAAAGCCAATATACATGTACTAAGAAATATGTTTGAATTGAATTTTGCTGTCACGAGGTGAGCTTCGTAATCTGTGATTACCTATGTTTTTCTCTCATATAAAGAGACACATATTGACAATATCTTGTTGTTTAAATCATGAAGATTTATTTTATAAATTGAATTGCCCGTCCAGAAATTGGTACTTTCCATACAACATTAAATTTTTTATTCCTCTCATTTAAGATTTTGTTGAAAAAGTTATTATAGATCAACAATTCATTTTATCGTATGAAATATTCATCATGTATACATGCATCTTTTATTGGCCTACAAATTAAATGTAAAGATACCTAGGTATAAGAGAAAATGCAGTCCAAATGAATGTTTATATATTCAGTAAATTCTGATTAAGTTAAAAGTTGATTTCAGGAATACTAGGATGTTCAATTTCTGTATAATGGCATTATTATCTAAATGCTACTCTGACATATTTTGCCAACTTGATTTGATTAAGTGTGGAGACCATGGGTATTCAGACCTGCCTACTTTTACAATTTTGGCGTAATTTTTACGATTTTCTACCTTTAATTACGCTCTATGCTTTTATTATTCCATTTTACACTCTAAACTTATGTTTGAGCAAATTTACATTTTTTGATTTTTTGAGCGCTTGATTGAACAAATTTCTTTCACATCGTATAGGCAAGCGCGTAAATTCTTAAAATTTGTAACAATTGCCAAAGCGGACAAAAGACAGTGTTTTTGTTGTCTGTGAAGCATATATAGCGACGCTTTGGGATAACTTTTTTTCACAAAATTGAATTACATGTAGTGGTTTATATTACGCTTTAGTCCCTAAAATTACACTTTCATGAACAATATATTACACTTATGGTGAGAAACAGCCTTTTTATAGGTAGGCAGGTCTGGGCATATACAAATTATGTGACTTGCATAGCATATCACAAAATGTTCCAGTTTATTTCACGAAGCTCAAAAGTTCTCGAGAGATACAGATCTTCATATTGTAGGTTTGGCAAATCAAGTCAGCCCATTGTCCAGTTGTGAATGTCCGTAGGGGTCTATGGATAGATACATGTTTATTTAATGTTTATTTAATTTTAACAGTGTTGCATGCAATATGTGTTTGTTCCAGTTCTGCTGCCAGAAATTAGAAGGAAACTAAACAATTGGAGTCACTGAATGAAAATGATATGGAATGAGTGTCTAAATTTTTTTGTCAATTTATTGCTTTGTAACTTTGGTTGGAATTACAGGATTTGATTAAGCCCTTTCATATTATCTGTGGTACTAAGTTTGAGGCTCAGTTCTAGAATGCAAACAATAGGTTAGGCCTTTTTGATTGCTATATAATGTTTTGTGTGTAATCGTTTTTTGTTTGTTCTGCAAAAAGAGTCTTAATAACAATGGAATGATTTGTGCATGCTTAAGGTAGAGCATCCCTCAGGTCTCAGATGCTCATATTTGCTAAATAACAACTTTTACAATATTTTCATTTCCATATATTTAAAGCTTATGTTAAACCTGATATTCAAACAAAATATAACTATTGGTTTCATAATTATACCGAGACTGTTGCCGTTTGAACTTTAACATTGGACCTTATGGGAAAAGTAAGAAAAACCCCTTTTTAGGGGTGATGAAATATAACTACAAAAGTTTCTCTTCCCAAAACTATATTAGTTTGATAATCTGAACAATATTCTGAAGAGAAAAAATAGGGTATACAGACATAAAATTTCCAGAATTCTTACCTGAGGGATGCTCTACCTTAATCTATTTGGTCTTTTCGAAATAGAGAGTTACTTCCCATTTGTGCAGGTATCTGATGTCAACACATTGTGACATCATCAAATTCTATAGAAATCAGCATGAAATTGAGGGAAAGAGGGTTACATATATGACGTTTTCAAAGGAATTTAATGACGTCACAATGCTTTTACACAAGATACCTGCACAAACCGGACGTAGGACTGTAAAATCGAAAAGACGGTATTGTTTCCCCCTAAACTGAACTTCAAATTTAGAACTGCAGATAATGTGAGAGTCTATATGACTGCAGCCTTGTGAAAACCCAATGAAAAAAAGACTCTAATTTCCTACTGAAATGACTTTTGAATGTGATTTAATTTTCAGTGATTAATTCATATTCTAATCAACATTACTAACTTTTATTTAGAATTTCAAAACAGAATTGCTATAGGTGAATCAAAGCAGGTAGAATATTTTAGATTTGCAAATATTAGAATGTAATATTCTACAAAGTTAGAATTATTATAAAATATATTCTGAAATGTTCTGTTGTAGTATTAAGATCTCTGAAATGAGAATGAGAAAAATATGTATTCAGAATTTTTCTACATAACTGAAGAAAAGGTTGCAGATGAATAAAAAATTTCAATTTGTCTGACAAAAAAAGATATTAAAGGAAGAATCTGATATTGAAATTTCCAGAGGACCCTGTTGCCCAGAGACCACTAGATTCAAAACCAGTGGACCATAGACCTACATCAGTAACCCAACAAAGAGCATCGACACAGGCAGTTATTGGTGATAGTCAACCTAATCCTCCAAAAAGATCAAACCAGACTTTTGTTGCATCCAATAGTTCATATGCTAGAAGTCAGCATGAAACGGTAAAGAGGTCACTATTGATAAACGAAGGCTCTGTATCAGACACATCAAATTCTAGTCATACTTCAACAAGCAGCACAGTGTCATCAACACATGTTCTTACAAGGATTTCTGGACGTGATGATCATCAGTCTAGGTCGAGCAATCGGAGTGATTCAATAGGGGGATCTTCAAACAGTGTAGAGCAGCAGAAAAATTACGCGCATGAGGATCTTGGACTTGCGACAAGGCTGAATATTTCTCATACTGGAAATTCACCAAATAAAGGTAACAAAAGTCAAAAGTCTCCTAGATCATCAAGCAGAGTATCTCCTGCTAAAGGGATTTCCCCAAGTAAGCCAAATTCTGAACTTGGAAGTGGATGCTTTGGACTTGCTTCTACACTGAATACTTTGAAAGGCGGTAGTGAAAACTCACACACTGTTGATTCCTCAGTGCTCTCAAGTAATGCTTCAAATACTAAAGAGTCCACTACAGTATCAGTTGTAGACAATAAACAAAAATCAGATTTTGGAAGTGGATACTTGGGACTTGCTTCAAGTTTGAACAATTTAAAAAGCAATTTGCCAAGCAATTCACAAACTGCAGAATCTTCAGTATCACAAAAGGATTCTACTTCAAAGGAATCTGCCTCTGAATCAGTTGTTGAAAACGCTGAACTTATTCATGGATGCTTTGAACTTGCTGCAACTTTGAAGACTTTAAAATGCAAATTGCAAGGTAGCAAAGACTCACAAACTGGAGATTCCTCAGTGCTACCAAAAGCAACAATTTTACCAGAGCCTGACACAGAGTCGTTAATAGACAATAAGCAAAAGCTTGAACATAAAGACGGAAAGTTGAACCTTTGTGCTGAAACGAACTTTGGTACTAAAACAAACCTTGGTGCTAAAACAAATCCAGTATCTACAGGAGGTTTTCAGTCTGGTTCAAGTAGTAGGAATTCCAGTGACAAACCAAATTCTGAAGGAAAAGAGGCTAAGAAAACTACACCAACTTTCACCAAGGCTCCACAAACTTACAAAGAATATAGAGAGGCTAAACAAAGGGAAGAGGAAGAGAGAAAGAGGGAGGCTAAACAAAAAGAAGAGGAAGAAAGAAAGAAGATGGAGGCTAGAAGACTTGCTCATCTTCAACAGAGGAAGCACAGACATCACTCATACTCCCATAGTAGCAGCCATAACAAGCAAAGAGAGGAGTTCAAGCAACGTTCTTTGAGCACTGAATTAGGAAACAAAGGGGTCAAAACAGGCCCTTTTCAAGCCGGCACAGAAAAAGCTCATCACATTTATCAGTCCTCTAGCTACTTTAGTCCAGGGGAGCCAGTAGCAACGGAAAAAAGTCCATCACCTGTCAAACAAAAGTTACCGTTTCGGTCAGAAAATTCAAGTTTCTCTTTGTACTCTAAGAAGGATCCTATCAGAATTAAGGTGGAGGACGAAGGGAAGTCGGAGAAATCTGGTCATGAAGCGGAGCAGACCGATAAAGAAGCTGGTAAAAATGAGACAAGTGCAAGTGAAATGGAGTGTTCCAAAGATGAAGAGTTGCCAGGTATTGTCGTACAGAGGAGGAATTCAAATAAATTCGTCGAAAGAACTCCAAGCAGTTCAAGGAAGAATTCTCAGGAATCTTACAGGAGCGACTCTCAAGATAGTGTTCTGTACAGACGGGAGTCACAGGGGTCTGGGTCTCACGGAGGCATTTCCTCGAGAAGATCTAGTTCTGATAGCCAGGATGCCTCGAAGAACATGGATGTGTGTGATCGAGCTTCAGAGCATGGTGAACTGCAGAAAGAGGATGGTTTCAGAGCAATCAACAGTAATGGTGACTATGATGATGACATACGTAGATGTAAGTTAAAAATGAAATCTTTTTATTAAAAAACATAGTTTAAGCATTATTCTAATTGATGATATGTGTAACATTCAACTTCATTGAATGACATTCAGTTTGAGACTATAAGATAAATAAACAATAAATGAATCTTCTGCAGATGGTAGTGACCTTGAAGTTGACATGAGTGACTCAGATGATGATGACCTTGAGGCACCTGATTTCCTTGCTGACCTTGAAAATGCATGGTAAGCCATCATTTACAAAATTTCCGCTTTAGCAATTAGTGCTTCATGAAAGGAGTAGGTGCGGAAACCAGCTATTTCGGCCCTATTTTCAAAGTTGTACATGTATCCATTAAATTCTAATTTATAAAATGTCAAATGTATGGTGAATCCAAATCAGGAAAGCCTGTTTTGATTTTGCAGTCCTATACAGAATAATACGGTGCTCAAAACGTCAAAAAACGTTGAAATCATTGAAAATATCTATAAATGAGCAAAATTTCGATACAAAATTATGAAATCAAGTAATGATCCAGGCCTTGCCCATGAATATTTTTGTACCAATCGATGGATTTCTGATCGGCCTTTTAATCTGCGTTAAAAATATCGTGGGCAAGGCCTGTAGTGTAGATGATAAATTTTCAAGATTTGAGTGTAAAATACGAAGATTTTCCTTTGTTTTGCGTCATTCAGGGCAAATGACGTCAGAACATGACGTCATACATCACGTGCGTGACGTTACGAGGGCCAAAAATTATGATGCGGTATTTTCTCAAACATTCAACATCGCAAAAAGTGATAATTAATAATTTGTTTATCAAAAGCATTTTTCGTCGAAATTATAGGGCCGATATGAAGGGTTAGCGCACCTAGTCCTTTGGAGGCTTGATCCCATGCAGTTTCCATTGTTATATAAAAACTTTAATAAAAAATACTTCAAATTGATAAGGCATCGGCAGAAGAACTCAGTTTACGACTGCTAAATCAGCATTTACGGGCTGCAAACATATCGTCAGAATCAGGTATGCCCATTGGAATTCAATCTCTAGTTTCGGGAATATTAAAAAAGATGTTATGTTAGCAATGTTAACAGTGAGTATACATACATGTATTTGTATTCTCGTTTTGCTGCTGTAAAGAAGGAGGGAACAACCAATAAAGTTCTACTTTACTTCAATGTTGCATTAGAATCAAATTAAAGTGTGGAATAAGAATGAAATTGAAATATGGAAATTAAAGTTATTGCTACGTGCAGTATTAATGATAATGGAGAATGTGCTAATTTATAAATGCCTATGTAATCACAATTTTCAGGAGGAAGCCTGTACCTAGAACACCTCCCCCAAAGACACATGGGGTAAGTTTCACAAAGTTTGATGTCAAATTTTCATATTTTCATTGTTATATCATATAAATGTATCTCAAATTTGAATTTAAGAAGAATATAATAGGAATGAAGTTAATAGCAATTATTTTAAAACTGCCAAATATTTTGCTTTTGGTTAAATCAATGTTTTGTGTAAATGGCCTCATTAAGTCAGAAGAAATTTTCTATTCAAGTGTTAAAAACTTTTCCCTTCACTTGAAACATGCTGTACATGTGATAGTATTGACGAACATTGTATATTAAAGAAAATCTACTTATATCTATATTATTGCATTGCCCTGTTCACAGTAATAGTCCAGTGCCCCTTGGGCAGGTATCTAACCCTCCCAAACTCCACATTACAAACTTCTCCCTGGATGGGCTCCTGTCATGTATATTTATAGAAATATCTACTTTTACAGAGCCCGGTACACAGTAACAGTCCAGTTCCCCTGGGACAGGTATCTAACCCTCCCAAACTCCCCATTACAAAGTTCTCCCTGGATGGGCTCCTATCTGAAGAAGTTGACAAGGTAAGATATAAAAATAATATGGCAGAAGTTGAAAAATTGTTATATACATGTATGTGTATGTAAAATACATTTTTAGCTCGCCGGGACGAATGTCCGGAGAACTATTGTCATACCCCCGGTGTCGATGTTGGCGTCTGTGTCTGCGTGCGTGTGCACAAAAACTTTAACCTTGCTTATAACTTTTAAACCAATACAGATTGGACTTTCATATTTCACATGTGCATTCCTTGTGACAAGACCTTTCCATGGATACCAAAATTTTTGACCTTGTGACCTTGACCTTGGAGATTGACCTACTTTTGAAAAACTTTAACCTTGGCCATATTTTTTGAATGGTAAGTGATAGGGCTTTGATATTTCACATGTGTATTCCTTGTGACAAGACGTTTCCATGGATACCAAAATTTTTGACCTTGTGACCTTGACCTTGGAGATTGACCTACTTTTGAAAAACTTTAACCTTGGCCATATTTTTTGAATGGTAAGTGATAGGGCTTTGATATTTCACATGTGTATTCCTTGTGACAAGACGTTTCCATGGATACCAAAATTTTTGACCTTGTGACCTTGACCTTGGAGATTGACCTACTTTTGAAAAACTTTAACCTTGGCCATATTTTTTGAATGGTAAGTGATAGGGCTTTGATATTTCACATGTGTATTCCTTGTGACAAGACGTTTCCATGGATACCAAAATTTTTGACCTTGTGACCTTGACCTTGGAGATTGACCTACTTTTGAAAAACTTTAACCTTGGCCAAATATTTTGAATGGTAAGTGATAGGGCTTTGATATTTCACATGTGTATTCCTTGTGACAAGACGTTTCCATGGATACCAAAATTTTTGACCTTGTGACCTTGACCTTGGAGATGATTGACCTACTTTTGAAAAACTTTAACCTTGGCCATATTTTTTGAATGGTAAGTGATAGGGCTTTGATATTTCACATGTGTATTCCTTGTGACAAGACGTTTCTATGGATACCAAAATTTTTGACCTTGTGACCTTGACCTTGGAGATGATTGACCTACTTTTGAAAAACTTTAACCTTGGCCATATTTTTTGATTGGTAAGTGATAGGGCTTTGATATTTCACATGTGCGTTCCTTGTGATAAGACCTTTTTTATTGTTGTTGTTGCAATTTACATATGGTTGCCACCGGCGAGCTATGTTGTCATTCTGACAAGTCTGGTTACATGTACATGTATTTTTAGAAAATTAACTGTAATTAAGTGCAGATCATTTGTGAGAAACCATAAGACGGGAGGATTTGAAATCCTCCTGCATTTTGTTTTACCTACGTATTATCACATTGAATATTATTAGGTGACAAGATTTTCATATTTTGGCATTTGATTCTCTTAATATGTTAAATTAAAGCCCTTCTTTGTTTTAGAGAGATTTTGACCTTTTGTATTTGACTGTTTGTGCCACCTGTGAAGCATTAGGACAACATTAAAGGTGTTATTGGTTTCATGTGTGCCATCAGTGATCAATGAAAAAATCCAAGAAAGTTTCTCAAAAGCTTTAGTAGTGCAACTTTTTGAATCGTCCTTTATATCTTTCAGACAAAAGAGCAGCTTAATTTAGAGAAGATTCAGGCCAAACTAGAGGTAAGTTAATATGGATGGATTTCTTTTATCACCTCTGATTGCTCTAAGCTGTGCTGATTGAATGGAATAAACCAGATAAGTTCTCTAGAATTACTAGAACTGCTCTGTCTGTAATTTTAAAAGGGTAGAACTGGTATGTTCTGATTATTTAATTTGCTCTAAGTGAAATTTGATTTGCTCTCAGTGGAGTATTTCTCTAAGATGACGAGAGGTGTTCTTTCTGCACCTGGAAATATGTAGAGTCCAAAATAACCGACATTCTAAATGGCAGCTTATGGGGAATTGAGGATTAGCCAAATAGGCAGACCAGTATATCATAACATCATTATCAGTGGTCCATCAAAGGATTATTTAACACTCCATTGATTATGATGTCATAAAGTAAAAGCATGCCAACGGTAGAGCTGCAACGAGTCAGGAACTTCCTGATTCGGTTCGGTTTCGATTTTTATTTCTCGATTCGGGTTTTTTCGGTTAGAGTTAATTTTTCATGGAAATTTTACTTTTTTCCTTTTATTTGAAAATTTGATTGAAAAACTCATCTCAATTAAAAATAAAAATGCATGAAAAACCCAGTTCTTGTGAAAGCACTGTATGATATATATATGTTTATGTATCATGTGGAAGTCTTATTCAAAAGGCAACTCCCCCTCCCCCATCCACAAAAAGGCCTTCTGGGGATATAAATTAGATACTGTGTACAAAAGATACATGTGATAATTAACAGGTGTGAACAAAAAAGTCCATAGGTAAAATACTTCAAAAGAGACATTTCAATTTGGGGTAGCACTCTTTGAAATGCGGTAAAAGTCGCCGGTTCGAATTTCCTCTGACCTTGTATTTTCTAACGAATTGCTAGGTAAAATGCACTTGAAATGTTCACCTTTTATTCTAAATCACCACCTAAAATCATTCTTATTGGGAATCCTGCGATTAGTGAATACTTTAAAGTTGAAATTAGAACGTTTTTCTGCATTTTTTAGACTATTCGACTCGAATCGTTTCTGACCACTACGACTCGCGATTCGAGTCGGAGCTAAGAATCGCGATGCTCGGTGCACCGCGGTGAATCGTTGCAGCTCTAGCCAACGGGTGTGCTGTCTGATATTTGGCAATCCCTCAATACACAAGATCGCAACTACAGCGTCTTCAGAATGTCAGTTCTGATTTGCATTTAGTCACCTACCTAAACCATTGTTCAAAACTTGGGCTGCTTTTCTGCCCAAGTAAATTGATGAGGTCAATACAATGGAGAACAATCAAATAGTGTGCAAAAGCATTCGTATAATCTTGATTAGAAGTATTTGCGATCTCCCGTATTGGGCTGCAAGTTTCAAAAAGAGGCACATTCATTTATATTATTCTCTTTGTTCATATTGAAGTCAGACATTTGAAAGCACTTTAAGTTGAAGATTAAAATGGTAGCGTGCATTACATGTAAGATAATTAAACTTGCCTTGTGTTGCATAACTGCGACAAAACACAAATTAAGACATTCATTCATTCAACATGTTCAAGGATTTATTTTAAGATTCAGATTGAAAAATCCAGTAATAGTGTCAGTTCTTTCTCTTTTATATTGTAGAAAGATGTAAGAACGGGTGGATTTCAATTGGACCTCGATGAACAAAAAGAAAAAGAGGGACAACCATCAGGTAAAGAAATAACTTGAAAGTCAAATTAAAATTGAGTGAAGTGTAGCTATAAGTAAAAATTTACTTGAAAAATTTGAAAAAGAATGGACAATGTGTCTTCCAATGCTAAATGAAAACTGATTTGTTGTTGCACTTAAAGAATGTAATTATATGAGTATTAGCATTTATTACATTTTGTGGTAAAAAAAACATTATATAACAATAAGTTATATTCTCAATTAGAAACTATATACACGAGTGTCATGATTGTTATACTATGTATTGTAAAATGTATATCTACATGCAAAATGGTAAATAAAAAAATTATAAGAAAAAAAAAGAAGAAACAAGATCATATTATGCATGGGTCAAAATTCACAGTAAATCACTTTGTCATTGACCAACTACAAAACTCTTTCAACCTAGTTGTTTGATCTACTTTTCTTAACAGCAGTGACTGATAATAACTATAGAACTGATAGTGATAGGTTCTTTATATTTCAAATGGTAACTCCTTTTTGAAAAATTCTTTTTATATACGCCAAAATTGTGATCTACATGTATGCCTAGATGTTCGACTGTCTTTCCCAAAAGTGTAAAATTCATCGTAATTTTTGAACTAAAAGTGATTGAATGTTAATACCTCATTTATGTGTTCCTTGTGGTAAGACTTTTAAAAGGTACATTCAAAAAAATTTTGTGTGTGGCCTTTACCTTTATTTAACTAAATAAATAGTAACAGTGAGGTGCATTAGTTATATATTGGAATAGTGTTAGATAAAATAAGATAAGGTTTATTAAAGTCGGCATTTCATATAACTGGTAAACATAAGCTCTTAGAAGCTTTTAACCGACATATATAACATAGAAAGTAACATAAAACAACAATTAAGACATGCAAAATGGCAAGTAAACTAAAAAGGAAAGCACTTGACGCAAGATACAAACTAGCACGATTAATATAAAAGAAGCAAGCATATCATGCAAAAACTAAAAATAAAAATACTAAGAATTCATGTTATACATATCATTTGATTAAAAAAAAAACTTTATTTACAGGTGAGCTCCTACCAGAGCAGAAGGAACACATACAAAGCGTAATTATACTATATTCTGTAATACTTATGTATAACGTACATGTTTGTGTACCGATTTTAACAAGATTCGCGAGTCAAGAGCATTTACTTATGAGTACACTTTTACATCAGATGTTTGCCCAATTTTTGTGTTTCCTGCAGAACTTTTCCGTTTTCTGTCAGTCCGTATATCTGTCACACTTTGGGTGTCACACCACATAACTTTTGATTGGTTAGTGATAGATGATACAATGTATTTCACATGTGTATTCCTTTTGACAAGACCTTTCTACACATACCATAATTTTTGACCTAGTGATCTTGACCTATATATTTTACCTACTTTTTTTCAAAAGATGAAGATGGGCTGTATCTTTTGATTGGTAAGTAAGTGATTGGGGATTTAATATTTCTCAAGTGTATTGCTTGTGATGGGACCTTTATTTTGTTTCAGAACTTTTTTACCTAGTGACCTTGACCTAGATGATTGACCTTCTGCTCTGAAATTTTGAGATTGACCAATAGGTCTGATATTTCACATGTGACATGACTTTCTTACTAATACCGATAATTTTGACCTAGTAACCTTGACCTACATATTTGATCCACTTTTTAAAAATAAGCCACTTCGCAGGTGACACAAGTTTTCCTTTGATTACTATTTTTCTCTCTTTCACCATAAACTTGGTTGTGCCTTTAAGTCAGATTTTATACTGTGCTTTTAACTATTATACCCATGCTAACGAAGGTTGAAGGGGTAATAGTGGTTTCACCATATGACTTTGTCTATCTGTCTGTCTGTTTATGAACACAGTTGAGTTTCAGTAAATTATGACTTACAGTTATGAAAAAGAGGTCCGCTATTGATTATTAGGTCAAAGTTAAAGTTGGCAATATTTCATATCATTTCTGCTTTACAACTAAAAAAAGTATTCACTTTATGGCCAAAGGAGGAGCTCTATCAATATTTGGGTCAAAAGGTCAATGGTTAAGGTCAAAATTGGCATGTAAGAAAAAAGGAATTTCTTCAGCATAACTCGTGTAATTCTTCATCTATATTGATTGTCTATGAGTAAAAGAAGATCCCTATACATTTTGGTGTCAAAAGTTCAAAGGTTAAGGTTAAACTCATCATGTTTGAAAAAAAACAAACAGCATTAGCAATTTCCCACCATGAATGTAACTTAAGTGGTTCTAACCTACAGTAATGAAATTGAAACACAAATTGTCTCAAATCTTACTGAGTTTTGTTTTATAGTTGGAGGTACTGGACAGCGTCCTGAGAAATACCCATCCGGGAGAGAAAATATTTGCTACGGAGAGGTATCAGAGCCTGTTTAACTCCTCCTTTAAACCCCAGGAGTGTGGGTTTAGTCCAGGAAAGTCCTACATAGACGAACATCTAGCTTCGTTACAACCAGGTAATATATTTTAGTGTAACACTTCATTTTCAATATTAATTTACATGTAGCTTTGATTTCTCTACTTGATGTTTGTACAATTCGTATGAATTTTCCTGATTTCTTATCATGTGCATTTTTAATGTCAATGTCAAACATATTAAGTTTTCATTTACAGCTTCATTGTTTTCTGCATTACTATATACATGTACTATAATTTCAGAAGTAAAACAAGGGATAGTTTATAGCTGTGATAAACTTAAAAATCAAGGATTTGGGGTTTTTTTGCAAAGATTTCCATTCTCCAGGTTCTCTGTTTCTCCGCATGGAGGCACAATGAAAAGGAAAAGAATAATTTTGATAAACAATGTCAAAGGTTCAGGTCAAACATAAATAATTTAACTATTCCCGTAATGTCTGTATAACGCCTATACAAACGTACGGCGCGAAATTTTATCTATAGCTGTATAGACAATGTCACCTATTATGACGTCACTAACAGCGAGCGCCGCTACGTTAGGCCTGTTCAAATATCACGTCGCCAGTTTTGAACTTGAAAATCAACCACGCTAAAATGACTTCAATTGCAAAATAAACTATATGATTAAATAGTGATTTTATTAAATTATAAGAAATGACTGTAATAATTTTTCTGTCTATCGATGTATAGACAAAAACTGATGCAGGATTATATAGTTTGTGCATCGGTTTTTGTCTATACATCGATAGACAGAAAAATTATTACAGTCATTTCTTAAATAAAATTCATTCAACCAATAGCAGCATTTTGATGTGATTGTCAGTCTTTTAGTCATATTCAATACAATTTTGACCTTGAACAACTTCTATTACATGTATTACTCACCACTGGTGTTTCATCATCTTTCCCCATATCTTATTGGTTATTTTGAATTTTTCTTCAGCCAATTACAATGATCTGTTTATGTCCCGCCTCTTGATGGAATGTCTACAGTCTGTGTCTGACCAGAAGGCCATACTAAGCTGGATATATCTCTATAGTATGTATACATAGAAAATTGAGATTTCATGTCCTTTCTGCTGGTACCAAGCACAATATACTATGTTACAGATTAGTGTAATTTCTTGTCAGTAAATCTCTCATACTCTTGAATAAAAAGGAGATCAATATCTTGAAAAATCAAATCTGTTTTCTGAATTGTCTAAAAAAAGGGATCATAAAATTTATTTTAACCATACCTACTTTTTATTAACAGTTGCATAAAGTCCATCTAATTGTGATGATTTATCTTTTCCAACCCCTTTTAAAAAGAACCCTAAAAACTAGAAACACAATATCTCTATATCAGACATGATTTTGCTTCACTTTAAAGGCGAATTACACTTTCCAGATTACAAGAAACCTTATATTTGGCTCCCAGAAGTCTGTTATTTAGGGTTTTAGCTCGTGAAAATTGTCATTTTGACCACCATTTTAGTTTTAGAGTTCAGTGGAATCATTTTGTCATTCTGTTCAATTCATTTGTCTCTACCATATATATCCAATAGACCATTTTCTGATCTTGTTAGAAAGCTCAAAATTTCCGACTTAACATCTTTTGGTGCTGTTTTTGAGCAAATAGCTCTAAGTGATCACTTGATTTTTTTCACGCTAGAGAGCCCCGATTCCTTACATGTATAATTTGAAGCATGAACCAATCAAATCACAGGGTTTTCAGCATCGTGACGTATTAAATCTTCCAATCTTCTTCTGCCGGAGAAAGTGAAGGGCTGATGCTGCTTTTATGTATAAACGATGTAATTAGAATCAAGCTGTTTTGTTATGTAGAAGCGCATGGTTATATAGTGAGATGAACACTAACTGCTTAAATTGACAGGAATATAAACATGTAAACACGAACAATAGAACAATGTACATTCGTGAATACGCGTTTATTTCATTGACGAGGGAGGGGCCAATTAAAGCATTACGGTGTACCTGATACTAACTAATTTTAAGTAGCTGTACTGATCCATTTCCCTGTCCTTTTTCTGTTGGACCGAAAATTGAACATCTGATAAGGCATATATACATACGTATGTCCCTGATATAAAGTTAAGAGAGGGCGAGATATAGATTTGCATTTCAGTATTATTCTATACTTGCATAAACTTGTCTACGAAGGAAATTTTGTTGACATACAGCATAAATGATACATATTCTGATATTTAGCTATTCGCTCTCAGTACCTTCAGTGCTTTGATTTATTATGACGTCACTTTTAAAAGACGCAATTCTATAGTGACATAACAATGAAAAAGTGCGCTTAAATTGCCTACCTCGGACATTTTCATCATTTTGTCAGCCATTATGAATTTCGGCAAGTGGCCTATTATTGAAGTGATTTAATTTCTTTTTAGTGTCCACAGAGGAGAGCAGCCTGGCCGTAGACGGTTGTTTTGACGTTCTGGAGGAGTATTATTATTGTGAGAAACATTTTAACGACAAAGAAGTGCCGTCCTGGGCTCCCTCCGTCAAAGACATGCTCTCGGCATTGTGCAATTTTGGTAAGACCCTTCATCTTATACATACATGTATTTATGTTTGTGCCCTTGACAAAAGGACCTTTATGGCTTTGTCATCATTTATGTGGAAATGATGTAACAAATTCTGTTGTAAACATAAGCATGACGTCATGATCAGTTAATTAAGGAAACTTTACCTCATGTTGTGTGGTAAATTTATAAAACTTAAGAAGCATTTTGAATTTTGAACGAGGAATGTGAAATTGCGAAAACAAAACTGGAGAGTAAGAATTCATGTAGTTTAAGCCTTTTAGGACCCCCTTCTCATGCATGCAATCAAGTATGTAACTGATGTTATCTGACATCCTTGAGAATTTTGTAGCTTTTACTTCTGAGGGTGAATTGGTTCATTTTATCTTCCTTTCAGGTTGTGAGGCTAATTTCCTCATACCCAAAGAACTTGTATCAGCATCAATATTGTAAGTTACATTTTGTATTAATTACATGTATATATCTTTATGAAATGGCAATTTAATGTAAATTTGGTAACATTGTGTCATGCGTGAAAATATTTGAAATAGGTTTACAAAAGTCCTTTTTGCAGATAAAAGGTGTGAAGAAACCAGACATTTTTATTATTTGGCAAAATTTTACATGGTGACATCATATTTTATTATACATTTGTACTGTCTAGATATATCGTCATGTTTTCTTTTGTGATGATACAATGAAAATATTGCCTAATATTGAGATGTCTGCTGACTGGCTTTCTTACTGAATTTAATGGAAAATCAGCTATTGCAATATACATGAATCCAAAACGAGAAATAGAGAAACGTGATAAAGGATATTATCACCATTTATCCTAAACAAGAAAATGGTAATTGAAGGTGGCGGCTATTTAAGTGGTTTATGTGTAAATTATTGACATGTTCATTATCAATTCTTTACATCTATAATGAACTTCTGGTTTACTGTGAAAATGTATATTCTGATGTAGGTCGAAGTTAGACTGTGAAAGATTAAGTCAGGGCCACTTATTTTTTATGCCGAGTTGAAAGATGATTGATGAAAATGTCAAATTGTGAGGAATATCTCATTTTCTCTTATTACTTGATCAACGAAAATACAGTTTTTGAATATAATTCTTACTATACATCTAATGTCTTAACTTTGATGCACCTATTTGCAGTGGCAGCTTACATCAGCAGCAGAATTTACCAGCAGTGAGAAACGGAACGCCTGGATTCCAGATTGAAAATTTACGATTAGTGTTAGTAGTTCTTACGTATGGATTACAATCAAGGTAATGTTCAAGCTTGACATGTCTTGGGTTTTACATTTCTTTGAAACCACTTGAGCTGAAAGAGTCTTATAGCCTATGATGTTTAAAAAAAGGGGGGGGGGGGGGGGGTTAAGGTACCCATTAGAGTCTTAGAGTCAAACATTATGGAATATCATTGTAGGAGTACTGCACATTGTAATGTGTATCACAATACTGTGTTAATCATAATGCAGTGTAGCGATATTTAGGTATAATCTTTTATAAAGATTCTTATGAAAATTGAGATTCAGTTGCTTAAGGTATTAGGGGTATAATAGTAATATAGTCAAAAAGCTTGAAGTATGTACTTCCGTATCTTATGTAATTTTAGACATTTGAATTTTTTTTAATGTTTTATTCAACTTGCCCTGAAAATGTATGGTCCTGAACATTGCAGATGTCGTGCGTCTTCAGCCAACTTTGTGGTATTTAATTTTTCTGTAATCGAAACAACCGAATGTAGAGTATTATACCCCTAAAGCCTTAAAAGTGAAACAGCATTGAAAAAAATTACCATTATTAAATCTAATAGGCTTTACAAAACAAAGATTTTTAGATTTTGTTCTATTTCAGGGCAAAGTACAAGAAGGAAGAGCTTACTGCCTTACTTGTGATGTTATGTCGAGCAGCGTTAGATGAACGTCTCTCTAGGTACACATGTTTCGTAAATTTTTGCATATTTCATTGTGAAGTAAATTTTGTTTACCAATTTTGTACAGCATACATGTAAATCAAATGTGTCAGGATTGAATGAAAGGAGATGCACAAAAGACATTTTTCAGTTAAAATGCGTTTTTCATCTAACATGTTTACATGTATATACAATGTACATGTACATTATTTTTCCAAATCTCTGAAATTTAGAAGTTGGGTTTTTACTAAAAACCATTTATTTGTTGTAGTGAACTACTAACGCTAGAACTCCAGTGTTGTATTTGGGCCATTGTGCAGAAATACTCAGAAACTGACTGGGAATCTCAGGTAAAACTTCTAACTAAAACTGAATTTACATGTAAATGAATTATTTCTAATATGAACCAGAAGTTCAATTTTTTGAAAATCAAAGAAGAAATATTTTCACTGGTTCAAGTGACAAACTATGACCACCTATAGAAGATTTGAAGTATTATTACTTACCTAGTCATCTAATGACCTTGTACGGGATGATACCAGGTCACTAGGTTTTATTCTGGGCGAGGCTAAGCCAAGTTCACTAACATCTGTGAACGCTGGTTGAGAAAGTGGAATGAGTCCCATTAAGAATTAATGGTCCCTTGAAGTTCGACTTATCGAGAGTAGACTGTATTTTGAAGTCTAAAATGATACAATTACCAGGACCATTACTTGAATGTATTGATTACAGCGTGTAATGTTATGTAATATTACGAGGGATGTATCATAATGTGAACATGTTGTTAACACATGTATAATATATTACAGCATGATATGTTATGTGCCATCCTGTCAGCCGTTACCAGCCACCATCACAATGCCGTGTATGTATGCAGACTTTTACCTCTCTTACTGAGAGGAATGTATTATAATTTGAACATGTCATTAACACTTAAATAATATATTACAGCGTGTAATGTTATGTGCCATCCTGTCAGCCGTTACCAGCCACCATCACAATGCTGTGTACAAATGTGGACTTTTCATAATGTGAACATGTCGATAACACATATTATATATTACAGCGTGTAATGTTATGTGCCATCCTGTCAGCCGTTACCAGCCACCATCACAATGCCGTGTATGTATGTGGACTTTTACCTCTCTTACCGAGAGGGATGTATCATAATGTGAACATGTCGTTAATATATAATATATTACAGCGTGTAATGTTATGTGCTATCTTGTCAGCCGTTACCAGCCACCATCACAATGCCGTGTATGTATGTGGACTTTTACCTCTCTTACTGAGAGGCATGTATCATAATGTGAACATGTCGTTAATATATAATATATTACAGCGTATAATGTTATGTGCCATCCTGTCAGCCGTTACCAGCCACCATCACAATGCTGTTTATGTATGTGGACTTTTACCTCTCTTACCGAGAGGGATTTATCTACAACGCAGAGTCAGCTTTATGTTCCTACTCAAGATATTTGGAATAGAACCAACTGACATTGAGGAATTTAAGGTCAGATTCTATTAGATTGAAAGTCAGATTCTATTAGTTTGAAGGTTAGATTCTACATGTATTTCTTTTAAGGTCAGTTTCTATTAGTTTGAAGGTCAGATTCTGTTTCTTTTACTGTCAGTTTTGTTACTTTCTATGTTGCAGAAGCAACAAGGAGAAATTGCTGCCATTTTATTCTCTTATTTTCAATAGGAGTTCTTATGACTACAACTGTCATTTTTGTGCATATTTGCAATATTTTTTTCAAGATTTTACTGATTTTGGATTTTTCCTGTTATATCCAATACTATAATTGAAAATATTTGTAATAATTCCCATTTTCACAAGCACATTTACATGTATGTACATACACATGTACATTTCCGTGTGGGATTGAAACATATTGTGATGTGATTCCTTACATAGTTTTTTTGTATTTTTTCATTTTCTAAATTAAACTTTACAAAACTGATGGGCCGTTGCAGTAGAGCAATGCCTAATAAATCAATCCATATCGTAACATCGTACGTTTTGATCCCATGCGGTGTACATGTTATTATACAGCAATGAATTTTGAAAGTTAGATTACATAATTACAATACAGAAGTCCATTGGGTTAGGTATTGCAATCGTATCATTTCATTAGATCAACAATTTTTCTTTGTGAAGAATAAATCCAGTACCAATGAAGTTATTTTGACTATTAATGATTTTGATTTCGTTCTGTACGTTTATTATTAACACAGTTGAAGAGCCTACACCAGTTTATACCATTAATGAAAGATCTGGTGGAGGACGATATGTACAAGCTGTCCAGCTGTCTGAATCTGCTAGATAAATGTATAGGGAACGATACCATCAAATTATCAGAAAAGGTAAACAAATTGTTTGATGGTAGTATATTTCTATAATAGCTTCAATATTTTCATGTAGCATACATGTATATCTAATATCCAAAAATGCTTAATGATGTTCTAGTGTAGATTTGTTTTGGCCATTCAACACAGAATTTGACACTTTCCATGTCATAAAGCAAGCAGATGAATCTTTTTCTCCCCAGGCACCTGATCTTACTCTATGTTTGGGCTTGATATATCATTGAAAGAAAGAATCAGTAATCCAAAATTCAATTGACTAAATTTGTGAATGGGTTATACTTCTTTGATTTAGGATGATCTTGTCAACATCATGAATCACATTAAGAAGATGTCTGGTGAAATTCGAGAAAATGTCCGTGTGCTAGACAAGAGTAGGGTATGTAGCAGCTCACTCATATAGCATGTAGTTAAAATATGATTTTCCTTTGCATAAGTATTTCTCTGAAAGTGGAATGTTTTCAATATGCAAGATTAAACTGCATTGTCAATTTGGAATTTTATCTGAATTATCTGAGATGGATACTGGTGTTGGAACAGTTTCTGGACAGTAACAGTTTCTGGACATTCGTCTTTTTCAAGTACTTTGGAGGAACTTAATTAAAAATGTTTAAGACAATAATGTAGATTTTTAAATGGAGAATTCAAATCTTGAATCATCATAACAAAATTTTGCATGTAATTTTTCCTATCATGCCTCCTTTCCACCCATTTCTTTCCCTTTTAATATCGCGAACAGGGAGAAGTTGCCAAGAAATATGCTTTTTAAAACTACATAATATTTGAAGTTTCGGTACTTTTTCCAAAATTATTTTTGCAGTCATTTGTAGAAAAGAATGAAGAAAATTATATCCAAGATTCATCCTGTTTGGCCCAATATTGATCTAGATCGACAGCTCTAAAATCAGGTGTCTGGAAACTGTTCCAGTGATTTGCAAAAGACGGCCGAAACATAGGGTCATAAGATCGGTCTAGAATCCATATTTCTAGATAGATTGAACATTTGCTTTTGATTTGTAAATGTACATCTGTTGAAAGGACACAGAATTATTTGAGAAAAATTTGAACATTTTTCATCAAAAGACGGATGCATTATTGCTGAAAAACCTTCAAAATCGTCTGGAAACTGTTCCGACACCAGTAGATAATTGAAAGACTTTCTGTTGAATTATTATAAGGCTGGTAAAAACTTACATAGTTTCATCTATAGATATGGTAACCATCCATTTCATCGTTAATACCAATAATGATTTACTACAGTGGAAGCTTGCAGCAATCTTTTACTTTCATGAACAAAAAATGAAAAAATTACATGTAAATCTCTACCTTCTTTCACAGCTGAAGGACTTAATGGTCAGACTGACCAGTAAATGGACAATGTTACTTTTATCTTGTGGCAGTAGTCAGGTTAGTTATGCTGTCCAAATTGCTTATTTAAGATTTTGGAAGAGCATGATTTCGCTAATTGATCATGGAAATTTTCGATAAGATTCAATGTATTAAGAATTCCTTGCCTTCGACTTTTGATAGTTTTAAATTTTGGACCATACATGAAAATTAGATGTGATGAGAAGAATTTATCACAACTTTATATTTTATTGTGCATCAAAGAATCTTCTCCAAAGAATCATGCAAGGAAACGGCAATAAAAGATACTTTAATGTTTTATTTCATTGTAAGATCAGAACTTTTTCCATGAAGTTTAAATTCTATTCCAGGATTGTATGTGCATTAATGATATCTTTTCCTTGTAGAAAACCCTGTTTGAATGCACAAATGGAACTTCACAGAAACTAAAAATAGAGACTGTACAAGCCAGCCAATCAGATAATGACTCTGAGCAATCTGACCAATCAGAATCAGAATTGGAAGATCCCCTTGAAGGATTGGAATCTCTACAGCAATGATGCTAAATCAGTGAAGTTTAGCAAAACATTTTACCCAGACTTTATCAGCTAACTGAAAAAAGATGCCTTGGGTCTTCTAGCCTATTGTACATGTACTTTCAACCAGTCTGAATACATCCACTGTTACATAAATTCATTCCATGCATAATTTCATATAAGTCCCAAAATATCATTAATCTTCAGTGCATACATATTTTTGTTATCTTTTTATGTGACAAATGTGTTCTTTTATGTTAAAAATGTCAGTAAATAATTTGTTTTAATTTGTTCAGTATTTGTATGTTATGATTATTTGTATGTTATGATCTGATTGGATCGGTCATACATTCCAAATGTTGAATTTTCTCCCTATGCAAAGACAAAAGCTAAATTCACTGTTGTTGTTCTAAAAGAAAGGAGGGGATCTGAACACTCGGTTGCAAGACCTACAGCAAAATTCAATAACACCCAATGCTAAAACATGGAGCAGACACCCACATCAAAAGACGCAAAAGGGACGAGGAAAACCAACTCACACCATAGAAACATCAAACATGTTTCTAAGTTGCACACCTATACAGATCTGCCTATTTTCATGATCTTGGCGTATTTTTTACGATCTTTACCCTTAAATACATTCTACGCTTTTGCTACCCAAGATGCTTAAAATAACTTTTCAAGCTTTATGTTTCTGATTTTTTTAGCTCATTATAAAATGGACTCATTTATAAAAAATTCTTCTCTAGTGAGTGGTGTTTGAACGAGTCTTTTCCATATCATATATAATTACATTTTATACAATGTCAGAGTGGGGAAAAGTGGATTTATTCCCACAAAATTGCAATTAGTGCTTCATACATGTATTGCTCCTTACTACTCAAAGATATACATTCATGAGCAAATTAATTACATTTTTGGAAAGAACGGGGAAGGCAGGTCTGTATACATGTACTAAGCTTTTCTGATTAAAGCATCGCGTGTGGTTGGCCATTTGCAAAGATTTCACCTTCTCAGAAGATATTTGGGCAGTGTGCTGCTTCATTAATCATTCTTTAGAAATTGATTCTAAGTTGTCAGTGACAACTGAAGTTTTAGAAACCTTGGTACTATTAGAAGTGTCTGCAATTCTTCGTTAATCATCTGAGCAATTAAGACTACTTCATGTATACGGATACCTTATGGTGTTGTCTTTCTGTCGTTCAATATTCACATCCTTGTGGTATGAGTACTCATTAAGCCTTTAACCCTGGGGTCTTCAAACATAAAGGTAGAAGTTTGAGGTGAACCATGTGCACTTAGAAACCTTGTGGGTGAGGTATAAACAAATTGCCAGACATAGGATCCAAAACCAAGAAAAAGAAAATGCCAAAAAGCATACCAAATTTTAATTGTGAAGGTCACTGTAAAAATAGCTTATTTTAAAGGTGGAGATGCTATCTGCAATATTCAGTTTTGTAAGCCAGGTATAAATCAAATCAAATATGTTGTAGCGCTCTCTCATCCTCACCACAATTTTTCAAGAGTAATGGCAGACACATGTCTATACTTTGTAGTTCATAAATAAATAGAAACTATTGAATACCGTCTTTAAAATAACACACAGTGTGCCAGGAACTGTTACAATGGTCATCAATATTCAAAATGTGCAAATAACATTTTTACAATAAATAAATGAGAACTGCATTACAACACTTGGGAATCTGATAAATTCAAAGGTTCCGTGTAACTAAAATGAGAATGGCGACATTTAAGTGTTATTTCACTTCAAATTGAGAGGCATTCCACTAAAGTAGACTTCTGTCAAACAAGTACAGTCCTAGCCCAGCTCTGTTATCATTCAGTACTTTTGTAAGTTGATTGATGTAGTCTCCTAGCTGCTTTATCACCACTATTTGCTTGTCCAGAAAATTGTGCTCCAGGAAGTGTTTCAACTGAAAGATAACAAAGAAAATATCGCTGAAAATTTCTGATGAGTATGATGCTGGTTATTGTGAAATGGCCTAAGTTTTTCTATAGCTATTCGTTGTGGTAGCAAGCTGACCTGACCACGCGGAGCATATTTTTAACTGATCACCAGGAGAGTTTAAATTTGTCGAGTTGATATATGCATTAAAATTGCAGGTAATGAGTATTTACTCATTAGGATACTTCCTTTCAGGAAGTCTCCTTATGTTATCGTAACAGTTGAGACATTCCCGATTTGCAACATATCCATACACCTCAAAATATAGTGCTTTTTCTAATTTAAGAATTTGCTGTCTAATACATGCAAGGTCAAGATTATCCTCCTTCTTGAAAAAAAGTTTCAATTGCATATAAAGTAAATGCATCACAAAAAAATCAACTATTCATGTCTTGCTTTCACTGCTCGCCGGTGGCGTAGTAATGTTGTACTTCTTTTGACTTGTAATATATAAGAGTTGTCTTCCCTATGTACATGATGTTACTGTTACTTTTTATGGTTATTCCCTCCTTTGACTAAGGAGCACCCATTTTAAAATAGTTTTAAAATGGTTTAAGAGTTAAATAAGGGGTAGGGAGTTGTAGTTCATTTAAAAAAGAGCCTATGAAATTTTATTTAAGAAGTCTTAGACTGGCATAGCTGAGGGGGTTGAAAAGAGTATATATGAAGGGTATGATATTATTTGCACATTGTTTTAGTAAAAGTTTTTCGGATATATATAAAATTTGTGAGACTAAAACTAAATAAGAAACATTCTTGTGTAGCATAAAACACTATCTCCCAATAATGCCCTCCACCTAGGCAATAATAACAATATTGGGTGCAAATGGATGCAATAAAAATATAGTAAAATATTTACAGAATGTACAAGGGCTTCAGGATAGTTTACTGGTCGTTTTACTTAGTTCTCTCTGGGATATTATATAGGTAAATTTTGATAATGATTACTACCATTAAAAAGAGTTTTTCTTTAAAATGTTGGCTCTGCATGTTTACAGAGCATATATCATATCCCTACTCAGAGCCTCCAGGCGCATAGCACTATCTTTTTGTGCTCTTCCCAAATTTATACCCGTGCAGTCTACAATAAGTTGCAATTTTGTGTTCTCGTCAATTGTATCAAGACCCAAATTCTGTAGTTCTAATTTGAGCTTTTCGGTATAGGGTGACCGCCTTGCTTCCAGAATAGGACATTTGAAGAGAAAATGTTTTTGATCCTCTGTATCTGTTTTGCATAGTTTACATTGTGGGTTGTATCTTTTTAGTTGAAATCTGTGCTTGTCACTCTCTAACAGTAGTGTGCCTGTCATCATTGCTTTTATAATGGCTTTGTGGGATGCAAAGGGAGAATTGTGGGACCCCTTCCAGACAACATGAGGATATTTAGTGGGTCTGTCTTGAATGTTGAGATATGTTAAGGTGCTTTTGTTTTCAATTTCTGTAGTTATTATTAAAATTAGTTTGTGTTCCCAGTATGTCTCAATACCAATTTTTGTTTGTTTTTTCCAATGTTCTAGATCTTTCTTATTTTTCATACTTTCCAGTATAAAAAGTGGGTCTGGGAGATCATACTTTACTAAGATTATGCGCTACTTTAATAAACCAACTGTTACTGTTATCTTCTTTCATTTTGAGTTGTCTAGCCGCTAAGCAGAATTCTACAGAGCTTGTGTCTTTTGTTATGTTAAGAAAAGTTGTAATAATCCTAGTGTCTATATGAGCCTCGATTGTCTTTGCACCAATAAGCAGAAGTACTGCTACTGAAGTCGTTCGCTCAGGGAGTGATTGTAACTGTTTTAGAACCTTTCTTTGATACCTTTCCAGGTTCTCTAGATCTCTTTTCCTAATGCTGAGCAGCTCAATCCCATGTAAAAGCCTTGGAATGACAAAAGTTGTCCACATATTATATGTGATGACCGGTGAGAGCCCATTTTTTCCATGAAAACCACTTCCAAGTAAAGCATAAATTGTTTTTCTAGCAGTGTGTATTCTACCTGCAACATCAGGTGTATTTGATGAATTTCTTTCGATTCCAAGGTGTTTTAATGTCAATACATTTTGAATTCTTCCCCCCTAGAAATACACAGGGTGCGGGGTCTTGTAAATTGTTGTTTTTATAGTATATGAGTTCGCATTTACTCGGATTAATGTTGAATCGATCTCTTCTTGATGTTTCATAAACTAGGTTGGTAAGTATTTGGGCTTCTGCCTCATTTGGAGTGAGAAGAGAGATATCATCTGCACACGTTGGTGCGCTGATGTCATGTGTTCCTATCTTTATTCCCTCATTTGCATTTTGAAGATGGTTAATTAGGTCATTATTTAACCTCTTATACATAAGCGTGGATAATTTTGCGCCCTGTCTTATGCCTTGGAGTATAGGTATATTTCCTAAGGTTTCCCCCTCCCACTTGACTATGGTGTTAGCATTTTTATGTAGGGATTG
Organism: Pinctada fucata; assembly: GCA_028142955.1. NCBI lineage: Eukaryota > Metazoa > Mollusca > Bivalvia > Pterioida > Pteriidae > Pinctada > Pinctada fucata. The sequence continues at coordinate 30,773,322 of AP027105.1, forward strand.
AACAAGTAGCCATAAATCCCCCTCCACCCCATCTTTATACAATTTTTGTAAGAGACTATCGTGCCAGACAACGTCGAATGCTTTTTCAGCATCTAATATTTGTAAAATCAAGTTCTCCCTATTGTCTTTTGCTTCTGCTATCGCCTCTGTAATGAGAAGGTCTGCCATTAAGGGAGAGACCCCTTCCGTGCAACCTCTTTGTAGTTGGCTCTGAGAGTTTCCTAGGATTTTATCGAGCCTAAATTTTAGTGTGGTTTCAAGAATTTTTCCCAGCAGGGGAGTGACCGTTATCCCTCTGTAAGATGTTGGGACAGTTTTCTCTTTTCCCTTTTTCAGGACGGGGGTTAAAATACCAACTTTTAGATAGTCGGGAACCTCTGCCTTCTTTATAATTGAGTTTATGATTTGAGTGATAGGTGGAACGACCTCATGTATTGCATTTTTGAGATGTTCAGCTGTAAGTCCATAATAGTCTGGGGCTTTGTTGCTCTTAAAGCTTTTAATGATTTTTTCTATTTCATCCTCAGAAGCAGGTTCGATTGGGATTTTGGTTTTACTACATACCTGGTCCTCTAAGATCTGTATATCATATTTGGTCTTCTCTTGAAAAGCTGAGTCATAATGTGGAGAATTTTTTGGCTCTGACAATTTTGTAAAATATAATTCCCAGCCCTCTATTATATTATCATATGATTCATAGGTCTCACCATTTAGAATAATAAGATCTGTATTGCGTGTTAGGTTATTCCTTTGTTTATTTACTATTTTTGCAAAAAGTTTTTGATCTTTTTCTATGTGGGCCTTTGTTATATTGTGATAGAGCTGATCTCTGTCAGAAGCTACCTTTTGTCTTTGGATCTTTCTAAGTTTTTTTTTTGCAACTTTCCTGTTTATAACATAAAAATTGTTGGGGTCAATAGGTCTATTTGCATTCTTCAACTCCTTGTGAGCTCATTTGGACTCTTTGACTGCATTTGCAAGTTCTGGTGTCCACTTACTTTTGACCTTTTTCTTCTTATGTTTCCCTTTAGTAGGGGGAAAGGCTTTTTTCTCTGCGTTCTTCAGAGCTTCAGTAACAAGCTTTAAGTTATATGATGTATATACTGATGAGAAACGAAAGTAGAAATGAGAATTTTTGGAAATTACCAGTAGCGCTGGAACTACATGTAACCGCTCTTTTATCAGATATATTGTAGATTGTAAGTAATTTTAAACATGCATGCATGGTCTTAATGATTTTAAACATGCATGCATGGTCTTAACGCCTTTCTAGTTTCCAAAATTGGTTAATTTTAAGACACTGCACCGGGTTTAAGTCGTTAGAATAAAATGTAATTAAAAGTACACCACTTTTAGTAAATATAAACAGTTTATAAATTATGCTGTTTATAGGACACGATGAGCTCATAGAAATGAAAATTATTAGCTTCACATGCATATGCATCCTATGTATAAAAAAATATCATCATTACATAAACAATAAAATTATTCAACATTCATCTGCTGACTATAAATTTTGAATAGAAGTATCGTTCAGGACCTTCAGTCCTTTGATTTTTTATATGTAATTCACACTCTACCTAACCTTGACTGTATTCCACTCACCACTTGACTGAATTAGCTTCGCCCGGTCAGGTCAATTTGCTACGACAATAAAAACGTTTCTGTGGTTTGAAACGTCCACCAGGTTGTAGAAATGAGGATGGGGACTGACGAAATGTTTCATTTGTCCAGAGGATGACCACCTCATTCTGTTTTCATAACAGTTTTCCATATTTCAACATTTGACTCAGAATGAGACAATTGCTATAAGAACAAATTCTATGTGTTGAACGCTTAAGTTGTCAAGAAGATGTACATTTCAATGAAGCAATGGCAATTTTTTCATCTTTCATAGAAAATAATGCTACATGGAAAATTTACGAAATTTTGAGAGAGATGGTGCCAGTATGCTTCAATGACGCAAAAGAAATTAAGTATTGGTCATATAGTCGGATATTCCAAACTGTGATGCCAGGATTTACATGACATTGGCCTCTACCAAGCTTACTTACATGTGGATCTTGCTTCTTGGTAGCCACATCCACCAGCGACAACAGTCTGTTGTTAATCCTCTTTGATAGGTCCAGAGCCTTCCTTAATGCTGAGACCCCATTATTCCAGTTATCCGCTACTGGCAACTATGGAAAAATATAAAATGTATTGAAATGATCTATGCTCTATAGTATTTACTCAAAGACAATGCCCTTGCTGACTAAATCCTCTATCTAATTACAACGTAGATAAGTATTTCAAGATTGAGTCCTGAGGAAAGTTACTTAACTTGCCGATATAATGCAAGATGAACTTTCCTTCTTATTGCATGTTTTCGGCTAAAATCTATTTGAAGTGAACCTACTTAAATAGAGATTCGACGTATTTGAAGTCACCATCAACGGAAAATAATTTGATTTGGAGACCGTCGAACACCCAGTCCTGCCAATCCAAGTTACTGGACAAGACCATGCGTTTTTATGCCTTTGAGTATACCCTTGAAGGAGTTCGGGGAATTTCAACATGAAGAACTGTTTTTAATACTTACCGCTATCTCTGTCAGTTCTACGAAGCCTCCCCTCTTGTTCATGTATGAGATCAGTTCCAGCGCCCTCTTCCTTTCACGTTCTGATGCTTCGAAAAAGAGTTTCTGAAAACCTGGAAGTGCAACGTCTGCTCTCTCAAAATACTGCGACTGCAAAGATGAAGTTGATTTCATTTAGGATATGCATGAACGTAAATGAGACATCATTAAAATAGAGGTGAAAGTGATGATGAAACGAGACACCACTATCTCTCATGAGTAAGTATATGAGGTCAGCCTTTATGCAAAGTAACAAAAATATGTAAGAGTCTTCATATTCACCATTCAAAAAACTTGGCTCATTAGCTTTGGTCTGAAAGGAAACAATATCCCAGACGATCTTCGATACAAGGAAGAGAACAACCAATCTCCAAAAGCAAATACGACACCCTATTAGCACGCATAGCATGAATGTACTTATTGCAATGCAAACCACAGAACGAAGGACACGATTCATCATGTAAGCACAAAGCTTTGATCCGAATAGAAGAAAGATCTTGAAGAAATAGGGACCAGACGAGTCTCCTCCTCCGTGTATTTAGAACAATGTGAAGGACTCGGTTATTAGTCTCCGTTTGAAACTTAAGTTTCAGAACATCTTCTATACACTGGGAGGATGAGGGTATAGGCATTGTCGTCTGTGGTCAAAACATATTTAGGTGATGATGCTTGAATCATCGGTTACCCCTGTATCTGTAAAAATGACGTATGGGAAATCGGTGTACATGTATATTTCTTTTAAAGAAGGAACACTGTAGAAGTAAAACACACTTTGTTCAGATATGGAACCAGTCATGTTATGATAAACCATCAGAGAAACTCACCATGGCAAGAAACTGGAAGCTGTAATCAAGGCATTGTGATATCTGCTTATTTATTCCTTTCTGTGAAAGTCTGGGAAAATTCTGCTGTATGATCTTATCTAAATCAATGAGAAAAAGTCAACTGTGATGAACGATTAAATGATATTATCTGAATTGACGAAACGAGATATCGGTGATGAATGAGTCAAATTGATGATTCATAAATACAAATTAAAACAAAGAAAAAGAAGATTTTTTTCTGCTCGATTTTAAAGAACAACTTATCCGTATGTAATCTTCGTCTGATTTCAGCCACTTGTTCTTCCCACTTGATTATATCCGAAAATTCTTCATCAAAACTAAACTTTAAAAGGAAAATAATTACCTCACCTGCTGAGTTGTGTGGCGAATCGATGCCATATAAATCTCTGTACGCTACCACCGCCACCACGGCGCCTAACAGAGCCACCAGAAGTCCATTCATCGCCACCATCAAAAGTTTTCAATGTCCGCTAAAGTTACATGTATATCTTACATGATCTACTGTTGATTGAACTTCACCTTTATTATCATGATGTTTAGTAACCCGGGTGCAGCATCAGATAAATGTGGACTTTATCTCGCGTAAATATATTTATCAATATTTAAAGGTTGAATAATCGTTGCAGTAGAGAAAATTTTGGAGGGCATACACGAGAACTTGATCATTCTTTTCATAAGAGACGGCAATAATTAGAGGATGCAACTGTTCGTTGTACTTTTGTTGGCGGTGGCCGCCTCGGCCGAAAGTAAGTTTGTTATTTCTAATTGAAAGACTTAATTTGATTAATTTTCCTTCTTATAAGTTCAAGGATTTTCGACACGATTTTAGATCAAATATTGCTACAACATTTCAGTCCAGTTTTAAATAGAATATGCTAGTTTAACGAAAAAAAGAAGAAATTTAATCCCACTCATTTCCATTTTTTACAGTTGTGAGCACTGTCAATCAGAAGTTTAAAACCCAAACTAACACAGACCTGAAGGATCAGATAGTTCATGAGCTTCAAGCAGGATATTTTTACGATGCCTACGTAAGTACAATCAACAAAAAGTTCAGTCAAACCTGTATTAGCGACCTCCTACGTAAGTACAAGCTACAAAAAGTACAGCTAAACCTGTATTAGCGACCTGCATGTGAAAATAATCCTTGTTCAAACTTGTCTCTCGTAAACATGTGTATACTAGCTAGTACTAGATACTATGTAAACGTCTTCAAATTGAATATTTCTTTTCATCCTTTAACTTTTTAAAAACAATTTGGGTACGTCGTAGAGAACTTTGATGCATTACAGATATTCCTTCTTCATTTTTGGTAGAATGTCTGTAAAATCACACATGCCGGCAGGCCTTTCCTAATTTTATATGTTCTCAGGCTAACCACAGGGGTGAAATATCATAGCTTAGTTACTAGAAACCCTTTCCTCTAAAGGTCCAAGCTATGATACCTCGCCCCTGTGAGGCTAACATTGTGTAAGTTTGTCTAATTTCCTAAAACGTTTGTCGTGATACATCGATCGAAACAAGATTGTACTCGTTGAACATTACATTCAATACCCATCTGAAAAGTAAGCGAAGAAATAATTATTTCTCTCTGTATATGGTACTATGAAAAGATGTATCACTCGGGCTTGGTGATGAAGAGATAATTTTTTTCTTGAAACTTTGTGTCCTAATTCAAGGACATTCTTTTGACGGTATATATATATACCGACAACGTCACTGAACTGAGGAAGTTCAGTGATCGACACTTTAAACTGACCTCTACGTCATATGAGGGTTCTACGTCATATTAGGGTATGGCTTAAGGCATTTGAAGTATTATCATTTATGTTAAATGATGTTCTGAATTAAGACATACGGACCCTTAATCTAGAAGATAGGCGGAAGAAATTCTGGATTAAGACATAGGGACCAAACCCTAGGTTTTTTTTTACTTTCGATGATGCTATGGTCAAAAAATTAATGCACGCAAACAATCACCTTGCACTTGAAACAGTGTTATTGATTTAAAAGATATAATGGCCATTATCTTGTGGGACGAAATATGATACGATCTCAGAGGTAGGTCCACTATCTATTATATTGAATGATATAAAATGATACTCTAGATCAACACTCACTATAATTATCTTGTATGTTCATTGATGTTTTTGTATTTTTAAAAGACATTGCACATATGACGCACAGAGCATTTTTCCAAAGGGCAAGAACACTTATTCGCGATTTAGCCTCTCCCTTCGGGCCGGCTTCACACCCATTCCGAGCTATCAGTCATAGCTATCTGGCGTAATATACTCATCAAGAAAAGTGACGCATAGTTATGATAGTATTTGTTCATTTAATCCTTAGTGCACCTATAAAATAATCACATTTATCATTTCAATAGACAAAATCAAACCAAATGTACATAATGGTATTTTCATACCCTAAGCATTCGACGAGAACCTCTTTAGTTTTTAAAATGTTAGTTAAAATGACTCAAAAACAATATGCCGTTGATGTATTTTTCGGAGATCCGTATGAGCTTGTTTTCCATATCATTTGAAAATGTTTTGATTCGATGGACAAACGGATACGCCATACTAAACAGCGACAATCTCATAATGGCGGCATAACTACGCTCAATGAAGTTTTATTCTATGATGTCATCCAGAGGTCGCCGCATTCCATAAATTTGCGAATCAGTTTTATCGAGAGAAATTTGGTTCATAAGGAAAAAAATCCTCTAAATTTGAATTTTTGATCCTTGAACTTTGCAGAGTATTACTCATTTACAAATGGGAATCATTCGATCACGTCGCAATGTTAAAAAGCATTGCATCGGACATTGTAAGCATTCATTGCATTAAAGTGACCAGAAGAAGTTAGTGTCCAAAATTCTTTATGGGTATCAATGAACTTTGACTTTGGAAAAATTCAAATTCCTCATAAACATGGAAAAATGCATAAAAAACATAAAAAGTCGAAAATTCAAAATTTCATGTTTTTACCTAAAAAGAGATTTTATGATAATCAAAAAATAGAACTTAAGCCCTAAACTGCTTGTCCTTTCTCTATACCATCATTAATGCAAAGGTCACATAAGCAATAGCTTGTGCATCTTGAATAATAATAATACATTGTAATATTGTTATATACGTTTCTTCTTTTGAAGAGTATATTTGATAAGTTCCCTTGATATCTTTTCACTTCTATATTTCTTTTGGGTATAAGGAATATCGAATGTACATTTTTGAACAAAAAATATAATGTTACTAGTTTATATATTCCTGACCTTGTTGTTTAGATTAATGTACACCAAAATATTGTTTCCCTAGCGACGATAGTAGCTAGGAAGCAGGTGATACTTATTCTTCTCAGGCAGATGACTTTACTCCTATTTCGGGGGTTACCTCTTGTTCTACACCTTTTCGACCTCAAGTTCCTTTATGCTCGATTCGTTTTATTGTTTTTGAAATGTCAACGTCACTGAACTGAGAAAGTTCAGACACCATAAACTTACCATCTACGTCACATCTCGTTATCTTGTTTGTTAATATATGATGGTATGGCTTAAGGCATTTGAACTATTATAGATTATGTTCAATAATGTTCTGGATTAAGACATTCGGATACATTATCTAGAAGTTTAGCGGATGAAGTTCTGGAATAGGACATTGGGACAATTACCTTTTCACATTCGATGATGCTATGGTTAAAAATAAAATGCACACAATCAATCACCTTGCACTTGAAACACTTTTATTGATTTAAAAGATACAATGACCATTATCTAGTGTGATGAAATATGATCCGATCTCAGAGGTAGGTCCGCTATCTCTCATATTGAATGATACTTTAGATCAAAAGTTATTATGATTATCTTGTATGTTCAACGATATTTTTGTGTTTTTGAAAGACATTGCACATATGAAGCTCAGAGCATATTTTTATTATTTAAGGACATGCATACCAATTGGCTATTTAGCCTCTCCCTTCGGACTGGCTTCACATCCATTCTGAGCGATTAATCACAGCTATCGATCTGTTGTTCTATTTCATTAGTTCCTTCGATTTTTTTTCACTTTTATATTTTTATTGGGTATGAGGAATATCGAATTTTCATGTTAAAAGAAATAACGAGAGTTATTATGTTACTATTATATTCGTATATGTTCCTGACTTTGCTGTTTAAATTAGTGGACCAAAAGATATCGTTTACCTAGCACAGCGACGAGAGTAGCTAGGAAGCAGGTGATACGTACTCTTCTCGGGTACATGACCTTACTCCTCTTGTGGGGGTTATCTCATATCCCATCTACCCTGCTACATCTTTTGATACATTTTAGACATAGTAACTTTCAAACTCTTTGGTTATATTACATTATTTAGAATGAGGATCTCTGACGAGGGATAAGTACCAAAAACGTGCATGTCTGGTCCATGCTGCAAATTTATCAGTTCTTAAATGAAGCTATTGAATTTGAAGACGTTTAACTCTTGCTCGACACATGTATGACCTCAAGTTCCTATATTTTCCTTACGTTTTCTTGCATCTGAATTTTCAGTTCTTCGGCTTCATTGATTTTGATTGACGTCTTACTACTGAAATACGGATCCACTTTTTATTCCGATGCATCTGTGATGACTAGAAATTTGATTTGCTGCGAGTCTTTATAAACCTTTGCTAAAATGGCTTTTTTGTTGCAATATGATTCTCCTCGGGCACCTGGTCTCACTTCTTTGATGTTTATTTCATCTTTGTATATCATGCGGACAAAAAGTCATGCTGACAGACGGAATATGTAAATAGGCGGCATCCAAAATGATTTCAGAACTTAGTCTGAAAAGTTCTTTATGACAAATATTTGACAATATTTATCAAATATTATGATTTCTGTCGACCTGAAATGAAATATCCGAACCTCCAAAGGAGCAATCTGAATAGTATTATTTGAAGGGTCCGGAGACTAATGGATATTTCTTTCAAATAGGAAATACTGACACACACTTTGAAAGTGGTCTTCTTTTCACATGGCAAGATAATTTCCCTCGTTTGCTTGATTTCAAGTTTTTGTCTGTCTATATGTCTGGTATCCCAATCAGCTTATGAGCTTTGTATTTATAATCTGTATTTTATGTTTGTATATTTTTGCCTATATTTTGTCATATTTGTTTAATTCCAGTCACACTACTTTGCCAGAGCTGATGTTGCTTTATATGGCTTTGCTAAATTCTTCGCTGCTGCAGCTAAAGAGGAAAGGACACATGCCGAGAAAATGATGGAGTACATTAATAACCGTGGTGGGGAGGTAGAGTTGGGAGATATTAAGGTTGGTATCTGAAAGACTTTTTGATAAAAACAATTATGTAGGTATAACATTTTGTTAAGAAAAAGCTGTTTTGAAAACAGTCAATTCAATTCATGTTTCATGGAAACAAGTCTAGTATTTCATTTATTTATTAATATTATCTTTTTTTTGTGATTCGCCGTTAGACTTTAACGAAAGATCATTTCAGATTTGACGTTGATATTATATTTATATCAGAATGATTTGTCAACATTTGATGTAGGCAACAATGCGTCATAATCAGGATTTGAGACGACGAAGTACCGTAGAACCAAAAATTTTTGCAAGATACTAATTTTGCTATATTCGCGAGTGATTTGGAATCGCTAAAATTGTGTTTGGAATGGTCTAACATAAATTGGTTATATTTTGTTCCAATTGCGCATGAGTCATTCTTCACATATCCCGATTAAACTTAAACAGAAGTAAATCAAGTGTATACTTATGACAGAAATAAATAAAACCTCAACAATGAAAGGTACAAAACAGTGAAATCATATGTACATATTTGTTTGTAATTTAGACTTCGCGAAAAATTTTACTCGCGAGAATAAAGGCACCCTATTTATCAGATATTGCGAAATTTGATACTGGCGAAAATTTCTGGTCAAACGGTATTCGATTTTTTCGGCCAATCATATTTAAAATATTTAAAGTAATGCGGAAAAAAATTCGACAACGTAACATATAATGCTAAAGGTCTGTCCAACGAGACCCAAACGCAACACAACAATGTGGAAAAAAAGAGAACTTGGTCGGATTCACGAGGGTAAGAACAGATCCAGGCATGCAAATTATTCTTTCCTTATATTTCTTAGTTCAGGGGTCATCATAATATTCCTACAACTGTCATTAGATAAATGTTGTTTGTACCTCTTGGTAATCGGAAAAGTGAAAGGGATGTGTGCAGGTAATTTGGACAATCACTCCATTTGTTGCTAACGTGGCAGATGACCGTCCCAAATCTGCACCGATAGCTAGGTCACGTTGGATTTGTAGTATTTTCTGTTTAGTATGTTAATGTCGTATTTGGTATCCCTTTACCTTTTGTGTTTCTTGTTTCAGTGCGTTGGTGTGGATGCTACAACCAGGTCATGTTGGAGATACAATCCTTTCTCTCATGAATGATTGCTTATTAAATCTATCTTGTAGTTGGCAAAATGGTATTCGGGAATTTTGTTACACAGAGTTACTTCCTGTTCGGGACGGTATATGACGTAAACCTATTGTGACGACATCAAATTCTATGAAAAAACATCGTTAAATTCAGGGAAATACGCTTCGAAACAGATTTTTCCACGGAAATTTTATTACGTCATAATATTTTTACGTCAGATACCGTCCCAAATCGAAAACAAGTTTACACCAACGACAAGACGGAATACCCTAGGCGTCAGAAGAGTAAAGAAAAGATCCCCAGCAAGACTATTATCCACTGATCGCTAACACAAAAGAAAGGAGGGGATGTCCAATAACATCCGGTTTCAGCACCAACAGCAAACCCCTAAAACACCAACTGTAAAACACAAAGCAGACACGCACAGAAAGAGACGCAAATGGTACAAGGAACGCCATATTACATATAAACATCAAACAAATATGGTCACACGTAAAACAACGAGACCAATGGGCAATCGGTGCCGACTAGAGACGGCCATCTGCCACGTCAGTAGCAGACGGTGTGGTTATCCTGGATTACGTGCGCAAAACCCTCCCACTTTTTTTTGGATTACCAAGAGGTCTCGAAGAACACGCAGTTGTGGTGTAAGATAACCCCTTAACTGTAAGATGAATATATAAACACAGCATGACGCGGGAACCCACGAAACACACAGATGGATATGTAATTGGATAGAACAACAGAAGGCGTACGAAATACAGTCCTTACTCTGCCGGATGTAGCGAGCTCATGCATGTGATCATCCAAGGAGTTCGACTGGCAATCAGAGACGACAAGTGATCGGGGCCCTGTCTTCTCTAAAGAGGTTTGGATAGGTCCCATCATAGAGTCCTCTCTTCACAGTCAGTCAGATTGCAATTCTTAAATATGCGCTGGTACAGGGCTGTAGATTGTATTGTGGTTGATTTTCAATTTCAATTTTGTGTCTTTGCTGGCGTTGCTGTATCATTGTGACTGATTCAATGCTGTCTTTGTATTATCTAGCTAGCTTTACAACCTTTAGTGTTGTAAATGAATGGATTGTTCTGTTGTTGTTTAATGGTTTGATTCTATTCTGTGTGTCGTGGTTGATCTTATATCTACTATATAGATGTGCTTTTTTAGCATTTGCTGATGTTGCTATACCATTTTGACTGATGCGATGTCGTCTTAATACATTATTTCGTACCCTTTTCCGAGTGCTTAGATTTTTACATTTTCATTGAGTGACTTAATGATGAATCTATGTAACCAGTCATGTTTCGATATTTTATAGCTCCAAGACGTTTGCCTTGCAGTTTCACAATTATTGCAAGCATCGACGATGACCACAGAGAAATCCGCTGCTTGTGTAAGTACCGTATATTCAAAATATTTTTGCGAGAGTCGAATTTCACGATTTTAATTATAATTCATATCATTCATATAGTAGTAACATGATCAGAATATAATGTAATAATAAATTATTGGTAATTTAGTTGTGTATATTCATGACTAAATAAGGCTTCTGGGTACATGTATGCCATTTACATGTATAATAAATTTGGTTGGAAGCATCACTGATGAGGATTTACTATCCAAAACACGTGTCTGATGCGTAAAAATTAAATTGGCTTTAAATTTTTTCAGAAGGTAAAGATTTGTACTTCCATTTTGCGGTACCTTATTTTTGCGTGAAAAGTGAAAATTAGGATCTCTTTTCTGCCTATTTGACATTGACATTGACATTCGAACGAAATTGGATTTATGAATCTGTGTTTTAGAATGTATGTGTTTCCTTGTTTCTTTTTGGGAATATAACGGTTTTTTAATTGATTTTTTTATATTTAATGATGTGCTGGCTATGATGTTTGTGTCACCTGCGAAGCATAGCTTAGAGCTCACTTTGTCCGTTGTCCGTCTGTATGTCTGTCTGTCACACTTTTGAGTGTCACACTCCATAATGTTTGAATGGTAAGTGATAGGGCTTTGATATTTCACATGAGTGTGTATTCATTGTGATAAGGCCTATCTATACATACCATGATTTTTGACCTAGTGACATTGACCTATATATTTGACCTACTTTTCAAAAAATCAAAATTGGCTGCATCTTTTAATTGAAAAGTATTTCACTTGTGTATCCCTTATGACAAGACCTTTCTGCACATACCGTTTTCTTTCCTATATGACCTTGGCCTAGATATTTGACCTTCTTTTGAAAAAAAGATTAAGATTTGCTATATCTTTTAATTGGTAAGTGGCTTTAATATTTCACATGCGTATTCCTTGTGACAAGGCCTACCTACACATACCAGGAATTTGAACAAGTGACAAGTAACTTTTGATTGGTAAGTGATTGGGAAATTTACATTTCAAAGTTGAATTGCGTTTGACGAGACTTGTTCATAGAAAACAATAGCAACTGACCTTGACCTAGATATTTGACCTACTTTTCAAACATATGAGTGGCTATATCTTTTGATTTGTAAATGATAGGGCTTTAATATTTCACATGTGTATTTCTTATGATGAGACCTTTCTTTTAGTAACACAATTTTTGAATTTTCGATATTTGACCTAGATGATTGATCTTCTATTTTCTGAAAATTTGAGATTAACTTTTTTAATTGGTAACTAATAGTGATATTTTACATGTGATACAAAAGAAGAAGAAGAAGAATACCATTTGAACAAGACTTTTCTACTGATACTAATAATATCGACCAAGTGACCTTGACCTACATATTTGATCCACTTTTGACAAAGAAGCCGCTTTGCAAGCGACACAAGCATTCCTTCGATTGCTGCTTTTAAATCAAAAATAAAATTAGTTTACGTGACCATTTTTTGTATCGTCTATTGAAAATTATGTTTTTATCCAAAATGAAAATAAATATGAATAAAAATTCCTTATAATTCCCAAACAACGACGGACAAATAAAAAAATATACGGTACATTTATTATACATACATACTTGTATGTACTAAATCTTGTTTGTTTTCCCATTTCAGATTTGTTACTTCATGTCCAGGGATGTAGAAAATGTTGATTCACAATGCGGAGTAAGTACTTTTACTTATCCTTTCACATTTTATGTAAGAAATGTCAACTTCAATTTTTTTTTCTGTCATCATGGTAAAATTTTCATTGTTCTTTTGATTCATAATCTAAAAATATGAGATTCATGTATGAAATGTGCAATGAATTACGTAAAGCAGCAATGATTTAAAAATACAAATGACTGGAGTCTTATTGCATATTCTGTTAATATCCATGTCTTTTTCCGTCGTTTTTACCATTAGTTTCGAAAAGATTGGTTTAGCGGGCTGATGGCAATGGAGGACACATTGATGTTGGAGAGATATGTCAACCAGCAATTACTGGACATCCATGAAAGGAATGACGGTGATCCTCACGTACGTATTACAGTATACAATTAAAGTATACCATGAGGGAGTTAGCATGATTCTTAATCATTTCCACACTTTTTGGCCATACTACATTGTTTAGACTGAGATTCACTGACGAGGTACCCGATGTACCCAACACGTGCATGTCTGGTCCATGCTGCAAATTTATCTCGTTTTAAATGATGCTATCGAATTTGAAGACGTTTAACATCTGGTTCACCTCGTGAAATAGGTCTGGTCGAGGGAAAGCAGAATCATGCTAACTCATTCAATGGTATACTTTAACTGTTTTATTATACCGTCATGCGCTGTAGTTCCGCCCCATTTCATCATCACGCGCTGTAGTTCCGCCCCATTTCGAAGCTATTTCCCTAAGGAAATAATCTTCTTAACGAACGCAACGTTTGCAGGGGAATAGTACGTCTCATCAGGCGAGTTACAGCTAGTTTTATTGAGTATCTTTTTATATAGGAAAAAACAAGTAGAGGTATAATAAAATTTCCATTTTTATACCCCCCCCCCGCAAATAAAGTTTTGGGGTACATAGGAATCACCTTATCCATCCGCGCGTCTGTCTGTCCATCACAAGAATTATTTAAAGGTATATCAGCTATCTTCGGAAGTAAAACCTTTTGTATCTTTTTCACTGCGACCTCCCTATTCTGCTCTAATTCAATTACTTTAATCCATTTACAGTTTAGCCACACAATGGAGCATGAGTTCTTAGATGAACAGGTGGATTCGATCAAGAAGATTGGCGATATGGTCACTCAGCTGAGGAGGGCAGGGAAAGATTTGGGAGAATATATCTTTGACGAAAAATTGAATGCATAAAGGGAAGTTGACAAGTTTAAGTTGTGAAAGCAAAACAAGTGCGAGATTCAAGCAATCACGGATTTTGATTTCAAAGAACATTAGAGAAACCCATTTTGAAAGGAAAAAATATACATCATGGGATCATACGCCCAAGTTTTCGTACATTTCTAATACATGTAGAAATTAAATAAAGTTCAAATATCTCATTTATTTATTTATCTATATATTTATTTGTAAGCTGGTACATGTTCTTCCATTATTTTCAATGATCAATAATTTGAAATTTCCAAATCGTACTTGTAATTTTCGTCAAACAAAATTTTAAGAGAATTTTGTCAAAATTCAATATATCATTCTTATATGAATTTATTAAACAATTAATTTGTAATAAAACAATGGACCGGTTTGACTATTTCTAAAATACCTTAGCAACATTTCAAAGTCAACTTGTGCATCTGTTTATACATCCATTATGTTGCACTTAAACCTTAAATACAATGCAATCCCACAGCAAACAAGAATTCATGAATAAAATATGAGAATTGAAAATATTTATGACTTGCCATGTGCTGGCATCAACTTTAATCTGTTTTGCATGAATGTCATAATCTGATTGACATTTAAGATTTTGTGCGACATCTTGCCGGGTCACGGAGGTCAACAAAGGAGCTTACGTGACTGATAGCGTGGCAATACTTTCATTGTTTACGGACAGTCACATGTGTCCGTAAGGGTCACTTTATCAAAACTTCCAAATATTGACATATATCCATGCATTGAGGTCATATTTTACTCTGGTCACTGCACTTTTCATCATTCGGTTTGGTTAAGTCAAATATTGAACTATTCAAAGCAGGCTTCGAACATGTTGAATCAAACTTTATTCTGAAATTATTTTGTCATCTTGTTTTTGTTAAACCTTGATTTTTCTTATAAAACATCATTTTACTTGAATAATTAAGTTCACGAAATTTAATATGTGTTTCATTTTCTATCGTAATAAAAATTTTGACTATACAATATAATTGTATTAAAACCTTGTCCATCATATAATATCATATAACCAGGAATTTTTCATGAGAATCAAATTTTACAGTTAATTTTGAAAGCGGCTTGGGGTAAAATCACATCTTGATATATCTGTAGACGGTATTGAATTTTGTGATTACATTATGATGTCCCACTCTCCCGAATGGTGGATGATATTCTGTCTTAGACCATTTTAACCATCCAACCACCGAATATACTTGTATCTTCCGAAATGGAAGTAACAGGATGTTACAATTCTACCGAATTGAAGTGACGGGTGTTGCATGCAAGCAGGAGATGCTTTCTCTTCCTGGGCACCTGGTCTCAATCTCATTTTGGGAGTTCGCTTCTTTTCATGTGGTGGAGGTTTTTCTTTGTTTGCTTTGGTTCTTTTTTATTCTGATTTTGTATGCCTTCGGTTTATATTTTCTGAATTATCGATTTTGTACTGTGTATTGGGATATGGTCTTTATCCATATTTGTCATTCTATAGGCAGTGTGTTTTTCTTATATTAATTGAATTCGGATTTATATGTAATTGGTAAAAAAAATATCATTGTTAATACAAAAATATCAGCGAGTAAAAAACAAACACAATATTAAAATTAGAATTCAAAAATCAATATTTAAAGACATTCAAAACTTAAAAAAAAACCCTAAACAATATAGCTATAATATTCTGAAAAGAAACCGAAATAAATCCCCAACAGAGATGAGAACATGTGCCCGGTGATAGTAAGTATCTCGTGCTTGCTAGCAACGCCAACACTCGTCAGTTAAAAATAAGGAAAATATCTTCAGCAAGAACATTGCAGTGACCAATAAGACACAGTTATAACACTATAATGACATCGCACAAAACAAGCACATCAACATTCAAACAGAGACAATACACATTAAGTAAAACCGTATAATGCTGCATGAGGAAGGTTTTCAGCATGAATGAGAACATATTAAAGAAGTTCTATCAAATGATTACTCCGTACAAGTTTATTCGGATAAATGACATCAATAATCACACTGACAAGGTTTACCCTGTAAATAAACGAGACAAAATTCTTAAATAAAGTAGACAATGAAACTTACTTGTATAACGATTAACGAACACTTGTATAACGATTAACGAACACTTGCATAACGATTCACGAACCAATTGACATAATACTAAATGAATAAACATGTCCAATGAAAAATAAAGTATGTGAACTAGCTGTAACAGAAATAAATATAAATCAATCATACTCGGTGCGTGATTTTGTACTTTATCGCTTGATAATACTGATAATTTCCACAATCCCTTTCTTTATGTAGACCAATATCATAAAGCAAAGTTCTTACCGGTACAAATTCACAGAGGTAGTAGTTCCGTTCGTGACAGTTGTTGACCACCCACTGGAAGTCGCAGTCCTTCCCCAGGGCGGCACAATGCCTGTACCCTAACCCTTTCAGAATAGGCTCTCCTTTACCCCAGTCCCATAACTTACACTGCTTGTTTCCGCCCTCCCACATGAAAATCTTGTTAAATAATACGTCATTCAGTCCGAACCAGACGTTCTTCTTCACTTGTATATGAAACAGGAAAGTAAGTAAATTACTCAGTATGAATTGTAATACCTGTAATCAATTATATGCAAAGATTAATGTAAGCTGAGGCAATTCAAAAGATATGCTATCTGATAATTTTATCAAACTTATATAAATGTAACTATGGTAACAGAGATATTGAAAAGAAGTGTCAGACCAAATGCAATGTCTGACAAAAGTTTAATCGGACTGACGAACCATCTTAGTACATCTCATTCGTACGTTCTCTCTGGTATGCATTGTCCGGTCTGATATTTTCGTAAAAATGTCTGTTAACTTCAATCAATATCCCAGCATGATTTACCCCTTTTTTACATATTGCTTTTGTTTGTTAGGCTAATATTCTATTATTATATGTTTTTCGGGAATTTTTTTTTAAATTCAGTCAAGGAGAATTAAAAAAAAAAAAAGAAATAAAAAGAAAATGTTGTCGCAACTTATTTATACACAGAAACTACTGTTCATCGTCTTTTTTTTTATCTTTTTGTCTTAAGGATGCTTTCTCCTGGCGAGCTGAACAGAAAACGTTCTAGACGACGGGAGATAACTCCTAATGTCGTAAAAGAAAGATGTACGACATTTGTTTTTTCTGTTCACTACATCAAATTCAATAGCATGGTTAAATGGAGTTGTTTGAGGATATATTTGTTATTTTCATAAGTATAAACATTTTATGTTATCTTTTTGCTTTAAAACAACCTTGTTCAAATAACATTACGTCACTGCGAGAATCTTTGACGTCACGCAGCAAAAATGACGTTCGTCTTCCCGCCATGAATAAAACAGATAAATAACGCTGCAGGAAAGGGATGTAATGTTTGATTACTTATATTTGCCTTTAAATTACATCAATTGAGAAGATTAATTCTATAAAAGCAATACTTTTAAGAAATAGATTTGTATTTTCAGTGTGAAACAAATCAGAGACACAACAAAAGCAAGTAAAATACACCGAAACATGGAATATAGAACTTTACCAGTAATTGAACTCTGTACTGTCATTGTGTCAAAGAAACATGCATTAATGGCGATTCGTCTATGGATTTCTTTTTATTGAAAAAATATATAATAATAGTAAATCGCCACGTACTTTTTTTATTTCTCCCGCTTTATCTTTATTCTTTTTTCTAATCTATTTCCTTTATTTATTTCAGCAGCATTATGTCTGCGAAAATTTGAAATTTTGTACTCTGTCAGACAATTCTAAATTTTCCTGTTGACATGACCCAATTTCATCAATTCTGTCATTTATTTGAAAAATGGATATAACACAGGGACTTTACATTAGTAAGGGTACATTATCGATAACAATATCATCAGCTATCATCTTATTTCATACATTTTTTCCGACAAATAATTAATCTTTTAAAGGAAAACTTAAATAAGGCCCTTTCACATCAGCCTTGCCACAGCCATACGGTCTCTGCGATCCTGAACGCCGTAGGGCTGCACCATAACTGTTCGAGACCGCCGTAAGACTGCGGCACGAAATATTTTAAAAGAGTTCGTAGTGTTAGATGACAGACTTTTTTTCGTGCGACTGTCGCATTGAAGACGTACGGGCATTTCACGGCTGACATGCGTCATAAGAGAGGAAGACTTTATAAAAGAAAAGATAAGGCACGCATTTTTCATCCAAAAAAAAAAAAAAAAAAAAAATCCCCATTGACTGAAACAAAAATATTGATAATCCGGTTGGGGGGGGGGGGGGGGGGCTCCGCAAATTAAAGGAAAAAAATGCTATGAAAGATAAAAATAAACTTGCACGGCGTACAGCGTCTTCCGACAAACTAAACGTGTGTCATGGGGTGAGAGAGAGAGAGAGAGAGAGAGAGAGAGAGAGAGAGAGAGAGAGAGAGAGAGGGTATATAACATCTATATGTTCTTTAGACATATTTATCGATAACGTTGAATGTTGACTTAAAAATTCAGAAACAATCATACTTTTTCGATTGTCCTAGGTTATCGAATATATTCTGCGGTCGGAGAGTTCCCTCGTCTACATACGTATCCTTGTTCTTTATTTGCTGTTTACATTGTACATACACAGGAAAGAACAAAACAGACAAAGAAAAAAAAAAAAAAAAAACAAGAAAAAGAAAAATAGTCAGAAGACAGCGCCGCGCACTGTGTATAGGTTTTTGTAGAAAAAGTGAAGGTTTATAGTAGCGAGATATTGCCGGGTTTGTTAAAAATAGGTCAATCTCAAAGTTCAGGTCACTACATCAAAAGTCAAGGTCCATAATGAAAGGTCTGTTAACTATTAATTTACGTGTGAAATATCTGCCATGTTTGTGGAATATAAAAACATATTTATCAATTAATATGCAAAAAAAGTGTTTCGGTGAGTTCAAGACGGGGGGGGGGGGGGGGCTGAACCCCCCCCCCCTTTCCCCTAGCTATGCAAAAAAATATGTTTAATGTCAGATTATTAGATTGTATATAAATATCCACATGAAAGTACATGGAACAGCAATATAAAACTAATTATAATCAATTAAACCTGTTCGTACTGTTGGCAATATGGTGTTTTTTCTATTTCCTGTATCATTTTGAAAGAAGGGGGTAGGGTAGCAAAATGGGCCAAAACTTTTTCCCAATGCATAACACCCCCTACCTTTTCTTTCATAAAAACATGCTATAATGTCCCTAGATACACTATGTGAAGTTTTAAAAAAAAGTTTGATGGTATTACATTTTTTATCAGCATTTTAGTGCCAAAAATCTGTTTCTTACGTTACTTTAAAAATTGCCATATGAGGTAAGAATTTGCTAAAAATTTCATTCCGTTACATCTTATGTCATAAAAATTGTATTCAACAGTAGTATAGTAATGTGTTCTAATATATTTGAGTAATCCAATTCAACAATTCCGTAAGAATATATATATTTTAGATTTTATGAGTAATATTTCGCCAATTTTCAATTTCACCACAATATTCTGAAATGGTTGAAGATGGGTAAACTTGATGGCAAATATCTGACATAAAGTCCATATCTTGGTATCCTTTTCTGTTTGTTTTATTACTTATCGGATCAAGTACTATTGAAATATAATGGTAAGAAAAAAAGTTTGATGCTTTTGAATTCGAGATCTCAGAAGAAAGCATCCTTAACCAAATGTTTCATTCATCCGAAAGTGCTCATGATTTATGAGTAAATGTTCTACGCTTTCGTATATGACAGCGAAGTATGAATGAGTTATAGAAAAACTAAGCACTTACATCCGTGTTTGTGACTTATAAGCTTGATAAAGCTATTCTCTGCAGGATTATCAACCACTGCTAGGTATCCTCCCATGTATCTGCATTTCATCTACATTGTACATGTAATATCCAAATATTATATCATCATCAAAATATGAATTTACTCTGGAACAGCTTTTTTTTCTTTAGATTAAACGGACCAGTCTTTACATCATCTTAAAATCACACTTTAGGGACATTTGGAATAAAGCATGCTATCTTGTTGGACATAGTTACTCCCTTGTAAAATTTAAATTGCTACTTTCCTTCGCATTGAAGATGCTACTAAATCGAATTACATAAAAAGATTTTATCAAAATTAAACTTACCGACGCAGAGAACCACGTTGTTTTGTCACTGCTGAATAGGTAACAATGTCCATCGTAAGGAAGCCACCCATAAGGGCATCCAGATGTAGGCTTAGGTGGAACATGGGGCATTTTGGTGTACACTTGTTTGTATCCAGCATTATAACTGAACTCATCAGCCCCGGGAAAATATCCTGTGTAAGCCTTAGGAAAGTATCCAGGACCATGGACTGGGATAATAGACTTGGCAGTGGCACCAACGGCGTAAAGCTTCTTTGGAGATACTTTAGCCACTGGGGCATGTTTTGGTAAAACCTTCAAAACAGGCAGTTTTGCAGGAGCTTGCTTCGGTGCATGTATAATTTTGTGCAGAGTTGGCAAAGCTATTTTATGTGCAACTTGAACTTTTGGTAAGGCCATTTTCGATGGAGCGTAAACTGGTGTCTCTTTGCTAGGAGGGTAAACTGGTGTCTCTTTACTAGGAGGGTAAACTGGTGTCTCTTTACTTGGAAGGTAAACCGGCGTCCCTTTACTAGGAGGGTAAACTGGAGCCTCTTTAACAGGAGCGTAAACTGGTGCCTCTTTTCTATGAGGGTGAACTGGAGCCTCTTTAACAGGAGCGTAAACTGGTGCCTCTTTACTAAGAGGGTAAACTGGTGTCTCTTTACTAGGAGGGTAAACTGGTGTCTCTTTACTAGGAGGGTAAACTGGAGCCTCTTTAACAGGAGCGTTAACTGGTGCCTCTTTACTAAGAGGGTAAACTGGTAAAGGAGCAGGGTGCGTATCAACTTTAGCTGGAGGTGCTTCATAATCACTTGAAGATCCAAATAGAGGTACATGGGATTCTGACGGTTGAGAGCCGTCTGCAAGATGTACAGTGACAGGGGCAGTATCCTTGCCATAGTCCGCGCTTTGATCGACATTGTGTGAATGATACCATCCACCTGCACCAGAATCCCCAGTGGAAGAGGATGACATGCCTTCATTTGCACTGTCATAGTCAGTGTCCCCAACAGTGACAGGATAGAGGGGTTCTGAGCCTGAATGCTCTTCACTTGAAGATATGTCTGACAGAGACCCGCTTAAACCTCCAAATACAGGACCCTCGACTGTTATGGTATTGTCATCATGAGAAAGTGGAACTGCGTTATCATCATGAGTAACCTGCATTATATTGTCATCGTGAGTAACGTCTTCATCAGACAGAGATGTGTCTAAAACAGGACCACTGGAAATTTCAACCTCATTTCCCTCATGTTCACCGGCTCCACCAGAGTCAGACCCAAAAAGGCTTCGTAGTTGATTAATAATTTCGCCATCATCACCGCCACCACCTCCTCCGCCGCCGCCACCGCCAAACAATGCATCAAATTCTCCTGCTGTGTCTAAAATGAAAATGCCTTAAAAATAAACATTCGTATTAATTCATCAAACCACAAAGCAGTCGTTTCATTTCATACCATACGTACTTGAGAGGGACTTGTGTATCATTTTTAATTAATTTTGTGTCATTTAAAGTTGCGTTGATCAAATTCCTGCTTCTTACATAGACCAGGCTATAACCAGAGCAACATTCAATATTCATTCCTACTGAAGAAAAATCTCTTCGGTCATCAAGTTATAGAATAAACATAAAAGAGATACCTAACAGTTCTTCAGTCTCAAAGTCGAGAAGGCAAGGCCAAATCGTTAGAAACAACAACATATCGGAGGAAATCTGATTTTTTTTCATCAACATCTCTTTAATTCAACGTCAATTAATTTTCAAACTACATGTAGGTATCTTGGTTTTGAAAGATGTTTTTTTTTTCAGTTAAAGTTAAATTGATAACACCGATGGGTTTTGGAAAAATATATTGCAAAATATCATTTTATTCAAGGTCAATTAAATTTCAAACTACAAGTAGGTATCTTTGTTTTGAATGATGTTTTTTTCAATTAATGTTAATTTAAAAAAAATACATCGCAAAATGTCAACATACCTGAGAAATAAAACAAAAGACAAAAGCAGAAAGATATAAGTATCAATCGCATATTTTTTACACAAATTACCAAGATGCGGCTATGAAATTTGCTGCCAACCCCTTGACAAAGTAACACAATGGCAGACGGCAAAGAAAGGAACTATATCCTCTTAGAAGGAGGCGTGTAGAGGTCAATTTATAAACGGGGCAATAAATCAAGATAAATGAATCTAAGTATCTTTAAAATATGTCGTCTTTACTCTGCAGGGCGCTGTTGACTTACTCCTTATTTTTCTTTAAAATGGCAGAACTGCATTCTTTTCAGGGATAGGCCTTAAGCATTAAGCTAAACAGATTTCCCATGCTGATTAATGAGGTAACATATGCTGGAATTAGAGTTGCATCGACTCAAAACTTTAATGATCTACATAAAATTTCCATCTTATATTTTTTTTCTATAATTTCATATCAATGACATAGCAATATAGACACATTTCAGTAAACATGTTGAAACTTCTGAATGATTTTAATCGCACAATTATCAACAAGATGATATCCTCCATTATACCCCCCCCCCTTTTTTTTTTTATTTCCTACTCTATAACATCAAGTTATTTCCATTCCCTCGTAAAAAAATCGAACGTTACACGTCTTCAAAGTCATAGCATCATTTTAGAACAGATAAATATCCAGCATGGATCAGGCATGCACGTTTAGGGTACAGAACCTTCGTCATTGATCCTCAATCCAAACAATGAAATATGGTCAAAGACTGTGAAAGTTATGATCAAAGACATTTCACACTATTTTGATATTTCATAACCCTTGATTCTTGGTTTTGAAATAAAATATATCGTTGATTTATAGACAAACTTTATCCTTGATTTTAAGACAAAACATACCGATAATTAAACCTATCATCCACTGAATGTCTGAACCGATGGGTGTTGCTTGCAAGTAGGATATGGATACTCTCCCTGGTCACTTGATATGATCCCCTTTGGGAATTCACTTTAAATCCGTTGTAGAATGTTTTACTTTCTGTTCACTAAATCCAGACCACTCTGTTTTCCCGGTTTTCTCTGAAATATAATATTGTCATCTTCCAAAAAGATATCAGTTTTATAGTACTCCTTTAGTCGTAACAGAACCTACCATTGTTTTAGCTCTACGTCAATTTAGTAAAAAAAAATAGGACGGAAAATACGATAGGGTAAGTTGAAGTTTATTTCCAGTTACGACTAAAGGAGATTCTCGGAATTCTCGGAAACAATTATTAAAAGGAAAATTCTTCAGTGGACAGAATAAATCGCCAAAACAGGGTGCTTGGAACAGGACAGTAGCCGTTTTGTTTTGTTTTTCTTGGTTCTACATGTGTTGCTAGCAAGCAGGATATACTTACTTTTCCTGATTACCTTATTTATAAATCATTCTTTGCTTCTTTGCAGAATTTTTTGGTTCGTTTTTTGTAGTTTTTAATTCTATTTCGACTTTGTAGCTCATTACTTATTTTTACATTATTTGGGTGTTTGGTTTGACTTTCACTCATTCATTTTAATCGTTGTTCAAAATGAAAGGCAATGTCTCCACCAAGACCCAGCACGACCAACAGCAAATAACTGATTTGAGTTCATAATTTTGAAGTGTTTCTGCTTTGTATTGTTACTGAACCCGCATTTGCCTCATTGAAAATAATGTCGAGTATATGGCCATGACTTATTAATCGGACGATTCTATTCATCAATTCATCCTCTTCGAAATGCTGGACCAAAGAATACTGAATGCTTTAGCTGGCTCATTGGCATACATTTTAGGTATGTTTAGATTTTACAAATTCTTTGTATGTTCACCATTTGCATATCCTCTATTTGGGACCTCACACATGACTGATAAGACTTTATGTGTTGAAATTGCCCTTGAAAAATATTGAAAAATACATTGAAATTGCTACAATCATCAATTCTAAAAGTTAAACTTTATTTTACAACGTTTAAGAAACAAGAAAGGAACAAGTTACACAACTTATATTAATGTCTCACGCTGGCTCAGATGTTGGCGCGAGGGGGTCCAAGGAGCAGGAGGAAACTGGAGTACCCGGAGAAAACCCCCCTGCAGAGGCCTGGGTGGGGACCACCTACCCTCCCACATAAGACCCTTCGCCGAATTTGGGATTCGAACCCGGGACCTTAGAGGTGAGAAGCGAACGCACTACCACTGCGCTAACCCGGCCTAATCATACATATCAATATTTCTAATACCAAGGAGGATACTCTTAATGTTCTATATTATTCCAACCTTGATATCCACAATTACACTTCTACATGAAAGATCAAACTGTGTATACTTTATATTAATTAATTTCAAAATCAGAATTAAATATTTTTGGCAATGCATTCTTGAACAGAATGATTTCAACTCTTTGCTTAATTTGAATGAGTTAATCTCTGACGATAATCTCAACAGCACTCACAACAGAGCACATTGAAGAAACATTGCACCATTTTTAGCCATTAAAATGCATATTTCTGAAAGGTTTCTTTGTGTTAACATAACCGTTACATAACAATTAGACTTTAGACAACTTAAAAGAGATTTTCCCTGTTTAATTCAACTTCCATAATTTCGATTGTACATGAGCGATGTTATAAGGCTATCCGTTCTAATACCTTTTGTTAAGTTTTACATTACTGCTTCAAATTATCCGTCCCAACTTCTTCTTTTAAAAAAATCATAAGAATGTGTTATGATACCTTAAATAGAACGAAATATTAAAATTTAATGCTAGTTAAAGCTTAATTTAAGAGTGTAGCTATCAAAATGAAGATGCTTAATCTCCCCGGGCATCTGTGGTTTTATATATGCTTCTTTTCACTATGTTTGGTTATGTTGTTTAGATTTTTAATTATCAAAGTTTTAAGTATGCAAATTAAAATAATATTTGGATTCTGATGTTCGCTTTGTGTTCGAGAAAGGCGGGGATCAACAACAACTCTCGGTTGTAGCACCCACAGCAAAACACCAAAACAACCAATGCAAGACACAGAGCAGACACGCACAGAAAGAGACGTAAAAGGGACAAGGAACATTAATTTACACCATAGAAACATGAAACACAAAAGACCACACATAAACTTCACTTTCACTCACTTGACTTGCTCCATGAATGAAAGTCAAACACAAAGTTAGAAAGAAAAAAATCGGATTCCAATAATCACAGTCAACAGACATACAACCACTTGAAAAATATAAAACAAAGGTATGGAGGAGATCCCAACATCGAAAAACAGCGGAGCGCACTCTCACGAGACGAGAAAAGGTGGGCAAACAGACGGAGACAATATCACAACATCGAATAACAAAGGCCACTAGCATATTCTAAATGGAAAATATACATATCGAGCAGAGTAAGAACGGAATCTATTATAGTGACAAATATGGATAATGACCATATCCCTGTATACAGCACAAAATTGATAATTCAGAAAATCAGAAACCGAAGGCATACAAAATCAGGATAAAACAGAAACCAAAGCAAACAAACAAAAACCTCCACCACATGAAAAGAAGCGGACTCCCGATATGAGAGTGAGACCAGGTGCCCATGAAGAGTAAGCATCTCCTGCTTGCATGCAACACCCGTTGCTTCGGTAGAACTGTAACATCCGGTTTTTTCCATTTCGGAAGACATAGAGTACAATCTTTGGCTGGATGGTTCAAATGGTCTATGACAGAATATCATCCATCATTCTGGAGAGTGGGACAGCATAGTGTATGACGAGATTGAACCACTGAAATGTTGCGCTGTATTAATTTTTTAAAATTCACATGCTCTAGCAATAAAGATACATTGGACCTACGTTATTGATATACTAGTATTGTTGTTTTGGCTGAACTTTGTTGGAGGGGAACGTTTCTGATCGGTTAATGCAACTGATCTTTAGAAAAGTTGGGTGGTTATAAACGCATGTTATTCGAATATACAACAAAAAGGCCGTCTTCATTTTTAAAAGTTTATTAAGAAAAAAGTACAAACTGTGATATAAGTGCAACAAATAATACCCACAATGTTATGAAATGTTTACAATGTAAATGAACTCAGCAATGAAATCCCTTAATATCCACAGATGCATGGCTTGCCCTGCAAAAAAAAAATAACAAACATGTAAAATTATTGCATCGATGCATAGGAATTTTAAGGAAATATGGGACATTTTTAATGGTTCACCTTGCATAATTCTCATAGTCTTCAACAGTGCCAAAAAGACAAAATTCATATCATTTCAATCTCGGTTTCTCTTACGAATACTCTTTATTCAGCATCTTTAAAAATGCTCAACATCTCTTTTAAAAACATCCTGTCCAACAATAAGAATGCTGGTCTTTTCACAAAATAAAATTCTCTCTCTCTCTCTCTCTCTCTCTCTCTCTCTCTCTCTCTCTCTCTCTCTCTCTCTCAAAAATGTTTGACAAAACTTCTACAGAATAAAGTACAGAATGTGATACTCACAGGGTTGTATTCGCATACGTAGTAATTCCTGTCATAACAGTTCTGGACCCTCCATTCGTATCCACAATCTTTGCCCATGGCGACACAATGTCTGTATCCAGCTCCATCGGTGATTGGCTCCTTACCGAACCAATCCCACCATTTACATTGTTTGTATCCTCCCTCCCAGATGAAGATCTTGCTGAAGAGAACATCATTCAAACCGATCCATACCTCATCGTCGACTGTAATTAATTATTTAAGGAAACGATTGAGAATAGAAGATACGCAAGCGCAGATCTGAAATCTTTTTTAAGTAGGGATGTTCTCGCAATCTGAGATAATGTTGATTCCTCGAAAAAGGAGTAGTAATTAAAATCTTGTATTGTGCCATTTATTGATAGATTGACGTAAAAGATAGCGACTGAATCTTCTACCCAAAAATCTGAGATAATGTTGATTCCTCGAAAAAGGAGTAGTAATTAAAATCTTGTATTGTGCCATTTATTGATAGATTGACGTAAAAGATAGCGACTGAATCTTCTACCCAAAAATAACAAGAGGAGGTTGTTCCCCTCCCTCTGTAATCAATCTTCTAAATATATTTTTTTTCGAATCAAATTGAGGTACGACCATCTAAAACTCGAGTGTATCATATTCATGTAATAAAAGTAATGACTTTCTGACATTGTATATTGCCTAGGTGTTTGTTCTTATGGTAAAAATAGCAGGGACTTCCCAACAAAACAACGCCACACTGGTCACACACGTCTGATAAGAAATTCTCCCACAAAAAGGCCAAGAAACAGACGAGCAGAACGTAAACAATAACACTAAAATGTGTATACATGTAAATATGCCGTCTTTCGATATGATTCAATACAAAAATACTTACATGTGAATTTTCTGGCGAGTTTCTTTAAGTATCCAACCTCATGTGCAGAGTCTGTTACGGCAAGGTATCCACCCATGTAACGGCATTTCATCTATCAAATATAATGTTATCCATATTTTATACTATATTTCCTTTTACTAGTACTCAAATTTAAGAATTGCTATCTATTGCACTTAGCATGAAAAAGGAAACATTTAGATTAAATATTAGAAAACATACTGAAGCATGGAACCAGCTAAGTTTATCTCTGCTGAACCAGTAGCAGTGACCATTGTATGATTGCCATCCGTATGGACATCCAGTGGACAGAGCACGTGGTCCAACGGCAGATACTTTTGTGTAGTGTTGTCTGTAACCAGCAGCGTAGCTGAATGAAGTTCCGGGGAAATATCCAGAGAAAGCGGTGGGGAAATATCCAGTTCCTGGTCCTCCTCCGTGCATGTTAAATCCACCTCCGAATCCGTAAGCTCCTTTTCCTCCTCCGAAGCCTCCTTTAGGGTAAGCACCTCCGAAGCCGCCTCCCTTAGGATAAGCTCCTCCACCGCCTCCCTTGGGATAAGCGCCTCCGGCGCCTACAAGAACGGCACCTCCTCCCTTAGGATAAGCTCCTCCACCGCCTACAAGAACGGCACCTCCTCCTTTAGGATAAGCTCCTCCACCGCCTACAAGAACGGCACCTCCTCCCTTAGGATAAGCTCCACCGCCACCAACGGAAAGAACGGCAGCACCACCTTTCGGATAAGCTCCACCACCTCCGCTGCTGACAACGACTTTTTTAGCGGCTCCTCCACCGAGGACACCTCCAAGACTAAGTCCTGCGCCTCCTTTTGGATAAGCACCACCACCTCCGCTGCTGACAACGACTTTTTTGGCAGCACCTCCGAGGCTCAATACTGCAGCCCCTTGTCCACCACCTGAGCTTCCTCCGTAAGCTCCGCCGCCGCCTCCACTTGATCCTCCATATCCGACTCCTCCTCCGCCGCCGCCTCCACTTGATCCTCCGTAAGCGCCTCCTCCGCTTGATCCTCCATATCCAGCACCTCCGCCGCCGCCTCCGCTTGATCCTCCGTAGGCACCGCCACCAGAGCCTCCTCCAAATACTACACCTCCTCCTCCGCCGCCACCGCCGTATTCGCTACCTCCGCCGCCGCCGCCGCCGCCGCCACCATAAGCGCTTCCTGCGCCATAGTCGTTAGCGCTACGAACTACAAATGAAATATTTGATACGAAACATTCAACACCTAGTATTTGATACGAAACATTCAACACCAAGTAATTTTCTCTAAAATGAATAATGTTTGTACATACAACCTATTTTATATAATGTGTGATAAAGTCTTTACCACTGACAATCATTAATTATGCTTGACGGGAAATCATACAATTTTCTGAAATTTGCGAAAAAAAAATTTTGATTGTTTCATTCTTTTATGTAGAATAGAATAAATGAATTGGTATATTAAATTTTGCCGACACCTTTTCAGGTATTTCAATAATTCGGAGGTGTTCCAACTCTATACCTTCTTGAAGAAAATTTCATACCAATTTTTCTGCACCAGACATATCATATCTTGTCATAAATTCTTCTCCCATTTTATCTTGTTTATTTAAAGGCACCTTATTATCAAATAAAACAAACTCCAGGCTTACTCCATCTCAATTTTGTTTCACTTTTAAAACGAGGCCCGTGACAAAGTTTTAGGTAATGTTTTTAAAAACATAGCGCTGTATATATTTGCCTCAGTTTTCGAAATGGATTTGGAAAAGGCAAGGTTCGAACTTACCGCCAGCGATGGCCAGCAGAGCCACTACTGCTGCTATGAATGGTCTCATGTTAAAACACTGGGACCGCTGAGTTGGCCGTGCTCTTCTTATAAGCGGTATTTATACCCCATGATTGATACAAAATGTTAGTACAAAACAGATAAGCCGTAAGCTAGAACATCTCTGTAATAGGCTTAGGGCAAAAAAACATGATGGATTTAGGAAATACCCAATGGCTGGCCCTCCAAAGATATTAAATTTATTATCCATTGAAGCTTCATTTCACTACAAAATGGTTGTACTTAATAATCCCTTAAAAAACATGGTTCAGGTCTTTTCAATCTATGCATTTCCATTTATAATACAAAGTAAAAATGCAAATCTGTTAGAAAAGTCTTGAAGCTTCGTTTAACAAGTCTTGTTACGGCCGCTTAGTTCATACGTAGATGCAAATTGTTTGTTAAGTGAACCAACATTTGCACAAAACACCTGATTTCAACTGTCTATAGGAAGAGGAATTAAATGTTTGGGAAGAAATGCTGCTACATGAGAAGGATGGTGGTGTAGGAAAATTGCAACCATCTCATCACGGAATTGGAATGAAATAATAGTAATGTTATGGTATTTAATCTTTAATCTATCAGAAAATTTTACCTTTAAATCATTTTGGCTAAAAGTTCAATTGACGAGGATTCATCATCCGTCACATGTATGTCTATAGAAATTTCTGTCAAAGAGGCTGATATCTTGCAGAAAAGTTGGACGCTTTGTTTTTCTTTAAAGTACATTACATATTCGTGATTAGGAAGTGTTATATCAATGTCCGTATACATTTAGTTTTATTTATGCAATCAGGAGATGCTTACTCTCCCCGGGGATCTGGTACTTCTTTGATATTTATTATTAGTACATAAATATCATGTTCTTGGTTTCATAAGAAACATAGAAAATATGAGGTGGTTAAGATACATTGCATACACAAAGAAGATAATTACTTAAGATGCAGCGAGTATCCGTAGTTATTTAGTTTATGGATGTGTTCGTGTAAATTAAAAAAAAAAACGGGTTTTTTTCGTTCAAGGAAAGAAATTATGCCCTCACATAGGCAATTGAGTGTGAATCAGACCGGGTGAAGGTGTTAGTGATTCACTGAGTGAAAGTCAAATATACAAAGCTTTAATCAGAATCCCCAAAAATCATAATCATAATTGACATAAAAAACATTGAAAATGCAAAAAAAATATATTTAATCATCAGTGGAGATCAGATCAGTTTCCCGAAGAAATTAAGCATTTATTTATTTCTTGCTAGCAACGCCACTGAAGTCGTTCAGAGAAGGTCAATGAAACATTGTTGTAACCTTAAATATCGTTCAACATTGTTGACAACGAAATGTTATATTGTTTCATAATATCGTTGTATATAATTTCGTCTGCAGTGACAAAGTCGCTTACTAAGTTGAGCTTAAAATGATATGACCTCATCTTGTTACATTCATTAAAAATATGAAATAATGCTCCATACAACGTTCGTTGTTAAATGGTAATTTTGGATGAAATACACATTTTCAATCGAAAAAAGAACAAAATTGGATTTTTTTTTACATGTATTTACGTATACACGTATTTCAAGATATAAACATCTGACTACTAGTATCCCACCCATCCTGCTACATTTTTCGATACATTTATGGACATAATATCTTTCACACTCATTGGTCATATTTCGTTGTTTAGAATTGAGGATGACTGACGATGGTTAAGTACCCGAAACGTGCATGTCTGGTCCTTGCTGCAAATTTACCTGTTCTAAAATGATGCTATTGGATTTTAAGACGTTTAACATAAAAGTAAAATTCATTTCACTACCGCCCTTTTGTTTTATCTTTAGAATTTAAATTTGTATATTTACTTTACAGAAAGTCCACGGCTCCAAATTCCCTGTAGGGTCGATTCAGTAGCTTATCCAAATAAAAACTATGTTCAAAATAGCATTGGAGGGAAAAAATCACCATCATATTCCAGCCATCCTGATACATACTTTGGTACATTTTTGGACATAATAAATTTCACACTCTTTGGCCATATTACATTGTTTAGATTGAGGATCACTGACGAAACGTGCATAACTGGTCCTTGCTGCAAATTTACTGTTCTTAAATGATGCTATTGAATTTGAAGAGTTTAACATTGACCTTTACTGCTGGGATTAAGGTATCCGATGTACAATAGGGCATTTTTCTATACCTGGTAAGGTACTATAAACTATATATTGTCTGAAAGATTATAATGCCCACTGCTCAGAAATAATAATTTTGGGGCCAGAAAAACAAAGGGGAATAACTGATGAAGCATTTAAATTGTCTATTTTCTCTATATAATGTATGCGAAATAACAAAATTGTACAAGAGTTTTTCCCCTTTGCTATTTAAGACCTGGGAGTCTTATATCTGAACTCAGGGCATAATTACCTTTCAGAAAATATATAGTTTATAGTACCTTACCAGGCATAAAATTTACCATACTTTACAATGGAGATGATTAAAACGCTATGTAAAATGACTCAATTGTACAACGGATACCTTAAGTGACGTGTTTTTCTAGCAAAGAATATTAAGCTTATACTCTTCCCGGTCATCTGATTTAAAGTGAATTGCTCCTATAAAGAATAGCTTTATTGTTTGAGAAATAACAATAAGCTAGTCGTGGTTTGTTGTCCAGTAATTCCCCGAGTCGCATGACCCAATTTAATTATCACCGAGACACGAAGCGGCGAAATGATAATTTGATTGATTCATGTGACGAGGGAAATTACTGGACAACAAATCACAGTTATCGTTAGTTGTTATTTTTATTCTAATATTGTCCTGCAGTCGACAATGGGCGGAGCTTAGCGGTCTGAAAGTTTATTGGAGATTTTATACCAGACGAGTTCTATAGTATATATAGGGAGAAAACCTCAAGTCATCTTAGAATGAGAATTTACTGTCCAAACCACGTGTCTGATGAAATAGTATCATTTTGAAATGTTGTTCAAGAGAAGGTAACGAGTAGTTACACTTCAATCTTCTTGATTTGGTTGAACCTGTTAAAGTTTCGTACTTCTTTTGTGACTTTTGGTTTTTACTTTCACTCCCTGATAGAGGTACCTCGACAGTATGTATATGCATGATAGGAGTGCACCATGGACACGAAACAAGATCATGCAGGGTTATTGGACAACAAACAAAGCAGAGAAACCATGGATACATGAATGACAACAAATGAAATGGAGACCAATGCTCAATAGGTGTCGCCTTTTAACGGCCACCTGCTTTATTCTTAGCAAATGGCGTAGCTATCCGGATTTCGTGCCTAAAGCTTACCCTGACTTCCAAGTTTTGCATTTTCTGTTCAATAAATGTCGATCCTTTGATAAGATAAATATATTTCAGATATGTCTGATAAGAAATAATCGTTAAAGAAGTACCTATCAGTTATTCAGTCTCAAAGTCGAGACGACAAGGCAGAATCATTAGAATTTCCATTGGAACGGTTGCGAATGATTAAATAGCATTCGGAACGTTTTTGTTTTTGCAAATATTGTTGAAAACTTTTGAAATAAAAAACAGGAGGTTCGTTTCAAACGTGATCACATGCCTTTTCTGGAACTTCATCGAACTAACAAATCTCACTTATTCAGGTGCTTAGCTTTCGCTGGACATGGAAGAAGAAAGGGGATCTTCAACAAGACTCGGTTGCAGCAACCACAACAAAACACCGAAACACAAAAGACTACACAAAAACCAACCAGACCTAATACGGCCATCTTTCACGTTGGTACGTAGCACATGGTGTGGTTATCTTTTATTTTATTCCAAATTTTGAACTCAAAGTGGATAGATTAGAGAAAGACATTTAATACAAATAATACATTCTTTATTGATCAACATTTACAAATATCTCTTGGAAGTCTAGACTGTTTTTCTTGCTGTTGATCTCTTGAAGTATACAAAGAATTCTCCTTAATAAGAGTTGCACTTGCATATCTTTTTCTGAAAATAAAACGACAGTGTACACGAATAATCATGTCAAATTTATCATATGTACATAATATAAAATAGACATATTCAATGGTACCCGCGGTAGAACAAGGAGAAATTTGTAATTCATGTATTTGTACTTTAGCTGAAAAAAAAACTAAGAGAACACTGTAAAAGTCATCAGTAGTTCTTGTTTTTGAATTTGTTATTCTTGATATAGGAAAAAATTGTGCATACTTATGAAAAAGCCCAAGACGTTATTTCGATGACACAAGTTTCAAAACACTTATCTTACTTACCGGATTATATTCACAGATGTAGAAATGTCTTGCATTACAGTTCTCCAGCCTCCATCTGTAGTTATAACCGTCCGACATGCTGACACAATTACGGAATCCAAGACCCTCAAAAATAGGTTCCTTTGGACCCCAGTCAAACCATTCACACTGCTTGGTGCTAAACCCCCAGTTCCACTGATGAGAGCTCGGAAAGAGGATATCATTCAAACCTATCCAGACGCCACCCTTCACTGCAAGAGAAGAATTACTTTGGTAGGGAACATGTCATCATCCGGTGGTAATGTAACGTGACATGATAGTCTTAGTGCTTTCTTAGTTTTTTAAAAGGATCAGTGTTTTGAATTGAATAAATCGGAATATCGCAATTATCTTGATGGCACATTTACAGTTAGCTCTTCAGTTTGGATCAACTTTGTTTTAAGAATTCAGTTCGTATAGTTACAAATAGTGTTGTCTGCAAATAAATATCTTTTTGTGAGTAATGTTAAAATTATATGTCCATCAAGAAAATCAAAAAGTTATTAACTTACTCGAGAGTTTTTCTGACATAAGTTTGAAATAGCTGTTTTCATGGGCAGAGTTGGCGACCGCAAGGTATCCTCCCATATACTCGCATTTCATCTGAAGTATGAAGGAAAAGTTTTGAACTTGAGTTAACGAACGAAAATGCAAATTAAAATGAAATGAGAGATGAAAGCTTCTAATTTAATTGATATATATTTAAAAATACAATAATCATTATGGAATCTTCACATTGATACATAATTGATATAAATGATGAGACGAGTCATTATCAAAAGTTTTTGAATGCATAATTTGTTTTTCATTAAGAAACTTACAGATGCATGGTACCAAGTCAGTTTTTCTCTACTAAAGAGGTAACAGCTTCCGGTATATGCCATATACCCATGAGGACATCCGTTTCCACTTGACATAGGAGCCACATGAGGCACCTTGTTATAGACGGGTTGAGATACGCTGACTTTCTTGGCGGACGGAAAATATCCATGGCCAGATACTAATGGTTTTTGTGCTCCAATATGCCCTACATTGACACCTCCTTTGTAGGATTGATCAACGGTCTTACTTAATACTGGGCCTGCTCCATAGGGTCCTCCGCCAGCACCTCCTCCTCCTCCTACTGCGCTACCAAAGATCACTCCTCCGGGGTTGTAATCGTCACACAAAACTGACGGATGAATAATAGAGATGTTACTTGTTAACGAAAAAGTCACCGACTAGAAATTATTCTTCCAGGGGAAGAAGAAAAGGTAAAATAAGACATATTCTAATATTTTTTTTTTTTTTGAAAATTGTATGTATTTATGAAGAGCCAAGAAACGTATTTGATTAAGTTTCTTTTTATCTAGGGCTGGGACGATTCAGGTATCCTTCGATTCGGTTCGGTTTCGAATTACAAGGCCTCGGTTCGGTTAATTTCGATTCGGTTCATTTGAATGAGTTAAGATACAAAAAAGTAGAAAAAAAATGGATAGATTTCACAAAAATGATAAAAAAAATCTAAATTGATTTTACCAAGCCATCACTTCAGTATAACCTTTTAGAGCATTAATTTGCATATATATCTGAAAAATGTGTGGGTATATATATTTAAAAAAACCCATATCAGTTTAACATTCATCATTATTGTTGATGCAATTTTGTGCTCCAACACAACAGCATCTACTGTGAGGAATTAGATATAAATACAAACTAGCAAAGTTCGATCAACACCTCATTTTTCAACAACCAAGTATAAACAGGTTTCCAGTAAATATTTCAGTGGACATACAGCTATCTTTTCATGATATTTGGTGACTACAATCCCAGTCCATTCTTTTTGCTGCTTGTACAAAACTTCTGACCAGTTCACAGAAAGCGAAAGTAGATCTACTTTCACTTTCCTTTTCGTGGGAGGTCTGAAAGGGAGGGATGCACTTAAATCGGCACGATGAGTGAAGGTACACTCTTTTCTTCTTACTTTTTGGCCTTCTTAAATGTAATTTCTTAGCTATTTCAAATATTTTTCTGGTTACTATTTTGCTATAATTCATGTTGATAAATTACGTCTGAACCGAATCGAAATCTGCAATTCTACGTCGATGCATCGAACCGACAATTCTAATTTCGAAGCACCGAAATTTTCGGTGCACTGCCCAGCCCTATTTTTATCCTAGAAATGTCTGGTCCATGTTGCAAATTTATCTGTTGAATTTGCATTATTATACGATCAGTAAGTTATTGCACTTTATGCAGAAAAAATTCTAAAAGTTCTTTTAACCTTTTTCTTCTTACATGCACCAGTATTTACCGTTTTATTCCGATAAGAAATATTGCGCTCGATCTGAAGTATTGCCGTCTAACAAAAACTTTCGCGGTAGACGAATTTTGTCTTTATTCACGAGTTGTTTTAATTCTTTTTCTTTTTCTCATGGCTATTTTAAAAATTAGCAGCCCGGTTGTAATGACCACGGCGAGACGTACGCACATAACGAACACCAAAAATGGCCACACACAAAAATCAATTTACACAAAAAAAGACAACCACGCAAACAAGACAACCAATTATTGTAGTTATTTCTACTAAATTCAAACAGGTGAAAGCTGGAAGACCTACCTGCATATGGAATCTGAATATGAAACCAAAATAAAGTAAGGTGTTCTGAATGCCAGTATGATTAAAACCAACCCTCCTCTTTTCCACACTAACGATATTCGTTCAACACAAAGATGACTAGGAACTGTTTTTGAATTCCATTTAAGACAGACGTTTGAAATCCTGACGAAGTTCTTCGGTCCTTACGGGATCATATCCAAACATATGACATCCCGCTTTCCAGAATTATCAACGACATTCTAGGTTGCAATTGAATGGCTGTCAACATCACCAACCAAGACATCTTTATCTGATATGTACATCAATATGAACATCGAGACAATCCCCGGATTTGAAAGTTTTTGTTGAACTGTTGCGACGGGTGTTGCAACACCTTAGCACCATCCTCCAATGCTATTTTGAACATAGATTTTATTTGGATATGCTACTGAATTTGAAACCGCGACCTCTCTGTAAAGTAAATACACAAATTTGAATTCTAAAGATAAAACCAAAGGGCGCTTCTGAAATGAATTTTGGCGGGTTATGAAAAACACTTTGGCTGAAATCATCACTGATGAGGGTTTAATATCCGAAACACGTGTCCAGTGCATAATACATTGGTTTGAACCCTTCCGCAATATTGCATGCAAACAGGAGACGCTGACTTTTCTTGGGCATATGGTCTCTCTTCGGAATATTGTTTATACCGGGGTTTGCAACTGTTCCAATTGAAATGCCTTACCTTTGAGACTGAATATCTGATGGCGATGTTTATTATTGACTATTATCCCAAGTGGTAATATGAAATATAGATTAAGAGCAAAATGTATAGAGGACGAAGTACAGCGTAGCGGATAACTGTAAGTGGCTGACTCTATAAAGCAAGAGTTATCGACTGATTCCATCCAGTAAAAATCCTCGAACTCGAACTTACGCTTCTTCTAAGTACATGTATTTGATTTTCTAACTCTTTACGATTTTCGATAATGTCTCTCTTACCATTTTTGTAATGGAAATCAAGTATCATTCATACTTTCTGTTGGTTCCAAGAATAAGATCATACATTTATTGAAATTCGAAGTTTTGGTAAAATTCGGTCAACTACTTACCATTTATTGTGCACAAACTCAAGAAAATGAAAAGCTTCATTGTTCCTTCCAAAAGTGGTAGAAAGACCACAAAAAATAAGTCCTGTCAATTTATTTGACCAAATGGTACGCACCTCCAACAGCATGACATTAGTCACTGGAATTCCGCTCTCCATTATCTGAGCCAGATGGAAACAGCGGGGCTTTGGATGATCCGATTGGTAAACTGATGGATATGTACCAATAAACAACAAATTTACGTGGATTTTAATTCATTCAAGGATTTAACTTCATTTTTATGATTTACGGTGACAACATACTGAGTACCCTATGAACTTTCGCTATCAGAATTTGTTTTTCTATGATATGAATTTCTGTAATTTGTTTATCCAAATGTTTATAAAAACATCTTTTTTATTCTAGATATCACCAAATTTTATCTGAATTATGAATAAACCTGCATGAGGTTACAGTCAGAGTAAGATCCGCGCAATTTTTGGGTTTTGTGCGTCAGAAATTCTCTTCTTTCTATGACGAAGCGTTAAGATGAGTCATACTTACATATTAATGTTAATTTGATGTAGAAAACACAAGGAAAAGAAATGAATAAAATCAATCAAACAAACAGCAATTCTTTATGCTTCCATTCTGAAATACTGGATATTCATAAAATTCATACAATTGGCGATTTATCGATGGATAAAACATATGCCAACATTGCCGTATGAGAAACCTTCTTGTGCGTTTTCGAGATTCGATACATGAGTAATGCATCTCTGAAACATCAAGTACAATAGAATTTATATGGATCATCTCCTCGGAGTTCATAATAAACGAGATTCATTGTAGGTGCGCATCAGAAAAAAAATGATTGAGGCGCTGGTTTCAAATGAATCAAAATAAGTACTGACGTACTATTGTCATCAAATGGAAAGTGGAAATATGAACTTCCACACACATTGTGACTGTGCTTATTCAATTCGGTCTTTTCGAAATATAGAGTTGCTTCCCATTTGTGCAGGTATCTGACGTCAACGCATTGTGACGTCATCAATTTTTATGGAAACCAGCCTGAAATTCAGGGAAACAGGGTTACATATATGACGTTTTCAATGGAATTTAATGACGTCACAATGCTCTTACGTCAGATACCTGCACAAATCGAACGTACGCCAGTAAAATCGAAAAGACGGAATTTAGAGGTTGTATTCTGTTTATTCAAGAGTTAAAGCACAGTGTACAGAATGGCAGAAATGCACTTGGCAGAATGGCAGAAATGACCCAGTTCAAAAACGCCAAAAAGACAAAAACTATTCCATCTGTTTTCTGAACGAGGGCATAATATTAAAGATTATGACGGGATCCCAGCTTACATTAGCAATTTCATTAGAACATAGACAGAGAAACGTGTATAATCTGTGCTGTTTTTATATTTCTGGTCATCTCGAGTTCTAGGTGACGTTAATCACATGTTCTTGTATTGATGATTATATTTATCTTTCTCGACATAGCGATTATGTTATGTCTATTCATAACCTGAAAAGATGGAAAAAACAGAATCGCATTTGAAACGAATGAAAGGACATTTGCTTCGATATAGCTGCAAATTTGGATATAACCGATCGTCGGAAACCCGAGCTCGGTCACACAAGAGGTGACCGAGCGTGGGTTTCCTACTATGGATAGAACCACATAACAGATGTAACCAAGTTGGTGTATACATGGAAACCCATAACGGAAAAGGCATACAAAGGCAAGCAAAATTGAAAATCCAACAGAGCGAAAACAATATAATATAGAGGCAGAAAAGTGAAATGGACAATGATAATATGACGTGTTCATCCTTCTGCTGCGTTCATTGGAAATTGCCTCTGTTGAAGTTTCATTGTTTCTCTAGATTCGCCTTTTTTACTCGTGTAGTATCCTTTTGAAGTAAAAAGTATTACACATAAATTATTTTAATCGTCGTTTTTTTATTGACGCTTAGACTTCTTCCTTCCAATATGTTGATGTTTTATTCGTTGCTCAAAACAGACAGCGAAAAGAACCTAAATCTCGGATAAACCCTTGGGGTGAAAGTCTTAGGGCCGACATGAATTATCAATTCGCAATTAAGATTTCCATGCAGTTTTGACTAACATTTTTAGTCAACCCTCATTTAAAAATCATAAAGTTATTAATGATGATTTGGCATGATTTAATTTGATGATTTATTTGTATACATGTACAACAGCAAGTATAATTATGGATACAATGGAGTTAAACCTTGCTGACTTTATTTCCTCTAATATCCACATAAACATTGGGCTTTCTGAAAGGACAAAACAGATAGTGAGTAAGTATTACATATGGCATCATGAAAATAATGAGAAAAATAAATGAAATATCGAAAATATGTTGTTTTTGTTGTTGTGTTTTTAACGTAATTTAGACTTATGTTGATTTTTATCATGCATCATCATAACAGCCAACATGGCATTATAATATATCATCAGAGCAGATCTACTGGATGAACAAAGATCACTGAGTCGTACGTCATCAATTCGGTGCATGTTGCTGTATGGGTCTACTGTTGACGCATGCTCTGCAACAAAGACTCTTTGACCAATAATATTACGTTACGATCCGATTGTTCGTCAACCAAAGATCTGTTTAAAATATTGTTTATCAGATTATGGTAGCAAACCTATAGTAAAATTGTAGCAAATCCTTAACATTGAGCATTTCAAAGATGGCAACCATTAAAAAAAGCATTCAAAGAAATGCATGTGTCGCCTGCGAAACATAGCGACACTCAGGAATCACTTTTATAGGGTGTGACATCCACGTGTGACAGTCAGATGGACAGACAGACAGACGGACAGACGGAGAACGGACAAAGTGACCCCTAAGTGTCGCTATGCTTCGCAGGCGACACAAAAATTTGCGTTATAGCAATTTGAGCTGTCTTAAGATCATCGAACTTACCGGATTGATCTCACAGATGTATTGAAGTTTCCTGTAACAATTAAATAATCTCCATTTGTAGCCGTATTGACCCCATAAGTTCACACAATGTTTCTGATAGCCTTTGTAGACTGGTTCTTTGCCGAACCAATCAAACAGACCACACGCCTTATGTCCGTAACCCCAGAACCACTGGCGACTTCCGTGGAATAAAACGTCATTCAGTCCAACCCAAACTCCTGGATTCACTGTGAGGAAAAAATCAAATATAAACAATGTTATAATTCGTTATGTTAGAAATATTTGTAAGAGTTGTTTTCCATAATGCAAAACTAATGAATATTTGCACAGATAAAAAACGCATACAAGTCAAGACACAATAGGTATTTTTATGTTATCTCATTTCGTCACTCTTGATGAAGGACCTTCCTCTTTGTATTTGTTTGTCTTTCATTTCTTCATGTGTACTTAGAATTCGTAAGAATGACACTCTGACTGACTGTGACGACTGGACTCCATGACTGTAAAATATCCTCCTCACTGTAAGATGAACATACAAACAGTCAGCATTTCACAGGGGCCCAAAACACATCCAAACCTCTTTAGATGCCACATGTCATCTCTGAATTTGAGTTGGACACCTCGGATGTTCACATGCATAAGCTCGCTACATCTGACAGAGCACAGACTGTATTTCGTATGCCTACTGTTTTTTATATCCATTTACATATGGATCTGTATATTTCTTGGGCCCCTGCGTCATGCTGTCATTTTGTATGTTCATCTTACAGTGAGGAGGTTAATTTGCACCACAACTGTGCGTTATTCGAGACCTCATATAGCACACATAGATCAGGATAACCTCACCGTCTGCTTTTTGCGTTGCAGATGGCCGTCCTTAGTCGGCACCGCTTGCTCATTGGTCTCGTTGGTTTATGCGTGGTATTTTGTGTTTCATTGTTCTATGGTGTGAGCTGGTCTCGTTGGTTAATGTGTGGCTTTTGTGTTTCATGTTTCTATGGTGTGAGTTGGTGTTCCATGTCCCTTTCGCGTCTCCCTCTGTGGGTGTCTGCTCTGTGTTTTTGCATTGGGTGTTTTGGAATTTTGCTGTGGGTGCTGCAACCAAGTGATGTTGGAGATCCCCTCCTTTGTTTTAGAATAAAAGGAATCGACATACTCATGCACGGAATACGTCTTTAACACTTACTTGTCTTCTTTTTGGCCACAAGTTTTAAAAATGCGTTCTCGTTGGCAGAGTCAATAACAGCTAGTGATCCTCCCATGTATTGGCATTTCATCTGAAATATATCTATTGCTTAGGAATTCCCAAATCGATCTGTTATTTTGGGTTGCATGCTATTGTTTTTATTCATATTTTTTTTTCAAGTTAGAAAATGATAAATTCTGAGATAGACCACATGATGCAAATTCCATTCAACACTTGGCACTAAGAGTCGAGAATGATGCAAATTGAGTCATCTGTTTCTGATTCTGTTGCTCGAAGGCTAAGAAAAGTTGGTTTCATAATTTAATTAAACAAATTTCATAAAATATTTTCAGCAGTCAAATGACAACCCCAAATCCAAGTACATTATTTCAATAACAATAAAATTATTTTTTTATGGAAAATTCTTATTTGTACAAAAGTACACAGAAGAAGTGATCAAATGTTTGAATTCTTACAGGTAATAGCTCATATTTGTCGCATTTGGATGAATTTTTTTTTTCGCAAATTGTAGCTGTTCCAATGGGAACTAAATGTGCTCTACTTCTTATTGATTTTTATCTTTTCTATCATGAACTCGAGTGTGCTCAGTCTTTGCTCCTTTACGGCAAGAAGCACTTGGCACTTTAATTCAATATCACATACACATACATTGACGACCTCATTATTAATAATCAAATTTTTAATCGTGCTCAATTGAGAATCCTCATTGTACGGATTACCTAAGAACAAGTAAATGTGATCATAACAAATGAAAGCATTTATTCCCTTTCAATTTTAGATATCTTAGCTTATGACGAAAATTGTTATCACGTTTATTTAATATATGACAAACGTGACTACTCAAATTCAAAGTGAAAATTTTCCCCATCCCTTATAGTAATATTTCTTCGTTTCCTAGGCCGTCAAAAGATCTGTAATGCGCAGGGTACTTAATGCTTTCTTGGTCTCCTGATTCACAGCACAGAATCAATGTATCTGTATGTAAAATTGAAGAACAAAGCGAATGCCAGGGGCTCAAACATTATAAATGGTAACAACAAAGCAAGAGACCCGTCATATTGCATGAAATATTGAATATTACCCCCATTTCTGGTCCCGTGGCCTATATCCAGTGTAAAAAACGACAATGTTTTTGACAGCAAACGATGGATTTTACTTATCTGTCATATACATTGTCGTTTTTACACTGGATAAAGACCAAGGGGGCGAAAATTTGTGTATTTGAGTGTTTGCGCTTTTATTTATGTCATCCCTTCCATCAGGAAGAAATATTTCAATCTTTTAAAAATATTGAGTTTACCTGAGCGTGATACCACTCCAACTTTTCCCTGCTGAATAGGTAACAGCTTCCACCATAAGGGTACCATCCAAAGGGACACTGTGCTGGTCTGGGCTGCACGACAGGGAAAGACTTGTAGCTCACTTTAAAGTTGTAGCCATGGTGTTTGTAGGTGGGGAAGTAGCCGGACTGATACTTTCCTGCTCCACCGGGAAAGTATCCAAAGGTGTGTGGGGCATACTTTCCTGCAGAAGAGCTTGACTTGGGGTATGAAACTGGTAAAGATTTCACTGGTGATTTTGGATAAACTGCCGGCGACGCTTTAGGGTAGGGTCTTGGTAATGGTTTTACAAGAACAGGTTGTTTGGGGTAGGGTCTTGGTAAGGGTTTTACCAGAACTGGTTGTTTGGGATAGGGTCTTGGTAAAGGCTTTACAAGAACTGGTTGTTTGGGGTAAGGCCTTGGTAAGGGTTTTACAAGAATTGGTTGTTTGGGGTAAGGTCGTGGTAAGGGTTTTACAAGAACTGGTTGCTTGGGGTATGGTCTTGGTATAGGCTTTACAAGTACTGGTGGCTTGGGATAGACAGGCCCTGGTTTAATTGACTTAAGATATCCTCCAGAACTTCCCTGTGATTTGAATGTAGGATATACTCGACCTGCACTGCCACCGGACGATTTTCCTTGTGATTTGAAAGTTGGATACACATGAGCCTCTGTAGAGCCAGTGCTTGACACGCTACTTGAAGACTTGAATGTTGGATAAACTCCGTCTGGCTCTACCTTGCTCTGTTGTTTAAAGGATGGATACACATTTCCATCTGAAGAGCCACCTCCCGAGCTTTGTGACTTGAAACTTGGATACGCAGCTCCTGGCTCTGCCTTGCTCTGTTGTTTAAAGGTTGGATACACATTTCCATCTGAAGAGCCACCTCCCGAGCTTTGTGACTTGAAACTTGGATACGCAGCTCCTGGCTCTGCTTTTGATTCTTCTTTAAATTTTGGATAAACGTTTCCGTCAGACGAACCGCCCCCAGAAATTACTTTTCCTCCGCCGCCTTGAGACTTGAACTTTGGATAAATATTTCCATCTGAAGAACCAACTCCGACACCGACTTTTCCGCCACTCTGTGACTTGAATGTTGGATAAACTACTGTTCCTGCGGAACTTGAACTTGATCCTTCGGACTTCGAGCCGCCGCTAGGATGGTGCTTTCCAAAAACTAGACCCAGGCTATCAAAGTCTAGTCCACTTGTGACTGCAACAGAAAAAAACTTTAAAAATTAATTTGCTATTACTTAAAAATTTATAGCACAAGACATGAACACAAATCGTCATGTATTGATTAACGAATGTA